>CM049846.1:4441012-5676012 GCA_027422415.1 Schizothorax lantsangensis
ACTAAATATATTGTTTAGTAAAACTAAATAAAAAATTTTTAATTATATGAAAAAATTGATACTTTTTAAATATTTGTGCACATCATTTATTTAGAAGTGATTTAAAAAATGTATTTAATATATAAAAAATTGAAATGTGTACTGAAAGTATGAATAAAATACTAAAATATAACTATTTTAATCAATATTTGTGAATGTTAATTATTTGTAAAAAAAAAAAAAAATTAATTCAAAATAATGAATGCTGAAAATATAAAACTAATATGTATTTTTGCGACTTTGGAGCCCCCTATAGTTAAAAGAGTGAATTTCACTGTTGTAATTACAGTAGATCGCTGTACATGTGCATTTATTGCTGCCGTAACGCAATCCACCCGTTTCGCAGAATTTCATACCTGCTCACCAAACTTAAATAATCCTAGAACAGACGACTGGAAAGAGACAAAAGCCATTCGCCTTATGAGAAGTCAGTGTACCATCAGAATGATTTTAAAACTGATATTTCAAGGTAAAAACTTACATTCAGTTACTTTAAAAAGTGACTTTTAACCAATATCTGTGCATGCTATACATTTCTATGCCTCAGCTAAGCAACATGCTAACATCAGTGTCTATGGAAATCAATTATAAGTGGAGTCTTCTATAGGACACAGCGGTTTCTGTCCATGTTCCAAATCAATTACTTATGCGGTTTCATTTCAGTTAGGATGCTGTTTTAGTAGACAGCTGCCTGTGGAGGCAGTAGCGATGTAGCGATGACCTGATCATGGTGCTTATGAAAGTAAAAAGACATACAGACCTTGTAATAGTTGCTGTGGTGACAACATGATGACAAGCTAGTTCATCCCGGTCAGATTTTTCTCAGCACTCAGTGACCTCCACCATGCTGCCAGTGAGAAGAGGTCAAGAGGTCACCAAAGTCCGAGGGTCAGATTGTCAGAAGCGTCAATCTCGGAGCAGCCAGAGATTAACGTGCTATCGGGGCAAAAACGCATGTAGTGCTGACCGCTCCGGGAAAGAAGCGGGAAAACGTGACCTTTTCACTCGCAAAGCAGACGCTCTTTTTGACAGCAGGATTTCCAAACTCACTACTGTTAGCGAGAGGGAGAGAGAGAGTATGGGGTTAGAGAGATAAGCATGCTATGAGAGATAGACTATGGTAGAGTGAGAGATTATGTTGAGAAATATGAAACTAATGGAAATCAGACGTCAGGCGTGAAAGTTGCTCTGATCAGGGTCTGGCAGCCTGCGGCCTGTTGGGCTCCACAAAGCCACGGGCCCAAGCCAAAGCAGACAGGCTAGCGTTCTGATGATGCTGTCACTGACATCGAAGAGTGTGTTTTCACTCTTCATATTAAAGTGCACCTATTATGGGTTATGAAAGGTTCATATTTTGGTTTTGGGAGTCCCCAACAACAGACTGACATGCATGCAAGGTCAAAAAACACTTTCATTTTCTTATAATATGCATTTATTTTTTACCTTATTTGCTCAATGACTCCCAAACGATTCGCTCAAACATTAATTTTTCCAAACCCCTCCTGTGCGTGATGCTAATCTGCGGTGATTGGTCGATTTCATTTAAAGCAGTGTTTGTGAGCTTTTAACGCTCCAAAAGCGGCACCTAGTGGCAAAGAATGAATTTGCATTTTCATTCAGACCAAAGCGAAAATCAAGTTTTCCCGGGTCTGCGCGCGCAACAAGTGGGCGGGTAATATGCTAATGTTTCATCTTTACGTCAACATGAAACGCTTGGGATTCGTTTTAAAAATGTTCAACCGTTTTTAAAACATTGTTACACACTACATGAAAGGTAATTTTCAAAAATCCATAATAGGGGCACTTTAACACAACACAGTCTTCATGAAATCTAGAAACACAAACATCAGAGGATATGGTTAAAGTCAATATGAAATCAAAACTGATCATGTTTACTTTCTTAATACATATTGTGAGTGATTTGTCAGTGAAGAAAAGGTTTGTCTTTATAGTCTTTCATCAAACTTTATCGTTGAAACAACTTTCTTACTCTGCTGATGTCACTAAGGCCTGTGGTAGTTTTAGGATACTGCTGTACATTAATGGACTATAGATTATGACAATAAAAGTAAATAATGATAGATTTGAAAAGAAGTGTTACCTTTAATACAAGGAGATGATCTGAAGGGCGAGTTTGACCTTCGACCTCAACATCCTGGTCAAAAAGCCTCCTAAAGGTACATTCTAATGCATTGAATCAAGTTTGTTGAAAAAAAAATGAATTCAAGATAATGTTAACAGAAAATATAGGAAAAACATGGATAAATTAATTACATTAAAATATATTTTAAACAATATTTATTTTTTATTTTTTAAAGGTCATTTAAAAAAACATTGATGATAGATGAGTCATGAAATATTTTAAGAAGTATACCAATACAGAAAAATATAGATTTGTTTTATTAAAATGTGACTATTTTAACCAATGTTTATATATTAAATTAAGGAGGTCATTGAAAATACATTGATAGTGGATGAGTCAAAGTATTCTGAAAATACAGAAAAATATAGGTATTTTTATTAAAATGTGACTATTTTAATCAATATTTATTTATTAACTTAAATTTATTATTTAGAAGGTCATTGAAAAAAGCATTTAAGAAAGTGGATGAGTTAAGAAAAATATAAAAATTTTATTATAATTATAATATTGTAAAATAAAATTGATTTGTTTATTATAATTGAATTATGTTTAAAGGGTCGCTGAAAAGAATCATTTAAGAGTACAAGTATACTAAAATACAGAAAAGTACGGATAAAATAATTAAATTAAAATTTTACTTTTAACAAAGCTATATTTACTGAAATTTTTAGAAAGTCATTGAAAAAAATATTTAAGATCATTTTATATTCTAAAACTATTCATTATTACTAATTATTAAATCATAAAAGTATACTAATATAATTTAATTAAAATGTAATTGATTTACCGTTTGCTTATTTACTTATTTCGAAAGTTATTGAAAAATATATATATTTAAGATGGTAGACGAATTGAGAAAAACAAAGTGTCACATCTCTTAAAGGGATAGTTCACCCAAAAATGACAATTCTGTCATCATTTACTCACCCTCAAGTAGTTCCAACCCTGTATGAATTTATTTGTTCTTCTGAACATAAAGGAAGATGTTTTGAAGAAAGTTTGTAACCAGGCTGTTTTGGAGCACCATTGACTTCCATAGTAGAAAAAAAATACTATGGAAGTCAATGGTGCTCCAGAACTGCTCTGTTTCTCACATTCTTCAGAATATCTTCCTTTGTGTTCAGCAGAACAAAGACATTCATACAGGTTTGGAACTACTTGAGGGTGAGTAAATGATGACAGAATTTTTATTTTTGGGTGAACTATCCCTTTAAGGAGTTTCTGCTAAAGTACTGACACAGGGACCTGCTAAAAGTGTCAGGTCTCATCCTGTGTTTCAGAGCTGGCAGACTGACAGACATCTCTTCACCGAAGCCCCAGGACTTTGAGGACACACTTCTGCACTCCAGACAACGTCCATTTCCATCCCGTATAATCTTTTTTAGGGTGTGACCAAACGACTTTGTTATGATGTTCATGAAAATTTATGACGTTCCTATTTCACCTCTGGCGAGTTTCAGGTGCAGCTCGGCGTCTGAGGGAGTAAATCAGCCCACAGCCCTCGATAAAAGCACTCCGGCACGGCTTCTTCCTTCTGGGATGTTTTCATATGCTGCTCATTATAATCAATGAAAACAACATCATTTGACCTTCAGTAACCTTCCGTTTTCAACCATTTTCTGAGCACTGAACCTGTTTGGGTTACATATAGAGCAATTCAATAGCTTAGAATCTGTCAGATAAATGTACTTCACTGCATTGCTCAGCTGAACTGTTTTAATAACCACACTGCCATCTAGAGGTCACTACTGGAACTAGTAGGACACCATTTGTCTTCAGATCTTAGCAGAATGACTTCTTCATGGTATCTTTAATGTCCATTTTGCCATTTTTCTAGCCAGAATTGATTAAAAACCTCAACCTATCCCTTCATTTCTAAGTCAAAGGAGATTAGCATGCGTTTGATCCTGCATTATATATTTATTTGGCCAGCAGGCTGGTTTCTCACCTGAGGTTTGATCTAAGCAGGATTTTATTTTTATTTTTTTCACGACAGCATGAAGATAAGTGTGACGACCTCTTCAGAGTCAGGGCTGCTGTGGGGTGATAAGACACGTGTCCTCATGTGTCCAGCGGCCGTGGACGTCCAACACGGGTGACCCCATTCACCAGATGCTGATAGTCTAGAAGCTGGCTTTCTTTAAGAAGTGTGTGACTGTATCTGTGCACAGACTCTCAACTACTCCTTATGAAAGTTTACCATGGGTTTACTGTTATAACACTCACTGTAGTTCCTATAGCATTTAGGAAGCAATGTTGAGGCAACAGACATGAATGATTTCTATAACCATGCAGCTTGCTGAGGAGAGGAGACTTATACTGGACGATAAAATGGGAGAATATAAATGTGATACTTATGTGTACAATACAATATTGTAAAATTAAAACTCTAAATTGAACCCAACCACACAGTACAATCTAGTAATCACCTAGCAACACCCTAGTAACCACTTAGAAGACCTTAGCAACAGTCGCAAAATGGTCCTGATTCTAAACATTCATGTTTTGTTCTGTAATATAATGTACATGAATTTTAAATCTGTTACAAACTCTCAATTTTTGCACAAAACTAAATTTAGTTTGAGGTTTGATTGTGTGAAATTAATTAATTAAATCTTCCAGCAGGAAATACAAATTTCTGATTTTATAAAAAAATATTTATTATAAATAAAATAAAATGAATGTATTTTAAACAAACGAACAAACAATCAAATAAATCAATTAATGTTATAGCTAGGAAATATTTTTTTTCTGAAATTCTCAAAAATATTTATTTAAAAGATAGATAGATAGATAGATAGATAGATAGATAGATAGATAGATAGATAGATAGATAGATAGAACGATAGAACGATAGAACGATAGATAGATAGATAGATAGATAGATAGATAGATAGATAGATAGATAGATAGACAGAACGATAGATAGAATGACAGAACGATAGATAGAGTGACAGAACAATAGATAGAACGACAGAACGATAGATAGAACAATAGATAAATAGATAGATAGATAGATAGATAGATAGATAGATAGATAGATAGAACGACAGAACGATAGATAGATAGATAGATAGATAGATAGATAGATAGATAGATAGATAGATAGATAGATAGATAGATAGATAGATAGATAGATAGATAGAACGATATAGATAGAACGACAGAACGATAGATAGAACAATAGATAGATAGATAGATAGATAGATAGATAGATAGATAGATAGATAGATAGATAGATAGATAGATAGATAGATAGATAGATAGATAGATAGATAGATAGATAGATAGATAGATAGATAGATAGATAGATAGATAGATAGATAGATAGATAGATAGATAGATCATGTTAATTATTTTAAACTATTCTCTTTTCCTAAGAAAAGCGAGAGAATGGTTTAATTCTATCACACTGTTTGTGCTGAAATGTATCATATATCGAAGTTTCAAGCGTCGAGCTGCAATTAAACAGTGAGCCACAATTACTATTAAATCTAGTCTCAGTGGCCCCTGGCACCACACATTAATTAAAAATGTGTTCTGAGTATCAAATGTTCAGCGAGAGAAAAATGTGTTTAGTTTGGAATTGACTATGGAAGCATGCAGCCGTCTCTATCAGTGCCGCAGGGCTGCAGCGTCCTGCATCTCAACAGCCTCTGATGGACCACTAAATGATGCTGTTTTCCTATAAGCTAATTTTTTCATAATGGATGGTTTGAAAAGTGATGAAGTGCCCCTCGAAGGAAAACCTGACACACACCGAGTACTTTTCTCTCGCCTCTGAGCACAGTGATTATTATGGCAAATAAATGGCTTGCATTATTTATAATATGTAATAAAACTTTGGTGATACAATGCATCATTGTAATCTTCTTAGGATAATCTTTTAATTCCCTCATTATGAATGAACACAGAGTCTTACCTCAAGAGTAAGCCGGTGGAAACATTAGCTTAGCCCTGTTTTGATGTGTTACTGAGATTTAATTAGCAGAGTAAGCATGAGTCAGTCTCCCCCACAAGATAAACAAACCCACAATGCTTTGTGCCACGTTAGACGGCTCAACGACAGTGCCGTCCCGCGCAGAGAGCCTCCTGGAGTTTTCAGTCATTCTGATATAAAACCATCTCCCAAAATTTGGAGTCGTTTCTGCCTTGTTGAGTCTAAAATGCCTCGGTATTATAAACTTTAAGATAAAGTATGTGGAGAAAACACATTAACAATACAGCGATATACAATCATAAAATGTATATGATTTCACAGCCGCCTGTGCCAATAGCCTCTTTGGGCAGCACGCCGACATATGATGCAGTTGTGCTTCAGATGTCCCGAGTTCGAATCCTGCCTTGTGGACCTTTCCCAATCCTGTTCCACTCTCCCTCTCACTTCCTGTCAAATTTCCACTGTCCTGTCAAGAACAAACACTAAAGGCTAAAAGGTGTTGATTCCACCCGGTGAAATTTGTTCATTTAGTAACACATCTTTCTATGGAAGCCTGTTTAAGCCTCGGGATAAAAAATAAATAAATAAAAAAGGAAATTGTGACTTTCCATTATCTCTTTTTTTCTGACATTTTTTTCTTGCAGTTCTAAAATTATATTTCAGACAATTCAGACTTTTCTTCCAATTCTGAAAAAACTCAGAATTGCGAGATATAAATTTGCAATTGCGAGAATCAAAGTCAGAATTTCGAGATGTTAGCGCACAATTGTAACTCTCAATTCTGAAAAGACACTCAAAATTAGGAGATATAAACTCTCAAAACAAAAAATAAATAAAATCCAAAACAGAATTGCGTGATGTAGACTGAGTATTCCGGCAAAAAAAAGTCAGAATTGTGATAAAGTTTGAATTCTGGGTTTATATCTTGCAATTCTGACTTTTTTTCTCAGAATTAATTTGGTTCCGGTTTTTATTTCAAAAAGGGATCCGGTTCTTGATTCCCACTTCTAGTCGCAAAGAAACCGAGACGAGTCACTTAAAATGAGTGCTTGCTGACAGCACCCTATTTGTGTGCGAGTTTATTATTCAGAGCTCTCCGAGCGGCCGGGTGTCTCTCCAGGGACTGCGACCGCAGCGGGAACCAGAGAAAGACGGAATGTTCTGTATGCATAACCCTTCTCGTGCCCCTCTGCCCCATGCCCACAGAAATTGGACAAGGCGAGATATTAGAGCTGAAGTTATATCTGTGGACGTGGCCGAGGGGCTGCACTGTCACACTGCATTCTGGGTATTTTTCTGGCAGAGGAGGTAAAAGCCATAGCTCTCCTGAATGATTTAACACACTGAAATGACACAGCATCCACAGAGTAATATCCAGGCGCTAATGCATCTCCTTAACGCTCTCATGTCGTCTGAACGGAAAATGCAGTCTGCTATATGCTCTCTGCTGGCATGAGAGATACACACCAGGCCGCATTATACATTAATGTTGATACGAAACATGGTAAACTTGTAGTGCAAAGAGTTCATAGGAAAGTCTCGGGTTATTTACAACTAAACGTGAACGGACAGCATCTGCAACCCGCTGTCTGTTATTACAGAAAATGATTTCGACTCGTCCCTCAGTGTGTAAAAACAAATGGGAAGCTTGTTTACAGTAATGCACAATGCAAGGAGGGATAAGAGCCAAAATGTGCCTGCTTGTATTTGTTACATAAAATCTTGAGTAGAAATGTTTGTTATTTAAGCTGTAAAGTGGTTTCATGATCCTTTGGGGACATGGGTAGTTTTTCAAGTGGAGAAACTTCTGCTCTGACTCAATACTGACTCGTGTAAACAATGTTTTACAGACAGTTATATCATGTCCCATTCATGTCTATTTATTATATCATTTCACGGTATATCATGATATAGTTATTTTTGCTTTAAATAAGTTCTTTTTTTTAAGTTACATTTTTGATACCATAGAAATTTCATAGTTCTTGTCACCAGTGTCAATATCACAAAAAACTAATACTAGCCTAAATTAAAGAGAAAAAAACCTCAAGCTCACTGAAGACAAGTCAGAGAATAGACATGACAAGAATAAGAAACCGGTTACATGCAATAGGACAAAAACACTACAGTAGAACAAATAAATAAGAAATATACATTGTATAAAGTAATCAAATGTATAAAAACACTGCATATTATTCAAATAGGCTATATATTCCTTCTTAGTGAGTGATTTAGTCAAAAGCATGACATTGTCTCTCTTTTGTTGTTTGATTACCATGAATGACAGACAGGAATATTAGACTGCTGTCACTTTAAGAGCTGCCCGGATCCAATATACTGTATTGCTTTCACTTAAAACCTAAATTACTGTGTTTATATGCACTATACAGACTATTGCACTCGCACTTTTGCAAATGACACAGCAATCTAAAAACACTGCACTCAAGTTAAAATAAGTTGAACTTAACATAAACATGACATTTTTAAGTTTAATTTATTTTAACTTGAGCATTTGCAGATTTTTTTCATTCCACTGCCCTGACTTGTGTTTTTAAATGCAAATAAATCTAGAAATTTAGAGAGAAAAAAACATATATAATCCTGTGTTTGATAATGCAATAAAAAAGGCCACTAAAAATGCTTTAAAAAAATGTGGCACTCAAGTTAAAAGAAGTTAAATGCAAAAACGCATTCTGTGTGAACAGCCCCTAGACACACGGCAACAGAATAAACAAAAACAGGCAGTAAAATGAGGAGAAAAAAACATTTCTCTGTGAAATTTTTTTTTCTTCTGCATTCCACTGTGCATATTTTTCAATGTTTTTCAACATGTTTGACTGTTGCACTCGCATCTCACACACGACAGTCTTGTAAAAATGAGGTGCTCGAGTTAAAAGTTGTTCAACGTGTTTCTATACCTTGCGATTTTTTCTTTCCTAGACTCTTTCTCACATTTTTAAATGCAAATCACCCCTAAATGTATATAACAAATACGAGTGCAAAAATGGACTGGTGGATGATCAGTTACAAAACAGAAATCAAAGAGATTGTGAGAAATGTGCTGTATCTTAATATTCTGAGAGGTTATGCCAGCAGAGACAAACAACACAGAAAGGTACAAGTTTCCAGACCTGCTAGCTACAAAGTACATGTATTGATATTCATATTGACGTATGAGTTTTAACTTGCCGACTGTGTAAATGTTTACAGAGAAAAACTGGGCATCATACACTTGAGGATCACACAATAGACTTTCAAGTCTATCAAAATGACGCACAAACATGTGCCTCGTTACTAGAAAATGCATGACAAAAGAAAATCGATTTGTGTTCTAGAAAACATGTTTTATATCCTCCGACTGGATGAAATCATAGTCATCATAGATTCTGAGTCCATCCAGTCTTTGCTAACCATGCCAATATGAACTGAATTGCATGATGGTTGAAAGGCGGCTTTAAATACTAACAAAAAGTATGTAGAAAGATCCATTCCAATGCCCAGTGTTCACAAAATTTAACACATCCCCCAAAATTTCCAAACTCTTTTATTTATTTATCCTTATTATAATTGCATTTCGAAGAGTTCTGCATAAATTCCTCACAGCTCTGCTTAACACATTTTATCATATTTCTCCCTTACAGTCAACAGAGAAACTATTACAGAGAGTGTACAGATTCTGTGAAGGCCTGGTTATAACTTTTCACAGCCATGCTTGATAACAGTTATAACATTACCAGTCGCATGCAAACACATGTAATGTTTAATAGTTGCATTATACTTTCGGTAAAACCGTGTAATAGTTGAATATTTTAAACATTCATTTGAGGTGCTTGCGCTGCCTGAGGGACGAGTCAAAATTATTTTCTTGTTCTCATAATGGACAACATGCCACATAAGAGGTGCATGGAGATTAGCCAGTTTCACACATGAAACCTGTTAAATTGTCAGACTACCTCTTCCAGAACGCACCTGTCTTTCCATATTTTTATTGAGATTAGAATTTTAAACAAATGATCTAGAAAACATATTGTTCAACCAAAAACTCTGTTATCATTTACTCACATCATGCCGTGTCAAACCTATTTGACTTTCTTCTGTGCAACACAAAGGAAATCTGGTTGGGTGAATTCAATAAATCTGACAGTTAAATGTGTCATATCTGTAATATGAAAAACATAAAAACAGTTAGTCATAAATCCATGACCTTGAAGATGGCTGCAACAGTGGCTCCTTATGAATGAACCCCATACACACATGCACAATCTATCAATTTCAGCTGGCGATTGGTCGGCATAATCATCTGTCACTGTCCTAATGGCCTCTCCCTCACGTCAAGATGATGAAAGTGCCTGGTTTACGAGGGATAGCTTGGGAAAAGAATGTGTGAGGCTTCGGCTCGGTTTCCCTCCTCATTAACCTCAGTGATGGTCTGACAGACAGCTGTCGAGATGAGCAGTTGACTAGTATCTGTAGAAGAAGAACGGCTGGGTGGAAGAATGACAAAGAAGAGATCGAGAGAGAGCGGGGAAAGAGCAATGAGAGACACAGCAGATGAAATCAGCCAGAGAAAGATTGAATAAGCTACTGACATGCGGCTGTTCATCATTAGCTTCACAAAAAAGATCTATGAAAGTTCAGGTGAAACTCAACTGACTAATCCCAGAGGCTGCTCTTTCATAACTTACTGACTTAACTGAGTCCTCAATCATCTTTCATTCAAGTATGAAATGTCTCATAATGTTCTCCAAACTAGATTTGTTTTGGGTGTGTGCTCTGACTGGTTTTTGTAGTGTGTTGCTAAGTGGTTGTGGTTGTTTACTGTCCCAAGTCCAAAGAATGCATCTGAATGGTATTCTGAATTAGATCTACACTTTCCATGAAGAACCTTTAACATCTATGAAACCTTTTCATTGCACAGAAGGATATTTATAATGAAAAATGGTTCATCGGGTTATTAAAATATTCTTACACTAAAGGCATCTTAACACAGCTGAGTTAAAGCATCTCTATGCTTCTGTGTAAAGATATAGTACAGCATAAAAGCCAGACTAAATTAAGCCAGCTCTGACTCAGCCCCTAATATCAAACGCTGTGTAAACGCATGTGTGCCACCTTTGAGCAACATTAAACAGTCTGTGTAAAGACACCTAAATTCCACTTCAGAAGCGCCTCTGTGCCACCTTTGCAGTGTAAATGTGGTATAAGAAAAAAAATGTGCACTAAAAGGTTCATCTTGCTATGGAATTGCTGCAGGGAACAAATCCTTTTGGAACCTTTATGTCTAAGAGTGTAGAACATTCTAAAGTGTTTATCTCACAATTCTGGCTTCTTTCTCACAAATCTGACTTTTTTTCAGAACTCTGTGATATAAACTCACAATTGTGAGAAATAAAGTCAGAATTGCGAGATAAAACTTTTTAGCGCAATTCTAAGTTTTCAGATCTCGGAAAAGTCAGAATTGCGAGTTTAAATCTCAGAATTCAGTGTTTTTTTCTATCATGCAATACTGACTTTATAACCCACAGATACAAGTTTTTATATATATCATGCAATTTTGAGAAAAAAGTCCAAATTGTGAGATGAAAAGTTGCAATTACCTTTTTTTTTTTATTCAGTGGCGGAAACGGCCTTCCATATTTTTCTCAAGAGAAACATTTCAGAAGCATAAGATTTAAAACGAATAATTTGGTTTCCATTTACTGTCATTGAGGTCTAAATCCATTATTAACTATTGGGTCACAATGCCATTATGGGTCACATGAAAAATACAACGTTAGATATACTCAATACAACTAACCACATCCATGACATTGATTGTTCCATGAAGAACTTTTAACATACCATGGAACCTTTCCATTGCACAAAAGGTTCTTTAAAACACTAACACAGTGTCTACACCGGACGCGACATGTTGTGTCGCGCCACAACAGCTATAGTCTGTCTACACTGGACGAGACAAAGCGACCTTTGCAAATCAATTTTGAACTTTGTGTCAGTACGTCATAAATAGAATGAGGCAGCAGTTTACTGTCGGGGATCTGCTGTGTCGCGCCACATCCAGTGTAGACAGCATCACTGATTATAATGAGTCCTATAGCATTTTGTCGCACTATAGTCCGGACAAAATCTGGGTCCTGAGTCAAAACCAGATGGGAATCACTGATGTAGGAGAAACAATTGAGATATAAAATGGATCTCATATGTGATTTTTCTTCCCCACAGGCCAGTCCACTGAGGGTTCGGCATGAGCGAGTTTCACTGCACACGGTTTCAGACATCTAAGCTGCAGTCCTAATCACTCTGAAGTGTGTGTAAGTAAGTGGGCATACGTGGGCACGGGCGGGCTGTGACAGTCTGGCCACCCCGCAGTAATGAGAGTCAGGAAGAGGGTGATCAGAGACGAGGAATCACATCATTAGGACCACATTCCCTTGCAGTCAAGAGCCAGAGAGAGAAAGAGACAGAGCAGTCAGTCACTCCACTGAACAGATCAAACTCTAATGAGCCTGTCTCTTTGTTCAGCACCCAGACCTCTGATGCACTCCTGCTACACACACACACACACACACACACACACAGGGTAATGGCAGAAGGACAAATACTCAAATAAGTGTCTATACATGAAGAGACTCTGTGCATCTTTATTTGTCAGACACTCTGAGCTATGGCAGATTGTATATAAGGAATAATGGCTCTGTTCCAAAACCTACTGAGCTGCTTTTGTAGGCAGCATTTTAGCATTATAAGTGTGTTCCTGAGGCAAAGTCTGTTCTGAAATGTTGCCAGTAATATTATGCTGCCTCCCTGGCCTGATTCTAAAGTATGTGCTTTACCTTCACCAGTAGAGTTTGTACGTTTAGTGCATATCGCAAGTATTACAACCTATGTGAGAAAGTAAATTCATTCAATAAAAATGTTGGGGGTCAATACAATTTTTATTTTATTTTTTTATGTTTTGAAAGAAGTCTCTGAGATGCGCACCAATGCTGCATGTATTTGGTCAAAAACATAGTAAAAACAGTAAAATTGTGAATTATTACAAATTTTAAAAGCTACAGTATTTTATATTTTCATATATTTTAAAATACAGTAGGCTACATAAAAATGCAGATCAATGTTGACAAAGTTTTGAATACTAATATATAATGAAAATGATTTTAATTTCTGCATTAAAATTCCTTTAACGTTTATGTGAAACTTAAATTAAAAAAAAATGTCTGGATCATAATAAAGGAAAAAAATGTATTAAACCTGTGAAATTGATTTTAAAAAATCTATTAAAATCTATTCATTGTTAAATAAAAAAAACAATGAAGCAGTGTTATATTCATTTCATTGCCGTATACAACATAGTTCAAAGGTTTAGGGTTGGAAATAATTGTTTTATGTTTTGGGCAATAGGCTGTATTTACCAAGGCTATATATTTTTATTACTATACCAAGGCTATATTTATTTGATCAAAAATACAGTAAAAAATATTGTCCAATATTACTAGAATTTTAATAACTGTTTTTCTATTTTAAAATGTATTTTATTCCTGTGATGCAAAACTGAATTTTCAGCATCATTACTTCAGTCTTCAGTGTCACATGATCCTTCAGAAATCATTCTAATATGCTGATTTGCTGCTCAAGAAACATTTCTTTTAATTATTAATTATCAATGTTAATTATCGATGTTGACTAAGTGGGCATACGGGTCAACACTGATAAAAAAGTAATAAAAAAGCTGATCAATTTGATGCATTTGTCTTTAGAATGGTAGTGTATGCATTTGCAACTTTTATCCAAAATAACTTGCAGTGCATTATAAGTACACATTATTCGGAATAATAGAATATTCGGTAACTTTGGGATTTAAAGTCTCTAAAATGTCCCACCTGTCATCTCTGAGCTTTGGCCCACAGGGTCAAAATTCCCCCTGACATTCAGGAAAAGCTGAAAGGCTAGAAAATAAATGTCAGTTTAAAGCATTTTCATCTGACAGGTATGCTTATCCAAAGCAATTTATAATGCATTTAAAATACTGTATACATTTGATCAGTATATGAATTCCCAATCTGCTTTATCAACTGAGCAGCAGGTCTGTACTCATTGCTATCAAAAGTACTACTCTGTTTTGTCCAGACTTCATCAGTGTGCAGTTCACCACATGACTACAGCGCGTTTCTCTTTATGTGCCTTCTCCTTGAAAGTGTGTTTTGTTCTTATTACCAGTAAAGGCCATCACTTCATTCCTGAGCCTCTCATCTGCCTCTGCCGACAGTGAGACGTGAAGAGACACTTTTGACACCTCTTCCCCATCTGTGCTCCCACACAAAAGCCTCCTGAACAAGTTCTCTTCAGATTCCATTTGCTCTCAGCCTGTTTATCTCCCCGATCGCCCGCCGTCCAGGGGAAACCCCGCTCTTATCTGAGCAAAGAGACAGACAAAAAAAACATGTGCGCTCTGAGAGAAAGAGACAGAGAAGGAAAAGTAGTCTCAGATCTCGTTACCTCTACGCAGAAGTGAGGAAGACAGGCGGCTGAAATATATATCTCTTGACGTCTCACTAATGGACTCCCTCCTCTTTTGTTTCACTACTATCATTCAGCTTTGCTCTGCGGACCAGAAGCTTGCCAGACTCCTCAAGAGCCCCGCTGAGCGTTTACTGTGAAAATGCAAACCGCTGCATGTATTATACCTGTCCTGAGCTAGTGATCTTCTATGGCTTATAACCTTCACAGTCTGTGGTTTTCACGCGTGGATGTGTTTCTATGTGAAATCTCTGGAAAAGATGGCACATACAGGGATTAAAGCAGCCCAAAACAATCCAGCATGGCACCTTTCAAAATCAAAATCAAATCAAATAATAAAAAAGACTTAAACAAGTGTACTTGCTCAAAAATAAAATAATATAAAAATAAAACAATTAAAATTGAAACATTTCATAATAACATTAAAAATGTTAATAATAAAATAAAAAAAGCAGGCCAAAACAATCCAAAATGGCACTTTTAAAATAAAATAAAATAAAAACATAAAAATAATTGAAAATTGAAAATAATAATATCATAATAATAATAAAATAAAAAACTAAGTTTGTCTTAAACAAGTGTACTTGCTCAAAAAATAAATAAATAAATAAAATAATTCACATTGAAATTTTAAATAACATTTAAAAATATATTAAGAATAAAATTAAAAAATTGCAAATGATACCTATAAAAAAATATAAAATAAGATTAAAAAAATAATAATAATAAAATTAAATAATAAAGAGTAATAATAAAAAATGTAAAATAATAATAATAAAATAATAATAGGGTACTTGTGCAAAAAAAAAAAAATCAATTTGAACGGTAGTCATTCAAAACCTGCAAGAATCAATGAAAGCATAAACACACTTTTTGTGTTTGTTTTCCAGCAAACATATCCGTTCTTGGCTACAAATAGCACACTGTGGACTGTTAATAGTCAAAAATCCATATAGGAAGGATTTCATACACCTATTCACAAACAAAGCTCCATTTTACGCCTAATTGGTAGAAATCATAGACAGTAATCCTATATATACCAAAATGACAACTCCATTAGCTACTGCAGTGCAGGAAAGGTTATGTTTACTGGCAATCAAACAGCAAATAAAAATGTGAATCAGCAAACCAATGCTAACGACTTAATGAAGAGCCGTAAGTGCTTTCTGAATTAATTTGCATAAAAAAGGGGCAAATGAGGATGGCTTAAATGGTCCAATCATATTATCTTTACACTTACTATAATCTACATCCCTCGGGGGTAATAGACCAGTTGACTTACAAACCACCTCTATGAATTTACACAGTTCACCTTCTTTTTAGTTCATAAACAAAGAAAAACATGTTTACAGTAATACATTTATAATGGAAGTCAATGAGGTGATCATGCCAGAGGGTTTCAAAGTAGAAATAGTGAGCATGTGCTTATATTTAAAGCATTTAATATTATTTTTGTTTTCAAAGTGGGTAGACTATTGGTTATGCTTTATCACTGTAATAGGGAAAAACAGAAAAAAGAAGCTCCATGTGTTAAAGTTGCCGACGTAATTTATGTCGTAGATTAACATGTGAACATATCTTGAGTTTGTGTTACCACAGACACAATTTCAGGCATTTATGCAGTAAGTAATATTAACAGCTAGCGTAAGTCCAAATTCAAAATATTGGAAAGCTTTGTTTGTCCGGCCCCCTCCTCCTCAGATTTGACTCTCACACGGGTTGCCAGATTGAGGACACGCAACAGGAATGAACGCATGGAAATCAAAGAGCCATACACTGTTGATTAGCTGATTTATCTGTGTTTTAACATAATTTTATTTTCATTTTCTGTGAAGCTGCTTTGCAATGATTTGTATTTTGAAAAGCGCTATACAAATAAATGTGAATTGAATTGAATTGAAATGTAATATTCTTCCGGTCATACAATGTTTTAGATGGGTGCCAAGGCTTTTTAGGTCGTGTACAATCTGTGATCTAGTTAATTTGCTGGCTTCCATGGCTGCAGTTTATATGCTGTGTTTTCCATCAACTGGCAACCTGGTGTGTCGAAATATTATTGGGTAAACTGGCATTGGGCGGAGTCACACCAATCAAAACAGAAACAGACATTCCGACATGGAGCACACATTTCAAAATCGAATAACTTGCTGTAGCATTGTTTTTCAGAGAAACAAGTATGTACACTTAGCATGTTTCCTAAATATCTGCAGTTTTTATGGTTTAGTACAGTCAAAAAAATTACATATAGTACCTTTAACCAAAAACCCATTTTGGTACGATAGAACTGGAAGCTGAAAATGCCAGCTCATTTCCAGGTTTTGGCCTTCAAAAACATCACTATGCTAGAAGAAAAGAGAGATGATACTGAGATCTACAGTATCTGATTTCCACAGGTATGCCATTAAAAAACATCAGCAACTATACAACTGGGCTAAAGAAACAACTCAACCAATGTGAAACCCGCAGCCCCTTTGATGAATATCGCCCCAAATAAACTCACAGCTTCGGAGTGTTTTTGACCTCAAATCCCCAGAATGCTACTGTACATACATATACATGACATTTCACATGAACATTTAATGAAGACATAAATATTCATGCCATTGCATTATACATGCATTGGGATTTCCATATGAACACTGCGTGTTTTAAACAGAATACTAATATGTGTAAACCTCATGAAAGCTTTTACATTAAAATGACATTAGGATTTGCTGCAGAAATAGAATTGTTCATATACATTTCATTTTCCTGTAGTGCATCTGTGTGCAAAGGATAAAATATTCTGTTACTGTTTGATCATATGCAAGACTAAGTTCCTGGGAGTTTGTGTGTGTGTGTGTGTGTGTGTGTGTGTGTGTGTGTGTGTGTGTGTGTGTGTGTGTGTGAAGCATCTCCTCACGAAGAGTAATCTGCATAAATTTCAGCCATCTCAGCATTGCACTTGTGATTTGAACAGAAATTCAATTAAAGTATTTTTTTCTCTCCCTCATATAAAATTGCTTAATAACAAACAACAATAATGGCATCATATCAGTGAGTGCTGTGAGGAAGGACAGAGAGTGTGCATTAAAACACCATCTTTGATGCCTCGTTAATGTTGTGACAGTGTAGAGGATCGTTAGGCCTGCAGTAGGCGGAGGAGATCTTCCTAACGTTTATTAATCTTACAGGACATGAAATTTTATTTGCCCAAATTAACCACTTCTGTAATGGGTGTCAGGGGAGAATATTAAAGATGACATGAATTAAAAATTACTTTTGTGGTTCTTAGTTCATGTCTGTTAGCTTTGAGGATAATCTGTATGTTATTGCACACCTTTTAAGTAACTAGTAACTTTAAGAACATATGCATGATTTAAATTTATAATATTTACATCACTATTACAAAATACTGATGACTCACATACCATCAGAATGAGAATCCAAACAGCTGATAAAAACATCACAATAATCCACAAGTACACTCCAGTCCATTAATTAACATCTTGTTAAGCATAAATCTGCATGTTTGTAAAAAAAAAAAAAAATCCATCAAGGCATTTTAACTTCGAAACTTGGTGCTTAGGGCCAAAAGTCCATAATCCATAATAATGCTTCCTCCAGTGGAAAAGTCCATCTCCTGTTGTCCTCTCACATCAAAATCAGTTAGAAACTGATTCTGTTTTGTACTGTTTTTGCTTATAAATGGTGCTTGATCTGTGCATATTTCTCTCCTGATTCAGTCAAGAAGAAAGCAATATTATGGATAGAGGGCTTGTTTGAGGGGAAAAACGTCTTAATGATGGATTTGTTTCTTACAAACGTAGATTTTCATTTTACAAAACATAATTTTGTGTGCAAAGCACTGGAGTGGTGTGGATCACTTGTGGACTATTGTAATGTTTTTATCAGCTGTTTGGACTCTTAGTCTGACGGCACCCATTCACTGCAGAGGATTTCTCCAAATCTGTTCTGATGAAGAAACAAACTTTGTAAGTGTTCAAACAAACACTGGAGTAAAAAGAGTCCGACTGCAGTTTTGTGGTATGCAAGACAAATAGCAGAGGTCTCTTGAAAAGAGCACCAGGAGTGTCTTCACTGCTTGTTTAAGCACATAACTCAATTTGAAATGCTAAACACGAGCTCACATGCACAAGACTACAAAATTCCCTTTCAGGCAATTACTGCTTTTGTATTTCGCCAAAAGCTGTATGCAGCACATATATTATACGCTGTGGATAAAATTAATTGAGAATTTGGGCCTCAAATAATTCGTACAGGCTGAATTTGAAATTCAGATGAGTACAGTGGCGTATTTTCCCCCTTCATGAACATGCTTCTTCAGGCCGCTTGAGGAAGCTCCGAGTTTGCAAAAGGAGTGATGCGAGAATGATAATGAGATTCGCAGCATTCATCCAGCATGCATTACTGAGATCATTTTAGCAGATTAGTTAAAGTGAAACCGCAGCACCCAAAAGCCCATCTTAACGTGGCAAAGTGGGGCCAAATGCCAGTGAGTGAGAACGTCATGCGTAATGAGATCGAGAAACCCCATGTAATACCTCTTAGAAGAGCCAGAGCTGGAAAAAACGCTGACAGTGAACAGAAAATTAGAATAAATGAAGACAAAGGGGTGGTCACATTAGATTTTAGGTGTGTAAAATTATTTGTATTGAATAATATTATTCAGAATGTTAAAATCTACATAAGTTTCCCACAACTGCAAACCACAGTGTCTCTTCTTAATCAAAGTTTGCATCCTTTTAAACTTGTATTGCCAATGCAAGAATTTCATACTGAAGTCTATCTGCTCAAACGTCTTTTTGTTGTGCAAATTTGCAGGTCCAAGTTCAGAAAGCTTGAACATAATAAATGACAATGAATTGGACATAAAGTCTAGTGTGATCGTCCATTTAACATGGTTTTGCTGCCCGTGCAACCTTTAATGGTTTCCATACATTTCATGATGTGAAGATGCAATTAGTCTGGAAATGGTCCTCTTCAAGGGACATTGACTGCATATATAATCTCTCACCTTTTTGCTACACAGATGTAGTGCCTTTCAATTTCCATGATGCAGAAAATGTGGACTAAATCATGGAATGCAGTCAAGAACGGAATTCACTTTATAATGCACAATGAACTTGGATGAATAAATGAAAGTATGGTTGTACACGCAATCAAATCACAATATGGACTAGCGTTTGTGAATATTAAACCACAAAAAAAAGCTATTGAAACACGAAGTCAAACTAGCGTAATGTTGTTTTGTTTTCAGCATCTGCCGTCTCACTATATGAACACATGAACACAAACTTCATTTGAGAGTCGCTTTACCAAAGATCATACACATAGAAACTCAAAGGTCTTCACTACAACCTGCCAAAATAAAAGTTTGGCCTAACTTAAGGAAATTAGAGCAGACGTTTATTACTATTGTAGAGTAGAATGTACTTCTCAAAGTAATAATAATAATAACAATAATAATACAGTCCATTATTACCTGTAATCCAGAGCCTCAGGCAAAAGGAAAATACGATTAATTTTCACAAACTGGTTCTTTTAGACAGTTTGTTTACATAATCACGCAATGACAAAACTTATATGCAATTATATTATTAAATCACCCAATAATGATGTGAAACGTGGATGTTTTACATGTGTAAATCATATAAAGTGAATAAATAGTATTCATGAGCTAACGTTTTTACATAAACAATGTGAATCCAAAACCTTCATTTCAGCCCTTCATTCAAGTCCTCGGTTCACACATGTGCATATCACTGTTCACGGTTCAGTCCGAACTGGTTCATCTAGTTCACCAAAAAGACCCGCTTCAAAAGAATGATTTGTTTGTGAGCCGGACACCACTCCGTTTGCCTGAGGATATAGATTCCAGGTAATAATGCTGTAAATAATGTTTAGTTTCTTGCACAGACTGATTGTTTTGCTTCGTAAGACCGTTATATATCGGCAGGAGCCACGGGTGTTAATTTTGTGTTCCTTGATATGTTTTTTTTTTATTCTCAAAGATGGGCAGCTGCTGACTTGCATTTTAGGAATCACCAAGGCCCACAGTTTCAGCTAAAAATCTTCTTTACTGTTCTACTGAAGAAGAAAAATCACCTACATCTTGGATGGCCTGAGGGTGAGTAAATTAACAGCACATTTTCATTTTTGGGTGAACTATCCCTTTAAAGAACATTTTGTGGAATGTTAAAAGTTTTTTGTGGAACCACAGCTGCCAATAAAGGATCTTTATTTTTAAGAGTGTACCCAGCAGGCACAGGACATCAATATAACGTCAGGTTGACGTTGGACATGATGTCGGACAGATGTTGCATTTTGGTTGAGGATGAAAATCGAGTTGACGTCAGTAGGCTATTTGATGCCAATTTTACGTTGACTTAACGTTGGATTTTGGTTACACAACATAAAAACAACAAATAGCCTATCAATGTCAGCTGACATCGGTATTGGACATCAAATTAACATTGACATTAGACATTGAATTGACATTGAATTTTGGTCACCCGACATCGCAACAGAAATTTAACTAAATATCAACGTCTTATGACCAGTGTTGGGGAAAGTTACTTTTAAAAGTAATGCATTACAATATTGTGTTACTCCCTAAAAAAGTAACTAATTACATTACTTAGCTACTTTTTATGGAAAGTAATGCGTTACGTTACTTTTGCGCTACTTTTTAAATATGAGCAGGGCTTGATTGTTTTTAATACAAGAAGTTGTAATTATAGCAAATGTAAAAGCCCTTTCACACCAAAAAGTGTAATGAATAAACCTCAGGCTGAAGGAAAAGTAAATTCACGTCTGTACAGTAGACCGCAGGAGAAGAAGGTTCAACACTCTTCAGCAATAAAAAAACAATGAAGCACAATTGTTAGTTTATCTAAAGTCATTTTTGCTTATTAGTATGGTTTAACTGGATCATCAAAGGTCAGCAGCAAAGACATTGGTTAATAAAATGGGATTAGATACATTTGTGTTATTTAACATATTTAATTATTGCAGGTTTGCGTCATATTCTGAGTTTGCATTTCACTGTTTTAATTCAATTTGATGAATACTGAATTTTTTGCGAGTGAGATGAATTAATGCACATTCACATTTAGTCTAGAACTACAGTAACATGTTCACACAGAGCACTGTTAGTCAACAAATGGGGAAAAAGTAACTCAGATATTTTCTTGTAAATTAAAAAGTAATGCGTTACTTTACTAGTTACTTGAAAAAAGTAATATTATTACGTAACTCGTGTTACTTGTAATGCGTTACCCCCAACACTGCTTATGACATTGTGTGCCTGATGGGTAGCAACACACTGTAATATAGAACATTGTTTACTTACACTATATAGAGCATGCATTTACACTGTAGTTGAGTTATAATCAACATGTGGGTCATCTCCTGACCGCCTCCTGTCTCTCAGGACTCCAGAAGCAACAGGTGCACTCAGCATCTGGAATACGTCACACACAGGAATGATTTGGTTAGTAATTGGCTTCTATCCTCGTCACTTTTGACTTTTAGCTCCCATCCAAAAGTTCCTCCACTTTAATTGACTCTTCTGCCGGTGGGGGCACAGGCGGCGTGTGGCGGCGTGGGCGTCTGTCCTCATTTCTCTCGTGGTTATTTAAACCCTCTGTGTCAGCCGAGAGATTAGACGGGCATACGGAGCCATCAATAACAGCGTTTCTGCACCCGTCTCCCGGGCCGGCGCTGATGATGGAGCGAGCGGAACCGTTGCTTGGTAACGGACGGATGGTCTTATTCACGGCAGAATCACCGCTCTGATGAACTGCGCCCGTTTTTCTCCCACAGACTGGCACACGTCCAAACGTCGACCCAATTGCTTCCCGCGCAAAGCCGAGTATAGGGGAACTTATCTCGGTTGAGTTTGGTAGCCCGATTTTTAATTTTCTTCTCTTTGCTTTGGAAGCCGTAAAACCCCAGCACCCGAAACCTGCATTGCTTCCTGTTTCAAAAAGATAACTACATCTGTTTCATAGTACCTGCAGAAAAAAAGACTGTAGTAGCCCATTTGGATTCCTATAGGCTATATATTAGAGATCTCCACCTGAGAACTCAGTGCACAATAATGCAGAGGTCATTAACTTTATTAATTAACTGTAGAGCTATTATAAATCATTCTAAAGATACTGCAAACAAGTTCTAGTCACAATACAGTTCAATGCTCCGTTCACATCATTTTAGGGTTAGGCTACTGTAAGAGTTTCAGTAAAATCATCCATGTCTTTGTCAAACTCATAATTACAGCTTGGAAACTCTGAATATTTATAAAATCGCTGACTCTATAATGTAAAACCAACCAAAACGACAGCAGTTTCAGCAAAGACCCCATGAAATCAAATCTTTCAAATCAATTTTGTGGCTTTTAATCTAAATCTTTAAATCAAAATTGTATTAAGTTTTTTTTATAAAGCACACATATACACATACGTATGAGTGTAATAATAATATAATAATAGTATATAGTATAACATATAATTATTATGTTATACATAATTATATAAAGTTTAGTATAAAATGTTTAATTTAATAATAATAATAATAATACCACCACCAGCAACAACAATAATAGTTATTATTATTATTATTAATCCATTACCATGCAAAATAATAATTTAAATAATCAGTGTTGTAGTAATAATAATAATTAATACTTGATATTATTATTAATAATAAATATTCATATTAATAGTACTACTAATAATAATAATAATAATATCAAGTATTTATTATTATTATTATCATTATTAAATGCAATAACCTAAAAACCTTTTTCCATTTGTTGAATGGAAAGGTTCCACATAATAATAATAATAATAGTTCTTAAAATAGCAAGAATACTAAATAATTAAATGTAAAAAAAAGAATTGCGATTTGATTTTGATTTTAAAGTGATTTTATGGTGTCTTCAAAAAAAAGGTGAATTAATGTCACTAATCTCACGCATTGTGTCATCATTACAACAAAGCCACACATGGATCCATTTTGGCATCATGAGTATCACCACGGAAAGTAATAATTGATGAGTGAGGATTGAACAGATTGGAGATGACGTGAATGCAGGATAAGCCAAAACTGCTTTCCAAATTATATTAGCATGTCATGTTTACCCGTGTGTTTAGTGAGTGTAAATCAAACGCTAATGCTCACATTACCTGAAAACACTTTCTAAATCGGAATATTACTAATATATGTCATTAAGTCAGCACACCACCGGCACCGGAGATCAGACAGCAACATCCTGATAGCATGAAGCAAATTGCTGCAAGAGGAGCGTTTTAGCAAAGAGGCGCGCACACACACACACAGACACACACACACAGACACACACACACACACACACACACACACACACACACACAGAGGACTAGATGGACACTCACACAAACAGCTTGAGAGGAGATCTCAGGAATTTGTTAATGTGCTAACTCAAGGGCAGGGTGATAGCATCACAGTATGCAGAGACACACAAACCATAGCATCTGTTCAGCGAGACCTGCCAAAACACAACACCTGGACATGTAAATCTATCCGACGCAGCTGGATTCTCTGCTACTGTTCTACAAAACAACACAATCACTGGAAGCTCGCTCATTCCAAAGAAATATTACCAAAAGTTATTCAACTTTACTAATTGCATATGTGTGACCACTTCTATAAAACAGCATTTATGTTGAGCAATGTTAAAACAAATAATAATAATAATAATACATTATTAATATGCAATAATATCTGGTAAAAAAATTTAACCACCAAATTCTGAACTTTCATTATGGCTCTGACTTAGTCTTTACTTGAAAATAATAGTAAAGCAGAATCCTGCATTTTCTAACCGTCTTGAGTAACCAGGACATGTGGTGGCCTTGGTATGTTGGACCTGCATGTCTTGTTAATATTCAAATGTGGATTGATGGCTCGACCTGAATCCTCCACATTTTCCAGCACATCTGTCCTCAACGCAGTAAACATACCTGACAGAGGCAAATCAAACATGGAGGACAACACTTAAACTCTCTCACAACGCTTTAGGAAGATTTGCTTGATCTCAACGAACAACATTAGTTTAATTCATCCATCAGTGTGCTGATCAGTTCTTAAGCACGTACAGTTTATATGAAATACAAAACGGCAGAAATTAACACAGAAAACACTTCATACTTAAATTCTTAAAGGTGCCATAGAATGGAAAACTGTATTTACCTTGGCATAGTTGAATAATAACAGTTCTGTACATGGAAATGACATACAGTGACCCTCAAACACCACTGTTTGCTCCTTCTTATGTAAATCTCGTGAATAAAAAAGACCACTGAAAAATAGGCGAATCAGAACATAACACCGACTGTGACGAAACAGTCGGGATCACTAATAGTTACACCCCCAACATATTTATATACCCGCCCATGTTCTAGGCCAGCCACCAGCCGAACCATCAGAAGTTCTGCAGGTATTGTGAAGAAACAAGTGAGGACAACAGTGAAAATGGCAGATCATGGAAATAAATGTTATGTTCCAGGCTGTGCAGGGGATGTGAAGGTGTCTGTATTCAGAAAGGCACGGAAAGCAAATAACGTGTTCTAGTAAAATAACGCGAGCCACTAAAGGCACATGGTTAGCTCCTTGCTAGCGGTAGCCTGTTACATTACAGTACATAAGATTTCACTTACCACATAAACAGAGTAAGGAGAGATGAGGATGATGGCGAATGATTTACAGATCCTGAGCACCACTGACAAGCACCTGATCTTGTAAAATGTGTGGTAAGTACTGCCGCGCAATAGTATAAACAGAGCACACTATTATATTGCGATCGCAAGTTCTACTGGATCTTAGCGCTGCGTTCGAAATCGATCACAACATTCTTTTGAATAGACTAGAAAACTTTGTTGCATTAGTGGAAGTGCGCATGGTTCAAATCGCTTATCTGACCGCCATCAATTCGTAGCATGAATGTATCATATCGATCGTGCTATGGAGTTCCTCAAGGCTCAGTACTAGGGCCGTTACTTTTCACGCTTTATGTTGGGAAATATCACAGTTAGCTCAATGCTGATGATACCAGCATATTAATAGCTTATGGAATGCTAGTCGATATAAAAAACTGGATGACGAGTAATTTCTTACTGCTATTCTGAAAAAACAGAGGTGTTACTTATCGGACCTATAATAACCTAGAACACTGTCTAACACTTGATGGCTGCTCTGTAAATTCTTCGTCATCAGTCAGGAACCTAGGTGTACTATTTAATAGCTCGACTTTCTAGCAAAACTGCAGAGACCTATGCTCTCAATGTCAAATGTATGAAACTTTAACGCTTAATCAGATGGTTCAAAATGCAGCAGCTAGAGTTCTTACTAGAACTATGAGCACATTAGCCCGGTTCTGTCAACACTGTGACTAAACATCGCTTGTTAATTACTGAAATGAGCTCCTCAGTAGAGCGAGCTCTTATCGCATTATAGAAAAACATTTGATAATACCTAGAATATCAGCAGGCGGCAGAGCTCAACAATCTGAGGCAGACACACTCTGTCAGTTTAAATCTAGATGACCCAAACAGCTGCATTAATTAGATCATTGATGCTTGTTACATCACATCTACGCTAATATTAGTCTGTTTCTGTTTCTCAGTCCGTGTCTGGATCAGACAGATGATGTCAGATTGTCAGAGGATGAGCAGTGAAGACCTCGACTTGTTAGAAATTGCAACACACTGTGAAAAGGTGTCACAGCAGAGCGAGTCAATTGCACAGATACTGCTAGACAATGACATCTCTGAATTCAATAATGAAATGCAACTGCTTATTATTATACATTACTGACACTCTATCCTCCAACTTGATACTGCTTTGACACAATCTGTATTGTTAAAAGCGCTCTTGACTTGACTTGACACATGCGATGCAGCTAAAAAGCGATTTTGCATTTGAAAGCAGTTTCAATGCCCAGCATGATGCCCGCATTTTATATACAGCCGACGATATAACTGTGAGAGCAGTGAGCTACTGAAATGAGCTGCACTGTGAAACAGCCAATCAGAGCAGAGCTCAACATTGAGCCGCACTGTGAAACAGCCAATCAGAGCAGAGCTCAACATTGAGCTGCACTGTGAAACAGCCAATCAGAGCAGAGCTCAACATTATTATTCATGACCCTTCCAAATAAGCCAATAACAGACCATTTCATTCTAGGGAGAAATCCTAGGGTTGTAAATGCACATGTAAAACTGTTTCTGGAGAATTTTTGCACTTACCTAAGCCACATACTGTATCAGAGAACAATTTAAAATATTGTATCAATGCATTCTATGGCACCTTTAAAACATTTTTACACTCTTAATAAATTGCTGGTTGTATTCATAAGTGTACATATTTTTAATATAAAATCTTCTTCTTTGTAATCTTTCATCAAAATGAAATAACTTTCCTTTCAGCTGATGTCATCAAGGCCACACAGGCTAATTGGTCAAGGTTACCAAAAAGACAAACGGCTAATTAGACACTGCTTTAATGACTTTGGTATTTAACACCCACGTTTCACGAACAAGCAGGAAAAACAGAAACAGGTGCTCAAGTCTCAGGTTTTTTTTTTGTTTTTTTAAATATCCTTACTTTGAACACTTAACGAGCAGAAAATTAGCAGATACTCAGTTTAGCAAGAGCAACAAAATCCCAGATTTATAATGTAACAGCTAAAGCACAATAACATATGACCACCTACATTTAAACATCAATGATTATTCAGTATTCAGCAACTTTGAAACTTGCCAGTACACAAAAACAATTATAATAGAGGTCATATAAAAACCATATTCTTTAAAATCCTCTTAATTTCTGTCAGCTGCATGTACAGCTAAAACCGAGCAGCTGTTATAGAAACAGAGTATAAAAGGACAAACAGGTGACCAGCAGGTCTGTCCAAACATCTGGTGTGACTGAGACACTCATCTGGACAAACCACAGCACACACACACACACACACACACTTGATTCCTCTAGAGGAGGTACGATTCATTTGGATGCTCATATAATACAGCTTGTCTGGGTCTAAGCTGTCTGTCTTTAGCTAGTTAACACAGATTGCAAAGACAAATGCTTTTGAATAGTCACAAATAAAAAAAACACGACTAAAAGCCAGATCTCCTGAAACTCCACTGGCACACACTTTTGAAGAGGCTTTTGACCTGGATGTGGAGGCTGAAGGTCAAGTTCACCCTCTGGAGCATCTCCGTGTATCCCATTACTAATGTTTCTTTTTCAAATCTATCTATATTTGCTATTATTTCCATAACTTATGCTGTTTAACTTTGGCTGCTTGTTAACATTAAGTAAAAGCTTATCAGTGATGTCACCCAGAAAGGAAACCAGGATCCAGACCAGGATCTTGTATTAAAGGAATAGTTCACCCAAAAATTAAAATCTGCTGCAAATGTATTCACACTCAGGCCATCCAAGATGTAGATGAGTTTGTTTCTTCATCTGAACAGATTTAGAGAAATGTAGCATTACATTGTTTACCAATGATCCTCTGCAGTGAATGGGTGCCGTCAGAAGGACAGCTGATAAAAACATCACAATAATTCACAAGTAATCCACACCACTCCAGTCCATAAATTAACATCTTGAGAAGTGAAAAGCTGCATGTTTGTAAGAAAAAAAAATCCATCATAAAGACATTTTTAAATCTCAAACCGAATATTGCTTTCTCCAGTGAAAAAGTCGTCTTGTTTGAATCAGGAGAGAAATATGCACAGATCAAGCACAGTTATACAAGCCAAAACAGGTTTTAAGAAATACGTGGGTGAATTTCGATGTGAGAGTACAACAGATGATGGACTTTTTTCACTGGAGGAAGTGTTATTATGGATTATGGAATCACATTTTGTCCAGAAGTGATAGTTTAAAGTTACAATGTCTTAATGATGGATTTTTTTCTTACAAACACACTTTTCGTGAAGCTTTTGGCTTCAAAAGATATTAACTGGTGGACTAGAGTGGTGTGGATTACATGTAGATTATGTGATTATTGTGTTTTTATCAGATGTTTGGACTCATTCTGACGGCACCCATTCACTGCAGAGGATCCAGTGGAATGCAAGTGATGGAATGCTAAACTCCATATCTGATGAAGAAACAAACTCATCTACATATTGGATGGCCTGAGGGTGAGTAAACTCATCAAATTTTCATTTTTGGGTGAACTATTCCTTAAGAAAGTAAACATTTTAGTTAATTCGCTTTCCATGACAGATGAAATGAAAACAGCAGCTACACATATTTAGTATTTGTTCCTATGATACACATGAAAATCCCTGATTCTCCTACATCTGTCAGAATAATTGATCCTACGGGGATCCTCAGGGAGTTATTAACCCTGATGTAGTTCTCAAGTAGCGAGACGTTCCTCATATCCGCTGGAAATCTCATAAATCTGAGCGATCCATTACCTTCTGCTCTGTCTGCACGAGAAAGAACTTTAAATGTCACAAAAGTCTCTTCAATCAAACCCAAGATGAGATGAGGCCACTGGATCAAAGGATAAAAGTGGAATATAAATATATATCCAAACATTGCTGAAGTTACCAGCTTCACATAATGAATCTGGAGGTCATCCTGAATGCTGACTTAAGCTTCTGGCTTCTTATTAAAAATGCATCTGCATTTCAAGTGCACATATTCAGCTCAGCATGATGTAGGAGGTTAATCTCACTATTTGTCAAGAGCAGATTACCACATTTCTCACATCCAGCACATTTACAGCTTGTCCTGACTCCATATGCATGTTCTCCTGCAGAGGAGCAATGCGGGATGTAAATAAGCTCTTCTATATTTCATCACACAGATTATTAACAGGAAATGTACAGTCATAAATAATATATGCATTTGAAACAGAAAGCATGAATCTTGCTGTACTCTTAAGTTCATTCAGGTAATATCATGGACTGCCCTTTTCTGTAAATTATAGATAAGTAATCTCCTGACGTAAACTTGATTTGACCGAAACCTACATTTCTGCAAATAATACTCAAAAGTGTGTTTAATGTGGTTCTTTCAAGAAATTAAACTAGGGGATTTAAAATGCAATTTACACACAAACAAATAAAATTAAGTTTGTAATTACTTTTTTGTAATAAATAAATACAATGCTGCAGCAAAATATTCCATTCACATGTGTAAATGTTTACAATTAAGAGCAAAATAAATAAATATTTTAAGCTAAAATTATTAAGTTGCTAAATTATTGTATGCAATGCTTTTTAAATGCTGCAACCAAATGATTGGTTCACTTGTAAATGTTTATAATTAAGAGCAATAAATAAATAATATTTGCAAACTAAAATTAAGTTGCAAAAGTATTGCATGTAAAAAAAGCAAGCCGAAATATAGTAAAATAATCCATTCACATGTGTTAATGTTTACAATTAAGAGAAAAATACATAAAAATATATATTTGTAAAGTAAAATTAAGTTGCAAAATTATTGTAGGTAAAAAAGTTATTTAAAAAATTATTTAAAATGCTTCTGTAAAATGATCCGTTCACATGTAAATGTACATTTAAGAGCAAAATAAATGTAAAAAAAAAAAAACGTAATTATTTGCATAGCAAAAAATAAAATAAAATACACAAAACAAATTGGTCTACTACAGTTTTCAGACCAAAAACAAACTTTGTAACAAAAATATTATTGTACATTACATATGCAAGAAATTTGGTATAAAGAAAACTTGCTGTCAAAGCAATTTACGGTTGCATACTACAGTAGTGGAGAACACCAACAAACCAGCTTGACCTTTGACCCCTGTCCACAAAGTTAATTTATAAAAGGCAAATAAGTTTGAAACACGACTTTGTATCTCAAAGAGAGACAGACGGGTATTTGAACCGCTGCCACTTTCTCCTGGAGAGATACGGTAGTAATCCATTACATGGTCTGTTAGGCCATTACATCAAACAAGCGTGCTGTCGAACAGCTAAATGTGAGGCCACAAATTATCATGAGTTGTTAAAGCAGTAAAATGAGAATGAATATCCAATCCATCCTCATTGGAAGGAGTCGTTATATTTCGGCAAAAGTTATGAGGAATTGACAAACACCCCGCTCTCGAGTCATCAATCACCCTATTGTGATGTCAGGCCCGCTTTGTCTCTCAAGGACAAAAGGGTACATCCGACAGTACCGCTGATGAGCGGGAACATTTCTCTCCCGAAAATATCACCCGTCATGAAGATGGTAATGCATTTTTTTGAGTTGTGCTTACAAGCAGAATCGATGGATTTAACTGAGAGGGAGGTTTATGGTTAACGTGAGAGACGTGCATCTGCTTTCACTATTATCATTCATTCAGCTGACACTTTTCCATTTGAAGCAACTTAGAGTACACGTAAGGAACAATCTACTGAAGCAACCTGGAGTCAAAGAGACAGTTCACCCCAAAATATAAATTCTTTCATCATGACGTTATTTATTTAGTGGGACTCAAAAGAAGATATCTCCTCCACTGGAACTGCAAAAAACCACTAGATCTGCCCTCCTCTGTCACGGTGCACCATGCACGGAACGAGGAGACACGGAGATAGACTCAAATAATAACGTCTTTAATGACTTAAAGGAAGGAGCAACAAAGGAACACAGGTAAACACATCTGAAATGACATTTAACAGTCGACGCTAGAGACATGGAAACACAAGGTTTAAATAAAGAGGAGTAAATTAGATAATTAAACACGCACACCTGACTAATAAACTAATAACCTAAACGGGGACAGGAACAGGAACAAACCAAATATGGGCACGAGAGGAGGGGAAACAGAACACACAGGAAGACAGGACTGACATCCTCTGCAAGTACAACTTTTAGGACTAAGAATTATGGTTATGGTATAAGCTAACTACTAAAAATATTTTGTCATTCAAGATTCAAGATTTTTATTTTTATACACGATTATATAGAGAGTATATAACCAGCAGTGAAATGTGAGTCAGGTCCGCTCCAAATATTATATAATATAATATAATAATAATTGTATTATAGAAGCCATACAAGTCAACAGTTTTTGTACATTTACCATGGTAATACCATGGTATTATTTGAAGTACACTACAGTTCAAAAGTTTGGGGTCAGTAAGATTTTTTAATGCTTTTGAAAGCAGACGTATTATAGTTAACTAAAATTAAATTCTAAAATAAAATAAACATTTCATATTTTCATTTTGTTTAACCTAAAACTGATATAAAAACTAAACAGATGTATTTAAAAATGTCTATATAATTAATAAATAACTAATAAAAAATGTCAAAAACAAACAACAAAATTACCAAAACTTAACTTTAACTAACTACTTACCTAAAATTAAAATTAAAACAAAAAAATAATAATTAAAAACAAATTCTAAATATTTAAAAAAAACTATGATATCTCAATTATACTAAAATAACACTTTTTATTTGATTTATTTGGCTGCATTTATTTGATTAAAAATAAAGTATTTTATATATAAGATATTATAAATATTATTTTATATTTTTACAATATTGCACAATATACAACAGCATTGTGGATATTAAATAATGTGAATACTTTAATACTTTTTTATATTTAAATATTTTTAAACAAATTAATTCTTATGAAAATCAATTTTGGAAACAATGTTGGTTAATACAGTTGTGGAAACATACTGTTTGTTTATTGCTTGCAGGATTCACTGATGCATATAAAGTCTGAAAGAACAGAATTAATTTGAATTGGAAGTCTTTTGTAACATTATACATGTCTTTACTGTCACTTTTGATCAATTTAATGCATACTTGCTGAATAAAAGTGTAGATTTCTGACCCAAACTTTTGAGCGGTATGTATCGTACCAACTTAACACTGTGCTTTTACAATATAAATACTTTAATTGTACCGTCATCATCTGTGTTCATCTTGATGCTGCTACACCTTTGTGCTCCTCCATGAAAAAGGTCTGAAGTCCTTCACACTACAAGACACAGAAGAGTCCAGAATGAATCAAATAAATGAGCAAAATGAGGACTTGATGAATGGTGCATTCAAGTCACGTCGGAATGATTGTATTTACAAGTTAAGCACGAATTAACGAGACCATAAAGACATAATGAGCACTGGATTTTCTTCAAGCACTGAATATGAAAAATTAAAGAATTATGTCAGAAGCAAATTAGTATCAATCATAAGTTTTAAAATGTGATTGTTGTACTCATTTGATGTACTTTTAATGAAGAATAGCAATGAAGCTTGCCAGAATACACTTCTCATTTAGTCAGTTTATGTACAACCAAACAACATTTCTCCTCATTCTCTGTGGCTGATGATAGAATACACAAATAAAGATTCAATTACACACCTAATGTGCATCCTTTGCTCTTCATTTTGTTAAAGTGCTGCTAAAACCTTCCTGGGTTTGTTAGTAACTGATAGAGAGAGAAAGAAATATGAAATTGCGTCCATTGTTTCTGACCAAAATCACCTCTTAAAGGAATAGTTCACCAAAAAAATGTGCTGAAATGTCCTCATCCTCAGGCCGTCCAAGATGTAGATGAGTTTGTTTCTTCATCAGAAGAGATTCGGTGCCGTCAGAATGAGAGTCCAAACAGCTGATAAAAACATCACAATAATCCACAGTCCATCAATTAACATCTTGTGAAGCAAAAAGCTGCGTATTTGTAAGAAACAAATTGATCATTAAGGTGTTTTAACCTTAAGGTGTTTAGTCCATAATCAATAATAACGCTTCCTCCTGTTGTCCTCTCACATCAAAATCCACCCACATATTTGTTTAGAATTGTTTTGGCTTGTAAACGGTGCTTGATCTCTGCAGATTTCTCTCCTGACTCAGACGAGACAACTTTTGCACTGGAGAAATAAATATTATACAGGTATTTTAGCCACAGTTTGAAGTTAAAAAAGGTAAAAAGCTTTGTGTTTGTTAGAAATAAATCCATAATTTTTGCTTTTCAAGATGTTAATTGATGGACTGGAGTGGTGTAGATTATTGTGATGTTTTTATCAGCTGTTTGGACTCTCATTCTGACGGCACCCATTCACTGCAGAGGATCCATTAGTGAGCAACTGATGTAATGCTACATTTCTCCAAATCTATACTGATGAAGAAACAAACTCATCTACATCTTGGATGGCCTGAAGTGAACACATTTTTTGAATGAACTATTGCTTTACTTTCAGCTTCTGAGCTCATATACAATGTTCCCAAGAGGACCTGAATGCAGTGTAAGGCAATTCCTACAACAAGGAGGAAGAATAAGCAGAGACCTTTCCAAAGAGTTAAACATCAGCTGTATTGATAATCTGCTCATTGAAAGGTTTGGTTGAAAGACAGAGCATTTGACATCTCAGTTAAGTTGCAAAGTGCATACGTTACAAAGGTTTTGCCATCAAGTCTCAAAGTTTCCGCAGGCCGTTTTCTGTGCTGTTTTTCTATATCTCATTTTCACAGCTCCTAACAAAAAAACATCAAACTCTCATTCCAAAAAGTTCTCATTGTGCTTGTCAAACTCAGACGCAGATCACACGAGAGCAACACAAGGGATGCTAAAGATGTCTGTGTTATGGCTTCTGGTGCGGAGAAAATGAGCCCCGGCACTCAACTTCCATTATTCATCTGCCCACTGGCCATATACTTATTCAAGGTCCTGAACAACTGTCCCGTACACGCTAGTCATCCATTCCAATCAGTGTGCTAATGCAGCCGCTGAGGTGTGCAGAAAGGCAGTGGCCAGCGTCTCAACACTCCTGAGAGAATATCATACACTAAACCTTGTGATTCACAATGTGTGATTGAAGGAGTAGTTTCTCTTCAAATAAAAATTCAGTCATTTGCTCAAACTAATGCCCTCGGTCTGAGATCTTAAGACTCTGTGGAACTCAAAAGAAGATTTTTCTGAATAAAACTAGTTGGTCTTTTATCATGCAATAACAATGAATGGAAAATGGAGCTTTAAGCTTAAAAAAGGATGAACAAGCACCTTAAAATTATTCTGCATGATGTGCATGCTATATTTCAAGTCTTTTTAAGTAATAAGACAGCTTTGTGTGACAAACAGATAGAAATTTAGGTTGTAAATCAGGTGATAAGATCACTGAATCATTTGAGTTCAAAAACCAAACCAATTTATGAATGATTCACGGATTAGTTTTGTGAACTGGATCAACAGAATTATTGATAAAATCTGACTCAAAAGAAGGATTCAGTCACAAATTGTATAAACAAACTATCATTCAAAAGTCTTTAAGTGTTTTATTTTATTATTATTATTTTATTTTAATATATTGTTTATTAAATTAAATTATTTTAATTTAAATATAGAAAATAAATACTCAGCAGTTATGCATTAAACTGATCAAAAGTGACAGCAAAGTAATTTATAGTGTTACAAAAGATTCCTACTTCAAATAAATGCTATTTTTCAAATTTACCATTAATGAAAGAATCCTAAAAAATGCATCACAGGTTCAATAAAAATATGAAGCAGCACAACTATTTTCAAAATGACTAAGAAATGTGTCTAAAGCAGGATCACATGACACTGAAAATTCAGCTTTCCATCACAGGAATAAATTACATTTTAAAATATTTCAACAAAAAAAAAAGATATTTTAAATTATAATAATATTTCTCAACTTTACAGTTTTTACTGTATTTTTGATCAAATAAATGCAGCCTTGATGAGCATAAAAGGCAGTAAAAATCTTATTGACCTCAAACTTTTGAGTGACACAGTATGGACTACTTTCATGGCTCTTTATGATGCTTTTTTTGTTTTTATTACATAAAACAAAACAGAAAAACGTAATTTACAGGGGTTGGTTGGAATGAAAGGAAGTAAATAATGACATAATTCTCATTTTTGGTTGACCTACTCCTTTAATAGTTCAGACATGGGTCTTTATGAGCATTGCTTTTGTGATTTTCATGCCCTCGTGGGTCTGAAATTTGGTTATGAAACTTAGAAAAGCTAGAAATACAGATGGGCAGTGTGTGTTTTTTTGCAAGCATAATCATGGAGTCTGATTTACAGTAGAGTCAATGAACACTTGAATGTGTGTGTGTTTGTGTAAAAAAACTCGGCGTGCAGCCACAGTCCTGACGTGTGCTTGGCTGCGGGCGTCACTGTCATAGCTGCGTCTGTGTGAGAGAAAAAGCCAGTGAGTTTGAATATTGATGAGGAGAGGAACAGTCAAAAGAGGCTTCTCTCTTATGCAGATTCACTGCGCCGCCTTCCATGCCTGGGACGCTCCAGTAAACATAATTTAATTTGAGCATCAGGATAATCCAGACAGGAGGAATGTTTCAAATAGCTTGTTAGTTATGCTCCGTTCACACTGCAGTGCATCTTCTCTTTCAGATGCACACACACAATGTTTTGCATGCTTCTTCGTCTCCACTTTATCACCCTCTAATTGTCCCCTCAGTGTTCGGTGAAGTTTTCAATTGCAGGACAGACTGAACCCTGGTGCAATCTTTCTACGGCTTTCAAAATACTATAGCGTGCAGGATATACATGGTTCATTAATCTATGAAAAATAGAATGCTGTTAAAACTAGATTTATGAAGAAAATGTGAGTGGTGCTTTGCAAAACCTGGCATCATGACGCAAGTCTGCTTATAAAATGCACAGCTACTTGCAAAACAAAACAAAAATATCCCTATATATATATATATAGATATGGGATATGTGTTTTGTTGTTTATTTATTTTATTATTGTTTTATGTATTTTATTTTCATTATTTTAAGTATAAGTATTTTGTAGTTTTTATATATATATAGAACAACAAAAAAAAAACTACAAAATACTTTGTTGAAATAAAATACATAAAACAATAATAAAATAAATAAACAACAAAACACAACATAAAATAACAAAACATTTACATAAGAAAAACAAAAAATATATAAAAAATAAAAATAAAATAATTATATATAAAACAACAATAAAAAAACAACAAAACATAATACATAATATAAAAACATATAACGTAAGCAAATAAAAAAATAAAATACTAAATAAAAATAAATAAATGAATAAAAATCAACAACAAAATAAATACATAAAAAACTAAACAAATAACATAAGCAAAAAATGAAATAAAAACAAAAATAACACCAAAAATAAACTAATACATAAAATAAAAAATAAAACAAATAGAACAAAAATATAAAAATAAATATCAATTTGAGTTTTATTTTATTATGCACAGAAGAAAGAGCACATGCCAGCCAGGTTGCAGAATGCAAATGCAGCTGCCAATCAGAATAGTACCATTTCCTTCAGTCTACGTAGTCATTGACAAAAGGCCCAAAACCCCAAAACATTGAGCCAAAAATGCTTTTGCCTCCAGAAACAACTGTGTAGTCTGAGATAACTTGCATTATTAAAGCCAGCGTGTGTGTTTGTGTGCATTCGTGGAGTTGAACCGGAGTTCATTACGCCGTAGAATATGTATTGTTTCCTTTGGAGGAAGGCAACATGCATTTCAGCATCACAGGGAGGAAGTGAACACACAAACACACAGCCAGCTTTGATAAAACAAGAGCAGCTACTAATGAAGCTTTTATCATTCCCAGATTCTTTTTCAGCACCCCGGCGAATTGGTTTGAGATCGTCTTTGATGAGCACGAGCGTTCGACACAGACGCACAGACATACACGCAGACAGACAGACAGACAGACTTTCATTTACATAAACGCAAACTGTTCCGTGTCTTTCTGAGACACCCGGACAGAGATAAAAGCGAGCTGTTTTGATTTTCTCTTTGATGAGTCTTGGACAGAGACAAGCACATTATGTTAAGATGCCAAATAACACTGGTGAAAGAGATGAAGCCTCTTCAAACACCCCCTGCTGGGTATATCTTCCAGAAAATGAGGCCGAGCGAGACGAGAGGGTCATAGGTCACAGGAGGACCGCGGGACACGGGTGGAATGAGTGATGAGAGGCGGTTATGACTGCAGTGACATTCACCATGTCAAAAAAATACAAAAATCACCTCCACACTGGGCCCTACAACCTGCTGGACATAAACGGTATAATTGATGCTATAATAATGATATTCAGAACAGGAATTACTAAAGGCTGGAATACACTTAAAATCTGAACAAATCATTCACTTACCGAAGGAAAACTGGCCATCATACACTAAATCATACACTACAAGACTTCAAAAACTTTAAACGTACATCTTGTTGCTAGGAGACAAATGAAAACAATCCTCCTTATTCTTCCTGTAAAAATAGGCCATTTGTAAATGTCATGGGCCTCGCTTCCGGTCTCGTTTGCTTCCAGCTATTTTTAGCTGTACAAAACCACTCATTTTGCTGCTTGATACTGTAAATTGGTGTGTCTTACCATATTATTTTAATGTATTATCTTAATTATGAACACACTGGTTTGAAGAGCAAACAGTTTTACCGTTTACTGCACATTGTAATTCTTAGAATTACTAAATATTTTTGTAATTTTTTGCAGACTGCAAGTTTTGTGATTTTTATTTTTTTAATTAATACTTGTTATTCAGCAAGGATGCATTAAATTGATTAAAATTGACAGTAAAGACATTTATAACGTTACAAAAGACATTTGAAATAAATTTGAAATATGTTCTTTTGAACTTTCATCAAAGAAAATAATTATCCTTAAAAAATTGTATCATGGTTTCCACAAAAATATGAAGCAGCACATCTGTTTTCAACAATAATAATAAGAAAAAGAAATCATCATATTAGAATGATTTCTGAAGGATCATGTGACACTGACTGGCGTAATGATGCTGAAAATACAGCTGCGCATCACAGAAATAAATCACATATTAAAATAGATATTAAAATAGAAAACAGGTATTTTAAATTGCAATATTTCACAAAATCACAATATTTGATCAAATAAATGCATCATTGATGAGAATAGAAAACATCTTTTCAAAAACGTTACTGACATTAAACTTTTTTACTGAAACTAAACTTTGGTAGTTTTGCCAACATATCTTTACTTAATAGGGTTTCAGAATGACCTTGCAGTGAGAAAATCATTTTCATTTTCATATAAACTATTCTTTAGGAGAGTCAGCTATATTGAAAAGGAGGGGAAAACAGCTAGAGAAAAGAAACAAAGTGAGACACAGAGACAAAGAATGCAGATAAAGAAGAAAATTCTGTGTTTGGAGGAGATGATGAGATGGGATTTGCCTCAGGAAGAAGCAACACCCTGTGTGTGTGTGTGTGTGTGTGTGTGTGTGTGTGTGTGTGTGTGTGTGTGTGTGTGTGTGTGTGTGTGTGTGTGTGTGTGTGTGTGTGTGTGTGTGTGTGTGTGTGTGTGTGTGTGTGTGTGTGTGTGTGTGTGTGTGTGTGTGTGTGTGTGTGTGTGTGCGTGTGCGTGTGTGAGTAAGAGAACCACAGGCAAAAGACAAGCCCAAACAAACATTTTGACTCTCACCGTCATCACATCTGCTGCTCTACCTGTTCTTCTCCCCACAACCCACCGAGCTAACGGTGTCTCGACAATAAAAGTGATTTAACCAACAACAAACGGCTTTGTTCCATCAGTATGAGAGAAAAACTGAAAGACGAAGCTGCTGTCAGACACTGACACACAGAAAACAAATGTTCAGAGAAACAAAGAAAAAAACAAACAGTCTTTTTCAGATGAGATGATGTCGACTTCCTGCTCACAGCCTGCAATTAGCAGACCAAACACTATTTAAATGGCTTATATATATTAAATAGTTTTCTAGAATTAAATAGTATAAAATAGTTTTAGCATGTGACACTGCAGAACATTTCACCTACCCATGTATGATTGACCTCTGACCTCCCGCGGCTGCACTGAACCCATGTGTCTGCCTGTCATCCAGCGCTGTGGTTGAAACCTCTGTGCTGCCATGACAACGGGTAAATTGGCTGACCTTTTGACCCGCATCCATCAGCCAACACGTCACTGGAAACCCCATAAATGACCTGAGAGGAGAAGCACGAGAGCATCATGAATTACATGATACTGCGGTGTTTCAGTCAAGTATTCAATTCGTGTTAGACTGGAATAACAGTCTAGAGAACTGACAAGTTACTGTCCTCTGGGTTTTCTCTCATATTCCCAGAGGAAAATTATGAAACTCTCCGGTTTCGTTTAGGTATCAGCTTTATCTCTGATGTTCCTCCTAGAATTAATTAGAAAAACTGATGAATAAGACAGTTGTTGTCATACAATGAGGAAGCTATAAAGTTAATTAATGTAATATCAGATAAATTTGATGAGAATTGTTTGAGCTCATAGAGAGATCTTTGACTTTTGACTGCAGACCAGAGTTAACTAAAATTAAAACCATAAAAAAATGTTACTAAAAACAACATGATGTTAACTTTTGCATATTTAAAAAATCAATTATTTTTTAATAAATGTATTTCCCATCTTCGTTTAATTCAACTTAATGTACTAAAACAACTAATATATAAACTAATAAAATTAATTATAAAAAAAACTACATAGGCATATTAAAAAACTAAAGAGAAAACATTCAAAAAAATTAAATCTAATTCAAAATATTTGCAAAAACTGTATATCAATAATATTTAAAAACAGGAAATATATATAAAAAAAGTTAATTCAAAATGATCTATCTATAAAATCAAAATATATCAATATAATATTCTATATTAAAAACTACATGTCAATAATACTATAATAACACTGCTGCTGAAATGTGTGTCTTGGCAAGTCTGAGATCTCTTCTGAAACTCTAAGTGTGATGTGAGAGGACTAGGATTTGTTTTGTCTTTTTGCTTAAACAGACTTGTAGCTGATCTATCTTTAATCTCAGAATAAAGAAGTGCTAGGCCTATATTAAAGAAATCTCATTTGCAATTCTACAACTTTTAAATAGCATTTTATTGAAAGGTTATCGTGATGCTTAAACACTAAATCATTATGTAAACATTTCGTTCAGTGCAATGCAGTGGAATTCAGTCAAACATCACAAAGGTTTGAGAATGTAAACGAGAGCAGGATATGATGCGCAGCTCCACACTGCCCCCTCCCGCCTGAACACGAGAGACTACAGCGACATGTGGAAACCACAACTAACTTCCAGCTGATAATGGGCAAAATAACTCTAGAGGCACTGGAGAAGGGGTAAGAGAGAACTCTGCTAACAATATCACACTGTAAAACAGTAAAAATCACCTGCTGATGGTGTTAAAAATCAGTAAAACCTGAGTAAATTCTCTCTAGCACAGCCTAAAACTTTCCTCTACAGTCTAATTTTGAAACTTTTCTGCTCCTTCTCACAGCTCTCTTGTTGACACTTCTGTTTGACGCCTCCTCCGTTCTTCATCTCCTCGACAGTCTCATTCCCTCCGTCAGCATCTCTCGGTTCTCATCTTCCTCATTGCATCTTCTCTCTCCAAGAAGAGGAAAACCAGCAGGTAGTTCAGTAAACGAGAAGAGGAGGAAGAAAATGACAGCTGAGAGGAAGAAGGAGGGAGCAGCAGGTGTAGAGTGATCCAGTGAGTGGAGGAGGTAGAGATTCTAACACAGGTAGAGATGATGGGAGATGATACACCTTCAAACTGAAATCCTAAATCACCTAGAACTAATGAGACAGGAGAGGGGGAAAAACAGCAGAGAAAATAATGCAAAATACAAATAATAAATTGCATCTAAACATTTAATGGTGCATGGATAGCAAAATATTTTGCTGCGATGCCTTTAGGGACTATTTTTGGTTTCCCAAAGAACCTTGCAGTGATCAGTTCTTAAAATAACAATTTTTCTTAGTTTAAAGAACGTTTGAATAATCTAAAAATAATCCCTTTCCACTATAAATAAACTTTTGTGGAATGGAAAGGTTAAATGTTAAAGGTTTTTAAACTGAAAAAAACTGAAAACAAGTTGAAAAAACTCAAATATCTGCTGAAGCTGGTTGCCTTAAACTTAAGTTTTCTCAACTTTCTATTTTTTACAATGTAGCTTGAGAAACTTTGTTTAAACGTTGATTCAATAAGGTTATTCTTAAGCCTTTAATATTTTGTATGCAATTAAGCATGCAATTAATCACCAATTGCAAAGTGTACTTGCTTATTAACATTAATAATTATATGAATATTAATTAACAGAAATGCTGTTCAATTTGTTGACATGAGTTAAATAAGAATATTTATACAGCATTCATGAATCTTAATTTCTATTTGCAGGTGCATCTCAATCAATTAGAATGTCGTGGAAAAAAGTTCATTTATTTCAGTAATTCAACTCAAATTGTGAAACTCGTGTATTAAATAAATTCAATGCACACAGACTGAAGTAGTTTAAGTCTTTGGTTCTTTGAATTGTGATGATTTAGGCTCACATTTAACAAAAACTCACCAATTCACTATCTCAACAAATTAGAATATGGTGACATACCAATCAGCTAATCAACTCAAAACACCTGCAAAGGTTTCCTGAGCCTTCAAAATGGTCTCTCAGTTTGGTTCACTAGGCTACACAATCATGGGGAAGACTGCTGATCTGACAGTTGTCCAGAAGATAATCATTGACACCCTTCACGAGGAGGGTAAGCCACAAACATTCATTGCCAAAGAAGCTGGCTGTTCACAGAGTGCTGTATCCAAGCATGTTAACAGAAAGTTGAGTGGAAGGAAAAAGTGTGGAAGAAAAAGATGCACAACCAACCGAGAGAACCGCAGCCTTATGAGGATTGTCAAGCAAAATCGATTCAAGAATTTGTGAACTTCACAAGGAATGGACTGAGGCTGGGGTCAAGGCGTGTCAAGGAATTTGGCTACAGTTGTCGTATTCCTCTTGTTAAGCCACTCCTGAACCACAGACAACGTCAGAGGCGTCTTACCTGGGCTAAGGAGAAGAACTGGACTGTTGCCCAGTGGTCCAAAGTCCTCTTTTCAGATGAGAGCAAGTTTTGTATTTCATTTGGAAACCAAGGTCCTAGAGTCTGGAGGAAGGGTGGAGAAGCTCATAGCCCAAGTTGCATGAAGTCCAGTGTTAAGTTTCCACAGTCTGTGATGATTTGGGGTGCAATGTCATCAGCTGGTGTTGGTCCATTGTGTTTTTTGAAAACCAACGTCACTGCACCCGTTTACCAAGATATTTTGGAGCACTTCATGCTTCCTTCTGCTGACCAGCTTTTTAAAGATGCTGATTTCATTTTCCAGCAGGACTTGGCACCTGCCCACACTGCCAAAAGTTGGTTAAATGACCATGGTGTTGGTGTGCTTGACTGGCCAGCAAACTCACCAGACCTGAACCCCATAGAGAATCTATGGGGTATTGTCAAGAGGAAAATGAGAAACAAGAGACCAAAAATGCAGATGAGCTGAAGGCCACTGTCAAAGAAACCTGGGCTTCCATACCACCTCAGCAGTGCCACAAACTGATCACCTCCATGCCACGTCGAATTGAGGCAGTAATTAAAGCAAAAGGAGCCCCTACCAAGTATTGAGTACATATACAGTAAATGAACATACTTTCCAGAAGGCCAACAATTCACTAAAAACATTTTTTTATTGGTCTTATGACGTATTCTAATTTGTTGAGATGAATTGGTGGGTTTTTGTTAAATGTGAGCCTAAATCATCACAATTAAAAGAACCAAAGACTTAAACTACTTCAGTCTGTGTGCATTACATTTATTTAATACACGAGTTTCACAATTTGAGTTGAATTACTGAAATAAATGAACTTTTCCACGACATTCTAATTTATTGAGATGCACCTGTATACATTTTTAACATTTCAAGTCATATAAATTGACATTGTTTACCATTGTATTGGATATCCAATGTAAAATCTGCATCCTGAAGCACTGACCTAGAGCTCAGAGATGCACTGGCTCTTGATGAGTATCAGATTGATGTTATACAGTGAAATTAGGACATGCATATAACAAACAAAACACTCCAAACTGAAGAAAATCAAACGCTGACGCCGTATACTCAAGAGCTACTGAGGGATTATGGGAAATAGCATCTATCAGTCCAGAGCTCCAACAGGATTGGGACTGCATACACACACACAGAGAGAGAGAGAGAGAGACACTGAGACGTGCCGCGTGTCTAATCCCGAACACTAGACGATTCCTCAAGGAGGTGAGACTTCAAAAAGGATCCCGCCCACAGCTACAGAGATAAAGCACCCCACAATTTTCAATTAACCAGTCTTTTTCATGTTCCGTTGCGTTCTCTCGGTTTGTTTGTCTTGTTTGCTTCAAATTCCATTCTTTCCGTCATTCCTCTCGCTATCTTCCAGGGCAAAGGTACCCACACACGGAGAAACGAACGCACATGACCTTCTTCACGCTGTGAGGTGCATATCAAGCGCCGAGTTACGGCCCTTAGCGTAACGATGACAAATAACGATAACGGCCTGCATCAGAGCGTTTGCATCCTGGCTTCAGGCTACAGGCCCACAATACTCACCGTCGACTTCTAGTTGTGCTGTCTGTCAATAACATCTACAGAAAACCCCGGAAAATGCTTCTCCCTGGCAAGTTGCGTAAGTATATGCCTCAGGCCGTGATTTCCGTGGACTGGGAAAGGTCTGATATTAAACGAAATCATAAAAAGAAAGTAAAAGGAGTCAACTCATCTACATGTTGGCTGAAGATGGGAGGCGATATCCCAAGAGCACATTTGATGACAAGGCCGAATCGAGAGGCAAAAAAGAAGTGCTGACAGCTACTGACACACTGAAGTGAGCAATCGCTCGAGGGCCTTCATCAGGAAAAGCGCCGGATGAGTGACAAGGAGGAAGCCTGCTGGAAAAATGAGTGCTTCTTCTTATATAATTCAACAGGAGGGCATGTATGAGCGCTTATACGGGAGCAAGAGCGCCAACATGATCTTTCATATTAGTGAGGCGTAAAAACTCCTAATTGCCCTGTTGAAACTCATTGGGTGTGACATCAAAAAGACATAAAAGAAAGAAAAAAAAAAGGCCAGTGAGGCATCTACTTGATTGCCTTGAGCAAAACGCCACTGATTTGCATATTAATTAATATGTAGGGAGTGGATAACGGCGGCAAAGCGAGATGCAGCATCCTTCAAACTCCCCGTCCACATGAACGCCAGTCAGCACGAACACGTCGCTAGAAATTTAGACGCTTAGACAGTGATGTGTTCATTACCTGCTCTGTGTGAAAGAAAATAGGAACTTCTCAAAGTGATATGCAGGAAGTTGAAATACGTTGTGTTGGAGTTTATCTGGAATACGGTCAAACTCCAAATGACCATCAAGTTCCACTGTGGAGCAGCAGTATTTGATGGAGAGAACCAAGTCCTGTTGAAAACCAAGGAGTAATGAAAAGAGTGGCCACCTAAAACAAATCCTATGAATCTACAAAACAAACACAACTTGAAAATTAAAACCATAAAATCGACTTCAACATTATTTAGGGGTCTTCACTTTGTGGATTGAGACACAGGACAGAACTGTTACATACTTAGCTGAATTAATTCTTGCAAAGCCACTAAAATAATAATTTCTGATTATGAAAACAAAAAAAGGATCTAATTGAATTAATAAAAAATCCAATAATAAAAGTCAATGTGCACGCTTTTGTTTATTAGTAAATGTGCACTTTATGTTGCTTGCAAAGCCAATAAAACAATCAATTTGATTATCATCTGTGCATATTATTTATTATTATGTATTATTTATTTTTTGCCGGAGAGACAATGAAACTTTTCATGAACCTCAGTTTAGGTTGAAGTTAACTTATTTAAAACACCTGTGGAAGACCTTTGGCATATTGTACAAAAATATTACCTTGATGAAAATGTAATACTATTTTTATTATTAATATTAACTAATTCAAAAAAAGTTGATAATTTCTAAAGAATTTTGTCTAAAAGTCAATCAGGAAGCTTTTTCTGACTCAGTCTTGCTCTGTGAACTTCACTTAATTTATACAAATCTGCTTTACGACCTTGTGTTATTTATTTAGAGGATTGGTGGAAACTCTAAACTCTTCAATGCTGGTATCAAAAATGATATTCAACACTTCAGTGCCAAAGCATAAGTTTAAAGTTTCGCACATCATGGCAGAAACAAGACTCAGTACACACTGAGATCAGACGTCACCTATAAAAGCCACCTAATGCATTCTGAGCTGGAATGGAGAGCTTTAAAACTCAAACATGCTCTATCAAAGTGGACTTCAAAAGCCCTGCCGCTCATGTTAAAATATTCCCTCTCACGAGAAAAGCCTTTGCATGTTCACAAGGTCCTCTGCAGTCAGCAGACGTTCCAAACTATCACGATCTCCATGGTTTCGGTCCGTAACAGCTGTCAATCAAAGTGCACTGGAGAAGGAAGAGGTTGCTTTGGGACATGGGGCCTAGAGTTCATACGGGGAGAACATGCATTATGCATTACAGCAAAAGGGAGAACACCTGAGGAGAAGCAGTAGGACATGATGTGAATAAGGCATGATCCTGATGCACTGCAGTCTGGCTACAGAGGAGGGAACCTCAAGGCATGAGGAACAACAAAACTGCTCCACTGCAGGAGACTAAAAGCATATAATGGGTACATCTATAGTATATTCACACAGATGTCTACAGACGTTCATATTTCAGAACTGTGCAGGTATTGGAGAATCTCTAAGTGGCCTTTAAAAAGTCAAAGTTCTCAAAGTGTTGAGATCATAAAGGAAAAGAAGAAACACTATAAATATGAAAACAAATTTAAGGACCATTTGAGGGTCTTCAAAACATCACACTGATCAAACCATCTGAAGAATATCTAAGGGTATCAATGACCATAAAACAAATGAAGAAACACGCTATACAAACAAAAACATAACTTTGTTAGACCATAGCTATGGAAGACTGTGGAGAATCTCTAGGCACTCTTTAAAAAGTGATCAAACCCTTTGAAGAATCCCTCGAAGTTCTCAAGGTATCCATGATCATAAAGGGAAGGAAGAAACATCATAAAAATGAAAAGATAACTTGAGGGACCATAGAAAGTCTTCAGATTTCAACTTGGCAGAAACCTTTAGAGAACCTCTAAGCATAATAAAAATAAAACGTTTTTATTTTTAAATGATTAGAATCATAAAGGGAAGAAAGAAACACTATAAAAATAAAAACAACTTTGTTGGGCGATTTGAGTGTTCAGAATGCCATACTGATGGAAACCTTTAGAAAATCTCTAGGTGCCCTTTAAAAAGTAAAGTTCTCAGAGTGTTGAGATCATAAAGGAAAAGAAAAAACACCATAAGCATAAAAACAACTTGAAGGACCATTCATGTTTTATATATATATATATATATATATATATATATATATAGATATAGTGGAAAAGGTTTCTTCAGATTATTAAAATGGTTCCTTTAAGAACTGTTCACTGAAAGGTTCTTTGGTGAACCCAAAAGGATTCTTCTATTACAGTGCTACAAAACCCCCCTTTTGGAAACTTTATTTTTAAGAGTAGAAGAATATCCAGGCATGCTTTCAAATAGGGTTGTTTTCTGTAGAACTTACAAAAAGGAAACTATAATTTCCTAATAAGTTCCCAAAAGACTGTTTATGACTTCCTCAGTAATCCAGTCATAAGCGAACTGGTTTGTGGCACTTGAAATATATTGAAGTATATTGTAAACAGCATTTAAAGCACCTTCTAATGCGCTCATGTAATTCATACAGTAACATCTAAGGCCATGGGTTCAGTTCCAAGGCTGAATGCAAAATTACTTGGATAAAAGCGTTCATCCAATGCATTCATGAAAATGTAAATGAAAGGTTATTTTTTTCAGTTTAACAGCAAATATAACTAATAAAACAGAGGGAAGGCAACATGTTGGGTGGCAAGAAAACTTTAAAGCACCTATCTAACCAAGTCCAACCAAATTAAGTGGCTGTGCACATTATATACTAAAAGTAAAATGCAAAACTGGTCTAAAACAGCCTACCTATCATCCAATGCCTCCAAAACCCAATCTTTACAGTTGTCTGCATTGCTGTGAATCTCAACTTCATGCACCTGGAGTAAGAAGAGCACTTCTATGAGATGGACAATGTAAGCCTGGCATGAGTAGAAGTAAGTCCAGAAAGTAAGAAGGAACTGTCAGCAATGTCAAAGCCCACACATATTACTCTTTCACTTACCAGTACTCTCTCAAAGCCTCAGGTATGTCTCATGGCAACCGGGATGCGAGAGAGGACTGTATGCCCAGAGTCCAGACATTCCTCCTTTCACACTGATGCTGGAGAAAAGCATGTTAGAGACGAGCACAATACTCCCAACACACATACGAAAGGCTAAGAAAAGTATTTTACTGTTACAGGTAAAGCAAAAGTTCCAAATCCCTAGCAGCAGCTTCACACACTTTGGACAATTTGCGATTGTTAAAATGAAGCTTGGATCTTATTCAAGTTTAAATTGGATCACAGAAAACACACAAGTCTACGAATCCTTGATTAACTCAGTCCTGAAATGACAGATTTAATCTGTTCTTGTTTATATGAATCTGTTCTTAAAATGAATTGTCTCATTTCTTTGCTTAGAAAGACATCAAATAAAGTAAAACTGATTATTTACTATCCAGGCAGCATTTCAAAACATTACAGGCACTCCACACTCTTAAAAATAAAGGTTCCAAAAAAGTGTTTTTGCAATCATGCCATAGAAGAACCATTTTTTGGTTCCCAAAAGAACCTCTGTTTGACAGATCCTAAAAGAACTATTTTGAAGACCATTTTAAAAATCTAAAGAACCTTTTTCCATTGTAAAGAACCTTTTCTGCGTTTGAAGGTTCCATGGATGTTCAAGGTTCTTCATAGAACCATTGATGCCAATAAAGAACCTTTATTTTTAAGATCGCAGATGTAAAATGCATTGTGAAAAATACAATGAAAAGTACACTGCCAAAATTAGCAGCCGAGTCTAGAAATTATAAAATGGATTCCTTGGCTTTTTTTCAAGGTAAGTAACAAGATAAAATACTATAAAACAGCAATTTAAAAACCTATAAGATTTTACAGTTTGCTTTAGGTAAAAAAACTCTAAAATGGGTTAAGGTTTCATTCCAGTAAAAGACAAAACAAGACAAAAACATAACTCATTTTTGTGCTTGCATACAGTATGTCCCTTCTTCAAAGTCAGTCTATGTTTTTTTTTTTCCCCCATCTGATTTATAATCCACCAGGCAAAAACCCCAACCGAAGTATCAATTACTCCCAATGTGCAACCAAAGTTTAATACTTGAGGTTATGGATTTAAAAAAAAATCCTTAACCCGAAGTATGAGCAACAGTAATAGTGATGCATACCTTAGCATATCTTCAGGCTGAAATGGGGACAAAAAATAAAGTAAAACCCCCCAAAACTTGAGTTTGACATGTGCGGTGTTTATTTGAACAATTCTGTTACCAAATATCTATTAAATATACATCTCTCATTCAAGTTCAAAGCATCAGAGGAGACAACTAAATCCCAGCATTTACAAGCACGTCTGGACGCCCCATGTCCCGTCCCGTTAAGGCCCCCCAGGCATTTGGCTTTCTCTTGGACTGACCGGACAGAACGAAAACACGTCGGAAGCGAGACAGAGGGAGAAAGCAAGCGAGAGTGTCTCCACAGCGATAGCGTGACTGTAAAGCGCAGGATATGAGAAACGCTGGACGGTCGCTCCAGCTCATGAAGAAGATTAGATTTAGATGGGGTTAGAAACCATAATAGAAGCCATCCAGCCTTAAGTGTTACCGCCAGGAGACAAAAATCATAAATTACAGTCCAATGGATTTTTTTTTTTTTACATTGTTCATATAAAGGTTATTTAAAAAAAAAAATACACTTCTATGACTCCTACGCGACAGTTTTGAAGGTCTGCAGTATCAAGTTGGTTTGGTGGATGAGCCGGTTGGCACTGGCAAACACGTTTATTGCCCTGGAACAACGGTGGAGAGGGAAGGAATACAAATTAGATCAGAACACATTTTAATGTTATAAATGAAAGTACAAATGTTATGCAGTGAAATTTCAGCGTTCTTCAGGCAAAGAGTTGGTTTAGGTTAACACTTAATTCAAAATGAGCTGAAAATTACCAAAAAGTTATGTGTGTGGGTGAAATGCCCATTTCCAAAAGATGGAAGAACTAAAAGTGCACAAATTATGAGTTCATAAACTATTATAATTTTTGCCTCTGCTCTAAAATGATTCTAACTTTTAAAGTCATGTGATGATAATATACACTATTGTTCAAAGGTTTGTGGTCAGTAAGATTTTAAAGATGCATTAAATTCCGCAAAAATATGAAGCAGCACAACTGGTTTTAACAGTGATAATAATAAGAAATGTTTCTTGAGCAGCAAATCAGCATATTAGAATGATTTCTGAAGGATCATGTGACACTGAAGACTAGAGTAATGATGCTGGAAATTCAGCTTTGAATAAATCACAGGAATATCTTACATTTTAAAATATCTTAAAATAGAAAACAGTTTTTAAAACTGCAATAACATTTCACAATATTAATGTTTTACCACATTTTTGATCAATTAAATCAAATAAACGCAGCCTTCATGGGCATAAGAGACTTCTTTCAAAAACTTTTTAAAAATGTTACAGAGCCCAAACTTTTGAATTCTATTATTTGTTATTAAATCCATATCACTTAAGTTATTTTTAAGTTATATTTTTTACTTTAAGATTCCACATTTCTCCATGCTTTTATGGAGAATAATATTAAAATGTTAAATGCAACAAAATAATGAATTATGTTGAAGCTGGTTGTCAATAATAATAATAATATATATATATATATATGTTTGTTATATATATTTATTTGTTAGTTAATTTCCAAATCAAACTCCATTTACTGTTTTATGTTTTTGTTGTGTTGAAAACTTTCTACTAAGAACTATCCATTACAAATGTATATGAAAAACGTTTTTTGGAAAGAAAAAATGCAAATAATAAAGGTGAAAATAATGAGGTAGTTCTTAAAATTTCCATACTTTCCGTCTTTGAAGTATGTTTTCAGAGTGTCGCTGAAGCTTTTCGAGTGTTTCACAAACTCTTTCTTCTGATGCTCAAGTGCCTGGAAAACACAAAGCCATTTTCATTTCTTCCTTCAGTAAGTGAGGGATAGAGATGAAGTTATACAGTACACTGACTGCATCCATCTCATAATGACAGCGTGTGTGTGTGTGTGTGTGTGCGCGGTCACTCACTCTTCTGTTCTGGTACTGGTATTTCTTAAAGACGTTGTTCACCGTGTCCAGTAGTTCTTTTATGGCACTGGCTATATCTCTGTAAACACCAATTAAACCAATTCAAAATGTTTAGAAATACTGTATGAATGTCTCAGTCATGTGATTTTTATGCCTTTTATCAACCATATTTATGACCTTGAGCAGGGAAAAGTAATAATGGTGAATACACAAAATTTTACCCTTACTGTGTTTTACATACAACTGACAAAACTGTCAAAAAATGGCTGAGTGAAATTTCATTCTAAAAATATAAAAAAGAAGGATAAAGAATACAAAATCCTACTGCAAGTCTTCATTATCTGTTTTTCTTTTGGTTTGGGGGTGAAATAAGAACCAGACGTTTCTTCAAATATTAAATAAATACTTCAAAAAGAAACTGTCAGGGCAAGTGCACACGTAAAAACTGACGTAATGAAACGCAAGCCATGATGCACAAGGGAAAAGGGGAATTTTTTTGTTCGTATTTGTGTGTGATTGTGGGCATAATAACGTTCTCACTTGATTGTCTGCAGGAAACGGACTCGGTCGTTGATTTCGTCAGGGATTTTGCTGAGGATCTGTTTCAGAGCGCGAGCTCTTTCATTCAGGTCCTGGAACTCCCGCTCAGGCCTGTCAATCATGTACTCTGCACACAAAGAACACACCCACAGGAAACACTCAGTCACCATAGCAACAACAGATGACTTGTCTGTAATAACCTGTCATTAAAATGTGATGCACTTAAAGACATAATGGAACTTGATTACTTTTAATGGCCACTCATGATCGACAACCATCTGAGAAACTGCAATACATTCGATTGAACAAAAGTACAGAAACTTCTATATTATCCTGTGAAGTATGTTAACACAGTCAGGCACCTCAGCGTATACAAGGATAGATTACAGTAGGAAGAGCAAAACGAGGATTTTACAATGGGCTTGGATTCAATTTGGAAGTACATTTATTATTCTTTACATTTCAAATAAACACAAACGAGCATTACCCAGAAACCCGATGCGTGTCTGCACATTCATTAGCAGTATTAATCTGAACATGTCAAAAACACTTGCAAAAAGCACAGAATTAAATTATGAGGGAAAATACATTCCAGTTGTTACTGGGTTTTAATTCATGAGGAAACAGCTCCCCCTAGAGGCGCGAGGCTGCATGGTTAACAACACTTTGCATTGCAAACCATACACAATGTTGTTCCGCTGTTCAAAAATATGGAAAATCATACACACCCTCAACATCGTCGGCAGCCATGCGTAATAAAGACTCGGTGAAGTTGATCTCCACATTCTTCTTCTCCAGAATTTTCATGATAATATCCTGAGTCAATCCTGGGTTCTCCTTCTCTGCCTGACAACAACAAACCCAGAGCACAAGTCAGTCCAACACAGCCACAAATAACACAAACAGCATTTCTCATATTTAACAAATAAATTCATTTTAGAAAGATTTGACATGCGCTGAATTATGAAGAGGATATCAAACTTCTCATCTTCATATTCAAACTTGAGACATTTCATTTAATTAAATAATTGATTTTATTATGTATATTACTACCATTAGGAAAAGATAAATGAAAATGTCAAAGTGCTTTCATGATTCTAACATTATGATTTATATGACTGTTACACAACAGTATTAGAAAGCCATGAGCGGAAATGGAGCTGCTGAGACAGCAAAAGCAGAAAAACTATGATTTTCTTGCTGAAATCTCAAGGTAAGTGAGATATTTCAGGAAAGATGGAAAAACCCCAGAAGACTCTGAATAAAAACTGCACTTTTGTAGAATCCTTTTTCTCCCCTGTGATCCACTTATAATGTTAGTCAAGGTTTTCGTGATTAACCAAGAACAGTTACTCATAACTAACTATCTCTGGTCCTTATAATTAAAACGGCTGTTTTACAGTATGTTTAAAATGTAATCTTTGTATGCAAATGACCTCTGTTATGATCAGGTGCATCAGGATAGGCCAAGTTGCTGAATATGAAATGTAAAATTAGCTGTCATGTGCGAAAGCTTTAAAAAATATGTCAATAAAATGCCATTTCCAAATGACCCTCCTTTGCAGTTTAGACTGCCTGCCTATATAGCCATTTGAGTTCTGACTAATATTAATTTCTAGGCCCTGGTGACATCTGCAGAAAAGGAAAAGTCGTTTTAGAGGTGGAGAATGTTACTACATTATGATATAAGATTATGAATACATATTTTCTTTGGAATAACATGCACTGATGAATCAAGCACAAGTAAATGGGATCCATTTCGATTTCTACTTAATGTAGATAAAATTCGGATGGACTGAAGGTGAATTTCTGACACACAAAAAAAAATCAAGATGAAGAAATGATAATGACTGAATCACGTCATATGTATTCACCTTTATGAAAGCAGCTCTCAGAGTCTGTGCGGCAGACAGATTGACTCTCTCCAGCTGTAACACACACAAAAGACATTTTAATTTACTGCAAGATAAAGCAGGCTGTTTGGTTTTAGTGTTGCACACATTATACACAGTCATTATCACCACATTAAAATGAAAATATAGTTGGTTGTAGGTGTAGATTTTGCCTCTAATTAAATAGAAACATCAATGAATCCACAGAAGCACATGTAGGCTGTTAACTGTGCTCATATGTGAGTATGAAGATTAGTAATGTTACAAAAGATTTCTATTTTAAAATAAAAAAAATTCTCGAGCAGCAAATCAGCATATTAGAATGATTTCTGAAGGATCATGTGACACTGAAGACTGGAGTAATGATGCTGAAAATTCAGCTTTACATCACAGGAATAAATTACATTTCAAAATATATTACTATGGAAAAAAGTTACTTCACATTATAATAATATTTCTCTATATTACTGTTTTTACTTTATTTTTAATCAAATAAATGCAGCCTTGGTGAGCATTAAAAGGCTTCTTGAAAAAACACAAAGAAATCTTAAAAACCCTAATTTTTTAAAAAGTTGTGTAACAATCTAGTAACCAAATATAAATATTATATACTATATTTTAAAAATAAAAGTGCATTTCTTAGAACTTGGACACAAAATAATATGTACAGTATAAACCTAAAAGAAAAGTGATACCACCAAATGTTAGCGAAGTTACAAAACAAAGCAGATAATTCATTGAAATACAATAATTTTGTAGGCCTAATTATCTCAGTCAGTTGAATTTTATTATAAATTTACACTCATTACAACTACAACAAAAGTTTAAACAGCACATCTTATATTAACAAATTTTTTTTTTTTTAAACAGTTACATGTAATATTAAATATTTAACTTAAAACAATTATTTAGCTACAAAATGTCACACAGGAACTTTACAGAACACTACTGAATCTTTTTTAACCTCTCAATAAATTAAAAGAACCGTACTAATGAAACTATTTCCTGAATAAATGAGTCACTTCAGAGGAGATTGTTTTATTATTGCCTAATTTCACTTGTGTCTACAACAATGCTAAAAAATGTTGTTGTTGTTTTTGTCGTTTCATTTTTACAAGGCCAAGTTAGCAAAGTTCCTTCTTTTAGTTTTTAACTTCCCAATGCTGATGCAATTCTCATATCATCTTGAAGCGAAATACAAGTGAATTAAACTTTAATTCTCATCTTAAGCCGGTTCTTAAATCAGGTTCTAAAAATAAAAAAGAGACATTTGTATTTATAAAAAAAAAATCTAAAAATATTCAAAGATGTAGGCTAGGCCAGCCAGATAACAACTTCAGCATCATAATTGTCTGATCAAATAATGTTACGGCAACCAGAACTAGTCATCTCAGTCTTCAGCAGAGAGCAGTGAGACTGTATGAGACTACACTACCTCAGAGCATGAGGGTGTGCATCATTTACATCTGAACTTCAGTCTGTGTCAACACAACCATAACTGAACACTGCTACAGGGGACTGACCACCGTACCTCATTGAAGACAGGGTACATCACAGCGTAGAGCGTCATGGATACCATCGAGGTTGCGTCTGCTTCATTCTTCATCTCTTCCATTGTCATCCTCGTCAGGGCGCGGGAAGGGATGGGGGGAGCGTCATTCACTCCTGGGGGGCTCGTGATGAGGGGGGCCCAGACAATCGCTGAAAGGGAAACCAATGAGGAAGAGATTATAAAAGGGTAGCGGGATTTCATTTCACAGGTAAGGAAATGACATTTTCAACTTGCGTTCAAAAGGTAGATGTGATAGCCATGGGAAAGCGGCAAGTTTTCAGTGAGATTTAGGTGATTCAGGCCCCTCAAGATTAAAGGAATGAGACACGTGGCCAGCGCAAGAAACATAAAGGCTGTTTCCTGGATGGTGCGCCCTTGCCTTATGGTAAGATTTTGAATTAGACTTTTTGGGTTGTACGGACCAAAGACAATACTGACTGTTAGGAAAAACTATAGTCATAACTAAAAAAAAAGTAGACATAACTAAATTCAACAGCAAATTAGCGCCCATTCACACAAAGAATCATAACAAATTAGCATCCACACCAATGTACAATAATGTTCTGTTTATTATAAGTGCATGCTGCAGGTTTGTACATAGATTCTGTGATAATACTGTAATACTGTGACAGGAATTTATACATTTGTGACAGGAAAATTAATTAAAATATATATATTTTTGGTATAACACTTCCAATGTCACAGAAACCTCAATTTTTGTAATATCAGCTTAAAATTTGGAACAAATTTTTAGAGCAATTTTAGATTATAAAATATTTTGAAAAATGTATACATTTGAGACTGGAAAATTAATTTAAATAAAAAAAATGGTGTAAAACTGAAACAAAATGTCACAGGAACCTCAAATTTTGTCATATCAACTTAAAATTTGAAACAAATTTTGAAAAATACTTATTTTATATAATATAAAAAAATAAATACAGTACATATTCTTTACAATATTATAAATAAAATTCAACAAATAAAGGTTTGTTAACACCAATAACCATCCCAATGTATGATACGGTTCTGTTTATTATAAGCATGCACTACAGTTATGTATTTTGCCACTTTAAATGACTGAGTGGATTCTGATTGGCTGTCATTGTTTTTATCATTCATCAGCTGTAAAAAATTAAGAAATACATAAATAAAATCATTCCAATAAAATCATTCCTCAGTTTCATTATCGTTATTGTTGTAGTCAAGGTTTCCCTGTTTGCATAACATTAGAATGATTTTAAAGCTTTATAGTCACAGGTTATCTTTATAGCTTTGGTGCGAACAGGCCTCAAGTCACCTTATTTCTTCTCAACATCCACAACAACATGCCAAAGTGTTTATTCCTTCACCCAACACGTGTGAAACAATAGCGCTTGTTGTTATCTGCAGAAGGTCACGGTTCCTCTCAAGCTACAAGGAACATTACAAACCATTGAAAGTGAGGCACGCTTATCTCAATGCCGTCGATTCAGACTAATGGACAGGAGGACCGTGAGTCATTCCCACCTGATCGGAAGGCTTTTGGCCCCCACGGTGGGAGGTGGCCTTATCTGGGTGACATTCACAGGGATCGCTGTGACGTCATCACATAGAGCAGGTCTATGATTGGAAATACCAGCACTTCTCTTATAAAACACAGTTGCCAGGTTACATAGGCATTATAATGACTCACCTTTTTCCTCCTGACAAAGGCCAACCAACACCTGATTCCTGTAGTGTCACTAGTCAGAGTCTGACCTTGGCACTGAAACGGGTAACGCCCTAATGCAGGTGAATCCTGAATAATAAATCCACCTATACTGGTACATTTTTACCTTATAATGCATAAAAGATTAATTAAGCTAGAGAAAGTGAATCAACATATTTAGTGTCAAGTGAGGGAAAGTTCTGCCAATTATTAAACCACATCATCATAAAATAATGCAGCTATGCATTACAATGGTATATTTCATTTATTGCAGTGTTGTATTTCTGTTTGACTAATTAGTACTTCCTTCAGAAATGTATTTCTCATCATCACATTACTGTAACTACATAAATACCACCATCATGTAAGCCAACTTGTTTGAAAAACGCCAATGAAAAGCACATCAGCTGACCACTAAAATCAGCTTTCATGAATAAATATGACTGGTAAAGTCAAAACATGATGATTTTTCAATCTGATGTTGACTAGCTGGAACAAATCAGGCTCAATACATATTACTCCCGCCATGAAAATGTTTCTATATTCCGTAAATATCTTCTCCAAGCAACTCCTTTTTCCAAACAACATTTTACATCATTCTGCCTCACAATATAAACGGGTCATTAAACATTGAACTTTATCTGCCTCATACACAAGTGGACATAACCATTTTGAGGACTACAAAAACATATCAAAACTTCAGCTCAATTTCATTCATTAGAGAGATCTGAAGCTCGACAGATCAAGCTCAGTGACAGCTCAGCTATATTGTTAAACCAAAAATAAATACATTTATCAAATAAAACGTCGTAAACAACTGCCAGACCGATTCAAGCTGTCAAGATGTTTCAGGTTTACACCCAACTGTGACGTCATCATATTTATCAAAACTGCAGTTGTGTGAAACACTGTAACAGCAGCCTGATCTGAAACAGATCTGTGATATCAACATTTGTAATGATATAACAGTCATCTAATCTGATTCTGATGGCTGATTGGTATAAGATCAAAAGCTATTTCATAGTACATTTTGTCATTCTAAACCTGATTGTTGACTAATTGTCTTAGTCTTCAGCAGGCCTACTTTTGCTGTCTTTAAAACTGATTTACTCTCCATTACAACTTGAGGCCTGGAAAATACTAATCTAAGATGGGCTACCTGGCATTGAATAAAACATAAAATCAAATTTAAACGTTATTACTTTTCTTAGTTTCTGATCTATTGTGAAGATCTGATTAGCTGGATTGCTAAAGTCTCTGTTAGCTAGGTGACTGCTAGTCCCAACACAAATTATTTTCATTGAAATCCCAGCGAAATGAACGCCGTTGATTACAAGTTAAAGTTAAAACGTGTGTTTTCAGCTTATCTTACCTGTGTGAAGCTCGTATAGGTGTTTATTTGACTGCTGATTAGCTCGGTAACTCTTTTGAATATTTTCCTTTCTGTGTGGAATCGCTCGCCAAAGACGGAAGTTTTCTGCATGACCAATCTAAAGAACGAGGGGCGGGGCTACGTGTCGGTGAGAGCCAATCAGCGAACAGCAAGGGGATAGAACGACGCGACGTCTGACGTTTTGTAGTTCTCAAAACGACCTCAAACGGTGCAAGACTGCACGCAGAGGCTAGGCAAAGAACTACAAGCCCGAAAATCCTCACGACGTGCCGTCAAAAGACTGGCGTCTTTGTTTCGCCATATCGCAGTATTCATATAAATTCTTGGTTAATATTTATTTCTGTATTTTAAACTTTACTTTTAAGGCAACAATATTAGTTTAATACAAAATTAGGACGCGTAATATAACAAATAAAAGACAAAATAACGGAAAAGAATGTCAAAAATAACATCGATTTAAAGCCTGACCAATCAGAAGAAAAAAGGGGCAGGACTGCTTCTCATAATAAAGGTGTGCGAGGGTGCAGAGACGAGCAGGATTTAACATCAGTATCCCAGAGCATCAGCATCTCTCTGACATCTCACGGTAAGAGAAATCCACGCATCGTCTATTCATGTTATCCAAATGACATCTATCCGTAATGTGTTCTGCAAGTTTTATAATTCATGTTATATCTGGTATGATGGGTTTATTCTCTACAAGAGAGGGTGTGCAGATGTGAATGTCCTTTAATAACAAGTGATGGTTCTATACATTTTCCGTTTAACCTCCCTTTTTATGTTTTTCTGCTCAAATTTTACATTCATAACAGCATTTCTTTATTTCTATTAGAGGCTTTCGCAGTTTTAAATGCCATTCACACAAATATATTCTGCACAAAACAATTTCATTTGGAAGAAATAACCAAAAACAGCAATATAAACCATCACAATCCTTGCTGAAGAAAATTCAGGATAATTCTGCTTTTTAATATTATTCATCCATTTGTTTTCCTTGTTGTCTTGATACGTGTTGTTGCTTATTCTTGGCTTTTTTCTTCATTTTCTATTTTTAAACCCTGGATTCAATAATTAAAATGTTTGTATTGATTGTGGATACCGCAGACAGCATTACCCACATCTGGGCGTATCTGGAGATGCGTAAATCATCTCCTGCAAGAAAATCCTATTTCATGTTTCTGTAAATGAGACACACGGGGAGAGCAGAATGGAGGACGCACCTCCTTTCCAAACCCCTCGCTCCTGCTGGTGTAAAATAGCCGGTTTGTTCTGTGGGACTCATTCACGTGGAGATCAGGTGTGCTGGAGAGCGTGTGTAATGTGGACTATATGAGAGAGAGAGAGACAGAGGAGGCCACTAAAAGAGAGGGGAGGGAAAATGAGGTGTTAAAGTGCAATCGGTTTGAGTAGGGAGGCAATGAAAGCGAGGGATCGATAGAAGAAGGATGAGGAAAGAGAGAAGACTAGAAAGCAATGGTGAAAAAACAAACTGAAGGTGCAAAGGAGTTGGAATGGAATTGCAGCACGTTTCAGGTCTAGAACACACACACACACACATGTGGACTCCTTGTGGGTCACCTCCAATCAGTGCATATCGATTCCCAGACTGATTGCTGGTTTGCAGGCGTGCATGAGCCATTCATTTGAAAGCATGAATAACAGTGACAGTTCAAGTGCTTTCTCAAATGTATCGACACAGTTAGCAACACAAGACATGAAATATTGCACAATGTTTTCTAAAAAATGATGTGAATAACACAAGCATCGGTTACTGTTGCTTATACTCTCTCTCTCTCTTTCGGCTTATTCTTTTTTATCAGAGGTCGCCACAGCGGAGTGATCTGGCACATGTTTTTTACGGTGTACATGGTTACTATTGCTTATACTAATAGTTAAAAAAATCCGTAAGCCAACGGATTGTAAATCTACCTGCAATCTTTGTGCAAAAATGATCTCAAATCACACTGCTTATTGATGAAAGCATTTGGTTTCTTCAACTTTTTTTTAGCTATTTATTTTATTATTTTATGTTATGTAAGAGTTTTTTTTTTTTTTTTGCATGGTGGATGATAAAATATGTTTAAAATAGTTTTTGTTTCCAAACAAATTTATTTGATCAATGCTTTGGCTTATGTATGTGTTTTTTGAAGAAAATAAATAATATTTTAATTTTTTTTGCTGTTACTTTCACAAGCAAGTGGATAATAAGATTGTTTTAAAATAGGTATAGCAGGTTTTTGTGTCCAAACAATTTTTGTAATTTTTATTTTTTCAAATTAATTCTTAAATTAATTTAAGTTCATTTGATTGATGCTTTGGCTTATGTTTTCCATTTTTGAGAACACTGGTGGATTAGTATGTATTTTTTGAAGACGATTTTACATTTTAATTATTATATTTTAAAGTTTACAATACAATATAGCTTAATGAGATGGCTCATTGTCAGATTTCAGCATGAGCAAGGCAGACATAAACCCAGGGATTTTTTTCCAGGTCTGACTTAGTTGTGTCTTCCCGCTAACACTCATCTCTTGGCCTCAGGACTGTACAGATGGCATAAAGAGTATTAAAAACATCTGCGTTCTCTCAAAGGCTGTGTCACTAAATGTGCAGAATATATTGAACTTCACTGTTGCTCTCTGAACATGTTCCTTGAGCATCTGTGATGGCCTTTCCAAACATATGCAAAGCTCCTGGTATTGATCGCTGTTCAATTATGTGTCAAGCCCGTGAACTGCATCTACTAAACGTGCCCTATAGCAGAACGCAGACTGGGTCAGAACAACAGACCAACATGGACCAATTAATTTTCTGCTTCTGAGAAGATCATCAGATTCCATCCATAATAATCAGTCGATTTGTGCAATACTAAGGAGATTCGCAGGTAGATGGGAAGCTAAACCAGGACAGACAGAATTCACACTCCACTGTGTGGATGAATTGCAGAAGAGAAGATCACACTCATTTAATACATATTTAATATTTTCAAAGCAATTGCTATGATATCCTTGCATAAATCATCTAAAGGTTATCAGGTTTTTAAGGTTGGTGTGCAATTATATCATACACTCTCAGAAAAAGGTACAAAAGCTGTCACTGGGTCAGTACCTTTTCAAAAGGTACACTTTTGTACCTTTTAGGTACCAATATGGACCCTTTAGGTACAAAGGTGTACCTTTTGAAAAGGTACTGACCCAGTGACAGCTTTTGTACCTTTTTCTGAGAGTGACTTATGTGCATATACTGTATATTAAGTGCAGTCAAAATTATTTAACATTTTTAAAATGAGGTTATAATTAGGATAAATTTTATATTTTTTATTAATATTTTATATTTTATTTAATTATTTTATAGCATTCTTTTTAATTATTTTAAATAAGCTGAAGTGAACCCATACTATTTTAGTAGTTTTATGTTTATTTTAAACATATTTGTTATATATTTTTATTTATATTATATATATATATATATATATATATATATATATATATATATATATATATATATATACATTATATTTAAACATATTTAAAATATTTGGATATTATTTAATTATTTTTAAGTTCTAGTGAAGCCATATTTTAATACTATTTCATAATTAGTTTTATGTTTTTATTTAAAAAATATTTGAAATATATTTTTAAGTATTTTATATATTTTAATATAATTTTTAATAAATAGCTGTTATGAACCTAAATTATTTTAACAATTTAGTTCATGTTTCTGTTATGGTTCTGTTATTTGCTTTAAAAAATATATATATATATATATATATATATAATTTATCATTCTAATTAAATTTTATAAATATTTTAAATATCTGCTTTGTTATTTCATTAGTTTTAATAATAAGCTGTAGTTAATCCAGACATTTTTTTTAATTACGCAGTTTAAATTTAAGGACTTTTCAGTTAATTAATATAGAAGCATCGCTGATTATAGGCTGCTTCTGCTGCTGATAAACCTCACTACATTTGCACGAGCTGATGAGGAGATTCGAAGCATCAGAGCATTGGCAGCTCATGAGCGACTGGGTTTGTCAGTGTTTGGCCCTCTCGGGGGGTGATTTTGAAGGACGTCTGCAGTCACGTCTTCTCTCGTCAGCACATGGTGGAAGTGACTCTGCCTTTGAACTCTGGAAGGATAAAAGAAACGTTTTAACTCTGGGTTGCTGGCAGAGGTAAAGCCAAACTCAGGTAATCTGCTGTCTTAACGAAGCAGTTCACTTGAAAATGATAATTCTGTATTCATCTCTTTCCAAACCTCTCTTCTGTGGAACCAAAAATATGCATGTTAAAGAACAGGTATTAATTAGTCAAGATGTGGAATACAGCTATTATAACAAATTTTATGATGCTCTTTTATCACTATGTGGTCATTATAAATTGCAGTATGCTGCAAGCTAATTGCTTGATTTTTGCTGGAAAACATATGACAGAAATTATATTTGTGCGTGAACTGTTCCTTTAAGGAAGTGCAAGGATAGGTCAAATGGAAATGACTTTCAAATGACTTTGACAGATGCAAATAGAGATGTGTGGCTAGCATAAGAAAGCGAAGATGCCTCGTTTATAACAGAGCGACGTGCATCAGTCTGGTGGTCTCTATGGTGGCAGCAATTTCTGGCCCGGCTTTGTTTATTTTCCAGCGGTGGGCAGTGCTGTTGGACAGCTGTGCCAGTGCAGACTGAAGGAGATCATATCACACACACACACACACACACACACACACACACTGCGTTAAAGCCTCTTACGCTGTCAGGACGAGCCAGATGCTAACCCTCTAATGATAGATGCATGCTGCCATGTGTTGACCTGGGTGGTACAGGACTGCTGGCAGGATGAGAGCTTGCCTAAACCCATACAATCTGTGTATGTGTTCGGTTTTGTGAACTTTTTTTCGACTGACTGGGATGGGAACCATAAAGAATTAAGTTCAGATTTCTCTTAATGACTCTGCATCCTTAATGGATTCATTAACAATTCTGTAAGTACTTAAATGTTTGGATAATAGAAATGCTGTTTCATTATTAAGTGGTAATTTTAATAATAAATAAATTGTAAACAGTTCTTGCAGAAGGTTTGTACACAGACTTTTTACAATCTGTTTACTGGTGGCAACTGGCAAGGCAACAAACTACTAAACAAACAGAAATGTAGCAATATATTTTATTTACGTGTTATAAAATGTTACTCGTAATGTGCAAATCTTCAACCGCATGTTGTCATATAAACAACCAGTCAGTAAATATACTGATTTGAGTCTCAGTTAAGTGTTGGATTCACTTAGAAGAATTGATTATTTCTACAAACACAAAGTCTTTTTACAGTCTTTTCAAAGGTGGCAATCCTACAAACTACTAAACCAAGACAAGATTCAGGAAACTTTTTGGACCAAAGAGCCTTTTTTTGTCCCCCAATTTTGGTTGATGCATTTTTCCAAAAGAGCCACAGTAAAAAAAAAAAAATGTATTATTATGAAAAACATGTTTATTTTTTTTCTCTCAGTATAGGCCTATATCAATAAATTATCTATTTATTGGTCTGTTTTAATATAGAACTTTGTCTATTTCAGTTATAATACAGGTTGTTATTGTTTTGGTGAATGTCTGTTTGTCATAAAAAGTGTGCCTCTACAAGACGAAATGCTCCCACCCACCCATTTATATTGTGTAAGGGGCCGGCTTCACATGTTTGCCTGGGGGTCCTGAGCGCCGTTACACCCAGTCCAAGCGTGCGCTGGCGCCTCACCCCAGGGTGTGCACGAGCAAACCGGGTGCCAATCCGTGCCGGTAACCGGATACTGCTCAGCAGCACAACTGAAGCAGCAGACACGTCAAGTCCTTCGCGGGAATTGCGTTTAGCGTACCCCCCCCAAAAAAAAGTTTAGGCACGCTATTTATTTATTTTTATTTTCTTTCAGTATGTCTTTTGTGTTAGTTTTTGTCTGTCTGCTCCCCTTGGCATTGTATAGCCTATGTTCTCATTTACATTTACATTTATGCATTTAGCAGACGCTTTTATCCAAAGCGACTTACATTGCATTCAAGTTACAGTTTTTACATTTTATCAGCTCTTGCTTTCCCTGGGAATCGAACCCATGATCTTGGCGTTGCTAGTGCCATGCTCTACTATTTGAGCTACAGGAAAGCCTGATCTCGTAATGTTTTATTGCTCAAAGCAGGGCCATCACTAGTGGGGTGAAAGGTGGTGACGATTATAGGGGCCCAGGGCTGAGCGGGGGCCCCCGGCGATCTCAACCGACTGGCTAAGGCAGCCTAAAAAAAGACGATCAGGACAGTTGCTGCGTGTTGTCACGAAAGCTTATCATTTACACGTTTTTTAAGCCTTGCCAATTTAAACATTCAAAAGAGTTTAAAGCATTCAAAAACAAGCACAGAAAAGCTGAACTGAGTACTCGCGCGCCGTGTTCGGTGCGCACGCAGAGAGCCGCGTCTCACAGACAGCAACACCGAACCTAGCTCTCCTTCACGTCCTCATGCATCTGAACGAACAAATTCAAATCGCAGTTTAAACATGAAAACAGAAAAAGATGTGAAAGAGCCCAATTAAGCTCCCGCACGCAGAGAGATGCATCTCAAAGCGCTTGAACACCGAATTTTTGTTCTTGTACCGACAAATACATACAAAAGTATGTCAAAATACCCATCTTGGATAGTATCCTCAAAAAAACTGTTGGTTATGTCTTAAGTGAAAGTAAACAGTTGAGAAAGAAATCGGATGTGCATCATTATATTGGATGCATTGTCTCTTAAAGTGACCGTGCCTAATCTGCTGTCGGTGTCCTTAATGTTAATACAAGAAAATGAAAGAAAGAAAATCACTCACTGCTCTTGACTGAATTACTTTGTAGTTTTAACAAGAATTAATCCACAGTCAAACCAAAAATTATTCAGACACCAGATATAATTTTTGATATTTTTTGATATGGGTGCAGGACACTATAGCTCATTTATGTAAGTGAGTATAGCAAAATAAAATAAACTGTGACATATCATACCCAAAAATTCTTCATACAGTGGACTACCAGTAAAATTTATTTTAAAAATTTGGGACCAAAAATTATTCAGACACTTTGACCTGACCATATTCTGCTTACGTGTTTTTTCTTTAATTGCTAATGCAACCTTTTTACAGACTGAACAAAATGAAGCATTGCTTGGTAATTGTTCAACAAAGTATTGATATTTGTGTAACTATTGTCATACTAACAGTTGTCTGATTTTTTGGTTGATGTAATCCATTACATACCTTTCTATCAAAGTTATCTGACATTATAAAGATGAATTTGTTCTGACACAGTTTAACTCTGAGTTCTTGTCATATTTTATTACCATTTTCTAAACTATAGCAAATGAACTGTGATATAATGTGAGAAATGTTGAAGGTGTCTGAATAAATTTTGGTTTGACTGTATATTTAATTTTTACAGTGAAGACTATGAAGTGCTATTTTACATTTAATTATTAGTTTTCTGTACCTGGACACCTACAAACTTCAAAAAACTTAAACATTGTGTAAATAGCACAAATAAATAAACAGAACGAACATACAAATCAAGCAATTTCAAACAGGGCCCACTGGTACAACCTGCACCGGGGCCCCGCAAACCCCAGCTACGGCCCTGGCTCAAAGCATATAAAAAATAATAATAATTTAGGCGCACAAAAGATGCACAGAAAGCATCTTTCAGTAGCGGATTCAGCTCTTTCGCGGATTATTGCACTTTTAATATTTCATTAATAGCTATCAAGAACATCCCGCTCTATACTTTCACATTCATCCATGTTTCTTTATTAATAATTTCAAACAGTCCCGTCCACTGAAAGCAGGGATAGAACATAAATTCACAGTCATAAAAATAAAAAAAATGTCATAATCAGGCTGCACTGTAGGCTATGTGTTTGATATACTAAAAAGAACTAATTCATAAGAGTCGTTCGTCTAATAATTAAGCATGTGTTCGATTAATGTAGAAGAATCAACTCATTAGAGTCGTTCTTTCTGTAATTGGATTATCACTCACATTTTATGGTCTGCTTTACGCAAAATAGTTTTTCATAAGATGCTATGCAAAAAGTAAAATAATAAATAAATAATAATATTTAAGTAAATGTAAAATATAATAAAAAAAAATTAAATGCTTCATGTTATCATAATAAATGCCCAGCTCAGAAGTATAAATATCCCTATTGCACTTGAAGGCAACTTGTCTGAAGTCTTCATATATCTGTTTAGCTCAGTTTTAGCATCTATTCTCTATCTGAGGATGAAGATCAGTGATAACAGTGTTTTGTCTTGTACAACAGTGCTCAGCAGGTTCCTGTGGGTGTTGATCGCTTTAATAGAGTTTAATTAAAGCTGACCCATGTCTTGCTCTTCTCTGGTCTCCAGTGGAGTTCCCACACCACTGCGCTGTCACTGCATGGCTCTTTAACTCCTCAACTAGTGTGTCTTCTCCTCCGCAGCCTTCCATCTAAACATTTGGTCTCATTCCGATTCCTCAATGTATGCTCGACATTTCACCCACAGTCAAATCCTGCTCCGCTCCGTCCTCTTTCCGTGTCCCCTTCTGAACAGCACTGCACCACTGGGTCTGTCCTCTGGAGGCCTTTGAAGCCAGGAGGGGAGAGAGATGGCAGTTTACCCAGCATGCTCTGCTCTATCTGGGCCATCCTGTCAGGAAAAAGGAGGCTGATGGATGTAGATGGAGTGTTCTGGTGCCACCAACTGTTTCTCTCTCTGATGATGATAGATCCGTCTGTAGGAATGAACGATCATCTTTGGGAAATAAGAGCTCCATCCCGAACTTGATGGAAAACCATGTTTGTTTGCTTAGATTTGCCTCCCTTGTTAAAAATGAAAAAATATAAAATATTGCACTGCTTAGAAAAGAAAAATGAACATGGAAATCTCTGTAATACATCAGTTGTTTCCTCTATACAGCAGTGAGATTATTTGACGAAGACATTATTTGCAATTATATAAATTAGCATTTTTTTTACATTTTCTCATTCCTATTTCTCCAAAGGTTTTCTTAAAAATAATGAGTAATGAAAAAGTGACTTGAGTAATATTATACTTTTTATTTTATTATAATATAATATTTTTTTTTTCTCTGGGTTTTTGACTAATTAACACATGAAATATTCACACTTTAAATAAATAAACTAAAATTGTCAATTTTCTGCCAGGACATTATCCATTATTTTTTACTCATATTTCCATTAACCCTAAAACACAATGCAACGCATTGCATAATTCAAAATACAGGTAAAACACCTGTAAAAAATGTATATGGAAAATTCCTTAATATTAATACAGTAATGTAACTCAAAACCTGGACAAACCAAGTATATGGTCAAATTCAATCTCACTTCTCGTTGCTGAACTTTTTGATCACTGGTTGCGTAACACATTTTTTTTCATACTGGTGTTTCCACTTGGCCTTTTATTTATACTTTACCAGCAAGACATACTTGCTCAACTTCACTAGAAACACCATGCATCAATTAAATTACGATGGTTATTTGCATGGCTGTCCAGCATGGATATTCATGTGCTCTTAGCTGGTCTAACAAACTATCTTCTTTCTCTATCCTTCTGCTCTCTTGTGTTTCAGCTCCATCTCAAAATGAAAAGCGTAAAAAAGTAAGAGCTTGAAAAGGTCGCCTACGCTGCCCCCATTTCAGAAACGTCTTGACTGTGCGCTTGTTAGTGCAGTTTGAAGGCGGTTGGGAAGATATAGGACATATTTAGAGCAATTTCTCTGTGCTTGTGTGTAAGGAATAGAAAAGAGAATCTTGATTTCACTTGAGCAGATTCTGACAAGTTTGACTCAACTTTGCTTTATATGTGTGCCAGATATCAGTGCTTTGTGGTAATAAAAACACTGTCAGTTTCTTGAAGAAAATATTCAACTTTGCCATCTAACTCATTCCTCACCTTTTATGTTATAAATTATACCTCATTAATGGTATCTCAAATTGTTATTTTTATGATTTTCACCTGGCAGACCAGAAAGGACAGCTCAGGATTTCTTTGTTACTAATTTCTTTCTGGTTGGGTGCGTTAGTGTGGTTGGTGGTCTCGTTGACTTCTCCCAGGTGGCCGTCAGACCTTTGTCCAGAATCCAGCACGGGTGAGCGAAAGGTCAGGCAGGTCTGGTGCTGTTTTCACGTGTACCTTCTCTTGTCCCCAGCGTTCACAAGCGGCCATCTGTTTTTCAGCCCAGACCTCGGTCACCAGGGTCAGGTCCAGTTACACAAGCCTGCGCGCATGAGTCTGAAACCGAGAGAATCCGAGATCCAGCGTTCAGGTCATGAGAGATCGGGAAAGCTCACGGAATGAGAACAGATGAATCTTCTGTGGATTGTTGGCCAGGCTTTTTGAATCGGTTGCTTGTTTTGCTTGAATTCCAAATGCTGAAAAGATGCATGTGAAATATAGTTTTGAAATCAATGACAGGAGTGTTTCAGATGTTTTTAAGATTAAAACAACATCCCAGATCGCCCTAGCACATTTCAACTCACTGTATGTCGCTCTGGATAAAAGAAAATGTAAATGCATTGTAATACACTAAAACCACTGCACTATTTTATTGCTTCAGGATAATCTGTCAGGTTATAAAAAATTATGTTGTAAGCTTAATTTATATATCTGGATTTTATGTTTACCTATGTCTGTTTAAATGTGTAGGTTCAGTGTATCATGCATGTCTGTCATCATCTGTTCAATAAACTGAATGAATAATAAAGTTTAAAGTATGTGACAGCAAGCTTTGCACGGGTAAACACAAACAGTAAGAATTTTCTTCATGTAAAATATAGAATTCTTTCTTTCTTGGGTCCAGTGTCACTACTGTGACTAAGGCTTTTTTATTCATAAAGAGAAATAAATTCATAGAGGTTGAGGGTGAGTGAATGATGACAGATTTTTCATTTTTGGGTGAACTGCCCCTTTAATTGCTGGCTATTATAGACCAAATACCACAAACTGCACTGTAGCTTTACGCAGTGCGTGCTTGTTCCTTACACTGCATACACACATACTTGAGCCCAACCTGTCTACACACACTCACTCTCTCACCCACACACACACACATGGCACAAGGCCACATTCTCCCCAGCATTCTTAGTTTGTGTGGAAAACACTGTTGCCAGGCAACGACTAAAGCAGGGAGACTGTGCCATGCGAGGATGAAGGTAGAGCTATATCTGTGCATATGTGGGTTTGTTTGCTTGCATGAGCAGGTATATGCTGGTGTATTGAGCGGTGGCTGCACAGTCAGAGGGAGAAACGGAGGCATTAACCCCGTGTTGAAGTGAGACTTTCTACACTATTGCATTTGAACCTCTTTTTAACTTCCATTATGCAGAGTGAAATAGGTTATTCTCAAATTCAATACATTTCTAATGTAAAACTGCACCAGTAGAACTGCACAGATTCATTACAAGTCACTTTTTTCAGTGTACACTGATAAATTGTGTACACAATGATGAATGAATGAATTTTCAGATGTCTGTATGCAAATTACCTCTCTTTTGATTAGCTAACATTTGTGCATGTGAAATGAGTGACATTTGATTAAGCTGTTTTTAACTGCTTAAAGGGACAGTCCACCCAAAATTAAACTTCTGTCGTGATTTACTCACCCTCAAGTTCCAAACCTGTATGAGTTTCTTCTGTTGAACACAAAAGAAGATATTTTGAAGAATGCTGGTAACCAAACCTTTGACGGCAGCATTGACTTCCACAGTATTTTTTCCATAATAGGGAAGTCAATGGCTTGGTTCTTTAAGCATTTAACCTCTAATCTTTAAAGGGATAGTTCACCCAAAAATGAAACTTCTGTCATCATTTACTCACCCTCAAGTAGTTCCAAACCTGTATGAATTTCTTTGTTCTGCCGAACACAAAGGAAGATATTTTGAAGAAAGTTTGTAACCAGGCTGTTTTGGGGCACCATTAACTTCCATAGTAGGAAAAAAAATACTATGGAAGTCAATGGTGCCCCAGAACTGCTCTGTTTCTCACATTCTTCGGAATATCTTCCTTTGTGTTCGGCAGAACAAACACATTCATACAGGTTTGGAACTACTTGAGGGTGAGTAAATGATGACAGAATTTTCATTTTTGGGTGAACTATCCATTTAAGGCTGAAGAAATACAACACGACTTCTGAACAGAATCTGAACAGATTGCAATAAAAATGAAAACAATGTGTTCTAAAATTGGCTCAAAATATCCTCTGACTGAATTTAATCATAGTCTGAAGCTTAAAAAATTGGAGTTAGTGGCCATCGTGCACTATGAAATTTATTGTGAAATCTGTCAACTCCGACTTCTGAAAATCTGCAAACTGGCCCTTACTTCAGGCAACTATCGCCAGCTCTTCCAGACTGCAAAAATGGGTGAAAAATGTGGGATATTCCAGCCTTGAATTTCCATAAATGTTCTGGCTGAACACGGAAGTTTTTCATTGTGAGCGTTAGCATATGTTAGAATATAGAATATACTGTATTTCCATGATATAGATTCCTCTTATTCGCGAGGGGTTGTATTTACCATGTCCTTCACTCTGACTCACTCTTTCTCTCGTCAGCTCGTCCCTCGTTTACCATGCTGCTGCTCGGACTCTTGCCGCTGATGTTGCTACGGGGATGCGGTTGCCAGGCGGCAGACGTTCCCGAGGATGTGACGGCAGAGTTCTCGGTCAGACTGTACCACCAGCTCCAGATCACGGGGGGAGAGGAGAACATCATCTTCTCGCCCCTGAGCGTGGCTCTGGCTCTGGGCATGGTGGAGCTGGGCGCCCGCGGCTCTTCTTTAGAGGAGATCAGACAGGCCGTGGGCTACAGTCATTTCAGAGAAGGTACGGTTATCTGTAAAACAGCACGAGGGGTTACCTGATCTCTTTCAGCTTTAACTTTTGAGTCTTTTTCCCAATTAGCCGAAACAGTGACCCCTAATTTTTCCCATTAACATTCTCCATAGAGGCATTAAAAAAAACAGCTTTGAAAGAACTCATAACAGTACAACATTTGATGTTGTAGGAATCATTCTAGGTTTGTCTTGAAAGGTTTATATAAGAAATTCTCATAAAAAAACATGTCCAAATCACATTTCACTCACAAAACAAAATTAATACATTAATATTTTGCATAAAACAAAAATAAAGCCTATTTTAATATTTTTTTATTTATTTTATATTTTAATATAAGCCTTCTTTTCATATAAAAATATTTGAATATTACATTTATATTTTTGAATAAAAATATTACAATTAAGCTCATTTTCCAAACAAATTTTGTGATTCTCAATATTCTTTATAGTGATTCTATATCAGTTAAAGGCAGTACAATAAATGGTTTAAAGTAATACATTTTGTTTAAAATTTAAAGAATTTATTTGTATTATGAGAAATTTGAATGTTGTTTAGTCTAAAAGTTTTTGAGGTTATACTGATCCCAACAGTCCCAATTGTAGTAATTGTAAAAACAGACTATATCGATATATAAATAGTTTAAAGTATTAATTAGAAAAAAATAATACAATGTATTTGCATTACAGAAGTATCACTAAAGTAATATTTAATTTCATTTAATTTAATAATTTTTTTACATTATAATAATGAAGAATTAACTTTTTTCTTTTGATTTTGCAGTGAATTTTGACCTAGACACGTTCTCTAGATTCTGAATTTTGCATGGGATTATTACTTCCATGACTGTAATATTGCACATTATACAGAAGTGTTGTCTTGTCTGCACCTGCTTCAGATGAGGAGTTCTCTCTGCTGAGAAACCTGACCCAGGCCCTGTCCACAGATGAAGAGCAGTACGTGGTACGGCTGGTCAACTCCCTCTTTCTGCAGACAGGGGTTCACTTCAACGAGGACTTCCTGCAGCTCATGAAGAAGTACTTCAAAGCAGAGGTGGAGACGGTGGACTTCAGCCAATCAGCAGCCGTGGCTGAACGCATCAACTCTTGGGTGCTGAACCACACGGAGAGTAAGTCATCTATCATCACTGAGGAAAGAATGTATTCAAACTGGATGCGTGCTGTTATGTATTTGAAATGGTATTTAATAAGACCGGATGAAATTGCTTAAAAGTTTTTGTTCTTGTATTGATTTCTTTCCTATTGACATAGAAAGTTGGGATGTAGTGAAAAGTTTGTTCTTTTATAAGTACAAGTAGAGATGGCCTTAAAGCTAATATAGAGTAGAAGTAAAAAAAATCTTATATATAGTTATATACACGCATTACCCTTCAAAAGTTTGGGGTCTGTAAGATTTTTTAATTGTTTTTGAAAGAAGTCTCTTGTGCTCACCAAGGCTGCATTTATTTGTTTAAAAGATACAGTAAAATCAGAAATATTTGTAAGAATATTTCACATTTAAAATACTGATTTCTGTTTGAATATGTTTTAAAATGAAATGTATTTCTGCGATTCAAAGCTGAATTTTCAGCATCATTACTCCAGTCTTCATTGTCACATGATCTTTCAGAAATCATTCTAATATGCTGATTCATTCCTTGATTAAACATTTATTATTATTATTATCAATGTTGAAAACAGTTGTGCTGCTTCATATTTAGTTTCCACAAAAAATGTTCTTTGATGAATATAAAGTTCAAAAGAACAGCATGTATTTTAAATAGAAATATGTTATAATGTTATAAATGTATTTACTGTCATTTTTCAACAATTGAATGCATCCTTGAAGGGTGCTGGAAATATATATATATATATATATATATATGAGCCTTCATGTTTACCTTTTAGATTAAATTATATGCCATTTAACCACTGAATATAGTCATAGTTTATAATCCCATTTAAAATGATTTTACTTTCAAGTAAAGCCCTCTTCAAAATGAATATATGGTGTTAAGAGGAATTACTGTCCTCCTTCACTAAAGTCAGAGTAAAGTAGATAATGGCAGATCAGTCATATTCTGCATGATAATGACATTCCCAAGCCATTTCCAGGCAGATCCATTTTCTCACAGTCAGCTTTCACTTTGCAGGAGGACTGTCAGATAGCAGCACAAATCCCAGAGCTTTGGAAGAGAGATGATTTTATGCCCCTGAAGAGATCATGCTGTCTTTCCTGTTCTGAGAAAGAGAGGATTGTGACGTGCAGCGTTTATTTCAATCTGGGTTTTTGTTGTTGTTGCAGGCAAAATCCAGAACCTGGTGTCTGCGGACGACTTCAGCAGCTCCACCATGATCATGTTAGTGAATGCGGTGTACTTCAGAGGCAGCTGGAAGAACCAGTTCAGACCAGAAAACACCAGAACCTTCTCCTTCACCAAGGACGATGGCAGTGAAGTTCAGACCCTGATGATGTACCAGCAGGGAGATTTCTACTACGGTACGAACAGGCTTGAACGGGTTAAGAGTAGATTCTGTAGTTTTTTGATTATTTGTTTTGTTATTCGCTGTACAAGTTTCCTACAGAATGATCGCAGAGGTTTAAGCTGACAAGGAAAGCTAGTCAAGACAAAATTTGAAGTTATAACAAAATATATATTTTATTTCAGCTAGTTGCCAAGGCAACATTTCTCATTTTTTTTTAGTTTAACTTAATTTGAACTTTAATTAGGTTTTTAATTAAACTTTAATAAAAACTTAATTTATTTTTTATAAAATAATTAGACTAAATAACCTACAAATAATACATAAAAAATAATAAAAACTATATAGACATATTTAAATAAATAAAAAATTACAAAAACTCAAACAAATACTAAAACTGTAAGAACTGTATTATATAGGCCTGATCATTGCTCCCTCTAGCTGTACAAATAATTATTTTAATATTTTATTCTATTCAGCTATACACACACACAACCATTCAAAATTTTTGGGTCAGTAAATATTTTTTTTTTTTAAATAAATTTGGCAAGGATGCATTAAATTGATCAAAAGTAAGAGTAAAGACAATTATAATGTTTTAAAATAATTCAAATAAATGCTGTTCTTTTAAACTTTTTATTATCAAAGAATTCTGAAAAATAAACGTATCACAGTTTCCACAAAAATATAAGGCAGCACAACTGTTTTTACCATTGATAGAAAGAAATGTTTCATAAGCAGCAAATCATCATATTAGAATGATTTCTGAAGATCATGTGACACTGAAGACTGGAGTAATGACGCTGAAAATACAGCTTTCATCACAGGAATAAATTATATTTTCAAATATATTCTAATAGAAAACGGTTATTTTAAATTGTAATAATATTTCACAATATCACTGTTTTTACTGTGTTTTTGATCTAATAAATGATTTAGTCGTGGTGAGCAGAAGAGACTTCTTTCACAAACGGTTTCTGCATGGCTCACTGCTGATTGGTCAGACCGAGTCTTTCAGATCCTGCAGAATAACTGCAGTGCGCTTGTCTCATCCATCTCTCTGACAAAACAGAGAAAGAGAAAGACTGATGAAGGGAAATGTGGAGCAGGGAGACACTGAAGGAGTAAACCGAGCAACAGCACAAATTGTGTGGGAAAACTGAAGAGTAGCGTCTGTGAAAAGTGAGAAGTAAGAGATACAGTACAGAGTCTTCTTCCTCAGAGACACAGAGTCTTCAACATTTGCATCAGTAGCTCTTGAAAATGAGAAAACCAGCATTACATAGATGGAGGACATTCACAATGGTGGAATACAGAACCTTAACTCATGGCTAAAAACCTATGGCTAAATGTCATAATTAGCTGTTAAGATAAGATTTGTCCATACCAATAGAGTATGTCAATTCAGAAAATTGTCCTACTTGGCCAAATGATGTATTAACACTTCAGGGTTATTACAGTTAACTTAAACTTAAAAAAACAACAACCTTGAAATGAAATAAATGTTCAAAATAAAATATAAAAAACTTTTTTTAAACTTGATGTGCTAAAATAACTAAATCTGAAATTAAAATCAATAAAAACTACATCAACATATCATTTAAAAACAACAAAAATGAGTAAAAATGATAAAAACACAGAACAAAATGACCAGAAACTATAAAAACTAAATCTAATTCAAAATATTAACAAAAACTCAAAGAATACATTAATGAAACTAAAATAACACTGACCCACCTTCACCTTACTGAAGTCCTCTCCATCCTCTGAAACACACAGCATAAAGCAATCTCTAACCTTCATCCTCAGGAGAGTTCAGCGATGGCACCACAGAGGCGGGTGGAGTGTACCAGGTGCTGGAGATGCTCTATGAAGGTGAAGACATGAGCATGATGATGGTTCTGCCCCGTCAGGAGGTTCCTCTGGCCTCCCTGGAGCCCATCATCAAAGCTCAGCTGCTGGAGGAGTGGGCCAACAACGTCAAGAGGCAGAAGGTGGAGGTCTACCTGCCCAGGTGAGACACACAGTGTTTTCATTTCATTTATCAACACGTTTGCTTTTAGATTTGATTCATGTAAAACCTGTATACTTGTTGTTTCTGGATCACGCTGACCTGATCGTTCGGATTTATTTAGGTTCAAGGTGGAACAAAAGATTGATCTGAGAGACACTCTGCAGCAGCTGGGCATCAAGAACATCTTCACTAAAGATGCCGATCTGTCAGCCATGACAGCCGAGATGACAGGTAATCGATAAACACACGCACTGACCTGTGGGAACGCTTCGTTATTCCACACACACACACAGATGCTCAGGATGTGATTGACGGCTCAAGGACGGGATGTAACACACTTGTTCTGCCCTGGTAACCAGCCAGCAGTGTGGTGCTGAGGTTTGCTTGCACAAGCACCACTCACATTTTCTCCAGCAAATCTATCTATTTACATATACTTTATAATAATAATAATAAAAGATGTTTCTGTGTTGCATGTGGTGAAAATGACAGTTGTTTTTTATTTTTTTAGAATCAAAGAAAAAATATCTTCTGTCAATTTTGAGGGTCTGTGTGGAAATGTGATACCATTTCCAGTTTTTTTTTTTTTTCTTTTTTAAATATCAATATTTCAAACCAATCGGTCATATCAAACAAGGGTGTATTGTGATTTTAACACCACCTAGACATTTTAAACCCACCAAAAATAGTTATATTAATTAAAAATATCAATAACAAAAACACTTAAAAATACTGAAATAACTTACTGACCATTTTTCAGGTTTAATATTATTTTATAAATTTTTCTTGTTCAATTCATTATTTTATTTGACACATTTTAATGTTCAATATTATTATTTATTATTATTATTGAACTTTTTTTTCTATTTTAGAATGAAATATGCCTATAAAACTATACTCTGTGAATGAGCTCAGCTGTATGTTCATTATACTCTGCTCTGCATCTCTGATTACACCAGCTCATAAATAAATGGAAATAAGTTGATAATCATATTCAGTCTTTTTTTCATATTCTGTAATCTTCTTCATTTACATTTTCTGCTTGTCTACAGACGGACAGGATCTGTTTATCGGGAAGGCTGTGCAGAAGGCTTACCTGGAGGTGACGGAGGAAGGGGCCGAGGGGGCGGCAGGATCAGGTGACGTTTATCTCTATTTTACTGCCACATTTGACTATAATTACATTCTCACTCTGTCCTGCTCCACACTTCAATCATCTTTTGCATTTCTAATTAAAATGGTCCTTTCAAGCCCTCTTTATCAGTTACTCAGTTTTACCTTTACTTTCCTCCCTGTCCTTCTTCTTTTTTCTGTCTGTTCTCTAAGCTGTTTTTCTCACTTTTAAAATGAAAAAGTACATTGAAATAATTGTCTTTTTGCACTGCATATCGCACTGAGCCACTATTGTTTGCCCTTCTACAGGTATGATTGCATTGACGAGGACGCTGGTGCTGTACCCACAGGTCATGGCTGACCACCCCTTCTTCTTCATCATCAGAAACAGAAAAACAGGTACAAGCCATCTTTAAAAACTATATACTCTACTGTTCAAACTAGTGCTGTCAAACCATTAATCACATCCAAAATAAAAGTTTTTGTGTACATAATATATGTATGTGTGCTGTGTATATTTATTATGTATATAGAAATACACACACATGCATGTATATATTTCAGAAAATATGTTATGTTTATATATTAAATATATTTATTTATAATATAAATTATATGAATATATAGACGTAAATACATGTAAATATTTTCAAAATATATACTGTATGTGTGTGTATTTATATATACATAATAAATATACACTGAACACACACATATATTATGCAAACAAAAACTTTTATTTTGTATGCGATTAATCATTTGACAGCACTAGTTCAAACGTTTGGGGTCGGTAAGATTATGTTTTTGAAAGAAGTCTCTTATGCTCACCAAAGCTGCATTTATTTGATCATTATTACAATAAAAAAAGAAATATATATATATATATATATATATATATATATATATATATATATATATATATATATATATATATATATATATTTTTTTTTTTTAATATATATTTTAAAATGCAATTTATTTCTGTGATACAAAGCTGAATTTTCAGCATCATTACTCCAGTCTTCAGTGTCACATGATCTTTCAGAAATCATTCTAATATGCTGACTTGCTCAAAAATCATTTATTATCATTATCAATGTTGAAAACAGTTGTGCTGCTTCATATTTTTGTGGAAACCTTGATACATTTTTCCAGGTTCAGAATTACACCATTTATTTAACATTATAAATGTTGTTACTGACACTTTCGATCAATTTAAATCTTCCTTTGCTGAATAAAAATATAAATAAAAGTAAAATAATAAAAATAAAATAATTTATTTAAAAAAATCTTATTGACCTCATATTTTACACGTATGTTAGTAATGTGTTATCTTGATATTTTTTCTGTGAATGTATCAGATTTGATGTTAAATAATGGTGTTTATTTTGTTTTCTCATAGGATCCATCCTCTTCATGGGCAGAGTTATGAACCCTGAAGTCATCGAGCCCTTCGACAATAACTTTGACATGTAAACGCCCAGCAATCACAATGTGACACTCAACCGAGTTAACGCTTATTCTCAACATCATCACGGAAGCAAGCTCATTACGTCACCATGGTTTTCTAAACACACGAGAAAATATTATATAAACGGGATATTTATATGATAAAAGTGATTGTGTTTTGATACTCGTAAGCTTTAACCGCAGGAAGTACAGAGCTGTAAATATCTGAAGTCTCTGCAATCACTCCATTCACGTTCAATCTCGTCTTATTCCACACCAGCATCATTCGTTCCTGTATTTCTTCTCTTGTATATTTGCTATTGTGTTCTGTAGAAAAAAACGTTGATATTTATTGCAAGAATGTGAGCACTTCTCTATATGTAGACTCACTTAATGTCTTTTCATTTCTTTTCCCTGTTTTTGGTTTTGTACATGGCTGAAGTACTGCTGACATAACTAATATGCCTTATTATATAAATATGAGTTTGTGATTTAATGAAAGGTTGTGAATGTACAGGTAGTGGAGCGCTGTTGCCATGGAGACTCAGGAGAACCGGGGGAGAGTGCATTTGGTATAAGTGATGAAAAAAATACCAGATGTATTCTCTATTTCAGAAATAAAGATGAATGTCTTCAACTTGTCATCTTGTGCTCAATTTTAGAGTTGATGGAAAATATAGATACAGAAAAAGCCTCTGTTGTTTACACACTGTCAGCACACGGTTTTGATGTCCAAAATAACCTCTATTAAAAACTATAAATGTGCACCTCAAAGACGGACAATAATTTCTTAATTTACTGACGACAGATGCACTTGATCATAACAGTTTTTGTAAAATTATTGTTAAAGGAAGCTGTAGGGAAAATGCACACTGAATCAGGTTGGTAATATTCATAAAGTGTCTGTTTTGCATGGTAAATGTCAGTCAGAATATATTTGTCATTGATGTAACTTGCAGATCTCCACTATTAATGCAAAAATATATATATATATATATTTATTTATTTATTTGACCCTGTGGTGAGACAAATATATTTTTAAAAGTATAACTTTAAGTTGTAAGTTTTGCTTCTACTGAAAGTGGTTCATGTTCTTATTTATTTATTTCAGTTATTTAAATGGTCCGTGATGTGACATCCATTTTCAAAAGTACAATAGTCTCTCAATTTGATCTCGCAAAGCCTGCAGTACAGTAACTACATGCAAAATATACTGTATATACAGGGGTACAGATATATTAACATTTCACAGCTATACTGCATTTTCCTAAAAGTCACTGAAGTGCAACCTTAGACACACTGATGCCCTGACTGACCTCCGCGCGCAGATCCGTGAAACCGACGCTGCCGCGCGCATGCGCAGAGCTCACGCTCACCTGTCGCACTTTAGCACATTCATCAGCATCAATGGGAGACCGCACTATATTCCTTGTAAATAACTCACCTCTCTGCGTGTCAAATGCCAAAGGGATCTGTCAGAATCAACGGACATGTCCGAGAGGTAGGAACAGTTTTGATCAATATCTCCTAATATGAAGCACACTTTGCAGTTTTATTTCTGAACACAGTCTGGAACCGAAAAGGAACGCGTACTCATATGGCTTTTAATTTAGATTTCTCTGCTTTAATCGTCTTTGGAAGACTGCTGATATACTTTTCTGTATAATTTATGGAAATTACCACTGGAACATGAAGATGAAATTTATTAAAAATAAATTATGACGATATTGCCACAGTTATAAAGACATTATGTAAACGACTGCCATGTTATAACTATTATATTAGGCTACTTTGGTAAATAATGTGCATTTACAGGCAGCAGTTTCACATCACATAGGCTACTACAAAACCAATAGCCATTGCCAGCGTTAAGATGTGAGCTGAAATTCTCAAATGTTCTGATATATTGTGCTCGGGTGTCGTGGGTGACTTTAATCCGGATCAGGGTGCAGAGTTCACGGTAATCTACACCAGAACCTCAGCCCAGCGGATGTAAGCACGCGCAGGCTCTCATTACACACAGACTGTGTCTCAAAACCTGCTGAGCGCCCTACTTAGACAGCACACTGGGGCAGCGTAGGTGCGTGCAGCATTTTTGAGCGTCATATAATTAACATCTTGAATTTTATAAACATTTTCATGTAATATGTTACACTCTCCTGATGCCCATAATGCCTTCTAGATCCGCTCACTAGGTTTTGAGATACAAACAAGGACCTGTCTCTATTTGTGCAAATGTATTTAAATTTGTTGGTTACAATGAACATTCACTAATAGCTAGAAATATATTGAAACTGTGATTAAAATGCTTAAGATTTCAGACTGTGATCTCCGTTAAGCATTAGGCCTCTGTAATGTTTGTTAACGGCTCTCGCTCTAGTTCCTCTGGAGTGAACACCAGCAGTGAAAGTTTTCCCAAGTCTCACTCGCACTACTCTGAGTTAAGCGACACACACACTCCTTTCTCTGTGGAACTGACTCCAGACTCTGGCATTGTTGCCACTCCAGTAAGTCAATTCAAAGTCATTCATGAAGTGTCATGTGTGGTTTGATTGACAGCTCGCGTGTCTATACGAACACTGAATGCTGTCATTGTGTTTGTTCCATGCAGTTGCCGTCCAGTCGGTTCAGGTTTGCCTCGTGGCACTGGCTAGAGGAGCATGATGTGTGTGGAGACCAGCTCGCCTGCCCCAGGGTCAGAGAGGGTAAGAGGTCATTCGGGGTCACCCTCCTTTAATATATTTTTTCAGTGTTACCATAATACAATCATTGGACACACATCAATCGTCAAACAGGGCCTGCTGAAGACGAGCTGTCCGTTAACAGTGAAGACATATTTCTCAGAGGAGGAAGGAGGAAGAGGAGGGAAGATGAAGGACAGAAATGGGAGGAGAGACTCCAGGAGAACTGGGAGAACTGTGTGGTGAGACACCAAACTATCTATCTATCTATCTGTTTTAAAATATTTAATACTTTTATTCAGCAAGGATCAAACTGATCAAAAGTGACAGTAAAACTCTTACAAAAGAGTTCTATCAAAAATAAATGCTGTTCTTTTTATTCATCAAAAACTCCTAAATGAATGTGTCATGTATTTCCACAAAAATATGAAGCAGCACAACTATTTTCAACATTGATAATAATCAGAAATGATTCTTGAGCAATAAATCAGCATATTAGAATGATTTCTGAAGGATCATGTGACACTGAAGACTGGAGTAATGATGCTGAACATTCAGCTTTGATCAAAGGAATAAATGACTTTTTAAATATATTATTTAAAATATATTCATATATTCAAAAAGTTATTTTAAATTGTTATAATATTTCACAATATTCCTGTTTTTACTGTATTTTTTAACAAATAAATTAAGACTTGGTGAGCATAAAAGCCTTTCAAAAGCACAAAAAAAAATCTTTCAGACCCTAAACTATCTAGAGATCACCCCAGCGTCCAGCTGTTATCGGTTCTGTCTCTGTGACCCCAGGTGCTGAACTTGTCTTATCAGGACTTGGGAGATCCGTACCAGCTGGAGAACTTCATCCGCATCCTGAGGAGACTGATCCGGGTGGAGCGTCTGCAGCTGGTGGAGAACGCACTGAGAGATCTCAGCTCTGTCAGACTGCCAAGGTACCAAACTAACCTCTACACTATAACAGCTGAAACATGTTCTCATGTGAGTGCACATGAACATCATTCTGAACGCTGCTGTTTAGATGGAGATCTGGTGTGTGGTCTGTGGACCATATAACACAAACTCCCTCTTGATCTTTCCATGGAGGCTGTCCTATTATATTGCATTGGTTGTTTTGTAACAGTATGTGTATGGCTGTGTAAAAATACATGTAGTGCAACTTTAACTGCATGCTGTAATCTCATATGACGAGTTTATTTTACAGTAAGAAGGAAGCTGTTAATTATGTATTAGCATCAAACTCAGCATTAAAAACAGCCTTAATCACATCATTTTATCTGAATATTAGTCTTACTGATAGATGGTTAAATTTGCATTGCAAATTCTCTAATAATTTGAAATTCTGTGAGGTTTTGTGGGAAAAAAATTCCCTATTTTTTTATTTTTATTTAATTGTCCTTCAGATATTCAAGACAGTTCCCGGAATGTTGTGTTTTTTTTTTTTGTTTTTTTTTGCGCAAACTAAATATGAAAAATATATTTTTCTTGGTAAATTACAGTGGCTATGTGGACACTAGATAATTAGACATTAATCCTGCTTGCTTTACTGTTTTGTCTTCTAGATAATAATACAATTTCAGATGAGTTCAGTGTATATGAGGTAGAACATTGTAACCTATTACAATCACTAGCAATTCTTGATTGAGAATGTGCATTTGTTATAGATGTAAAATCCTGAATCTTCACCAGAACAACTTGACGTCCATTCGTCAGCTGCCAAAGGTTCCTGAGATCCAGCACTTGTGCCTGTCTGAAAACAGTATTTCCTCTCTGAGCGAGCTGTCCCTGCTGAGGAGCACGCCGCTCCGATCTCTGACCCTCAAACACAACCCCTGCCAGTTTCTGGAGGACTACCGCTCACGGTGAGAGGAATACAGAGATAAATGATGTTTCTTCAAGTTATACCCTTTTGAAAAAAAAGGATGTGTCAGCATGCTTTTAAAATGAGTACTTATAACAAAAATTATATATCTTTTTAAATAACAAATTTAAGAGCAAACAGAATGTAATCCTTTCAGACACTTGATTGCATGTTATTAGCAATTAAAATAAAATGTATTATAATTTACATTTATATTAAATGCAATTAGAGGTGTTTTTTGACCCAAATTAAGTAGGAGTTTAAGTACATCTTTCTATGTATAATTTCTATGTTGTGTTGTACTGTTCCAAACCTGTATGAATTTTCTTCTGTTGAACACAAAATAAGATATTTTGAAAAATGTTGGTAACCATACTATGGAAGTCAATGGCTACCAATAATTAGTTATCGACAATATAGGAATATATTTTATGTTTCACACAGTAACGTAACTCGTACAGGTTTGGAAGTCGTGGCCTAATGGTTAGAGAGTTGGACTCGTAATCCAAAGGTTGTGGGTTCGAATCTCGGGTCCGGCAGGGATTGTTGGTGAGGGAGTGAATAACCAGCGCTCTCTCCTCCTTCAATACCACGACTGAGGTGTCCTTGAGCAAGACACCAAACCCCCAACTGCTCCCCAGGCGCTGTAACATGGCTGCCCACTGCTCCGGGTGTGTGTTCACTTAGGATGGGTTAAATGCAGAGAATACATTTCACTGCTGGTTATATACTCTCTATATAATCGTGTATGTGACAAATAAAATAATCTAATCTAATATAATATAATCTAAAAAACAGCTCGAGGGTGAGTGCATGATGACAGAATTTTCATTTTTGGGTGAACTATGTTTTTATGTTTGTAAAGAAACAGACATGGAAGTGTTCTCTATGTACACTTAAGTGGCCTTTTATTTAATTAATAGTATATTATCTGCAAGTAGTTTTTCTTAAATATACTTTTAAGACTTGAAGTTCAATGCTGTTGAGTGCACTTTTTTCACAAGTGTATATAAAAGAACACCACTGAGCTTTTAATAACTTGCTGTCAAAAAGCAGACTGATTAAAACTAATCAGCTAATTACAGCTTTTAATTAATCTAAAAAGCCATACAGCGTCTGTCTCCAAAATCACATTATGTCCCAAGTTAATAGCTATGGCAGAAGATAATATCATAATTTAATAAAAAAGAGCTGACCAAAAATGTACTAGATCTTTCCAAGGGTTCAAAGAGAGCCAAGAGAATAATTTCTAAGTCTGTCTAATCTAACCTTGAGATTCGTTTCCTCTGCAGTGTGTTCTCCTGTTTGCCAAAACTCCAAGTTCTGGATGGGATCCCAAAGCTACCGGAAGATTCCGTGCCTCACTCTTCTCTGGCAGCGTCCAGATTTTGTACCATTCTCTGAACCTGAAGCCAAGATCCAGTGTACTGTACTGTCAGAGCGAACCGAATGCACTTGTATATAGTTGTGTATATACTCATTTGGGCTGTTAAAAATGTATTTATATGACTTATTAAAGCTATTTTTGTACCTTTACTTCACATTTCATGTACTCAAAATAAACCTGCACTGACTTCAGACAGCAGCAGCCAAGATATAAATGAGAAAAGACTATTAATCAAACATTTTAACAGCTACTCACAGAATGGATCATAGCGCATCTGTTCAGGTCACAGTATGTCTGGTGCGTGTAATGGAGCTCAATGACCAGCCAAACCTGGGCTTTGTTAGGTTCACACTTTGTCCTGAGGACTGTTTTGACAGACGAGTCCGTTCTTGGGTGGTATCGCCTGATGCCCGGCTGACATGGTGTGAAGAAGGAGCACAGATACAGTCATGTGACACTGTTAGCAGCAGATAACTGATGATGTCACAGCACGTGTTGGCGAAGCGTTTCATGTTCTCATGGACTGAACCACATAGGAACACTATCTTAGATTGAAATTAAAACCGTAACAGTGGTTGGGTAGGAAAAATTTGGCCTTGTTTTGTACATCGTGGTGGGACATTCTAAAACGCTTGGCGTGAAAAACGCTTAACATGGCTTAATGCATTAAAACAGTGTTTTTAAAAGACCAAACTCAGTAAACACATTATTAATAAAGCATAATATGTACAGACAAGCAGATGAGCCCATGAATGAGCCCATGGGGGGGGGGGGGGATTTAGGATGATTCTAAGGGCCCAGCATTAGAGGGGGCCCCCCGAGGGAGACATCTATTTGACATCTTTTATATCTGGAAATACATCTTTTTTTAGAGTGTTTGCTGAAATACGTTTATAAGACATTTCATATCAAATATCAAATAGATGTCTTTAGGATGTTTATGATTTAGAATGTACAGGTGCATCTCAATAAATTAGAATGTCGTGAAAAAGTTCATTTTTTCTTGTAAGTTATTTCAAAAAGTGAAACTTTCATATATTTTAGATTCATTGCATATAAAGTAAAACATTTCAAAAGTTTTTTTTGTTTTAATTTTGATGATTAGAGTTTACAGCTCATGAAAGTCAAAAATCAGTATCTCAAAATATTAGAATATTTACATTTGAGTTTCAATTAATGACCATCCATACAGTATAAATTCTGGGTATCTCTTGTTCTTTGAAACCACAATAATGGGGAAGACTGCTGACTTGGCAATGATCCAGAAGATGAACATTGACGCCCTCCACAAAGAGGGTAAGTCACAGCGGGTCATTACTGAAAGGTGTGGCTGTTTACAGAGTGCTGTATCAAAGCATATTAAATGCAAAGTTGACTGGAAGGAAGAATTTGGGTAGGAAGAGGTGCACAAGCAACAGGGATGACTGCAAGCTTGAGAATACTGTCAAGCAAAGCTGATTCAAACACTTGTGAGAGCTTCACAAGGAGTGGACTGAAGCTGGAGTCAGTGCATCAAGAGTCACCACGCTCAGACGTCTTCAGGAAAAGGGCTACCAAGCCACTTCTGAACCAGAGACAACGTCAGAAGCGTCTTACCTGGGCTGTGGAGAAAAAGAACTCAGTGGTCCAAAGTCCTCTTTTCAGATGAAAGTAAATTATGCATTTCATTTGGAAACAAGGTCCCAGAGTCTGGAGGAAGAGTGGAGAGGCACAGAATCCATGTTGCTTGAAGTCCAGTGTGAAGTTTCCACAGTCAGTGATGATTTGGGCTGCCATGTCATCTGCTGGTGTTGATCCACTATGTTTTCTGAAGTCCACAGTCAACGCAGCCATCTACCAGGAAATTTTAGAGCACTTCATGCTTCCTTCTGCTGACAAGCTTTATGGAGATGCTGATTTCATTTTCCAGCAGGACTTGGCACCTGCCCACACTGCCAAAGGTACCAAAAGCTGGTTCAATGACCATGGTGTTACTGTGCTTGATTGGCCAGCAAACTCGCCTGACCTGAACCCCATAGAGAATCTATGGTGTATTGTCAAGAGGAAGATGAGAGACACCAGACCCAACAATGCAGATGAGCTGAAGGCCACTGTCAAAGAAACCTGGGCTTCCATACCACCTCAGCAGTGCCACAAACTGATCACCTCCATGCCACGCCGAATTGAGGCAGTAATTAAAGCAAAAGGAGCCCCTACCAAGTATTGAGTACATATACAGTAAATGAACATACTTTCCAGAAGGCCAACAATTCACTAAAAATGTTTTTTTTATTGGTCTTATGAAGTATTCTAATTTGTTGAGATAGTGAATTGGTGGGTTTTTGTTAAATGTGAGCCTAAATCATCACAATTAAAAGAACCAAAGACTTAAACTACTTCAGTCTGTGTGCATTGAATTTATTTAATACACGAGTTTCACAATTTGAGTTGAATTACTGAAATAAATGAACTTATTGAGATGCACCTGCATGTAAAACTGACATCTTACAGACGTCCGTCAGATGTTTGTACACCACAGATGCTTTCCAGATCAAGCGATCTTTAAAGACATCAACTGCAATACATTAAGGCATAAATTGCAAAAAATAAATCTCAAAAAAAAAAAAACATCTTGCAAGACTCTTCATAATTCACGCACTGGCTATATAACCACTGCGTATGTTTACTGCTTAATACACATTCAGTAGCCATTCATGACCCGCCATTGTCCTGTGAAATTCAGCTCATCCTTTCAGCGGCGATCACTAATTCATATGCGCTTCAGTGTTTTGTTTTAATTTTAGTGTCAATTTCAGCACCGCTGAAACCTGAGCTGAGGAGACAGGAGAACAGAGAAACGAGAGATCTGACAAAATTATACAGCTTATTAAATCTGTGAAGCGGCTTTGTTTGTCAGCAGCAGAGCCCCGCTTCCCTACGGAGAGCATTTTTTGCAGCGTTTCCAAAAGGACTCTTTACAGCTGCCTGACAAACAAAACAAACACAGTGCAGATATGCTAGTAGCACTGAACACCAGAAAACCAAAAAGGCTATATATATATATATATATATATATATATATATCAATAACAGCAGAGGATACAGAGAGGCAATGGTACACAAAATACAACAGACAACCAATTTTTGTACTTTGTATGATGAATGGGAAGCAGAAAACAGTTTTTGGGATAATCTCAGGTTTATCTTGTTGGACTATTTCATCTAAAGCTCTCATTGTTCTGACTGAAGAACTGCAGAGCTGCGGCCTGAATCTACACGGTCCCTCTGTGTCACTTACTGAAGCTTCATCAGCCTTCCAGAAACTGCAGGATGAAAGCAGTGTTATTTTGCTTTGGGTTCATTTTTACATTCATGTCAGATGAAGAGATTTTTCCTCTCTGCTCAAGGTCACCAAACATCAAAACATCAGTGCGCCCGCCAGACTTTGTGCATGATTAAAAGAGGATGAGCATTAAATCCTTCACCAATTTTTATTCCGCTCACATGGCCATTATCAACAAAACGGCACAAAAGTATTTCTCACAACAGTTATATTTGACTTCCTTTTACAAAACTTGGGAGAAAAAAAAATATATATACATATAGATATTTATTTTAAATATAAAATATTAAAGCTGAACACTTAACAGGAAAGCTTGTTTATTACCAATATTACATCAGCTAATAAATCAAAAAATCCTATGCGTCCCGGAAAATAAAAAAAAGTGACAAAAGATTATTTCATTTTTTATAATGTATAAAAAAAAGTAAATACAAGACAAAATAAATACAAATTTTCAATATTGTAGTGATTTAGCATACATTCAGAACAAATCATTTTGAGTAAGCTAATCCAGCAATTTTGTTTACTCATCGCATATTAAAAATTTACATCTGAATATTGTCTCCTTAATTCTCATTTCAATGTGGCATTAATTTCTCTGCTCTCTGATGTCTCATGTTAAAGTCTAACAGTGACAATAAGACTTAGAGGACCAGGTCCAGTAGCACTAGTACTAGTTTATACTAGAATAGTAGTTGACAGATCAAAAACAAACAAACAAAAAAAATGTGTTTCCATAGAGACATTCGACAAAGATTTCAGGAACTGATTCATCCTGGCAAGATAGGCAACATTGTTTTCTTATAAACTCTACGAGGCACTTGGTGAAAAGCAGATGAATATCAGTATTTAACTGAATGATTTTGGTTCACGTCTAGGCAGCATATAATTCAACTACGGTAAATAAACACATACAGTAACTTTAAAAAACTTGAGCTTTCGACAGCTACAGTTATCTGCTTGAATTACATGTAAACATTCATGTAGTGACATCTATTGACCCAAGCATCTTGCCAAACTCATCCTGAATTATTCATCAACAAGATGGATGAATTAACACCATAAATTTGGGCGGGGCCAGGTGAGGATTCAATGCTGATTGGTGACTGCTGCCTGTCCATCAAAATCAGTCTTAACTATTAAAATAAGGCTGTTTCACTTCAAAGATGGAATATATCTTGCATGTGGAGCACAAGTAACCAAAAAATGGCACTTGGCAAAACTTTCAGTGCAAGAGTTTCTGGTTAAAATCTGTGCTTTCAGATTCATCGTCCAGTCGAAGAAATCAAATGCAAGATATAAGAGCATTTAAATGGAAATTATTCACAAGAAACGATAGACAGACGTACAGTAAAGGCAGACAGCAGGGCGTTTGGTCTGTAAGTGGTTGGGCGTTTTGGTGCATCTCGGTTTCAGAGTCACACAAACCAGAAGTGAAACCGGTTTACTATTCATCAGGACCCAACAGAACCGTTTCCGGCACAATGTTTAAGAATATTGGGTGGGAAACCCAATCCAAACAGCTGGCAGCGATTGGCTGTCCTTCTTTTCAATCACCTCACATTTCTGCCCTGCGATTGGGCGGTTTATCGCCGTTGCCATCTTCTTCCTCCTCATCTTCGTAGTTCTCCTCATTGGGACGCTGGGCGGGCTGATTATCCTGCTTCACCGCTACATCCTGATCTCTGGCCTCATCCTGGTCAGACACACAGAAACAAAGAGAAAATATTCAAATATGGTTGTTTGCTACTAACCACTTCAAATTTCTGTTTAACTGAAAAAATAAAGTGATGGGTTTGGACCAACATGAGGGTGAGGAGTACATATTTTATGTTTATAAAATGACATTTTATGACAGATTTTAAATATTGGGTGACCTTTCTATTTAAAAGTGCACAGATGTGAATAAACATTCCCTGTATCTAAGAGATGAGGTGAAAATGGAGGATGGACTCATGGCAGTAACTGGACACCGTTGAGGACGCTGCAATCGATCTGACTCACCCAACTGTGGCACTGCCACCAGTCTACAGTTACAGTGGCAGCTTGTACAAAAGAATAAGTGAAAACGTACACACGTAAGCAATACATAACTATCTGTGATATATTACAGTGACAGAGACCATGAAATGTTTGAACAGTCTTGGAACAAACAGCTTAACTTTTTTGACAAGAAACAAAATGATTGCTAATTTTTGATACTCTAAAATAAGTTGGTAATTTATGTCATTAACAATTATATACAATCTTTAAAAGATAGTTATGTATTTGATGTATTTAAATATACATATACCACCACTTAAAATGTCTAGGTTGGTAAGATTTGTTTATGTTTTTGAAGTCTCTTATGCTCATCAAGGCTGCATTTATTTGCTCAAATAAATTTGAGCATTGAATAAATTTGCATTTATTCCTGTGACGCAAAGCTGAATTTCCAGTATCACTTGATCTATGCTGATTTGCTGCTTAAGATTTTTTATTTATTTATTTATTTTTATTGTCAGTGTTGAAAATCTTGTGATGCTTAATATTTGTGTGAAAACACATTTATGTGAGGATTTTTTGATCAATCTAAAGTTCAAATTTTGAAACTGGTAAACATTGTGAATAACTGTCACTTTTGATCAATTTAATACATCCCTGCAGAAAAAAAGAAATTTGTAAAAAAAAAAAAAAAAACATTTAAAAAAAAAAACTACTTGACCCCAATTTTTTTATATTAGCATACATAGAGTGAATAAATGTACACAATCATAAGGAGGAAATATTGAATACAAAAAGTTCCTCAAACATACATAAACATTACTGGCAAACTTTCAGACCTTTAATGTCAAAGTGGGACATCTAGTACCCACTATAAATAAAATATTTATCCAGTTAAAAATATATGTAATGCAATCATGCATAATGTATATAATGTGTGATGTAATCATCATAACTAGAGCATTACTAGGTTGTTAAGGTGTGCTTTTATAATGCAGTTGCCCTGCATTGTTGCAAAGTGTAAATCTGATGACTTAGAAACGTAACGGCACACCTGTACTCAACAAGCCTCAAAATATAAATCTATTGTACCTGTTCTCCATTCTCCTCATTATACGGGTCTACCTCTTCCTCTCGCACCACCTCACGCTTCTGATTATCTACCAGTTCATCCTGAGCCTGGAGAGAGAAAGCCATTACAGTTAGAGAACAAATAACAACTCTTATTTGTTTTAGGATTGTGTGTGCATTTGCATTTGTTATCCGACCTCATCATCTCCATCCTCCTGGTACTGCTCATCCAGAGCATCTTCCTGTTGGTCTGGGTTTCCAGCCATCTGCACAAAACACACAAAACTCATTTCAGACTTTCTAAGCTGCAGAATAAATAATGTCAACAATAGTTAAATTCTCAAACTAAATCAATGTATACTCCTAAGTCTTTTCTTGATACACAAAAGTATGGAACGTCACCCACAGACAAATATCAATATTGCTCCAATTGCATATTAAACACGGTCACTTACCACCAGCTGTTCATCGGCGGGCGGCTGGTGCTGATTCTCTACGGCCAGGTGCATGTCAGGGTGGCCAACAGGTGCTGCCTCTTCCTCCTCCTCTTCCTCATGGGGCTGCTGTTGGTCCGCCTCCTCAAACTCATCCTCCCCCTGGTTGTTGGGGTCATCCTCCGGATCCACATCTGCTTCTACAGGATGCTGTAAGATTAACGGATTTATCATCAGTACACACACATTCACACACACTGGGTTAAAACAGAAATACAGTTAGTAAAAATAAAATAAAAATAAAAATAAACTTTTATCAGTGTCTGTATTAAGGACCTAATCAAACCTAGCCCTATTTTTGAACACTGGTGCATGTATACGTGTTTAGAATAACATAAGGTAACACACCTCATCTTCATGATTAACATGCTCTGCTTCATCTTGACTCGGCTCCTCATGGTGCACATTCTCCTCTACAAATAACAGAGAAATGTAAAAATATAATGCAAAGATATTAAAATTGCACCAAACATTGAAGAAGTCCCTTTTTTGAGTAAAAGTAGCACTGCTATGACATCAAAGCACATGAATTGTCACCTTTCTCCTCAGCTATCTGTGGCTCTTCTTCTCCCTGGACTATATCAGCATCTATGTTTTCATACTGTGCCTTTTTCCTGATTAATACAAAAAAACAAAAGAACATAAAATAAACCATTGCAGTTTCCTGGCTTGGATATCTGTGAAATGAACTGTAAAAATGCCAGTGAACACACACACGACCATTATTCATTAATGCAGAAAGATGCTTACTGGAACAGTTTTTTGCTCATTTTGTTAAAAATAAATGTCATTATTTACTGATTATCATAGATGAAAAGGGGTTTTCAAGCATCAAAAAAAATAAAAATAAAAATTAATTTTTTTCGTACATTAGAATGCGGACTGTTTAATTAGATTTTTTTATGAGCAAAAAATTTAAATGATCATACATTTCTACCATTATTTACAGAAGACACCCACTAAAATGTCATTCAGTCATTCAGTGTAACAATAGTTCATCTACTAAAAATCCTGTCAGGCATATTTAGATCAAGAATCATTAGATGACATTAAAAGACTCTAATTAAGGACCACAGTGCAGCCCCCAAAAATGATTTAAGTGTCATTTTAAATCTTAAGCAATCTTTGCCATTATCCTTCAAAACACTAGGATTTACCCATTTGTCAGAAAGACGTTTTTAATTGTTTAAAATATAATGAAATTCAGTATGATCATTTTTTCTTTTATATATTTTAGCAAGCACAGGACAGAAGAAATATGTTGTTTAATTTTTACATAAATTAATCTGTTGCATGAATGACGATGGAACATTATTTCACCCATATTTTGACATTTTATTTTCACAGAAGTTATTTGAAACATTAAAGTCTATGCCTTACTTGTATTTAATATACTTTTATGTGTGTGAAATCACTTTTGTAAATTTTATTTGATGTGGACACCAAAATGGGACGTCTCGTCTTTGACCCATTTAATGTATATTATTGAAAACATTAATTGCTGTTGCAACCATTTCAGTGATTGGATGCCCACAACCCATAAACTGTGGTAAAATCACTGCAACAAACAATCTTTCATAGCTTTTTTGCTTTATTTAAATACTCATAATAATGGTTTTTAAAATATATTCATAACTGCATAACTTAAGGGAGGGTGTCTGACCGGAGCATTTCTTGCCGGAGTTGTTGCTCTTTGAGATCAGCTTCTCTGTTCTGCTGTTGCTCTCTCTCTCTCTGCAGACGCAGCCTCTCCTCTCTCTCCTTCTGCTGCTCCAGCTGCTGTTTCTGCAGGGCCTCCTGACGCAGGTGCAGCTGTCTGCGCTCCTCCGCCAGCTGTGCAGCCAGACGCTGCTGCTCCTTCTGCTGTTCGTACGCTGACTTCACCCGCTCCACCTGCGCGTGAGCCTCAGCTGGCGCCACCTGGGGGAAGAACAGAAGAGTGAGGGCCTTACGGTCAGAAAGAGAATGCACACTGAACTGAAGGATAATGCAGGAATGGAGTATTGGCATTGGTAGGTAAAAGCTCAATATTCATAATAATAAGCATAAAAACATATAGCACACAAATACCTTATAAAACAGCATTATTTGGCTGCCTACCCTATAGAAAAGCACATTATGATGGCTAAAAATGTTGTCTGGCTAGGCAGCTCACTAGGCTACACTACCGTTCAAACGTTTGGAGTCAGTATGTGTTTTTCTTTTTTAAAGAAATTAATACTTGAAAAATAATTGATTAAAAGTGATAATAAAGACATTTATGCTACAAAAGATAAAAACATTAAAAAGTTATCATGATTTCCACAAAAACGTTAAAGGAACACTCCACTTTTTTTGGAAATAGGCTCATTTTACACCTCCCCTAGAGTTAAACAGTTGAGTTTTACCGTTTTTGAATCCATTCAGCCGATCTCTGGGTCTGGCGGTAGCACTTTTAGCTTAGCTTAGCATAGAATCGGATTAGACCATTAGCATTTGGTCATCAAAAGACCAGAGTTTCGATAATTTTCCTATTTAAAGCTTGACTCTTCTGTAGTTACATCGTGTACTAAGTTGCGATTTTCTAGGCTGATATGGCTAGGAACTATACTCTCATTCTGGCGTAATAATCAAGGAACTTTGCTGCCGTACCATGAGTGCAGAGGATTGTGGGCCAAAAGTGAATATCGTATTAAATTAAATGTTGCATTATATTGAAATCTACTTATATTCTGTACATGAAGCATAAATTAGTAATATTAGCTATTACCTCAGTAATATTAGCTGAAAAACTTAAACAATTTAAATGAATATTAGAAATGTTGCCTTGGCAGCTAACTGGAGAAAAAAGAAAAAAAAAAGAGTTCAAAAATAATTTAAATTAAAGCTGAAATAAAAATAAATGAAAGAAATATTAATAGAAATATTAAAAAACGAATAACTAATAAAAACTGCAAAAATACATCACACAAAATTACTAAAACAAACAAAAATTAAAAGCTAAAAATTAATAAAAATAAAAGCTAATTTACAATACTAATACTGAAATACCACCACTGCCAACCAGTGGACTGTTTACTTACTAATTATTGCAAATTATCAGGTTATATTTCCAAGTATTTGCAAATGCATTCACACATGTCAGTTAATTGTTTGTTTGTTTTCTATTTTCCCTGCTTTTGAAGTTTAGCCAAATCAAAGGTCATTGTGGGCCCTTATTTGGGCATCTGTGCTCTAATGTTTGCTTTTGGAGTTTTGACCTCATGAGCGTGATGTTGCTCCCTCTCCAGCGCGTTTTCATCTGGTTGGTTGGCCTGTGGCTCCTCCTCCTCCACTTCATTATGGGCCATATCAAACTCCTCCTCCAGTTTCTGTGGCTGCCCGGCCTGCTCCATCTCCTCCTCTGCCAGCTCTCTCCTCCTCTCCTCGGCTCCTCCCATTTCTCCATCCTCCTCCCTGTGGTGTGGCTGAGGCTTCTCAACCTCGTCATGTTTCCCCGCCTGACGAGATCCACATGAGACAGACCGTTCAAACTAATGACATGAGTGGGAAAAACCTCAGTTTTGAATGCATGATGGGTAAACAGCTTTAATACCTCTGGCTGAGCGTCCTGGGGTTGATGGAGCTCTTCTGCGTTCCCGTTCTGGACGTGCTGAGCGTCTACATGCGGCTGAGGTTGTCCTGCAGCATGTCTCAGACTGGGCATCTTATTGAGCGTTTCCTTCAGCTGTTTATATTCATCCACCTGAACCTGGAACCCATCGAGACCAACCACATTTAGTACAACATCACACATTAGAATGAAGGCCTCATATACACTGGCGAAATGTTTGGAGGTTAACTGAAACAGGCAACAAACGCAGCAAGCTGAAATCAAGAACCTGACACAGACAGAAGAGAAAGAGAGATTAAAGACACCAAGAACAGAGAGAAAACCAGAGCAAGCTACAGAAATAATTATTTGAATAATTCATTGAGAACTTAAAGCGAACTGTATTTAACACTAGAAAACTACATTCCATGGTTTTAAATGTATTTACTTGTTTATTTTTGTGATTAAATATGATGTATATTTAATCAATTAATGTTTATATTACGATTTAAAAATGTTAAAAAATATATTTTTTAAATAATTTGTTCAAAAGCATACTGTTTAGAACTTAAAGCAAACCTTATGTAACTGATAAAATACAAGAAAACTAAATGTTTTTAATATTTAAATTAATTAATACATATTTAATCATTTAATATTTATACTTTTTAAAATGAAAGAGTGTGTTCAAAAGCCTATTATTTAGAATTTGTTTAATTTAGAAAATACTACAAAAACTAATTTATTTATTTATTTAACATTTAATAACTTTTTAAAATGAAAGAGTGTGTTCAAAAGCCTATTATTTTGAAAGCAGCATTTATGTAATTGCAAAAATAGCAAAAAAAAAACTACCTATATATATATATATATTTTTTTTTTTTTTTTTTTTTTTTTCCACTGGTTTCAAAATTAGTATCAATTTAATTTAAATGTAAAAGTCTGAAAAGATTCAGGCTTGCATATATTAAACATTTAAAAAGATGCAATGCTACATCTGATGTCACTGACACCGAACTTTACAAGTTCTTGTGCATCAGATAAACAATCATGATATGCAACGTCTGAAGAGATGCAAAACCAAATTAGAGGGAAGAGCTACACAGGAAGTAAATAACTAAAATTTTGGGTGTGTTTTTCGCACAATGCTAATGTATGATGTCAAAACTAGGTGAAACTGAAACTGAAACTAGATTCTTTTAAACCACACTAATATTTTCTCAACCCTCAATACCTGCAATCCTAATCTAACCTTTCTTTCACCCAGTTCTCCTTCACTAGGGTACCTGTTTTTTCTTTTCTAGTTAAATGCCAAGTGTTGGCAGCATATGGAAGGAAATAACACGCTGGATGTGTGAGTTTGAAAGGAGAACAAGTGCAAACACACACACACACTAAACCCACTGCCTCCCAGCATGCTTCCCTATCATCCTGAGAAAGCAGATAGTGACAGTCCTAATTAACGAGCATCTGTACATCTGCTTTCACAAAGCCGGAGAGACGGAGCGAGTAAACAGGAAGTACAGCATGTTTGCTTATCAGAGTCATGCACATTTTAGCATACTAAACCAGGGCAAGAAGTTCTGTAGAAATGAGTGACAGAAAGAGAGTGTGTGCGAGAGATCACAATGGCCTTGTGGAATGCGACCGGACTTGAAATGCAGGCTTAGGCCTGTTTGACACAGCTCACGCAAGCAGCGCTGCAGTCTAACTGCATCAGCAGGATCAGGTGCTGCTTTCACACTGACAGCATTTTTGCTGCATAATTGATATGCGGTGCTATGCAGAAAATAAAATTATTTCTGGGTTAACATATTAGCTCTGAATCAAAACCTAGCGAGTTGCCTTGCTGCCTACAAAGGCAGCATCCTAAAAAAAAAAATCATAGGCAACTGATTTGGGACGAACCCATACAAATAACATTTCTCATGCAATCTGCACAGGAAATGCAACTTAATTGTTGCAGCCTACAGTAAATGTCAATAGAGTTTGGTGTATGTTGTTAAGTATGAAAATACATAGCACACACAAATATTGTGTAATTAATAAATAAATAATAATAAATAAATAAATAGTGCAATAGTGTAATATAATAGTGTAAATAGTGTAATATAATTTAATTTAAAGTTAATTTAATTACACTAAACTATTTGGATATTTATTTTGGATAGGGACAGAACAAAAATCATGAAAAGGCATTTCATATTTATTACATTAATATAATCAGTTCCTTGTAAAGAAAACAACTTTTCTTTGAAAAATAAAATAGATAATAAACAGTTATTACAGTCAACTAAAACCATCAAGAAAATGCATTTTACGTAATACTATAAAATAAAAAAAACTAAAACATAAACAAAATAAACAATAAATGTTAACTGAAAAAAATATAAAGGATTTTCATTTTATTCATTTTTCATTTTAATTTAGTTTAACTTGATGTACTAAAATAACTAAAACAGAAATAAAAATTTATAAAAAATGCAATTATATATCCCAATTGAACAAAATGAATAAAACATTAACTAAAAAAATGAAAACTGAAAAAATAAAAACTGATATTAATAAAAAAATACTTTAATACTTTAAATATCTTAATGATACTAAAATAACATTATAATAAAAGTTTGTTTGTTTTTAATGAATTTTTTAATTTCATTAAAATGACAAAACATTGTATGTTTGTACAAAAAAATACAATATTTTACATTTGCTGAGCTTCAATGATAAATCAATTTCACCGTATGCAAATAATTTTACCTTTATTAAACATATTGCGTGTAGACTTGACCAAAATATATGTGGTATAATGGCAGTAGCAACTATAAAGGTAATTATTAAAGTGCAAAACACTGGAAATGATCGTGCTGATAAGTAGGTTTCAGCTCATGTTCACCATATTTTCTGCCAAGTTTAGAAAATAATTTTCTTTGGGTTCAGTCCTGAAATGCTACTTTCAGCTATGAATCAGATACACAGCACTGCATTGCTTACATAGACTACTGGAAACTGCTAATATGGTTTCAGAAATAAATATACACCATCTGCAAGCTGCTTCCACGAGCTGTGTAAAACTGGACTTGTATTTCACACAGGATGTGCTCTGCACAGTGTTTGATCGGTCAGTAGGATGCATGCACAGCAAACACATACTCCACCTGATTAAAGCACATTTACACACACCCCCACCCTAACCTGGGCTGCAGCTAGCGCACTCTTGTGGTCCTCCAGGGTCAACACAAGCTGGTCATGGGCAGATTTTATGTTCTTGTGCTGTTGCTACAAGAAGGACCATCACAAGCAACGCTCAGATACAAGCATTCAGGACAACCACACTGAATATTTGTATGGATAGTGTGTATAAATACAACTGAATGATGTGCAAAAAGACGGATCAAGGAACCATGGATCATAAATAAATATAATATAAATTATATAAATTCTAATTGGGTGAATTTAATGAAAATTGTCAAAAACATTAGCAGGTAATTTCCCCCAAAAACCAAAAGAAAAACATACAGATGTATATATGTTGCACAAAGAAAAATAGTAAAATAGTAATTTTTTTTGCAATGTGAAATTATTTCATAATCATAACAATTAAGCACAATTCCTCCCTAATTTGTAATATATTAAAATAATCAAATATTATTGAATTATAAGCATAGTAACAATTACATCATTGTAATATTTGGTGTACTGATTTAATTTAAAATGTTTTAAACAAATAAAAATAATTATTTATTTTATATTATATTATATAAATATTTTTATTACACATTTTAATTAAATATACAGTAATTAAGAAATAAACCAAACTATGAATTTTTATACTGACGTGCTTTAAACGTGCATTTTATTGACATTACAAATTAAAAATTCCTAATGGTCCTTAAAAAAAGATTCAGCTTCTTCATACAAAACATATTTTCTAATTTTATTTATTCATTTTTTTTTTATTTAGTTATTTGTTTGTTTGGTTGTTTGTATGTATTCATATTTGGTGAATTTTAGTGCTGCCATAACAGACATATTTTCACAAGATTCACCCATTTATCTTAATTATACCAATAACCATAACACACATTTTGTGCTATTCCTCTAAAAAGAGCTGAAGCATTTTATTTTAGAGCTGAAGCATTGTGCTGGTATAAAGCAAAACCCATAGAGCTTTTTGCCATTACCCTGGTGTCCTGAAGCTGCACATAGACTTCCTGATGAGCTTTTCTCAGCTGCTTGTTCTCCTCACGTAGATTATATACATTGTCTGCAGAAGAAAAGAGAAAAGAGAGACAGCTGAAATGACTGCAGCTTGTGATTCCACCATATAGACACCAGTAGATGACAAAAACAACTATGGGTAGTACAGGTCAAACGAACTTTTCACATTCCTTGCCTGTGCAAAACACACCACCGTGATTCTTTTAGGATGCAAGGGTGTTGCTATGTGATTGCTAAGAGTAAGATGGTGAGAACATAATACCTTTGAGCTTCGAAATCTCAGACTCTTTAGTCTGATGAAGCTGGTCGAGTCTCTGTTTATGTTCATCTATTGCCTTGTTGTGTTCATCATCTTGTAGTTGATGTCGCTCTTGCAGTTCATAATACTGCTTTTTTAGGTCATCCTGCTGGTTCTGATGGTAAACACACACACATAGACACACAACAGTGAATTATCTGTGTTTGCTGTGGCACGAAAAAGCATGCATATTTTACAGTAAATCACAAACCATCATTTTTGTGTAGATGCATTTTCCCCACTGACCTTCAAAATCTGATGCTGGGAATGCAGAGAATTGAACCTGACGCTGGCATCTTGCTGTAAGCAAACAAATACAAACAAACCTGGTCATTTTGTAAGCACGCCATCAGTGCACATCTAAATGCCATGCCAGAGAGCCACAGGCCGTGATATCCGAGAAACATATGAGTCATTCGCATACAAACAACCAGATGAGTATTTGACTGCAGGGCAAGAGCATATGCTCTTGAAAAACTTCTCCTGCAGTTTCAGAACTCAAGTTTTTACTCTATGAAAACCATCTCTTGTGCTGCAGCTCTCAAAACAACATACCTTTTCTTTGTTGAGAGATTGCTGAGCCTCTATCTTATACATAAGATAATCTGTGAGGAAAAGGCAAAAGTAAGTGTTACAGGTATTAATTATTGCATGTTATTATTTCATTCCCACTGCAATGACAGTCATGCATTAAAAGTTTGGCTTAAGGGTGTCTGAATACTCTTAGGATCTTATTAACTTTACACTTGGCATAACATAGCGGCTTTGGGCTGCACCAGTTTATCCATCATGCAAGCTACAGGATGTCATTACACTTCAGAATTTCCTCTTCATCTATTAGTCATGGATGTTGTCATATATAAAAAAAAAAAAAACTTGCCATCTTTGGCTTTTTTATGCTCCAGCCGCTCCTTCTGAAGAGACTTCTCCAACCTGGAGCGATGCTCATATACAACTGAGAGGAAGAAAGAGAGAGAATAAGATTTGGTACTGGTATGCTGACACATAGCTATACTCAAACTTCAGTGTAAAATGCAACTTTTTAGCAACACTGTTCCATGTTTTACTGTGCTGCAAGGCATTGTATCCAGAGAAGTTGCATCTCTAAATTCCTCCTCTCTAATGCAGCGCAGCTATAGCCATCAAAGCACTGCTTATGTAACACACACCACCTTCCACAATACGATCAAGACAATAGCTGTCAGATTTCTTATCACCAGGTGTGGATAGCATTAACGTTTAAATGCATCCGACAGTTTTGTGCAATAAATGGTAATTTAGATATTTTTTGGTTATCTTTTAGCTACAGTTGGAGATATTTTTTAACTGTTGGCCTATGCAAAACTGCAAACAAAGGTGTTCCGCTGTCGTGTCATAACATGTGTCATTTTTTTGTATAGCATTGTAGTCTCTTGAAACCTTTGTGTTGTGCACCATGTGCTATTTTTGGACACAATAATGTGTTCTATGTGAACATAACACTAAATCAGCTGAATTACACCATGTAAAGTTCACTTTTGACTTTTGAAAATTTGCTAAATAAAAAAAATAATAATAATAAATCCATCAAGGCATTTTAACTTCAAACTCTCGCTTTTGACCAAAATGCCAGTCTTTAATCCATAATAATGCTTCCTCCAGTAAAAAAGTCCATCTTCTGTTGTCCTCTCACATCAAAATCCCCCTACCCATTTGTTTAGAACTGTTTTTCTTGTAAATGGTGATCTGTGCATATTTCTCTCCTGATTCAGACGAGATTACTTTTTCATTGGAGAAAACAATATTATGGACAGAAGACAATGGACAATGATTTGAAGTTAGAAACGCCTTGATGGATTTGTTTCTTACAAGCACGCAGCTTTTCTCTTCACAAGGCATTAATTGATGGACTGGAGTCGTGTGGATTACTGAGTTGTTTTTATCAGCTGTTTGGACTCTAATTCTGATGGCACCCATTCACTGCAGTGATCAAGTGATGTAACGCTATATTTTGCCAAATCTGTCCTGATGAAGAAACAAACTCATCTTGAATGGCCTGAGCAAATTTTCAGCAAATTTTAACTTTTGGGTGAACTATTCCTTTAATTATATGTGAAAATACATTATTTTGCAAAAACCAACATCAAAAAGTGATTTTACTCACAGTCTAATGTAGATAGAACAATTACTCAGAATCAATATGATACACGACACAATAATAAAAACATCTGTGTGAATGCATATGACTGTAGTGGCCATATTTAAAAAAAAAAAAATGTTAATTATTTATTTATTTTAAATTTAGCAATGCAAATAATGATTTTACTGTGCAAAAACTATAAAGTACAGCATCTGTTAACATGCAAATAATGTGCTAAAAATAACAACTAAATCTAGATACTCCACAACAACCAGAAGCTTTTGCAGAATCACAGTCAGAAAGTAAAGTGAGCTGATCTATTTTTGAAGACTTTCTCCACTTTGTGATCCACTGACCCGTTACGTGCCACATTCGACCCTCTTAATGGCATCAGAATGAAAGGTTGCCCCTGCTGCTCTCAGAGTGCACTGACTTTTTATACGTAACATGAGCTGTGTATGTGCTCAGCAGCCTTCCTCCAAAATCTGAAATGCCACAGGAAATGAAGCCTGACTGAGCCTTCCCTCCCCATATTTGTGTTTGTCCAGCAGTGTAGGTTGTTTCTCGAACAGTGATGTCATGGTCTGCGTCCTTCGACCCCTTACGTCTGGTCTTGTATCCTCCTATTACAATCATCATTACATTACTGACATATCAAGTACTGATTATACTGATTAAAGAGGCTGTGCAGTGATTATGACTCGAAGGCAGTAATCACAGTTGATTCTCAACATAAGACCTCCTAGTGGTACAATAAAGATAGAATGATTAGTGTGATGGGAAGCACATATGCTCAGGACGTAAAAGACCCGTGAGGTTAAAGATCTCACGTCCCAAAGTTAATACTTATTTTAAATATCAAATAAGTATTAAAAATTACTGTTATAAATTATTATGCATAATTTATCATAATGAATTCTATAATAATTATACATCTAAATTATAAAACTCTTTATAGCAGGAAAATATTTTTTACATAGTTTAAAAATATTTAATTACATAGTAATTATAAAATTAAATTACACAAAATGTAAAAAATGTACATATATACACATGTTCCTTGGGTAAAACATTTTACAAATTTAACATATCTGCAATTTTATTTTGATCATATTTGTTGTTAAAATTTTATTGTTGAGCCATGAGCATTTAAATTAATTCAATTTTGTTAAAAGTCCATTTATGACAAAGCAACAAAACTATAGTTTACTCTCCAGCAGTTTAACATAGATCTGCTTGTGATCTAAAGACAAAGGCCATTTCTTCATGCCCTTTCAGCAGCAAGCATACTGAGCTTGGACGGGCAGACAAACAGAGAAGCCCATCTCTGTGGGACAATAGAATGAAAGCCTGTGATTTTAGGCACAGGTTGAAACAAGCTGGCTGCCAACAAAATGTTCTGCATAAAAATGAGCATCTTCAGCAGCAGCTGCCTGCAGGGAATCACTGCAGTAGCTACACAAAAAAACAAGCAAACATTTCTAACTTTTTTCTTGATCAGTTTTAAATACACCTCACTGTGAATTGCAGCAAAGGTGAATTTGCAGCAAAATATGATTTGCATGAAAGGGGTTGCAAACTGCAGCAATGCATTTCTTTAAATATGCATCAGTATCATGCAAAAGATGACATTTCTGCATTGCCATATGGAATCATTATAAACGGTATGCACTCACAATCCTTAGGTTATCTTTTAAAAGTGTGCAACATCTACCCCCCACTCCACTCTACTAAACTCTATTCTAAAGATAAATGTGTAAAACAGACAAAAAAGTGTCAGCAAATTAACAACTTGTGAATTAATTATTTTATGTGATTTGAACAGACTTTTTGGTTACCAACCTAGAGCTTTCTCAACCACTAGACAACACCACCCCATTCTATGAAGAGGTCTTGAAACTTTCAGAAAGGTGAGAGAAGTCAGTCAGTATGCACTCAAAAATGTCATCTATCGTGTCATGTGACATTCCATTCTATTATGTGATTTAAAGTTACACCTAAAATTTTTGATGACCTCTCTAGAGATTTAACCACTAAACCACCACAAACAAAGAAGCAACAGGGCGGTCACTCAAAGTAAATAATGTAAAGCTCGCTGGCCAAAAACTTGCCAAAGTTTCAAAGTTTATAGAATGTTTGTTGCGCCGTGACGTCATCGCGACGACGTGTGTTTTTACCTTGAAGCTGAGCGGAAAGAGACTCCTGGTGCTGCTGGTATTTCACAGACATCTCTTCTGTCCTCTTCAGCTGTTTGTTCATCTCGTAAGAAAACATCCCACCATATATCATCCCAAACACCACCGTGACCAGCAGCAGAGACTGGAAAATCTTCTTCTGCTTCCTGGAGCACACGCCGTTGCCCATGTCGCCTCCTCTCCTGGATTCCACAGAAACTTTCCAGGGAATGATTTTCTCTTCACTCTTCAGTATAGAAACAACTCCGTCCTCTCCGAGATTCCTCATGAAACATTATATTCGTGGACAGTTGCTCGTACGACCTGTGTATCTGAAATGTTTACAAAACTCTCACGTTTCGCCAAGTTTTCCAAAGACATTCAACAGATTAAAAAAAGTGACGAATACGGTTGTAGTCGGTCCTCGTGCTTAGTCGAAGCTCTGTTGAGTTTTTTTACATAGTGAAAAGGAGTCTTTTTATTAATTATCTGAAGTTTAGAGCGGCCTAATCGCACCTTTGACGTGTCACCTAGAGCTGCAGCAGAACATCCAGCGATGAAGCTGGAGGAAATCCCGCCCCTCACAAACATTCGGGTGCTGTGATTGGTCAAGGTCCATGTCAATCAAAAGAGATTCGCTCTGATGGGAGGGGCGTGTGCCTTAGAATGTATCCAATAATATCCAGAACAGTCGAGGAAATTCGCAATTTGGATCATACATTTTCAAATGCTTTTTTTTTTTTTTAACTGAAAAAATGGCACTAAGTTTTGAACACCGCTCAAATTAATAGTTTTATTCAGCAAGGACGCATTCATGTGACAGTAAAGACATTTATATAATGTTACAAAAGATTTATGATTCAAATAAAGGATTTTCATCATGTAATTCATCAATCCATGTATTTATTTTAATATAATCCTCTTCTCAGTGAAGACACATAAAAACCAACTTGGAATTTGCAACAGAGCACCTAAAGGACCCTCAGACTGTGAGAAACGAGATTCTCTGGTCTGATGAGCCTCAATTCCAAGCATCATGTTTGAAGGAAACCAGCTCTGCTCATCACCTGCAGAGTACCATCCCAAAAGTAAAGTGTGCTGGTAGCAGCCTCATGCTGTGGAGCTGTTTTTCAGCAGCAGGGACTGAGGGACTCGTCAGAGTAGAAGAAAAGCTCAATGCACCAAAATATTGAGATAGCCTTAATGAAAACCCAGTCCAGAGCATTCAGAACCTCAGACGGGCAGAAGGTTCACCTTCCAACAGGACAGTGACCCATAAGCACAGAGCAAGAGACATATAGACAACTCTGTGAATGTCCTTTGAGTGGCCCAGCCACAGCCTGGGATTGAACCCAATCTAATATTTCTGGAGGAACCTGAAAATGTGCGTCTGCCCCATCCAACCTGACAGAGCCTGAGAGGTGAAGAGGCGAGGAGAAGAATGGCAGATAATACCAGATGCTGATGTGCAAAATTTGTTGCATCATACCCAAAAAGGCTTGAGACTGTAAAGGTGCTTCAACTGAGTACTGAGTTAAGGGTATGAATACTTATGCAATGTACTTATTTCAGTGTTTTATTTTTAATAAATTTGCAAAGTTGTCACAAATCTACTTTGTGCTTCGTCATTATGGTGTATGGCGTGTAGATTAATGTGGCAAAAAAGCAGTTTTACATAAGGCTGCAACATAAATCAAGACAAAAATATGAAGGGGTATGATTACTTTTGCAAGGCACTATATATAATCATATACAAAGATGAAATAATATTCAGTCATTTCTTATTACATTCACACACACACATACTATATATATATATATATATATAAAATGATTATTATTATAAGATCAAGTGGGTGGTAATGATAAAGTTTTTACAGCCCAACAGGTTTTTCATCATGTAAATGCATAGAATCTGTCTATTCTAAACCTTGAAAGTCATATACAGTCACAGAAGACGTTGAAACTGTCTCCAGGAGTGTTATTCACAATGAATAAAACAACGCTTTGACTGTTTAGACAAACACAGCAGGAGGCAAATTTGCTGGGGATGTTCTGCCTTACACAAAACCCTTTTGTTCACTTCAACTGTTTCTTATTAATACATTTGAAAACAAAATTTACTAGCTCTTTATTAAATTCTCTCACACTCTTTTCCTCTCCACTCTTTCATGTGAAATGTGATCAAAGGTGTCCAAAGCTACTGTTTCTATGAGTAAACAAGTCTATTAAAAGGCAATTGGATCTTTTTAATTCAAAGGCAACTTAACACAATCATTATTGTACATTAGGATAATAAATCAGCGCTGACTCATGAGGTGGAGAGAAGTCAACATTCCCCTTCAATATTATTAACCTCATGTTGCTGAAAGGTCACAACCTGCCCTAAAGGAAAGGCTGATCTAAAAGTGTTTTTACAAACCTGTATGACTTCTTCTTTCTTCCTTTGATCACAAAAAGAGATTTTGGGGAATGTTACGGTCTGACTGCTTCAGTGTCTGTTTATTTTTATGGAAATATTCACACATGAAATGCAAGGCAATTAAGACTATCATTCTGCTTATCATCTTTTGTATTCCATGCAAAAAAGAAAGTATATCAGTTTAGAATGACATAACGTTGAGTAAACAATGGCCTAATTTTCAGTTTTATCAGATGGTAGTGATTTTCTGAATCTGAAATATCATCTGAAAAACCTCTTAAATATCTGGTATCATGTCTGAGGAATGTGAATTTCCTCTTGACTGGAATGCAGACTGCAAAAATTAGGGCTGTCAATCGATTAAAAATGTAATCGCGATAAATCGCATGAGTGTCATGAGTTAACTCGCGATTAATTGCAATTAATCGCACATTTTTTTATTTGTTCTAAATGTACCTTAAATTAATACTTTTCAAGTTTTTAATACTCTAATCAACATGGGCATGGACAAATATGGATGCTTTATGCAAATGTATGTTTATTATTGAAACCATAGTCAACATATGAAGACTATACATGTTTCAAAGATGTTTTTCAAAGAACTTGTTCATGTCTATTAGACACATGAAAAAAGAACAAAGAAATTCCAGGTTCCCATTACTTCTCTTTCTTTGCTCTGAGCAATTTACTGACACAAACCTGTTTACATTTTTGCACACAGGGCAGCTCTTCTTCTGAAAATGCAAAATGTACATGTATTATTTATAATTACATTTGTTTCCCTCTCTGTGCCCACATACTGTATTTTGATAAAGCTAAATTCTCAATAAAACTGTTTTCATTGGTATATTTTACTGTTTCTGTTGTCAGACAACAGAATGAATATGAAATAGTGACTGAAACGTGACCCATTAAGACATAACCAGCTCTCCCTTCCAAGATGTTAATCTGCACAAAAATCCTGATAATCGAGCCGTCGTCTGATGAAATCAAATACACATAAGATAAAGACAATAGCTGTGCTGTGATTTCGGCTATACTTGCATGTAAAATTAGAGAAGCAACATAATATCTGTGTTTAACTGAATTAAAGCGCTGCTCCTCTCCGGCAGTACCGGTGATTCTCAGAAACTAAATAAGGTTTGGGCGCTTTTTTGAAGGGTAATGTTGAAAAAACAAAAACAAAAACAATAGACACATCACAGAAAATGGTTTTACTGGTTAAATGGGACGCTAAAGGGGTCTGCAATGTTGCTAAATTGGCAACACTGTGCATCTCCATTTCTCCAACCAGGGCCGCTGCTGGCCAAATGGGTGCCCTAAGCAGGATTGTATTGTTGTGCCCCTTCCTCAAATATTATTTTAAGGAAGTTAAAAAAAACACCTACCATAGGGGTACAAAATAGAACTTAAGAACTAGTTACAGTAATTAAATTGTATACCTATAAAACCATAGCTATTATTTTATTAATACTGTAAGAACATGGTCTCAAGGATTCAGAAATCACACAAAAGAAAATTAAGCAGTTTTACTACGATTAATTTCCGACCATGGTGTAACCAATTTCATGTAAATTATCCATAGAACACACACGGTTTTCTATTTGGATTTTTTTTTTCTTCATTTGTAAGGGTAGACATTTGAATGAAATATTTTTTTCAAAGACGCAGTATTCGAAACAAGTTTCTAGCTCCTGTAAGTTCATTTTGGCTCCCTTTAAGTGGATATTTGTTGTTGAATAGCTCTGAGTGCACACAAATAAACAAGGTTTTAGTGGTTACAGATTCGAAAGATGTATTAGGCTAACAGCAGCAATGGAAACTGTATGACCTGTTGGTCTCTACAGGCATTTAATTGGACATGTGTTGAAAAAACAAAAACAAAAACAATAGACACATCAAGAATTTGTCTCTACAAAACACACTACAGAAAACCATTTTTTAATGGGTTTTAATGGTTAAAAATTGTTAGGTTTGTAATTGGCCTATTGTAATTTAATGGTAAAGGTGATGGTTCGAATATTGGAACCTATGTAACCAGCGCTTTTAAGTACCACGGCTGTTGTTGGCTTAGTTTTTATAACCAAAAAAATATTATCTTAATACTTCTTTGATGGTTTCGAACAAAACCATGGTGTCGGTCTCGAATGGTATAAGAACCATGATTATTATTTTTGTGTGTGTTAAAACATTTGTGAGCTGTGAAGGGAACATGTTTTTTTTTAAACGAGAGAATTGTAGATGTTTGGTGGTGAAATGCATTTTATTTCCGACAATTAAAACTGGGGTGGTAACCAATTTCATGTAAATCATCTTAATCCCACAAAGTATAACAACGTTTTCTATTTGGAACAAAACCATGCATAAGATATTTTTTTCATTTCGTATATTTATAGTGTAATTTGGTTAATTATATTTAGGCTAAAGCGCATTAAAAGTTAACCATTATTAAGATATTGATAGATAGGCTTAGACATGTGTGTTAAAACAGATAACTTTCGTTACAGATTCGAAAGATGTAAAGGCTGGAGAAATAAATAGGATGCAAATTATTTCCGACAAATATTTCATGGGGTGGTATTTCATTTTATTGTCTATTTTTCATTACCAAAATTTTCTAACACTTTGGATTTTATTCATTCAAAGTTCAGACATTTCAGACCGATGTTTCAACACATACAAGAACAGAACAATAAAAACACACATTTTTTTCAAAGACGCAGTTTCGTTTATTATAATTTTGTGAAGATGACTGCTTCACCCAGGATTCGGGCCCATAACCCAAGGAGACAGCATCCCAGTCGAGCACACTAACCACTGCCCCAGATAACACTTGGTGGATCGACTAACATAACATATGTTATAATTCGTCAATTCGCTTAACTGTTTCTTTGTCGAGGCTGTTTCAGAGCAATACTTGAAAATGACCACTAGGTGTCACCGTAGAGACGGGTGTCGAAATGTCTCGAAGAATTGTTTAGAAAACAATTTCTAAACTGTATTTTAATCTTGTTGAACAGTAAGAACATCCATTAATTTATTTTAAAAAAATACAGATGATATATATAAGCCTATATACATTTTTCAAAGTCAAACGTGTTAGACATAGATAAAATTGTTCCCATAATAGGAAGTCAATACTAATGCAGTAAACGGATAAAAATAATCCAGGTGTATGTTGCTTTTCAAGGAAAAGCAATGCTTGTATTCATCACATGCTTGTATTCAGCTGGTGGAACAACTCAAACAATAAACTAGAAACAGAAAGTATCCACCCATCTCTCAGTATATGACTGCTCACCGTGTGATTCCGTCAGACACGATGCACACGGCACGATGCTGCTGCTGCTGATCAGCTTGGCTCTTGCTCTGGGGCCAGCCGTAGGTTTCTATGGGGGTTCCATGACGTTCACGCCTGGAAACAGATTTCCAGATGGATCGGTGGAGGTAAATCCAGTTTTGAAATTTTGTATTGTATTTGTATTAGTTTTTAGTTGTTTTACTTGTACTATTTCTGTGTGTTAGTCATACAAAGTATGTAAAATTAAGCAATCTAAACTTAAATCATGAATAGTTAATTTCCTGAAGTTTCTCAGCTTGCTGTGGTGCAAAGCAATATTATTTTATTATTAATAATTGTTATATTATGTATTTATAATATAAATGTTTCTTAATAGTGTTTATTAATATTTTACATTTGTGTTGATTTTTAGTTTTCACATTTTTTATTTTAATAGTACAGCTTTAATTTATTCTCAGTTTTAGTTTTAGTCATTATAATTCTTTAACTTAAACTTATTTATTTCAATTAGATGCCAAGCCAACATTGCTAATTTTCATTAAGTTTTTTTTTTTTCATTTAAGTCCAAGACTTAACAAAAATAAACCTTTCCTGATTAAAAAAAAAAAAAAATCATATAAAACATGTAATGTAATTTATGTAAATCATGTGACAACTGGCCCCGGTGTCCTCTATGTGTTTTTGTCAGATGCACTTTTACTACAGAGAGTCCAGTAGGGGTCCCTGTGGTTCTCAGGTTGACTGGATCTGTGAGAGTGGATCATGTGGCATCCTCACTAACACTGAACCTGTGGTGACAGACAGCGCAGCTGAAAATCTGTGGTGCCAATCAGAGGTTCACATGGCCACCAATGTCACTAGTAATGGTCCATTCATTCTGAGGTAATTCTGATGCTGTTTTTATATAACAGAAGTATTATGCTCTGCCTTTAGTTATTGATAGTCTTACATTGTAATCACAAAATACACATAATAGATACAAATAAATAAATACAATCCCAAAATGCACATTCTAATGATCTGAAACGTGTATATGTTAAAGGATTAAGTCATATTAAGTTCTGTAGTTAATGCATAAAGTGAATTATATATTCTCATGTCTTTAAACACATAAAAATAAATAATGTATTAAATATCTCTATCAGCTCCTCTGGTTGCTGCTGGGAGGATAATGTTCATGGTGTCGGTGGATGGACGCTTCGCACTCATGTTGATGCTGGGCGACGATCTGACACTCAGTCTCCGAACAGATCCCCTGTTTCAGCAGCAATTCCAAACATAAGGTGTGCGCTTTCTAAAATGACATCATGAAAATGTGTTAATACATATATTTTACATTTCCATTTTCATTAACAGACACATCCATTTCCATGAATAAATAATCTTGCTTCATCATCTTTTTGATAATACTCAGGATTCCTCAGAACTGCTTCCAGAGCATTCATTTGCTGGCACATGATCCAGATAACGATGTTGTGAGATGCAGGTTTAATGATGCCAACTGCACAGTTTGCCATCAACATCCAAACATTCATCTTCAAGAGGTAATGTTTTCTAATGCCAAACTTTTCAACTTGAAAAAATAACTTCAAACTGGAAAGACAAATGCTTGAATTAGTTTAAAAAAATGATACAATGTTCAGAAAAAACTATGATCCCTGACCCTTTTCACATTTTGACCTTTTAATTTGTATTTTGGTACATTAAAATGTGCATGGTTTATTTTTTTTTGTAGGAATCATGCACTTTGCACAGAGAAAATGCTCTGGACGTGGGTGTGCATGTGTTTGAGCTCATTCTGGAGGATTATCCTGATTCAAACATGACTGTGACTGACGATAGCGGGGTCTCCTCGGTCAGTGACAGCAGTAACCCAACCGCTCTCAGTCAAGTGCCTCTGCAGTTTGCCGTGGAAAGTGAGTGAGAATCACATCATCTGCTATGGGTCAAACAAAGACTCTCCCTCGTGCAAAAAAATTACTTAGGAAGCTTGTATATAGCTTTTCAGAAGAAATGTGAAGAAATCACAAAAAAAAATGGATTCAAAAGTATACAAACATTAAGAGCAATATCTTTTAACATTTTTTTAACATACAAAGTCTCACAAATGAATTGAAACAATATCAGAAGTATTAAGTTGGAAAATTACACAAAAAATGTGGTGTAGAAACAACTTTCATTCAGAAATTGCTAGTACTGTATATTTTACAAACAATTACAAAGAAATGGCAAGTTACAAATTGTTTTAAATGTGACATTTTGAAAAACTGAATTAGAATTTTCTTGTAAAATACTAGTTAGTTTTATTTCCAACTTTGAAAAAAAAATCATTTTACAGGTTAAGAAATATTCAGAGCAATCTCTTTAAACTGTTTTATAAATATCCTAATGCAGTAATCACAAACAACTGGAAAAGTCATGGAAATATATATATATATATATATGATCTATTTATTTATAGAAGGTGTCAAATATATAATCAGTTAATAAGTGTTTTTTTTTTTTATTAAAAAGCAAAAGAAAAATGGAAGTCAAAAGTGCATGGGAAAGAGTGTGAACTAGACATACTGTAGATCTACAGTATAATACCACCGATATTCGAGACATTGATCATCTCCATAACAAAAATAGACATTCATTTGTGTTTAATCGACCTGAACAACCAGTTTTTGTCAGTTGAGAGAATGCATGTCGGTAAAAGCCAAAACAATGCAAGACATGTCAAAAGAAAAATTGTGGATGAACAGGTTCTGTGGTGAATTATTAGAACATGTAATTGAGAGTAGAAGTGAACTTATGCTACACTTACAATAAATGTTTCAAAGTATTGCCACAGATTACACTCTTAAAAACATAACCATTCCTAAAGGGGCTTATACAGAAGAAGGGTTCCCCAAAGAACCTTTCAATGAACAGTTCTTAAAAGAACCATTTTTCCCAGCTTTTTTCTACTATAAAAAAACCTTTTGTGCACTGAAAAGCTTTTGTGGATGTTAAAGGCTCTTCATGGAGCCACAGATGCCAATAAAATAGCATTTAGTTTTATGAGTGTATGAGACACTTTTATTTACGGTCTGTTGTGAATTGGCTGTTTGTGCATTTCTGTGTATTTAAACACGATCTACACCATCTTGCAGTTCTTCCACCGTCTCAGGGTTGTGTACCAGGTGTGAACAAACCAAGTTTCTTGACACCAACTCCTTTGCATGGAGATGTGCATCATGCTGCTGTGGGAGAGGCGCACGAGATCACCCTCCGAGCACAGATCTCGGACAGCAGGTCTGAAAAATGTTTTGTATTTCTCACACAAAACTAGAATAACAATATTTCTCTTATATAGCTATTTATTAAACCAAAGTTTCGTAATCTGCAACTTCCAGATTTGATTGAATTTTGCTTATTGGTGGCTGTCATAATAGATTTCTAAGTGACGTGATTTTGATGAGCAGATGAATTGAACTGAATTCCTTTTTTATCAGTAGATCGAGTTGGAAAGAATAACTTGACATGCTCAAATGTCAATGTATGACGAAGCAGGTTTTTCATGTTTCTGCAGATTGAGTTACAGTAATGTTATCTGATCTTTCTTTTCCTCCTGTCTGTGTAGCATCTATGACTTCCAGGTCAGTGGCCCCTCTAATATGTCCAAGACCCTGACAAGTGAGAATAATGGGGTTTTGATGGCAACACTGACCTGGACTCCACAGGAGACGGATCTGTATCGTCGTGTACCTGTGTGTTTCGCAGCAGACACGCTTCACAGGTAAACTGGGGTCTGTATTTAAATTGATCAATGATTATTTATGTTCTCTGTATAGTTTCTTATGAGTCCTTGTCTGTCTTTTTCTTTATCAGTCAGTCAGAAATGAGGTGCATCATTGTGGCTGTGGCAAAAGCAAGGATTCTTTCAGGTAGGAACATCTTTTATGTAAACATTTGCGAATGCATAGAAAATACCGGATTTGTTCGCGAACGAATGCACTTTTCGAAGTGAATTAATCATTTGTGAATTCGCACCCAATGATTCGTTTCATTCACTCAAATGTCTTCTATTTGAAGCACGTGACTGCCGAATGTTCGAAGGTCCACCTGTTGTGAGAACGTTAAAGTCATAATTTATTTAGGCTGCTTTGTTATAATTTGTGGAGAAAACGGTGCTTTAACTTTCTCTCTAGAGTGATTTACTTTAATGTATTTTTTTGACACACATATGTATCCTAATAAAATTCAAAATTACTGGTCGTCAACATGTCAACAACTCTAATGGATCAGTTGAGTGAATTATTCTATAACTCGCTCATTAAACACAAATATTTTCACTTATCGCCACCTACTGACATAACGATGTAACGTACAGAAAGAGCCAGTGAACGTTTCAGTGAACAAACCTTTTTGGTGAGTCACTGCAGATAAATCAAATTCCTACCACTAAAAACAAATTTAGCTTGTACATTGTGTTGTTGTGGCTGTACCTAACAAACCTCAGTACTCAAGCGAGTTTTCGTTAAATGTATTAAACCTGGTGTGATATGGTTAGATAAACAGTCAAATTAAACACTAATGTCCATTAGAACGCAGTGAGTCAGTCAGTCATTGTGCAAATCTTGCTTAGGTAGAAACATTTGCATTCACATAATTGTGTAAAATTTAATGCATTGATGTTTTTTGTGATTTAAATATAGGTTACATAAAAAAAAAATACACCAGTGACTAAATGAATGAATCATATCTTTCAAGGTGAAGCAAAAGTAATTTGTGATGATAACAGCATCAGCATTGTAGTCAGTAAAGCCTCCATGGATGGCATTGACCAGAACTGGCTCCAACTGCGAGACCCCACCTGCTCCCTTACCTCCAATGACACCCACATCCTGGGCACGATGTCCCTCAACACCTGTGGCACTACCATGGATGTATGCCAACTAATATGTTAAATATTTGAGTGTTGCATTGAAGCCCCTTACATTCTCTTTATTTTTCTCTCTTTTTTCTTTGTTTTCAACACCAATCAGGACTCTGGAGATTTCATCGTCTTCAACAACGAGATCAACTCCTTCGATAACCCGAATGCTGTTATCACCAGACGCAATCAAGTTAAATTCGGCTTCTCCTGCCAGTATCCCAAAATGGCCAGTGTCTCCAACAGCTATGTCAACCATAAATCTGACTACATCTTCACTGAATCCAGCTTCGGCACGTTTGGTTACTCGTTTGAAGTTTTCAGCGACAGCAGCTTCAACAGTCAGGTAGATCCCAGCCTGTATCCAGTGCAGGTTCAGCTGATGGACCAGATCTACATGGGCATTGAAGCTCACACTGCTCTACCAGAGGTCACTCTCTTCGTTGAGTCCTGCAGAGCCACTCCTGAAGACAATCCATTCAGTGCTGTCTTTTATGACATCATCAAAGATGGGTAAGACTTTATCATGAACCAGATTTGGACATTTTTAGAAGAAAAGAATAGGATGTTGCCCATTTTATGGTCGTCCAGCAATACGTATGAGCAATAGAATGCATTAATGATAGCATAAGTAGGCCTATAATTAGTCCCAGAAGCCTATTCATTGTATTCCAAGCTTATCATTGGTAATGCTTAAAACACTGCAGGAACTTTGCAAAATTAAACGTTTGCTAGATTAAGCTTTTGGGCTACTAACAAAAAGGTTTCAGGTTCAAGCCCTTGTAAAAAGTAGGTGCACGATCAACCTTCAAGGCTTTGTTGAACCTCACAATGGCTTTTCTCAGAACCATTTATCATTACTGTGGCTGCTTGTGTGGTTTAGTAATGCAAAAAACAAGTGTGAAGCTAAAGATTGATGTTTGTATTTGTGCACCTGAAGTCTTTTTCAGTGCTAAACACACTTGTTTACACCGTATTAGTGAAAGAAAACAATTTGTCATTTAATTATAAGGTAAAGTTACTCATAGCATTTAATCTGCTAAAAACTTAATCTGCTGAGAGATCTCAAAATAGCGTCATTAATACTTTTATTCAGCAACGACGCATTAAATTGCTCAAAAGTGCCACTAGAGACATTCAGAACGTTACAAATGATTTCCATTTCAAATAAATGCTGTTTTTTAACTTTCTATTTAAAAAAAATCCTGAAAAAATATGATTTTTCTACAAAAAGATGAAGCAGCACAACCTTTTTCAACATTGATAATAATAAATGTTTCTTGAGCAGCAAATCAGTATATTATAATGATTTCTGAAGATCATGTGACACTGAAGACTGGAGTAATGATGCGGAAAATTCAGCTTTGCATCACAGAAATAAATTATATTTTAAAACATTTTCAAATAGAAAACAGTTATTTTAAATTGTAAAAATATTTCACAATATTATTGCTTTTACTGTATTTTTGAGCAAATAATTGCAGCCTTGGTGAGCAAAGACTATTCAGTAGTGTATATGGACTATTCACAGTTCAAGGCACAATGAGTTTATTGTGTTGCATTTTCTTTTTACTTTGAAAACAGTAATGCACAATTCCAAATTTCCTGATATAGGCAATAATAATGTCATTTAGTTCCTCGATTGTGTTATTTCAGGTGTGTTATGGATGATACAGTCATGGTTTACCCAAGTGCCTCCACAAAGTATGACTTTCAGATCCAAGCCTTCAAGTTCACAGGAGGCTTCGATGAGGTACAACACATTTGCATAACAATTGTGTTTGTGTTTAGCAGGAACATTTCACTATAATACTCTAAAATCTTGTTGACAGGTGTACATCAGCTGCTCCGTGATCCTGTGTGCAAGAGACAGCTTAAACTCCAGATGTGCCCAAGGCTGCCTAGGCCAAGCCGCACGCAGACGTAGACGAGATGCGAGCCAAGAAACTGCCAGGCACTACATCTCCCAGGGTCCCTTGCGAGTGTCGAGACAGACTCGTAATGCTGGTATATGAATATGGTTTAACAGAATAGTTCATTTAAAGTATGATCAGTTTATTCTCATTTTTGGCAGAATTATTCCTTTAAACAGTGACTGTGAAATGATTTCGGTAACACTTTGATTTCATTATTAACATTAGTTCATGCATTAACTAATATTAACTAACAATGAGTAATATATTTCTTGTGGTATTTTTTAATCTCTTTTAATGTTTGTTAAAGGAGTAGTCCACCCAATAATTTGCAGAAAATGTAATCATGCTCAGGCCATCTAGGATGTGAGCTGTTTCTTCATAGGAGCAGATTTGGAGAAATTTAGCATCACTGTAATGGATCCTCTTCAGTGAATGGGTGCCATCAGAATGAGAGTCCAAACAGCTGATAAAAACATCACAATAATCCACAAGCTACCCACACCACTCCAGTCCATCAATTAACACTTGTGAAGTGAAAAGCTAAATGTTTTGAAGAAACAAATCCACCATCCACTTTGTTTTAACTTTAAACCGTTGCTTCTGGCCAAAAAAGTCCCCTGTCGCCCTCTCACATCAAAATCCACCAACATATTTGTTTAGAGCTGTTTTGGACAGTTTTCACTTATACACGGTGCTTGATCTGTTCATATTTCTCTCCTGATTCGGATGAGTCGACTTTTTTCAAGAAAGAAATATTATAGATAAAGGACTTTTCGCCAGAAACAACAGTTTGAAGCTAAAACATTGTAATGATGGATTTGTTTCTTACTAACATGCATCTTTTCACTTCTCAAAATGTTAACTGATGGACTGGAGTGGTGTGGATTACTTGTGGATTATTGTGATGTTTTTATCAGCTGTTTGTACTCTCATTCTTCCTGACGGTACCCATTCACTGCAGAAGATCCATTGGTGAGCAAATGATATAATGCTAAATTTCTCCAAATCTGTTTTGATGAAGAAACAAACTCATCTACATTGTGGATGGCCTGAGGATGAGTAAATGTTTAGCTAAATTTCATTTTTGGGTGAACTATACCTTTAACTAAAGTTCACGAGTGGAACCTTATTGTAAAGTGTTACCATGATTTCTATGTCATGATCTTTGATGTAACTCTGTTGCTCTTTCATTTTGTAGCCTCAAATGACGGTGGATTTCTACACATGAGCACAAGCACCGGGGTCTTTGCAGGACTCTTTGTTGTCTCCATTGTGGTGTTGGTTGGAATACTGGTATATAATTCCAGAAGAGCAAGACCTATTGACCGCATGCATCTACTGTCCACTTTCTGAGATCCTTTAGTGACCGGTTTGAGAAGACGCACAATGAACTACATCCTTTCAGACTATGAATTGTAGTTAAAGTCTTTCCATTTTCTCATACATGAGCAGTAAATTATTTTTTTTTTAACGTAAACGGTATAAACGCACAACAATGACCTTTGGTGTGGCTGGTATTATCCTAATTCTTTCATTATCTTTTTTCCACTTATTTCCTTCTTCACTTTCACACAGCATTCCTCACTGAACGTAACATGCTTATCGGGGTGTATAATTATAGAAAACATGAACCTTCGCTTAGTCTTACTGAGAATGAGATGGCATCCCAGAGCTGTTGGAAGAACAAGCATTTATTAATGAATGTTGGTTTTAAAATAAAATGTACATTTAAGCATTTATTGTGTTGGTGTGTGTTCATCAGCAAAAAATACCCTCCTTGGTCAATTTTGTGCGTAGAAAGTGTTTATTCAAGCATTATTGTATGTACTGCTTCACTTTAGTCATTATAATAAATAGTATTGGTTACTATTACTATAAAGTATTGTTTTCAGTAGAGAAGCAGCTCACATATAAAACTAAAAGATTCCGATTCAGACAAAGATTCATGAGGTTAAAGTGTTTTTTTTTTTCAGCCACACACTTTCCCCTCTTGATATAAATAACATGCCAGATGCTTTTAATATTATTGCATAACATTAAAAGATTATATTTCATGGGACTTGCTAGCCTGAAAATACATCATCTTCATGAATTCAGCCCTGTTATAATCTCACACTGCCTGATGCTTTTATGGAAACAACTTTAATTGAAATTATATATATATATATATATATATTATTATAAAAAAAATATTAAAACTATATACATATTTAGGCACAACTATAGACAAAAAAAGAAAAATGAAATTACTAAAACTTTAACTAAAATTAAAATTAAAACAGAAAATATATATAAAAAACTATTCCAACATATTAATAAAAACTATAATAGTATTTAAATTATACTAAAATAAAATAATAATAAAAAATATTTTAAACCAATAAACCACATTTTAATAAAATACATTTATTTTGAATAATGATTATGTATAAAATGCATCCAAAATCAATCGAAGTTAATCTACATGATAATGATCAATGATGATCACTCACTATCTCAAAAATACTGAAGCATTTCCAATTAGTCATCATGACTGTGTTTTTTTTATTTTTTATGTAAAGGGTTATAAAAGAAAAATCAAAACTAGGCCTAATGTAGTTAGGCCAACATTAATTATTCTTAGCAGCAAACCTGCTTATAAGCTTAGTGCTGAAATGCTCTAATAATAAAAAGTAATCTCAAAAATGATCTTGCATTTATGTCACCTACATCAGATGACTTATGGGAAAGCAAAACTTCCTGATGGTAAAAAAGAGCTGCAGGGCAGGAAGTGCATGCATATTCTTATAAGTAAGATTTACAATTACACTACACACCCATCAGTCATCATTTACAACTTGAAGATTTACATTTTAGATGAGCACGTGGATGAAACACATACACTGGTTTCCACGTTTTATGGGGACTTTCTATGGCAGAGTATTGGTTTTTACACTGTTCAAACTATATTTTCAATCCACTTACCCTAACACTTCTCCTCACACAAAACTGTCAGCAGTTTTAGATTAAAAAAAAACTCATTTAGTATAATTTATAAGCTATTTTCTTCATGGAGACCCCATAAGGTCAAAAATGTCTGGTATTACTATCTTTGCAGGGACATTTGATCCCCATAATGTACAGAATACCAGGTACACACACAGTTTCATGTTTCAGTGGTTCATTTGATGTGGCTAGAAGAGAGGTGTGATTTGTTGTCATTCACCTGTCATTTGGTAGCTTGTCTGAAAACAATTCAGGATATCAAAGGTGTTTTTGAGAGAAGTGTGAGCACATTATTGAGTATCATCTAAAATGAAAATGAAAAGGAAAAACAGCAGAACAAACTCATGAGTGAGAAGTGTTCTGCCATGAACCCTTAGGTATTTAATTAATCGTGTCATGAGCAATAAACAGATTGCATGCACACTGATTACATGTAAACTAGTCTTATTTTTTGTATCATTGAGATACTATTATAGTTTTTAGTTTTTTATACATATTTTTCCTGTTTTCACTGAAAATGATTGGGTGTAGAAAATGTTTTACTTGGAAATTGCTATACTAAACTTCAGAAATAGATACAAAAAACTGGCAAGTAACATTTAATTCAGCATGACATTTTGAAGTAGAAAGACTGATATTAGTATGTTCTTGTAAAATGTACTTCAGTCGTCATAGTCTTAATTAAAACTTAGGAAAAAAAAATACAGTGTAGTTTTTCATATTTTTATTACATTTTTTTCAATCAAATCAAATAAATGCAGGCTTGGTGAGCAGAAGAGACTTCTTTAAAAACATTAAAAATCTCACTGTTCAAAAACAAAAAAGACTGGTAGTGTGTGTGTGTGTATGCATGTATGTATATACTGTATATAATTTTATTTCAGTTCATGCTTATTTTATTTCATGTAACAAATTTTTTATGGTTTTAATTTTAGTTAACCCTACTGTGCACTACAATTACTGGCTAAGTAACAATATGTCTAACTTAGTAAGTTACTTGCTTAGTAAGAAAAACATTTTTGGGTAAACTGTTAAACAAGCATTATATTTAGCTGTCATTATACAAAAATATTTGACAGCTAGAATGAGGCAACTGACTAATCAGAGCCAAATATTTCAGAGTATAAATAGTGATATTGTACAGAAATGTAACTAACACTTTCAGGTCATTTTCCATTGATTTCCTCTTTGATATTGCTTTTATCTGTTTTCAGATACTTACACCGAACCAAACGCTTCCAAACCATGTTTTACATTTAGATTTTCATATATTTTTAAAAGCACAATACTACTTTTTAATCTTAACAACTGGTTTTCTTAATAGAGAAATGGAAATTTAATTTAAGATCAGAACATGTTTTATTCATCCTCATGTACAGTTGATGATTGACAAGCCGCTCAGAGCTTCAGATTAAAAGGAAGTTCAGCATCACTTACTGGCTGTATGGAAATTAATTTGCTCATCTAGCTCAACTGGTTCATTTTCTTTTCTTTTCAGGGTGTCATATGTAAACCTTACCAGTAAGAACAGAAATAAAAACCATTTCAAAGACAATGCCACCTTGGTGGAAAAAAAAACAAATGAGACAACTGCGAGTTTGTGGTTGCATTCTTTTGCATATGCAATTAAAATGTTTTTGCAAATAATAAAAATAAAATGTGATTATTCATTCTAAGATATGCAAGTCCAAGAATATGTTTGCATATGGTACATTAAAATAAATATATTTCAGTTTGAACCAAAATCTTGTGGCCGCAGTACTGCTGTGTGTCCAACCGCAAAAAAATGTAGATGCTACTCATTCTTTAGTAGTGTTTTCCTTTTCTGGAAATCAGGCCAGATTATAAACTGTAATTTCCTCCATCAGATACAATAAAACAGAAAGCTGTTCCCAGATACAGAAGGCATCAGCACTGATCAGCATGTCTCTCACCGCTCTGCTCCTGGCCGAGCTTCTGCTGGTCACCGCAGCAACAGCCTCACACTTCTATGGAGGCTCAATGACCTTCAACCCAAGAAGGAATCATGATGGATCGTACAAGGTGAGAACTCCTGAATTATAAACACATTTTTAGATTTATTTGCATTTTACATTTATGCATTAGGCAAAAATAAATGCATTTTAAGATTTACTTAAGTAGTTATGCCATTTTGTTTTTGAAAGTTAGATTAATTTAACAACCAAGTTACTATTTTAAGTTTTGTAAGCTTATTAAAAGTCGAATTAACCACTTTAAGAAATTAGATACATTGAAATTAGATACATCTTTGTGTTGCAACAAATTCTGTGACAACAATTCCTTAATTGTTGTATGCTAACTTAACATCATATTTTTATATTCAATAAAGATGCATTTTGAAGTTTGGCTACACATATGCTTGATAAACATTAATTTCTACTAAAGCCATGTGTCAACCTCTCTCAAGTACTAGCTATTTGGATTAAACTTGAATATAACTGCAGTTTGTTAAATGCAATCAACAAAACTGAAGAAACTTCACTTTAAGGAACACTAATCACCATAATGGTGACATAAGGTGTTCAAACAAAACACCAAAATTGACCAAACACAAATGATTATTACACATACATTATTCAAGTGCTAAGGATAAAGTAATATTTCCCCCATGACAATGCTTCAGTGGTAATTCTGCAGCTTGCTAAATTTCATGTTGTCAATAAATAAAAATATAGCAACCACATGTATAACATCCTGAAGTAAATATTACTTAGGGTAGATAAATAATAATAATAAAAAAATTAAGAACACTTAAAGAACGCTTGTAGCATGGTCGGAAATTAACGTTCCATTAAGGAGCAATATTTGCCCCTTTCCAATGATTTCAAGTGCCATTTTTTTCCCTCATAAGGGCATTGTTTTTTATGTCAAACAAGTCATAGTTCATTCAGAAATGAAAATTTGCTGTTAATTTATTCACACTCAAGCCATCCAAAATGTAGGTGACTTTTTTTCTTCAGTGGAACAGTAATGAAGATTTATAACTGAAATTGTGGTGATTCATAAAATGCAAGTCAGCAGCTGCCCATCTTTGAGAATAAAAAAAAGCATTTCAAGGAACAAAAAATTGATACTCGTGGCTCCTGACGATATATGCACTTTCACAAAAACTCCCGTAATAATCACTGAAGCTGTCTACGCTGCAAAATAGTTATTTTACTTGCATCTTTTCTGCACTTTGTTGTTTATGATGAGAGAATTTGTGAATGCAGATTCTGAATTCTGTCAGTGAGCGTGTCAGAAATCCCGTTTTCTCCGCAGTGATGAATCAAAAACGCCTCTGATTAGACACTGCGTTCATATCCGGCAGCTTATGTCAAAATTGATTGATGGCTTTGACCTTTGTGACCTTTCCCCCCTCCCCCACGTGTCCCACCCACATTGCGACCACCCACGTAGTGTTGACCCCATCAAATGAGATCCAGATGTTGCAATCGTCATGCGTGAAGCTCCGGCGTCATCCGGGATGTTATCCGGTCGGTGGAAAAAAACATAAATGAGCTGTTGAGGAATGTTTTGAAGATATTATGGAGCGTTTTGAAACTTCCTCATGGGAACATCTGTGTGGGCGCCCCTCCCCATCTGCGGCACGCGTGGTGTCCCGTTGCACGCTTTTCTCCCTCTCCCTCTCTATCTCTATGGGATTTTCTCTATGAAAAAACAATAATGAACGATCAATATTAAAAAGTCATGAGAACATATCACAATATGCGTACCTGCAATATATTCTGTCGTATAAAAATAATTTAAATAAAATAAGCTATCATTGAGAAGAGATAAAAATGCTTAGCTTAACGAATGAAATGGTTAAAAAATATAAATTGCCTTACATTTTCCAAGAGCAAAAGATTTCCTCCTTTTGCGAGGATGACTATTCTTTGAATGAGATGAATACAAAAAATGGTCACTTTAATTCTGTCTCTCTCTCTCACTCACACACACATTTGCGTAGTCATCTAAAACGGCGATATTACACAGAATCCTGATGTTTTTATCTACAGATAATTATACATGTTACAACCATCACAGAAAACATTACATCTTAGAAAATAAATAAATAATTCATGTGCTTTATAAGCAATTTACTCATGGGCTCAATAAAATGTCCCCTCTCTCTCTCTCTGTGAGAGGACACTTACCCCACACCATAGGTTAAACAAGTAGGCTACACAGACACACATTCAATCGTCAGAGTCTTACTCTCATCTTTTAAAATAAATATATTAACAGGCAAATGGTAAGGGATATAGTGGACTCAACATGTCCGGGCATGTTTTATGGAGTATTTCCATATACATATTTCAGTTCACGTTTATTTGTATATTTGTATTTGTATCACAGACATTTGAGTTTCTACATTATATTTAGAACCTTTAATATTTATATTACCATTACATTAATGCATTTTATACCGTATCATCCCCTTAACCCACCCATCACAGTAAACTTTCTGCATTTTATATTTTCATAGAACTCATTTAGTATAATGTAAAAAGCTGTTATGATCGTGGGACAATTATTTGGAGTATTACTACACTCCATAGACACTCCATAGACAAAAATATATTTTTTTACTGTACTCATTCCAAAATTTTTTATAAATATTGTTTTTAAGCGATCTAAATTATGAGGACTCAAGAAGTTTAATCATAAACCACATTGTCATATCAGAGTAATACCCATGTCATTAAACAAATTTGTGTTCTGATAAATCATACAAACATTTCAAGCTAAAGAGAGACTTATCTCTATTTTAAAGAATATGGAAATATATAATTATATATGACGGCATGTTACTACCATGTTACTAAAGCAAATCATTCATCATTCATTTTAAACAAGTATTCAACATTTATTTAACATCATTCTCTTCATTTAAAGAATATGGTAATAAACAAAATATATAATTATATATGTCATAGTAACAAACATGTTACTAAAGCAAAGCAAATCTTTTATCGTTCATTTTAAACTCATATTCAACATTTAAGTTTATTGAACTTATAAAACACACAACTCTCTTCTTTTAAAGAAGGTAGTTAAAAACTGTGATTATATATAACATACATTATTCTGGGGCAATTAACTCAATTTAAATGTTTACAAAATGTACCTAAGTTGGGAAATTAAGTCCTGCTTTTGAGCTCTTCTAACTCACAAGAGTAAAATGTCAGTCTGAGTTGGACGAGCTGACACACACACACACACACACACACACACACACACACGTTGTTTTGTATGTTTTCTGTGGACGTTCCACATATAGTCGTAATGATTTTGTACTGTACGTTTACCAAATTCTGCATACACCCCTTTTTAAATAAGATCTTGATTGCAATCTTAATTAGGAGGACTCAGGAAATTTCATCATAAACTGCATTTACGTTGTTATATCAGAGTGATACCCATGTCATTATACAAATTTGTGTTCTCATAAATCATAAACATTTCAAGCTAAAGAGAGACTTGCCTCTATTTTAAAGATTGTGGAAATATTTAATTATATGACAGCATGTTACTACCATGTTACTAAAGCAAATCATTCATCATTATTTTAAAACAAGTATTCGATATGTAGTTTATTGAACTTATAAACACATCCTAGTAACAAACATGTTACAGCAAAGCAATTCATTTATCACACATTTTAAACAAGTGTTTTCGTCTTTCACTAACCACACATAAATGCTGTTTTCTTAAAACCACAAACATGTGTGTTCAAGCTACTGGCATATTATTGTAGCCAAGTTTGTGCCGAATACAGTATAATCAGACTTTAGACTATTAATATGCTTTTTAAGATTCTGAAAAACACCAATGTCAGGGACATGACAAAATTTCTACAGGGACCCCAAAACCCTTCTGATCCAGAGGGTTAAAGAAGGTGGTAATACATATATAATTATATACGACAGCATGTTACAAAGGCAATTCATTCATCATGCATTTTAAACACATTCAACATTTATTTAAGTTTATTGAAACTTATAAAACACATAATTATCTTATTTTAAAGATGTTAATAAATAAGTTTGATTATATGTAACATACTATATAAACATTTACAAGTTTAGTCGATAATAAAATGTCTTACATTTTTTTCTGTGAACAATGATGTCCAAATTCTGTGAAGAAAAATAAATAAATAAATAAAATAAAAAGTTTAAGTTATAAACATTATTAAATATAAACAAAAGTCACAGCTCCTCTTTGGGAATCTCCAATGTGAAACTGCAGGGTCTGCCTCAGACCCTGACAGACAAGGAGGATGAGGGGTCGAGTTACAGACCAGATGATCTGAGATGTTATTCTGTTTTTTTCTCCAAGTGAATGTTACGGCCGTGTTAATAATGATTTCAAAGCCTAATCTTAAGACTTTAAATAAACATTTGGTAGAATCCTGTGGTTTTTGCTTAAATTTCAACTAAAGTCTAATTTATATCAGATTTATTTCACATTAAACACTTCAGCATCTTTAAAAGGTTCTTATTTTAAGTATCATCTCCAATGTTTTAATCCCCTCACACATGCGATAAAACATTTCGCCAAAGTCTTTCTGTATGTTTTTAAAAAAAAAAAAATAATCTAGCAATATGTTAAAAAGTTTCCATATGAGGGTCTTATTTAAGTTTTATTTGAGCGAGTTTATGGCTTTTGCAGGCACCAACCCTTTTATCCATAACGTTACGGTTCATTTAAAATGTTTGTTTAAACAACAACTTGTCGAGCATAAGGTTGCTTACAGATACGAGAAAAGACTTTCCAAAAACATCCATGTCGCCACGACGCGCATTCTTTGATTACCTGCTGAGTCGTAAACCGCGCTTGAATGAAACATCAACATGCGAGTAGAGTCTTGGTCTACCAGCATCTTTGCTCAATGGCCTCTCCTGAGAATATTTCATTGCACTTAAAAAACAAAACACAGTACTAGCTAAATGAATGTCCGACGGTATGAAAAACCTACGTTGTTAAAACCTATATGCAATATGTATTAAACATACGCTTTTGTTGCTAAGACTGCTTATTAATAATGGTAATACTGTTGTTAGGTAGATGACAACTGCAAACAGATCCACACACACACACACACACACACACACACACACACACACACACACACACACACACACACACAGGAAGGTCAGCAGTTCAGGTCTGCATATGCAAGCTAGTTTTCAAACCTTTTCCCCAGAATCAATTATTTCTATAATACTTGCTGATTTTAAAGCACAAACTTACTTTAAAGTTTGAATAAAAAGGTTACCAAATATAGTTTCATACCCGTTGTGTTCTAACAAAGTCATTAATCTATTCTCTTTGTTTTATGCGATTTACTTCTACGAAGGATCATGATACTTTTATAAGTCTGATAAATATGTGATGAATGCAGATGAAACGAGAATTGAGCTACCAAGTTTGATGCGATGTTTTTAAGGGATTTTATTTATTTTTAAATACAACTAAACAGATAAAAGATTCTTCTTTCTTTTTGACAAACCTACATTTAAAAGTATTTGATCTTAAAATGATTTGCTCTTATTTTGCACGTTCCAATAGATGAACCTTCTCATCCCAACAAAGAAATCACATTACACATTCATTCAACATTTCATTCAATATTATTTATTATTTATCTATTGTTATCATTATTTTGCACTAGTATCACGGTTTCTTGCCTATGTCTAATGCTTTAGATGCATCAGAATGTGGATTTTTCACCATCCAACATGAAATTAAAGAGATGTATCAGCCGAGCTTGTTTCAACTTACCATTTTCTTAGGTTATTATTTTGACTCGCATAGATATAGAACAAACCTTATCGTCCATGCTTTTCCCCTACAGACCCAACAAGATCTATGGGGGCACAGTTGTAAATTCCTAGATGTCTAGTTTACATCATTTAAGAAAAGGGGTCATAATGCATACAGAATACAGAAAACCTCCTCTCGAGCTTCTCTCTCTCTCTAAGAGCAGTCAGCATTCAGTGTTTATAGAAATAAATGAAATTAAGAAAATTTCGACTTGAGAGCGTTTGACTATGTCGGTATTACTTTTTAGGACAATTATCCATCTCCATATCCATTTGAATGATAAGTCTTGCTGATTTACACTTACAACTGAAACATATCTAACCATTGCTACACATTCAATAAAGTCTGAAGTTGTGCGCAGCTTTGAAAAGGCTACAGATATAAAATATAAAGGAATATTTTTTTTTTTTTTTGCGAACCCTACGTAACTCAAGCGACAAACCACTTAGAAATTTACCATTTAAAAAAAAAAAAACCCTGCTTGGGATATTTGGGTATATTTTGGTAAATGTTGTTTTAAATTACTTTTTCCTTATGCCACTACATCTAGAGCTCTTGTTCAGACAGCTGATGATGATGTGCGCATTTTATTTGTTGTACTCATTTCTTTCGTCATTTCCGCTTGAGATTAAAGTGTAGGTTATGTGACCGCAGTTAAGAAATTATACTACATCCCCTTTGAAAAGGTTATAGACATAGTCTTTTATACAGGAAATATGCCTGCACAACAGAATTGCTGATTTACACTTACAACTGAAACATATCTAACCACTGCTACACATTCAATAAAGTCTGAAGTTGTGCGCAGCTTTGAAAAGGCTACAGATATAAAATATAAAGGAATATTTTTTTTTTATTTTTTATTTTTTGCGCACCTTACGTAACTCAAGCAACAAACCACTTAGAAAATTACCATATGAATACAGAAAATCCCGCTTGGGATATTTGGGTATATTTTTGTAAATGTTGTTTTAAATTACTTTTTCCTTATGCCACTACATCTAGAGCTCTTGTTCAGACAGCTGATGATGATGTGCGCATTTTATTTGTTGTACTCATTTCTTTTTAGAAAATTGATTTGAAAAATATATTTGTAATTTGTAAGTCGCTTCGGAAAAGGCGTATACACATTTTTTAACAGTTTATTGTTGAATATACATTGAAGTAGTGAATTCAAATTGCCATTACAAACAAACAATAGTAATGACATTACAGACGGTCTAGCCAGAAAAGAAAATTTCTGCAGACCAACATGTTTTGTTGTAATATAAAATCAACCAACGATCCGACAATTTCACATATCATGGATTCATAATTTTTTGCGATCAGCGACGTACATAAATCTGTTACATACGTACACAGACAAAGAACCTCATTAATGTCCATCTCATCCTCACATTCACACAACACATCCAGAATTTTTCTGGCCGTTAAAGGGACTGGGTCTCTGCCGGTAATAAACACGCTCGTCAAATCGGGCCATGAATCGGTCAGACTTCTTACAACGTCCATTTCGTTCTTGAGATTTTTTACACGCTTGGTATCCCCCGTAGAATCATGATACGGATCGGACGCAGCATCGATGATCGTGGTCATAAGATCGATCATTTGTCCTCGGTAATGCGGTTTAAAAGTAGAGTCTATAATGCCTTTTACAGGACACGTTTTTCCCGCGCCGTAGTCGCACTTCGGCTGATCATCCGCAGCGTTGCTCTCCATCGGCTTTTGCGCGGCGTCAGACATCATTTTCAGGAAATTGATTCTTTCTTTTGACTGTTTTAATCCACGATGGATCCTCCGAAGCGATATTAATTGAAAAATTGCAGAGTTCTCAGGATGGTTGAAGCGGATTCTGTCGGGCCCGTGTTTTGATCGTTGTAGTAGTTCCGCGCTGTCAAACGCAGGTCTAGAGTTTATCCGGAACAGCTCCTCCTTGCACACAGAGGATGTAGCGTAGATGTAGCAAGTAGTGACGGATCTTTTGTACATTCGAGCAAAAGTAAATTGTTGAGGTCCACGTGTCGGCTGTTGGTTGGTTGTTGAGATGGCGGGTGTTGCCGGAGGCGGTGGGCCTGCGGAGCATGTTTTGGTCAAAGAGAAATAGTTCTCACAGAAAGATATTATGGTTAACTACGATAATTACGAGGTCATTTATTAGGATTTTTGTTACGGCAAATTGTTTCAAGTAATGTATCGTGGATTGGGAAAACTTGTTGTTCAGACAAAACACCCGTTGATCAGGTTTGTTTATACCGGATACACAGACTGATCATTTAACTTGACTGAAACAGTTCATCTATCGTCGAAAAAATGGTGTTTAACAGAGGCACGTCGCTCCGATCGAAATATAGATTCGTTTTGCAGCACCCGAAAGGGTTGTCCTCAGGAATAGGAAAGTCACGATCATACTCGGAGTCGGTCTCGTCAGAGTCTGATTCATCGTCTGATTCATCATCTGACTCGTCGCTGCTTTGAGACAAAAAGTTTTTTTCAGATTCCTCCCGACGTTTATTTCCCATCATGAGATAATTATGGTCATGATGCGTTTTGTTCCAACAGGATGTAATGCACATGTAGGCCGTCCGCGTTGTCACCCGATACCTCATCCCCTGCGTAACAGCATCCCACTGGAAAATGTACCTGATTTTATCGCCAAAATTAAATTCTCTCCAAATTTGATTATAGAAGTATGTCCAGTCTATGGCGGTCAAAAGCAGGTAGGCGCATTCGGATGTATAGTCCTCGTAAGAATCCAAAACGTAGAGTTTCACGGTCTGCAATGACGTGTCAAACAAAAATCTACCTACACGATCATCAGACACTGGGAAATCTTGTTTCACAAAATCTTCACGGACAATCTTCGTCACACGGAGCGCGTCTTCGTCCATTTCAACAGAACTTCTTGGCGGTGTTACAGACATATCTCTTGTTTCAGGAGTGGTGGAGGCTGCTGTAACGATGTAGAAAACCTTATTTAAATACCGAATTCTGAATCTAGGCGGGGCCAAACAACCGAGGAGTAACGCGGCGTGCGCTTTAACGCGTGATATTATCTCTTAAATTATTAGATAATTTATAATAATAGTAGTTCGTGAAAACCTCTGATAGCGGTATTTATCCATTTTCTAAAAATAATTGTAATAATTTTCGGGAAATAATTATCGAGAAACGATCATGCATGATATAAACTAGGACGGTGTTAATAATATAACGTAAACGTCTCGAATGAAGACGACGGGTTGAAGCCATATTTAAAAAAAATCAAGCAAATTCACAGAAATATGGACAAAGAGCCCGCTAACATGACAGCAAAAACTAGGATGCAAAGCGTAAGGCCTGACAATTACCATTAGATGGGAAATACAACAAGAGCGGTAAACAAATTCAAACGGAAAGAATGCGCAAACTATGAAAAACTTTGCGGTTTATATCTCACAACGGTGTGGCAAGGCCTAGCGCCGTTAAACACACGGATAAAGTCAAGATATCTAAGTTTTAGGCAAGGCAAGGCAAGTTTATTTATATAGCACATTTCAAACACAGTAGTAATTCAAAGTGCTTTACATAAAAGAAAGTGAAATAATCATTCACAGCAATAAAAACAAGGAATTAAAAATAATAAAACAAGGATTTTTAAAATGATATAGAAATTGATTTAAAATGAAATTTAAAACAGTTAAATAGAAAAGGATTATACATAAAATACAATGCAGTCAGTTCGGACGTAGCACAGTGCTCATTCAACAAATGCACAGCTAAATAGATGAGTTTTGAGTCTGGATTTAAATGTGGCTAATGTTTTAGCACATCTGATCTCTTCTGGAAGCTGGTTCCAACTGCGGGCGGCATAATAGCTAAAAGCGGACTCCCCTTGTTTTGTCTCAATCCTAATGATCTGAGTGGTCTGTTAGGTTTATATTCAGTGAGCATATCTGCAATGTATTTAGGTCCTAGACCATTGAGTGACTTATAAACGAGTAAAAGTACTTTAAAATCAATCCTAAATGTAACTGGAAGCCAGTGTAAGGACCTGAGGACTGGTGTGATATGCTCAGATTTTCTGGTTCTAGTCAGAATCCTGGCAGCAGCGTTCTGGATGAGCTGCAGCTGTCTAATGGTCTTCTTTGGAAGGAGACCATTACAATAATCCACCCTGCTGGTGATAAAGGCATGAACAAGTTTCTCCAAGTCTTGACTGGAAACAAAACATCTAATTCTTGCAATGTTTTTGAGATGATAGTATGCTGATTTAGTTACTGCTTTGACATGACTACTAAAACTAAGGTCTGTCTCAGAATCACCCCAAGATTTCTGACTTGATTTTTAGTTGTTTGACCCCTAGAGTCAAGGTATGCATTCACCTTGAGAACTTCATCTTTGTTTCCAAATGCAATGACTTCAGTTTTCTCCTTGTTTAACTGAAGAAAGTTTTGGCACATCCAACTGTTAATTTCATCAATGCATTGGCAGAGGGAGTCAATGGGGCTATAATCATTTGGAGATAAGGCTAGGTATATCTGGGTATCATCAGCATAGCTGTTCATTATCTGGCTTAGTGGGAGCATATAAGTCATATTTTATGCGTAGTTAGCAAGGATCAGTCTGGTGTGTGAAAGTTAGAACAAGCATTTGTGTTGTTAGACCGTATTGTTCTTATTGTGTCTATAAAGATTTGTACGTATATATTCATTTACGAACGCTGTTACAGAATTTGTCTTAGTGACATTCAATGGAATATTTTAATAAAAGATAACACAGAGGACTTATTGAGTAACACTCTGGCAAGCGTTCGCCCAAGAAACCTGTAACTTTGTCGTAAGTATTTAAAAAGACATATAAGCATCATGCCTGACACTTTTGTAACTGACTAAAAACTAATATTTAAGCTAAAAAACATTTGCGATTGTGAAAAATTAAGAGATGTTAAAAACCGCCGGCCGCTTGTTTTCTTAAAGAAGAACAGACAGTTACAGTCGTACCTGTTTCCTGGAACAAAACTAAAAAGGCACAACGACTGAATAAAACGGACTGAATCATAGCTTTTGCTTAAAAACAACAGTGATTTATTAAAGTCACATTTAGAGACGCGTACACATAAAATTGTGTTTCCACGCCATCTTCAACTTGTAATGTGCAACTTTATACGCTCTAAATGATGTACATGTAACAGTGAGATAGTAAGATCGATGCCTTGTGTCGCGTGGCCTCTTTGTAGACAGACCAGTAATCTGTACACCACAATCTCAGTTTAAACACTCTCTTGACTTTCCTTTAATTATCTTATACCGCATTTGTTCTCGTTTTCACTCGCTGCATGATTGACCAAACTCTGAGGATGGTCTTCATCTAAATACTGTTCAAAAACAATGACAAAGGTATACAGCTATTGGGGTAGGCCGTCAAAATCAACACTAAAACTAAAAACATTAAATATATTTAGAAGAGAGTATTTCAGTATTAGGTATTTGTTATACTGATACATATTTCTGTTGTGCAGGCATATTTCCTGTATAAAAGACTATGTCTATAACCTTTTCAAAGGGGATGTAGTATAATTTCTTAACTGCGGTCACATAACCTACACTTTAATCTCAAGCGGAAATGACGAAAGAAATGAGTACAACAAATAAAATGCGCACATCATCATCAGCTGTCTGAACAAGAGCTCTAGATGTAGTGGCATAAGGAAAAAGTAATTTAAAACAACATTTACCAAAATATACCCAAATATCCCAAGCAGGGTTTTTTTTTTTTTAAATGGTAAATTTCTAAGTGGTTTGTCGCTTGAGTTACGTAGGGTTCGCAAAAAAAAAATATATATTCCTTTATATTTTATATCTGTAGCCTTTTCAAAGCTGCGCACAACTTCAGACTTTATTGAATGTGTAGCAATGGTTAGATATGTTTCAGTTGTAAGTGTAAATCAGCAAGACTTATCATTCAAATGGATATGGAGATGGATAATTGTCCTAAAAAGTAATACCGACATAGTCAAACGCTCTCAAGTCGAAATTTTCTTAATTTCATTTATTTCTATAAACACTGAATGCTGACTGCTCTTAGAGAGAGAGAGAAGCTCGAGAGGAGGTTTTCTGTATTCTGTATGCATTATGACCCCTTTTCTTAAATGATGTAAACTAGACATCTAGGAATTTACAACTGTGCCCCCATAGATCTTGTTGGGTCTGTAGGGGAAAAGCATGGACGATAAGGTTTGTTCTATATCTATGCGAGTCAAAATAATAACCTAAGAAAATGGTAAGTTGAAACAAGCTCGGCTGATACATCTCTTTAATTTCATGTTGGATGGTGAAAAATCCACATTCTGATGCATCTAAAGCATTAGACATAGGCAAGAAACCGTGATACTAGTGCAAAATAATGATAACAATAGATAAATAATAAATAATATTGAATGAAATGTTGAATGAATGTGTAATGTGATTTCTTTGTTGGGATGAGAAGGTTCATCTATTGGAACGTGCAAAATAAGAGCAAATCATTTTAAGATCAAATACTTTTAAATGTAGGTTTGTCAAAAAGAAAGAAGAATCTTTTATCTGTTTAGTTGTATTTAAAAATAAATAAAATCCCTTAAAAACATCGCATCAAACTTGGTAGCTCAATTCTCGTTTCATCTGCATTCATCACATATTTATCAGACTTATAAAAGTATCATGATCCTTCGTAGAAGTAAATCGCATAAAACAAAGAGAATAGATTAATGACTTTGTTAGAACACAACGGGTATGAAACTATATTTGGTAACCTTTTTATTCAAACTTTAAAGTAAGTTTGTGCTTTAAAATCAGCAAGTATTATAGAAATAATTGATTCTGGGAAAAGGTTTGAAAACTAGCTTGCATATGCAGACCTGAACTGCTGACCTTCCTGTGTGTGTGTGTGTGTGTGTGTGTGTGTGTGTGTGTGTGTGTGTGTTGTGTGTGTGTGTGTGTGTGGATCTGTTTGCAGTTGTCATCTACCTAACAACAGTATTACCATTATTAATAAGCAGTCTTAGCAACAAAAGCGTATGTTTAATACATATTGCATATAGGTTTTAACAACGTAGGTTTTTCATACCGTCGGACATTCATTTAGCTAGTACTGTGTTTTGTTTTTTTTAAGTGCAATGAAATATTCTCAGGAGAGGCCATTGAGCAAAGATGCTGGTAGACCAAGACTCTACTCGCATGTTGATGTTTCATTCAAGCGCGGTTTACGACTCAGCAGGTAATCGAAGAATGCGCGTCGTGGCGACATGGATGTTTTTGGAAAGTCTTTTCTCGTATCTGTAAGCAACCTTATGCTCGACAAGTTGTTGTTTAAACAAACATTTTAAATGAATCGTAACGTTATGGATAAAAGGGTTGGTGCCTGCAAAAGCCATAAACTCGCTCAAATAAAACTTAAATAAGACCCTCATATGGAAACTTTTTAACATATTGCTAGATTATTTTTTTTTTTAAAAACATACAGAAAGACTTTGGCGAAATGTTTTATCGCATGTGTGAGGGGATTAAAACATTGGAGATGATACTTAAAATAAGAACCTTTTAAAGATGCTGAAGTGTTTAATGTGAAATAAATCTGATATAAATTAGACTTTAGTTGAAATTTAAGCAAAAACCACAGGATTCTACCAAATGTTTATTTAAAGTCTTAAGATTAGGCTTTGAAATCATTATTAACACGGCCGTAACATTCACTTGGAGAAAAAAACAGAATAACATCTCAGATCATCTGGTCTGTAACTCGACCCCTCATCCTCCCTTGTCTGTCAGGGTCTGAGGCAGACCCTGCAGTTTCACATTGGAGATTCCCAAAGAGGAGCTGTGACTTTTGTTTATATTTAATAATGTTTATAACTTAAACTTTTTATTTTATTTATTTATTTATTTTTCTTCACAGAATTTGGACATCATTGTTCACAGAAAAAAATGTAAGACATTTTATTATCGACTAAAACTTGTAAATGTTTATATAGTATGTTACATATAATCAAACTTATTTATTAACATCTTTAAAATAAGATAATTATGTGTTTTATAAGTTTCAATAAACTTAAATAAATGTTGAATGTGTTTAAAATGCATGATGAATGAATTGCCTTTGTAACATGCTGTCGTATATAATTATATATGTATTACCACCTTCTTTAACCCTCTGGATCAGAAGGGTTTTGGGGTCCCCTGTAGAAATTTTGTCATGTCCCTGACATTGGTGTTTTTCAGAATCTTAAAAAGCATATTAATAGTCTAAAGTCTGATTATACTGTATTCGGCACAAACTTGGCTACAATAATATGCCAGTAGCTTGAACACACATGTTTGTGGTTTTAAGAAAACAGCATTTATGTGTGGTTAGTGAAAGACGAAAACACTTGTTTAAAATGTGTGATAAATGAATTGCTTTGCTGTAACATGTTTGTTACTAGGATGTGTTTATAAGTTCAATAAACTACATATCGAATACTTGTTTTAAAATAATGATGAATGATTTGCTTTAGTAACATGGTAGTAACATGCTGTCATATAATTAAATATTTCCACAATCTTTAAAATAGAGGCAAGTCTCTCTTTAGCTTGAAATGTTTATGATTTATGAGAACACAAATTTGTATAATGACATGGGTATCACTCTGATATAACAACGTAAATGCAGTTTATGATGAAATTTCCTGAGTCCTCCTAATTAAGATTGCAATCAAGATCTTATTTAAAAAGGGGTGTATGCAGAATTTTGGTAAACGTACAGTACAAAATCATTACGACTATATGTGGAACGTCCACAGAAAACATACAAAACAACGTGTGTGTGTGTGTGTGTGTGTGTGTGTGTGTGTGTGTGTGTCAGCTCGTCCAACTCAGACTGACATTTTACTCTTGTGAGTTAGAAGAGCTCAAAAGCAGGACTTAATTTCCCAACTTAGGTACATTTTGTAAACATTTAAATTGAGTTAATTGCCCCCAGAATAATGTATGTTATATATAATCACAGTTTTTAACTACCTTCTTTAAAAGAAGAGAGTTGTGTGTTTTATAAGTTCAATAAACGTAAATGTTGAATATGAGTTTAAAATGAACGATAAAAGATTTGCTTTGCTTTAGTAACATGTTTGTTACTATGACATATATAATTATATATTTTGTTTATTACCATATTCTTTAAATGAAGAGAATGATGTTAAATAAATGTTGAATACTTGTTTAAAATGAATGATGAATGATTTGCTTTAGTAACATGGTAGTAACATGCCGTCATATATAATTATATATTTCCATATTCTTTAAAATAGAGATAAGTCTCTCTTTAGCTTGAAATGTTTGTATGATTTATCAGAACACAAATTTGTTTAATGACATGGGTATTACTCTGATATGACAATGTGGTTTATGATTAAACTTCTTGAGTCCTCATAATTTAGATCGCTTAAAAACAATATTTATAAAAAATTTTGGAATGAGTACAGTAAAAAAATATATTTTTGTCTATGGAGTGTCTATGGAGTGTAGTAATACTCCAAATGGAGTTGTCTATGGAGTGTAGTAATACTCCAAATAATTGTCCCACGATCATAACAGCTTTTTACATTATACTAAATGAGTTCTATGAAAATATAAAATGCAGAAAGTTTACTGTGATGGGTGGGTTAAGGGGATGATACGGTATAAAATGCATTAATGTAATGGTAATATAAATATTAAAGGTTCTAAATATAATGTAGAAACTCAAATGTCTGTGATACAAATACAAATATACAAATAAACGTGAACTGAAATATGTATATGGAAATACTCCATAAAACATGCCCGGACATGTTGAGTCCACTATATCCCTTACCATTTGCCTGTTAATATATTTATTTTAAAAGATGAGAGTAAGACTCTGACGATTGAATGTGTGTCTGTGTAGCCTACTTGTTTAACCTATGGTGTGGGGTAAGTGTCCTCTCACAGAGAGAGAGAGAGAGGGGACATTTTATTGAGCCCATGAGTAAATTGCTTATAAAGCACATGAATTATTTATTTATTTTCTAAGATGTAATGTTTTCTGTGATGGTTGTAACATGTATAATTATCTGTAGATAAAAACATCAGGATTCTGTGTAATATCGCCGTTTTAGATGACTACGCAAATGTGTGTGTGAGTGAGAGAGAGAGACAGAATTAAAGTGACCATTTTTTGTATTCATCTCATTCAAAGAATAGTCATCCTCGCAAAAGGAGGAAATCTTTTGCTCTTGGAAAATGTAAGGCAATTTATATTTTTTAACCATTTCATTCGTTAAGCTAAGCATTTTATCTCTTCTCAATGATAGCTTATTTTATTTAAATTATTTTTATACGACAGAATATATTGCAGGTACGCATATTGTGATATGTTCTCATGACTTTTTAATATTGATCGTTCATTATTGTTTTTTCATAGAGAAAATCCCATAGAGATAGAGAGGGAGAGGGAGAAAAGCGTGCAACGGGACACCACGCGTGCCGCAGATGGGGAGGGGCGCCCACACAGATGTTCCCATGAGGAAGTTTCAAAACGCTCCATAATATCTTCAAAACATTCCTCAACAGCTCATTTATGTTTTTTTCCACCGACCGGATAACATCCCGGATGACGCCGGAGCTTCACGCATGACGATTGCAACATCTGGATCTCATTTGATGGGGTCAACACTACGTGGGTGGTCGCAATGTGGGTGGACACGTGGGGGAGGGGGAAAGGTCACAAAGGTCAAAGCCATCAATCAATTTTGACATAAGCTGCCGGATTAGACACTGCGTTCATAAACTCAACAGAAATGTGTGTAATTGGTTATAATGCTCAACGCTGAACAAACAAGCGTAAAAAGAAAGCTGATGCAACTTAAGCAAATCTACTGTAAATTGCAATGCCGAAATCAACACTTTTTTATTCATTTCCCATTCCACTTTAATTGTGACAGCCGTAATAACAAAGTCCTCGTTAATTTCCGCCTCTGCAGTGTAGTGTTTAATAGTACAATTCAAAGATGTTTGCACTTCTTAGAAGCTCATTTTGACAGCCACCACATAAGTTTAGGAACTTACTTAAGTTAAACTATAATTAAAACATTTCAGGTTGAGATTCGCTTCAAGACAACCTACCATTCCTGTTATGGATATGATTACTGGCCGTGCAGCTCTGGAGACTGTGGAAATGATGTCAGTACTGTGATTGGTAAAGTAGATTCGAGTCCCAATGGCGGCAGCTGGTGTCAGTCTGAGGGTGTGATAACATAGATGGTTTCCACCAACAGCCCATTCCAGCTCCTGTAAGTAAATATATTTTCAAGAACAGAATCATTCACTAAAAAACAGATCTAAACAAAATGTAAATATGAAATGTCCATGTTTCAACAGCAAAAGTGGTTGTTGCTGGATCTACAACACAGTCACATATTCTGGAGACTGGAGTCTTCTTGCTTACATTGACCTCGGAGTGAGATCAGACACCTCAGAGCCTAACCGATCGCCTATATCCACCACCCTACCATTTGTCAGGTAGAACAGCTGTTTAACAGAATTAATGGAAGCTTATAGTGTCTATTTATCTATTTTGAATGATGTGCATTCAACATGATAAAGTCATGCAGTTCTACACTACAGTAATGTTGCCGTATTGTTTTGTGTTGCAGAGTTCCTCAGAACTGTCCCAGGAGGTACAATCTTTTAGCCTTTGAAACCTACAGTTTTGAAACTGTAGGTTTCAAAAACAAAAGCCTGGTCTGACACCCCACACCCACTCTGACCATCCCACAACACAGCCATCAACACCCTCACCCTCCCTCCCACCTACTGTTTCTCAGCCTGTAATCAAGATCTGTGAAGAAGATGTAAGCAAAGTCTTCAGGAGACAGAAGATAAGGAAAGCCAAAGGCCCAGACGGTGTCTCTCCAGCCTGCCTCAAAGCCTGTGCTGTTCAGCTATCATCCATCTTCACATTGATCTTCAATAGATCACTGGAGCTGTGTGAAGTCCCCTCCTGCTTCAAACGCTCCACCATCATCCCTGTGCCCAAGAAACCAAAAATCACAGGACTTAATGACTACAGACCTGTTGCTTTAACGTCTGTGGTGATGAAGTCATTTGAGAGGCTCGTGTTGGCTCACCTGAAGGACATTACTGGACCCTTGCTGGACCCCCTGCAGTTTGCTTACCGAGCAAACAGGTCTGTGGATGATGCAGTCAACATGGGATTGCACTACATCCTCCAACATCTGGACAAACCAGGGACTTATGCAAGGATCCTGTTTGTGGACTTCAGCTCCGCTTTCAACACCATCATCCCGGACACCCTTCAGAATAAACTGACACAGCTCTCCGTCCCCACCTCCATCTGTCAGTGGATCACCAGCTTCCTGACAGACAGGCAGCAGCTAGTGAGGCTGGGAAAATTCTCATCCAACACCTGCACCATCAGCACTGGAGCCCCTCAGGGCTGCGTTCTCTCCCCACTGCTCTTCTCCCTCTACACCAACGACTGCACCTCTAAAGACCCCTCTGTCAAACTCCTGAAGTTTGCAGACGATACCACACTCATCGGCCTCATCCAGGACGGTGACGAGTCTGCTTACAGACAGGAGGTTAAGGAGCTGGCTGTCTGGTGCAGTCTAAACAACCTGGAGCTCAACACGCTTAAAACTGTGGAGATGATCGTGGACTTCAGGAGAAACCCCCCACCTCTCCCCTCACTCACTATCATGAACAACTCTGTGAATGCAGTGGAGTCATTCAGGTTCCTGGGAACCACCATCTCTCAGGACCTGAAGTGGGACACTCACATAGACTCCATCGTGAAAAAGGCCCAGCAGAGAATGTACTTTCTTCGTCAACTGAAAAAGTTCAACCTGCCACAGGCGCACATGACACAGTTTTACTCTGCTGTTATTGAGTCGGTTCTGTGCTCTTCTATAACTGTATGGTTTGGGTCAGCCAGCAAATCAGATATAAGAAGACTGCAGCGGACTGTTAGGACAGCAGAAAGGATCATTGGTGTCCACCTGCCCAGCCTTCAGGATTTGTACTACTCCAGAGTGAAGAAACGGGCAGGTAACATCATCACAGACCCCTCTCACCCTGGACACGACCTGTTTGCGCTTCTCCCTTCAGGCAGACGCTACAGATCTCTGTGCACTAGAACATCTAGGCATAAAAACAGTTTTTTCCCCCATGCCATCTCCAGCCTAAACCACTAACACAGGAATTATTACCTGTGTTCTGTAATTCTCTAACCCTAATTCTTGCCTGTAATTCATCCCCCATCTCTAATTATTTACTCTCTCTAGAACTATGTAAATATGTATGCATAATTTTCTATACAGCTGTATATATAGAGTAAATAAGGCACAAATCTGTACATAAATCTTCTGTTCCAGATTCAGACACATTATTATTATTATTATTAAGGCTTATTTAAATGTTCTGTTCTCATGTCAGATATGTATGTTTATATGTATGTATGTATGAATGCATGTATGTACCAAGAGATTCTTAAAAACCACAACAAATTCCTCGTGTGTTTGCACACACTTGGCGAATAAAGCTGATTCTGATTCTGATTCTGATTCTGATTCTGATGGTGACCATGTCACATGCAGATTTGGACTCAGACAAAACCAGGAGTGTGGAATCTGCAACAAACCTGCTGGTTTTACATTGAATCAGGTGAAAAAAAATAAGTCATGTGCATGACTGAAGCAGGGAAATAAAATATAACATTTATTTCAGAAGTGAGGAGGGCAGTATATTCAATCTAAGAACTTAATAAATAAACATATATGCAGTAAACTGTCAAATCAACTGAAAAACATAATTTAGATAGAACATGACTTACATTGCTTAATTTAATGGTAAAATATTTGATTGGTCCTCCTTACAAACACCATTGAGCAACTATTTCATCTCTTAATATCTTGAGTTTTTTTTAATGTCTGGTTTTACACATTTGCCCGATTAACTAAACAATTCTATACCCATGACTGAAGCTTTACATAAAAATACATTCTGTAGGATATGCTGTAAGAAAATAGTATGCCATGGGTCATAAGTATTTCAGTTCATTCACACATTTTTATTTTCTTCTAAATGTAGCATAACTGCTCTCTGTCATATTCGCACACATTGGTCCATGGAGTTTATTCATTTGAGCTGGTGCTGGAGGATTTCCCCACTCAAAAGATTACTCTGTCCTACACTAACCAACCCTCAAAGGAAAAATCTCCAGTCATTTTAATCAGAAACCGACGTGCTAATAATAATCATGGAAATGCAGCTATACCACCTCAAGCATCCGCACATGCAACACATTCAACAACCACTACAACACGTTCAACAACACGTTCAACAACCACTACAACAACTCGTGCAACACCTACAACAACTCGTACAACAACACCAGCAACAACAAGTACAACAACCATGACAACACAGATATCAACCACAACGCCACCATCAACAACCACAACATCACCGGCAACAACCACATCACCTTCAACATCTACTATGTTACCAACAATAACGACTACAATAACCACTATATTACCGACGACAACCACTACACCACCGGCAACCACAAGAACACCTACGACGACCACAACACCTTCAACAACAACTACAATAACCACTACATCACCAACAACAACCACAACACCTACAACAACCACTACAATAACCACTACATCACCAACAACAACCACAACACCTACAACAACCACTATGTTACCAACAACAACCACTACAATAACCACTACATCACCAACAACAACCACAACACCTACAACAACCACTATGTTACCAACAACAACCACTACAATAACCACTACATCACCAACAACAACAACCACAACACCTACAACAGCCACTTTGTTACCAACAACAACCACTACAATAACCACTACATCACCGACGACAACCACTACACCTACAACAACCACTATGTTACCAACAACAACCACTACAATAACCACTACATCACCGACGACAACCACTACACCTACAACAACAACAACTATGTTACCAACAACAACCACTACATCACAGACGACAACCACTACACCTACAACCACTATGTTACCAACAACAACCACTACAATAACCACTACATCACCAACAACAACCACAACACCTACAACAACCACTATGTTACCAACAACAACCACTACAATAACCACTACATCACCAACAACAACAACCACAACACCTACAACAGCCACTTTGTTACCAACAACAACCACTACAATAACCACTACATCACCGATGACAACCACTACACCTACAACAACCACTATGTTACCAACAACAACCACTACAATAACCACTACATCACCGACGACAACCACTACACCTACAACAACAACTATGTTACCAACAACAACCACTACATCACAGACGACAACCACTACACCTACAACAACTATGTTACCAACAACAACCACTACAATAACCACTACATCATCAACAACAATCACTATGTTACCAACAACCACCACGACACCTACAACAACCACAACCACAACAACACCAACAACGATCACACCTGAACCCACTACAACCACGTCTGAACTCATTGCAACCACAATAGCCACTACTATACAAACAACATCTCCAATAACAACCACTGCAGCAGCAACAACAACAACGTCACCACTGAGCACAATACCTCTTCAGTTTTCTCTGCAAGGTATGTTTGGAAGTTTTGTAAAGTATGCTTCCATTCTATATGTTTGATTAAATATATACTGTTCATATGTTTCAGTTGATGGTCCAGCACCATCTTGCACTGAGGGTGAATATCTACCACGGTTCCTCCACCCAACGCCACATCACGGAGAACAACTGCAGGCTCATGTAAATCAAGAGCTTGAGATCAGAGTGAAAGCTTCTGCATCTTTTTCAAGGTATTAAGAAAAAAAAATATTTAAAAAATACTTTAATTAAAACGGTTTTGAAATTGAATTTTGAATAGCATATTAGCATACTACTCCTACATATTTCTGCCATGCATACTACTTATATAATTTCTGGCAGATATAAAGCTATGACAGTAAGAGCAGTAGAATAGTATGCTATTCTAAATTCAGCCATTGTCTGTGGGGAAAATAAAAACTGCATCTGGTTGTTTTGGTGTGCTGTGCTCTGTAGCGCCTACCAGAAGGCAGGAGTTCAAAGAGATTGTGATTTTGCTGTGTGGGGCTTTGATGTTTTTTCCCAAAAGTCCTGGGGCCCGTTTCAATAAGGAGGTTCAACCAACTCTGAGTTAAATCCTGAACTCTGAGTTTGCTTACCCTGAGTTGGGAAACTCTTTTCAGGTTCAGAACAGCTTAATTGAGTTAATTCAATCCAATCCAATTCAATTCAATTCTGAGTAGGTTGACTCTGAGTTAAGTGCATGAACCACAACCAAAACTATGAAAAGCCATGATCAATTTGATCATTTGACTTCTACTCAGCCAACAGCAAGAAGCCAGAGGCTCACAAAATAATGAAGAACGGATGAAGAGGAGATAGAATATATTATATTATACAGTGGTGTGAAAAAGTGTTGGCCCCCTTCCTGATTTTTAATTGTTTCAGATCATCAAACAAATTTAAATATTAATCAAAGATAACACAAGTGAGCACAACATGCAGTTTTTGAATGAAGTTTTTTATTATGAAGTAATAACCAGTTATTAGGTTTAGGGGGCAAGCACTTTTTCACACAGGGCCATGTGGGTTTGGATTTTGTTTTCCCTTCATAAAAAAAACCCTTCATTTAAAAACGGCATGTTGTGTTTACTTGTGTTATCTTTGATTAATATTTAAATTTGTATGATGATCTGAAACATTAAAGTGTGGCAAACATGCAAAAAAAAAAAATCAGGAAGGGGGCCAACACTTTTTCACACCACTGTATATAGAATATATTAAAATCCAACAGGAAAAAGAATAACTGTCGTATTTGTATTTGTACGAAATGAAGATGACCAAATAAATTGTGAATAATTTGTTTATTTAGCCACTGGTGGTGGTTACGGCATATATCTCGTACTACCCCTACATCTGGCATCCTTCCATTCCATAGAGTAATCAGCTTCATTTTCGAAGGTGCGATGATGGGAATATGTGTGTCATCAATGCATGATCTAACCACACTGGAAATCCTTAAATATATATATATATATATATATATATATATTATGTTAAGTCCAGAAGTCGCAGAAAGATGTTATCAAGTGAACATCATTTATCAGATTAGCCTCATTTAAACTGATTTCTACACCACTGACCTGCATTCCTGTGAAACTCCTCTTTGATGAGTTTGTGCCCAGGAAACAACACAAAAATGTCCTTACTGCTCTGCATAGCCTTGCTAATGTGCTCTGTTATATAGAAAACTACTATTTAAAAATGGTACCGCTCAAGTAAATATGCATTTGGATATGGGAAAAAATATCCATAACTCCCTTCAAATTAATGCAGACCCTGTATAAAAGGACATGCCATTTTTGTTACTTTGTTACTTTGACGGTATCTGCATGATGAAAATATGTGCAATGAATGAATGTACCTGCACTGAAAAAAAATATTTTCTTACTTAGAATTTTTGTCTTGTTGTTTCCAGTCAAAATATCTAAAGATTCTTAAATCAAGATGCATTTTCTAAGAAAAATGACATAAGTTATTTAGTCTTAGTTAACAGGGTTAACATACTCAGAGTTTTCACTAAACCTCCTTTCTGAAACCAGCCTCTGGAGGACAGCAGTCTGTACTTTAGTTTTTAGTTGCCTTCTTTTGTCCAATTTGGTAGCTGCACAAAAAAAAAAAATCTGTTATAGAGGTACATAGGTAAACTCTATGATGGCCAGTCATTGCAAAATTGTGAAGACATTTTGGAACATGGTGGTATGCTATTAAAGTTTCTCAATGCTTTTGTTTTGTTGTTGTGGTTTTTGTCATCTAGAATCATTGATGTCATCATTAGTGGACCTCTGAACAGCACAAAGTATGAAACCACCACTGGGGAATACGTGATTAACTGGACACCAACTGCAGAAAACTATGGCCAACATTTTCCATTTTGCTTTATCGCAGAAGGACAATATGGGTATATTTTACTAAGTGAATGTACTTTTTAATTTTTAACCACTTTAAAATCACATTATGATTGTTGATATATAAAAACTTTCTATTTTAAGATTTGATATTTACCACTCTGAGATGAGGTGCGTTGTTGCAAAGGTGGATTCTGAAGGTTGGTATATCAGTTTAACAATTGAATGTAATTAATTATTTAATTAATTTCCTTCTTATGGTAATGCAGACCCAAATGACAATGGCATTGATCAGTGACATGAAATAAATTAGCTTGTGAATAAAAAAAAACAGTAATTAACTGATTTATATGAAATCAAAATTGACATTTTGTGGATTTTAGTCCATGTCTATCATATTAATCATCTGTATACTAGTGTGCACCTAAGGGTTGACAAAATTAACCTTTAGCAAATAAACACATTCAAAATGTACAATATTTATCTTCTTGGGAAACCAGACCACAAGTATTGTTGACTCATCTTGCACCACACATTTGTTCATTTGAAGTTGTTGTTCAAATTTCTTTCTCTAATTAAACATGCATGTTATTAATGTTATTTCCAGGACCGGAGGTAAATGTAACCTGCACTCAAAACTCAATGTCAGTGTCAATTAAGAGATCCTCCATCAAAAACCTCCATGGTGACCACTTGAGGCTGATAAATCCATCTTGTCGGGTTTACACTAATAGTACCCACCTGTTCACCAACACACTTCTAAATGACTGTGGCACTCAGATTGAGGTGAGCAGTTTTATAATCAACATTTACAATCAGATCTTGTGGATTCCAGAGCTAAACTATTTGACAACTTCTGTTTCTTTATAGGAGAACAATAATAAACTCATCTTCAAGAATAAAATCATTACATTCGATGATCCCAGGGACATTATAACCAGGAAGGATAACCTAGAAATTGAAATCCTGTGCAAGTATCAGAAAAGGAGCAACGTTACGGTGGAGTTTGATACTCACAGACCACCAATCATCATCTCAGAAAAAGGTTTTGGCACATTCAACTATCAGTTTGAGTTTTATGCTTCTGCAAATTTCCAGACCAGCAGGGGTCCAGAATCTTACCCACTTGAGTACGATGTGGGTGATAAGATCTTCATGAAGATCGAGCCTGTTACTCCAGTCCTAAACACTGAGATCTTCCTCGAGTCGTGTGTGGCTACACCTTACGATAATCCCAGTTACCCAGTCTCCTATCCCATCATCAAGAATGGGTGAGATTCCACAAACATGATCATTTACACTTTTTACTCATGCCAGTGTTACATAATGAACTTGTCTAATCAGTTTATCACAAATTAATCAAGCACTTTTTTATTTCAGATGCATTGTGGATGAAACGATTCAGTTTTTCTCAAGCCACCAAACATATGTCCAGTTTGAAATGGAGGCCTTCAAATTCATTAGGTTTCATGACCAGGTTAGAGTGGCTTTTAGTCCAGACACACACACACACACACACACACGCTTATTAAGGCTTAATTTACTTAATTAAAAATACAGTAAAACAAGAATATTGTGAAATATTGTTACAATTTAAAATATCTGTTTTCCTTTTTATATATTTTCTATATAATATATATTTTAAAGAATATATTTTAAAATGTAATTTATTCCTGTGATGCAAAGCTGAATTTTCTGCATCATTACTCCAGTCTTCAGTGTCACATGATCCTTCAGAAAAATATCATTCATTTGAAATAGAAATCTTTGATCTATATAAAGTGTCTTTGCCAAATAAAAATGTTAATTTCTTAAAAAGAAATTACTAACTCAACATTTCTGATTAATTAATTTATTATTTTCCATACAAGTGCGGGGGCGATGCATTACTAAGAACTGAATTTTTAAATAGACCACACATTTTATTTTTGTATATATGTGAATATAACATTTTACAACAAACCTTTGGTCGCCCACTAGCTCATTTTTTTATGATTTTTAATAATATTAAACATTTCATCATTCACTCCGACACCAAATGGTCTATTGACACTGTATTTAACATGTGGTGACTTTTTGCTGTCATGCAGTTGCATAATAGGCCATTAACATGATTTTAAAGGGACAGTTCACCTCCAGTTGCTGGTCCCCACTGACTTCCATAGTATGAAAAATTAACACTATGCAAGTCAGTCTGAACCAGCAACTGAAGGTGACCTATTCCTTTAAGCGTTTTTCTGAAAGCGAGGTTTCCTCTTATATACTCTGATAGAGACTCCATAAGAGAATACAGCACATCTATAAGTCAAACAAAATATAAATATTTCTGTTTAACCCTGCCTTCTGTCACTGTCTCTTGTCTTTTCGTCTTCCTCTCTTCCCTCTCTAGGTGTTCATCAGCTGCTCAATCATCATATGCCAGGCCAACAATCCCAACACCCGCTGCTCTCAGGGCTGTGTCAACAGCACAGTCGCTCCGCCGGCCCACCACCATCACAAAAGAGAGGCTCCCATCCAGACCGGCAGTCACTTCATCTCCCAGGGGCCCCTGCGGCTGAAGAGGAGCACATCACGTAAGACAAATTGTTCATTCATCTTATGGAACAGATGATTGTACACTAAACAGATGGTGTTAACCGTTTCAACCTTTACTCACATTTCAGAGGTCACCGTAAGCCCGGGTCTGAATCTAAACCTTGTTGTCGTCGCTGTGTGTCTCATGGCAGTAGTTGTGATGGTGTGTGGAGTGATCTTCTACAGAGCCAGAGGACAAAGAATCAGATACAAACCCGTGCCATCGCAAGACTTTTAGTCACGTCAGCTCTGTTTTTTATTTTTCAAAGCATAATGCTCTATTTTTCCTTTAAAACAGAGAATTAGCAAGATTGTTGGTGTGCTTTTAAAAAGCTGTGATGCGAATCTCTGGGCAAAGTGTGTTTTTCTTTCTTCTGTAATCATTTTAGTAAAGTAATGTGAGTTTAAATCAGATTGGGAATATATCAGTGACTATTAAGTAACTATTAACTATGAATTTTGCCTCAAACTCCAAATTTGCTGCTTATTAATAATTAGTAAGTAGTTGTTAAGTTTATGTAGGTAGGGTTAAGGGATCTAAAATACTGTCATACAGAATATGGCATCAATATGTGCTTTATAAGTACTAAAAACCAGCCAATATGCTAGTAATATGCATGCTAATAAGAAACTACTTAATAGTGAGAATTAGTCCCTAAAGTGTTACCATATCAGATTAAACACCTTGAACAACTGTTCATATAGTAGGAAATATGCTACCAGAGTTGAAAAGATTGATTCATTTCTTTGAATCATTTCAAGTTGTCCATTCTAGTCATCAATTTACAACCAATTCAATTTAGTTAATTTGTGTAATTACTAAAAACTGCACAGAAGTGTCTAAGAGGTTTTTTTGTTTGTTTTTTTCTTCATATATTCAGATGTTTTTGCAATTTTATATGTTGGTAAATACACTTTTTATTTCTATGTATTATGTTGTGTACATGAAAAAAAACAGTGGAAACATGTCTTGTTTCTTTTAAACTAGAGTGTTACTGTATTTTACTTTCTGTATTAAACATTTTGATGCATCATGGCTACAATTATTGTGTTTGTTCAAATTATGTTCTTCTGGTTTACTTTTTAAAGCCATTTCAGAACAAATGCTGTGTTGATTCAACCCAACGTTGGGTCAAATATGGACTAACCCAATTTTGGGTAAAAAAGTATTTTAAAAATTTAACCCAACAGTTAGGTTAGTGCATATTTGACCCAACGTTGGGTTGAATCAACCCAGCATTTTTTAGAGTGTGCACACTGTAAATTAGATATTACTTGGCTATATTACCCAGCTACTGTGTAATAATATAGGAAAGCACTGAGACGAGATCTAGTCTCACAGAACCAGACTTGCAATAAATCACCAATTCATTCAAATAATAGTGCAAATGTCTCCATGAAAGGTTATAGAGGTGACACCAAACAAATGTACCATCCAAACATGCCAAAATAAGCACATTTGTTTGACTATTGAGAGACCTTTGGTTGTTAAACACTGTGAGCATGACTTTGTCTACCACACACGAACAAAGCTTATCTTCTGATCTGCCTTTTAAATAAAAACACACAATAGCTTACTAAGAAAAAATGGTTAGTCAAATGAAACAACCTCTAAAAGATACTTTTGTTACTTGATAAATCTAAGTGTGACTGTTCAATTCTATACAAGAAACCAAATAAAAGAGCCAGCTTGCAATTAAGTCCTTAATACTCACAATACTGAGATAAAGAAACCATTTGATTGGGCTTCAGTAAGCTGTGTCCTGGACAAAGTCTGCACCTTTTTCCCCAAGTTCAGGAATTTTGAACTTGACAGTCAGTATGCATTTTAAATCTTTGATTTAAGAAATATTAAAACAGTAATTTGCCTTTTTACAGGCAAATGCTTTTGTTTGTCTACCAGTCTGGCTAAGATAACTAGATATCTATCAGACGTAGACAATGCAACACATCATGTTCATCCAGCTTGTTTACATTTTAATTGCTTGACAGTTGGCCTCTGCGCATGTTAAATGAGAAGATCACAGAATAGGTCATGGTGAATAATACAACCTATGAATAATTAATTATTATTGTGAATTGCAGTACTACTTGTTACTTGGCATGCAATTTATTTTTAAAAAACAATTTTGTTGTTTTTTCTATGCTGTGTTGGCGCTTACATTCAAATCAGTTTTTAATATTTGTCAAGTATAACATTTCTAAATGTTCGACAATTCAGTAAATTTGAATTTGATGTTGTACAATTTAGTTTCTGCAGTAAAATAAAGCAATCTTTCTGAAAATACCCTTCTGTGGTGTTTCTACCCATTATGGTGTTTTAGCCATGATTTTACTATTGTTTTGGGATTTTTTTTACCCCAGAATCCCTGAATTGTCATAAAATAGTAATAGTCTCTCTAAATCTTTTCTGACCTTACTGTCCAGTTTCAGTGATTTTTTTAATGCAAGCCACTGTTTCACATTGAAACATGTTTTCAAAATGAAGCATACGTGATGATTGAAAGAGAACAGAACTGAAAGAGAAGCTAAAAGAGTTGCTATGTAGCACACCCTTGTGCAAAACATCAACAGCATTCAGTTGAGCCGCAGAAATGTGACACGCAGCAGGTATCAGACATACTTTTCTCCGGCCTGCATAAGAAACAAAACGGCTTTGTTTTCATTTTAAGACAAAACAAATCAATCAAGCAGCTGAGCCCAAATTGTATGCATTGGTATTTGTCACATTCTGTTCTGTTCCTGTTTCCTGTCATTGTATGTTGACCTAGTGTTTGCCTGTTAGTCACTAATTAAGTTCACCTGTTTTTCATTTAGTTTCCATTGTGTATTTAAACCTGATTTCTATCTGCTCATTGTTCCGTGTCATTTTACGTGGTTATGCTTTACTAATGATATTCAAGTAGAAGTGTTGTATTCATCTCATTAATTGTCATGTCTACCTTGAAGCTAATTGTAATTTCTCCGTTTCCCATATACGATTATATTTCATTATGTATTTTATCAAATCACATAAGTTTGTAAGAAGCTGTTTAATTTTCCAAAAATATCTTTTAATTAAAGTAATATAATGTATCACATGTTGATCAGAGGGATGTTGGTGGGATGTAATGTCAGAGTAAAGTACAGCCACAACTTACACAACAGTGTTCAGATCATCCTTTTTCTTGAAAAATCAATATAATGCAATATTTCTATCTGCAGAATGTAAGCTTTTCCATATTCCAAGCTTGCCTGCAGCACTGGGGACATCACATGCATGTGCGAGTCGTGAAAATTAGGAAAATAAATCTAGGAATTATTTGATTGTTGGATTTTAAATCAGCGGGGTTGAGGCATCAAAAGTAACTAAGCTGTTTTATGGATGGTAACTGTAATATTATTACTGAAATCTTATTAGTAATATAGTTACACTACTAGTTACTGCAAAAAGTAATATTATTACAGTAACTAAGTTACAGTAACTAGTTACTGCCCAACACTGATTGTTGGTTAATATTAATTTCTTCATATACAGTTTTAAACATTTCAAGTTGTGCAAATTAATATAGATATTATTATGAATAGCATTATGAATTAACAGGAATTAACAAAATAATATTTAAAGTATAAATTATGATGTGAGGAAAAAATGTGATTAGTATCAAAATAAAACTAAATATATATATATATATATAGTCTTCATAACCTAAGTCAAATAAAGTAGAAATGACTGGAAATAAAGCAACATTAAAATGTTCAGCTCATGGTTATCCAGTTTACACATGATAACAATAATTGCTTCAGGCAAATGTGGAGGGTTGGATTTACTAAATATTGCATCTGTGTGCAGTTTTTCAGGATTAATCACACACCATCATAAATCTGGTTTAACTAGGTGCTATTCACCAGTAATCGCCCTGCAGCAAGCCTTTTTTATTAAATTATCATCATTCATTTCCGCACAAACACACTTCCAGTCTATGTATGTAAAACAAGCATATTATAGATGTTTTTGTTCTAACTGAATTCCACTTATGAATAACTATCAAGGAAATGATGTGAATAATGAATAACCTGAACACATGCAGATCTTCCTCAAAAGCACTCATCGTTACAACCTGTAAGATATTTTACACAGCAGGTGGTCAGCAGTCTGTGAACATGATAACTGAGGCTTCAGCCGTGAGATTGAGAACAGAGAAAGTAACTCTGTTTAAAACAGTCACGTACAATTATCTTTATGATTTATAATGCTGCAATTCTATTGTCATGAGAAAGGCTTGGCCCAAGCTGTAGTAATAGGCTTATTATTGTTATGTCAATCAAAATACATTGAAAAGACTTCATTGTTAATTATATAAAGAATCAGGTTTGATGGCAGTTTGTTAATGCATTATCATAACAATAAACATACTTTTACAGCATTTTAAAATCTTGTTTAATATTAATCTCTACGTATACAGTTTTGTAACTTTTCAAGTTGCATAGATTCTGATATGAACAATGAATAAAATTGTAATTATGTAAATTCTGTAAAAAAAAAAAAAGGATATCGTTAGCTCCTGAAAGCTAATGCATCAACTAATGTTAACAAATTGAATGTTATTGTAAAGTGTAACTGCTATTTTTTAGAAATCGAATGCATATACATAAATAAACAAATAAATAAATGTTTATATGCCGTGACTCTATGATGCTATATGATAATATTGTGCCTGAGCAGGTAATTAACTGAAGTGAAACTAAAGTAGAAATAACTAAACACAATACACTTATTGTTTAAAAGGTTGGGTAGGACAAAGGACTAGTATTATTGTTATGATCTATAAGGTTTTACCATCCCTAGAACATTATAGTCAAAATTAGTCATCATATGGCATTCATCAGATCTCATTAATTTACCGCTTATATGATAACCTAAATACTCAAAATTACAGCTCTGTATTCTGCCATGAACACAGAAATTCTCTTTTTTTTCTGCAAGATCCGTGTAATGAAATGTAATTAAATATAGATTAGAAGGATTTGGGACGTCTCGTGTAGCCAGATTTTTACTATCGGCATAAATCTGGTCCACTTTGCAACCTATTTTTAAATTACATGAAATGTGTGTGCACTTTATGAGCATTTATTTCTTTCAAAAAGTATAAAATACCAATTATTTTACTGCTATTAAAGCATAAAACACTGAAAAATACTTTATCATTTTTAACTGCACAAATGTTCATGGAAAATACAACATTTTTTTTAGAAATAGTTAGTGTGTATGTTAGTGTGCACTTGACAGTGTCATCCATGTATTAAAGTTTAATTTCTAAATAATAATAGAAACGGGTTATTTCAGTTCTAGATGACTATCATTTCATGTTCCCTTGAACCTGTAGTACTGAACCTGTTTGATCAAATTCTGAGTAATCGATAGTGAAAGACTCTTTGACTTCTCCGATCTGGAATTCTCAGATTACAGGTATTACCTGATTATATTTACTTTGTTTACTGCAATAAGCTTTTACTGTTTCATCACTGACACATTCATCACACAAAACAAAACACATATTCTTCCCCTCAAGCTGTATCTTTAATATATGATTTTGATTTTAATACAGTCCTGTCTTTCCAATTTTTATAAATTCATCAGCAAGTACTCTTCAAGTCCTGAGAAATCTATTTCAGATCGCTGTATGTTTGAGATTTGATCTTTCACTGCACTGTGGGTGGCGTTTGAGAAAGCAAACAGCTATTGTTTAAATAGATGTATATCTTATGTCAGGTCTTTGTTATGTAGGAGTGTTGGCATTCAGGGGAAAAAATAATAGATAATAATAGAGCTAGAAATATTCAATAAGCTACTCAAATGGTACTCAATAATGGAGAGATATCCATATTTTGTGATATTTTATTTTTAACTCAAGGAAAAAATTATACAGTATTTGACATTGAAGCTGTGCAGTAAAATATATACATATATTTCTAGAGCATCTTGCCCCTAGTGGACACTCATCAATATCATACTTAACATGTAAATGAAGAGGTGTGTGCTTTGTGAAGTAAGTTCCGATCAATGGCTAGTTTTAGATTTGAATCATGTGACTTCTCAGAAAAAGTAAGTAACTACCCTCTATTTTTTTGTGTGATTCAATGCATCGCACGAGAATGCTTTTGAACCATCCCTGAATTCCTGCTCACCTGAGATGTATAAAAGCAGGTGCTCAGCTCTGCTTGAGCAGGTGAAGTGAGCTCAGGTACTCAGATACCATGATGTCCTTGGCTGTGGTGTTGAATCTTCTGCTTCTGGTGTCCATTGCTTCAGCAGGACACCATTATGGAGGCTCAGTGACCTTCAGCCCTAAAGGAACCAATGCAGATGGGAGCATGAGGGTGAGAATTTATTTCTTGTTTGCATTTAAAATGTGTGGAATTATACAACCCAACACTGCTCTTCATTAATTAGATTAATAAAAATGTAATTTTCTAAACATCTTTTAGAACTGCTTGATTGTAAATGTTTTATATTTTGTTTTATTTTAAATACATTTTTTATTTTTTTTATTAATTAATAAATATTCTATTTTTCAAATATTATTCTGTTTTTTTGCAACCCGTTGAATAATAAATGTATCTTGATGCATTCTCAACCTACACAGTAAAACTTTAATATCTTTCAAGTTACCAGTCACAATATAATATTTATGAAAATAAATTCCACACTTGTTTTTCTCCTCCGCAACATATATCTATATAAAATAAAATTACATGTAATTAAATTAAATTAAAAATAATCATATTTGGTTATTTCAGGTCAATAAGCTAAAATAACATTTATGAAAATAAATTCCACACTCATTTTTGTTTCTCTGCTCATATATTTAACTATATTAAAACTCTGTCTTCCTACATGAAACATTCATTAGTAAGATAAGCTAAAAATAAATAAATAAATAAAAATAACTCTAAAGCTGCATTGAAATGTATCAATGTCAAAAGATGTGGAGAAGCAATCATGAAAATAAATCAGATGGAGAAGGTAATGTCATATTTAAAATTTGAAGAGAGCTGGTTAAAATAATGTAATAATGTTTATTGATGAAGTATTTTATTTATTTTGCTGAGCTTTATCATTAATTGGCCAAACAGAGATATCTGAGATGACTAATACTCTTAAAAATATATAATCAATTTAACTTGTAAAATATTATATTATGAATGACATAAATATTTTTTGTTAAGATATAATGTTGCTGTTGTTGTGCATTTTATTAATGATTGATCTATAACACATAAATATAAAAAGAGAAATCAAAATAAACTCTACCAACAAGTACTCTAACTCTACAAGTGTTCTACCAACAGGTTGAGTTTCGATTCAAGCAAACCTATGACTGGTGTGATTATAGTTGGTGGCACTGCGCCTCTGGAGATTGTGGCTATGAATCCAGCAGTCAATATGGTCAAATAGATAGAAGCTCTAATGGCAGAAGTGCTTACTACAACAACTGGTGCCAAGCAGAAACTGTTGTCACAAGAAACATCCGTGGAAACACACCCTTTGACCTGCAGTGAGTAACTGAATTTGTTTTAAATCAAAATTGAAATGTTCTTTCAGCATTGTCTAAAATACACTATTGTATCACAGGGACTCCTCATGCTGCTGGGTGCCCACAGTGAATGGTGTTGATTATTGGTTCCTCCAGACACACGTAGATCTAGGCATAAGAGCTGATACCAATGAACCCAACCGATCACCTGTCACCACAACTTTACCACTTCTACGGTAATACTTATTTTTATTCAGCAGTTTCCTGTATGAACAAGATTAATCACTAATGAGAATGTATGAACAATTTTTGAATGTTTGTTAAAACATCAGTCTATATATTATGAAGTATGAAAATATGATTTTCTTTTTTTTAGTGTACCCCGAAAACTGTCCTCGTACATATCATCTGATGGCCTATGACCCAGATGGTGACCAGGTCAGATGTAGATATGGAGCTCAGCAGAATGTCGAATGTGCCACATGTGACCAGCCAAATGGTTTCCACCTAGATCAAGTAAGAGACAAAATATCACCATAATAATTTGATATATACTGGCATGTTTTCACCAGTGGGAAGACCAGAAAACTGTGGGAGGATCTTTGTGAAATAGGGTTATATTAGTGTTGGCTTTTGAATGACAACAATGACAGAACACCATCAAAATTGAAAAAAAAAAAAAAAAAAAAATATATATATATATATATACACATTTTTTTTTTTTTTTATGGTGTTCTGATTGGGGTTGTCATATATATACGTATATAAAATTTAAAAAAAATGTATATATATATATGTATACAAAGAATATTTAATATATTTAAAAAATATTTGTAATATTAATATTTTAAAAAAAAATAACATTTACATCACATTTAAGTACCGCGTGTCGTCACATCCGGCTCCGATTAGTAGCGTAAAGGAATTTCCGCCTGCTTTATTGTCAATGGACAGAAGCCAGTTTTGTGAAGAAAGTTAAATTAATTAAGTTTAGTTGAACATTGACGCAATAAACGTCAATGTTAAAACTGCGTATTTATACCGATTCCATACCATGTATCATGTCATCCTTCATTTTAATGTGTAACATTAGCCTATCTGAGCTCAGCGCTGCCGTGTTGCCAGGCAGATTAATGAAGAGCACGCCGCTCAAGTTACTGCCAGAGGAATACTCTGACTGATCTAATTTTATTTTTAATATTATTTTATTTTTGAATTATATTTATTGTGATTAACCTCCCGCTCTTGTTCACAGTATAATGATATTCAATCGTTGCACGAAATCACGGAGAATAACTCGATTAAGATGATCAAACTTATTTTTAATTATCGTCTATGGGCTGGAAATATTCCTTTATTTGAACAACTTCAATTTGATGTAATTATAGAGGATTGCAGCATAAAGTAGCGCGTGAAAAAAAATGTGAGCATTATGTTTAATACAACAATTTTGCCCTAAACCTTTAATTTAATCCTTCTATACAGACTTTAGTCATAATTAATGTTTTAAGATTTGGCTAATTCTAATGCTTTTTAATGTGATATGTTGTTTGTATAGTACTGTGAAGAATTGCCTATACACATACAGGATGCCTCGCGCGCTCCTGTTTAAGTCACGAAATACGCATCGGAATATTGTGACAACATATTCCTTCGTTTCATAATACTCAATTAATTGTTGTAAACTGATTTTGGTGTCTTTAGAAGAAGTATATGTGCTGAATTCTACATAAATAATCCACAACAGTGCCTTGCTATGGGCACAGCCATTGATAGAGGCTGCAGCGGAAGTTCTTTTACGCTACTATTTGAATCTTCCGCTTTTCGAACGCGGAAGTGTGATAAAGGCCTATAAGGTACGAGAGGCCGTGCTGTATCGTGATTCACGGCTGAAGGTGTTGCAGGCCTGCTACAACCCCTTTAGCCGTGATTTATTCACAATACAGCATGGCCTCTCGTACCTTATTGCTTTTATAAAACGGTTAAAAATATTAAAACCCAAAATTTATGAATTGAAATGTTACTTTTTTGAAGCAAGTTCGTTAAACGCTGTCCTTCCGCTAAAAAATTGTTCCCGACAGCAACAGTAAACGGCAAGAGAATGTTCCTCATCTAATGGAGCTTAAATAAAAACAGAGAATATGAGCTCTTATCATCCGCTGTGTCATTTATTTTTTTAACACCATATATGATATTTTCTCACACACATACATCTGCTTATCTCTCAGCATGAGAAAAGTCTGCTTTCCTCTTTTAGTTTTAAAACAGACCGATTCGCGGCACAGCGCGAGTTTGCAAGCGTCATTACAGTGTAAACTGATGGACATACAGAATCATACCTGAAACAGAAAACTAATAAATTCAGTAATATTCCCTCCTCACTTCGGAAACTAGTCTTTCACACAGACGCGTGTCGCACACACATCAACACATCTCACATGAGAAGCATTTATTTAGATGGGGAAGCGCGGGGTCTCAAAATTAAAGATGAAAGATGCAACATAACGCCAACAGGGGTCACTCATACTTCATTAAATAAATAGCAAACAGTTAATTCTGCCGAAATACATTAAACAGTTTTGATGCTATTGATTGTTTATGTTGCTAAGGGTGGTTGATAAGGGTGTTGCTCAGTGATACACAGAATGGTTGGGTGAAGCGGTCATAGCCTTGCTGTATCGTGAATAAAACACAGCTGCTGACCAATCAGAATCGAGGAATGGAACTAACGGTTTTATAAAATAAAATAAATCAAAATAAAATTAAAACTTGATTAAACCCTCTTATATAGCCTAACGGATTATAGGACATAAGTTACTGAAAGAGAAAAAGAACATAAAATGCGTTTATGTATGAAATGCGTTAGGAAAAAGCAGAGTATTTTTAAAAATCTGTTCATTTAGAACTGTCGGAACGAAAACAATTCATCAGAATGATTCGGGTTTCCAGCGCTACAAGAGAGAAAGTGAGCTATTTAGGATAAAACAATTCACTAGAATGAATCAAGCTTATACCCTGCATTCCATTCAGAAGGGCTCATCCCTATGCCCTAATCCCTTCAAAGGGTTTACCCTCTGGAGTGAGAGCTTTGAAGGGTTGAAGGGTGTAGGGGACCAAACAACTTTGGTTTCTTGAAGTGCCCTTCTGTGTCCCGTGCCCACACAGAGGCTTTGTCATCATGCAAATCTGTGCAAAGGATCATGGGAGCCCGAAGTGTCCATCAGTTGTACCCTTCGAAATCCTTCATTCTGAAGCGCCCTTTGAAGTGGCCAGTTTTGAGCACTTCGGTTTGGAACAACCCTTCAATATGGCGGCCATGGTTGTTTTCACTCCGAAGTGCCCTTTGGAGGGCAATATATCCCGTTTGGAACGCACCGATAATCTAAAGCTACAAATGAAAACCGTTAAAATTGAACCAATTCACTAGGATGCATCGGACATACGAGAGAGAGCAAGTGCGGTTGTTTACCTCCACTCGCTCAGCAGTAAAGTAACACAAATAGTGTATTAAAACAGTAATCGTTGCATAACACCGCTAATTGTTCATGACTCAAATGTTCGTTGCATGCGTGAAATAAAATGATAAGGCTATACAAAATATATTTACACAACATATGTGATTATTTGAGTAATTATTATTTTTTTCCCACACTATTAGTAACTTCAGCAGCTTCTATGTTCTATCTATTGACTACCTAATAAAAGCTTCCAGAAGGGTTTTGAAATAAAACGAAATGAACATCCACTAATCTGAACATCTCAATTCTTCATTAGCGTGCCTGCACACTTGGACTACAGCTATGCCTACACAACAGGCGTCTACGGATTTGAGCTGATTGTGGAGGACTTCCCAAGGAAACACACCACTCTGGCCTATACTGATGGCTCCAGTTCGTACAGATGCGCTCTGAGCGGTGGAAGACACCATGGGTCAATTAGCGTGACACCGTACCCATGGTATTACCAAAGTTCCACAACTGTACCATGGTGGCAACAAACTACTCCTTCACCATGGTGGTGGTGGTGGCAACAACAACAGTCAACCACCGCTGCACCTACAACTCCAGCATGGTGGTGGCAACATCAACAAACTACTACACCTTCACCGTGGTGGTGGTGGCAACAGCAACACACAACCACTGCTCCAACTACACCGGCCCAATGGTGGTGGTGGCTGCAGACCACGACCACAACCACAACAACAGACCCACCTCAAGAGTACACAACTTCCATGACTTCACATCAGCGGTCTTATGAACCTTTCAGCAAGCTCCCTCTGCAATTCAGTCTTCTCGGTAAGGCTTTCTCAATGACCAACTAAACAAGATCACAAGGTCATCACATTAGTAGTTTGCCTAATGTTTGTCGTTCTAATTTGAATCATTGCAGTTGATTCAGATGCTCCTTCCTGCACCGAGGGACATTACATTCCTCACTTTGTGTCGCCAACTCCACGCAATGGAGATGAAATCCAAGCTACGCCACTCCGTGAAGTGGAAATCCGGGTTAAGGCTGCAGCAGCTTATGCAACGTAATTCACATGTGAATTCAATCAATGCATCCAGTTATTTAAATTATTAGATGGGTGTATAACACGTGTTGATTTTTCATTCTCAGGGTTACTGATGTCATCATCAGCGGTCCTCTGAACATAACTAAGCATGCTTTGAGCACTGGAGAGTACGCCATCAGATGGACGCCAACGAGGAACGACCTTGGAGATCATTTCCCCGTGTGTTTCATTGCTGAGAGCGTGAGCGGGTGGGTAAACTACTGTATTAATCATATTCAAAATCTAGCAACTAGAAACCTTTCAGGTGAACTGAATTTCAAAAATATTACTGTTATTATTGATTTACAGAGGCAGCGTTTATCAGTCTGAAATGAGATGTGTCATTATCACCGTTGGACACCAGACTGGTTAGTAATTTGCTTTTACTTGGACAACTATGTTTTGCCGGCACAATTTTGGTAATCAATTCTAATGATTGATCTAATTTACAGTGGAAGCAAATGTGATTTGCACCGCAACCAATATGGTCGTTGAAATTGAGCAGCTGCACTCGGTTGGGCTCCACAAGGACTATCTGCGACTCAATGATCCTGCCTGCACTTTGAACTCAAACGGCACTCATGTGTTGGCAAACATCTCCCTCAATGCTTGTGGTACCATGATTGAGGTAAAGCTCTTCTCATGGGCTCAAAAGAAAAGAAGTTTGTCAAATGTTTGTCATCAATTACTCATCCTCGTATCCTTCCAAACCCATTTTGTTTCCCATCTTCCATGAAACACACATCAGAACTTCTCTTCTCCAAACAATGAAAGCAGAAAAAAGCACCATAAAAGCATCATTTATGGTCCATATGACTTAATTTGTGGTATTTTTTGGTGCTTTTTTGGTAATAAGTACCTTCCGCTTTTATTGTATGGAAAACAGAAGCTTAGATATTCCGATTGGAATGGCATTGGTGTGTTTAAAAGTTTAATTTAGGCACAGTAAAACCATTAATATTTCATACTCCATTTCATTCTGCAGGAGGATGAAGAGTTCATCATTTTCAGGAATGAAATCTTCTCAACCGATGACCCAAACAGCATCATTACCAGAAAGCACGAGGTGGAGATTGAGTTCTCCTGTCGTTACGAGAAGAAAAACAACATCTCACTGGAGTTCACTGCTCGGAGACACATAACCACCATCACTGAGAAAGGCTTTGGTACCCTCACCTACAGCTTCGGACTCTTCACAACAGCAAACTACCACACAGAAATAGACATGATCGCATATCCGGCGGAGTATGAGCTTGGGGAGATGATTTACATGCAGATTGAATCCCAGTCTACAATCAACAACACCGATCTTTTTGTTGAATCGTGTGTCGCAACACCATACAATGACCCCAACTACCAAACATCCTACACAATCATCCAAAATGGGTAAGAACAATTAACCATGAGCTGCAGACCCATTAGCACAATTAAATTAATTCTATATATATAATGTCTACATCAATTATGTTCTTCAGGTGCATCTTGGATGAAACTGTTGAGTTCTACACAAGCCACCAGCCAATGGTCCGCTTCGGCCTGCAAGCCTTCCAGTTCATCGGAATGCATGAGCAGGTAAGAACTAATTGATTGGATCATGATGAAAGCAGTTTAGCAGTCAACATACTGTACAAAAACATAATGCTGCTACTGACCAATCAGAATCAAGTATTCCAGACAGCCATGACTTCATCTCTCTCTTTCTCCCTAGGTGTTCATCAGCTGTTCGGTGATTCTGTGCGAGGCCAACAATCCCAGCACCCGCTGCTCACAGGGCTGCGTCGACAGCACAACCGCTCCACCATCCCACCACCATCACAAAAGAGAGGCTCCCATCCAGACCAGCAGTCACTTAGTCTCCCAGGGGCCCCTGCGGCTGAAGAGGAGCGTAGAGGAGCGTGAAGGTAAAACATCAGAAACAAAACAACATATTAGATTATTTTTTTAAGAATGTAATAATATTTTAAAGGGGCATTAAATAGTGTTGGGATGAAACATCTTGTGTTACAGTGATATTTCTGAAGTCTTTTAATTTAAAATAAAATAATATATATATATTTCAAATAAATTCATTTTATAATATATTATATATTTATTATATAACATATAAATAATATTTAATATATTTTAAAATAATAAATATATATATATATAATATATATTTTATATATTTTTTAATATGTACATTATACATGATATATTAACCACACCTTGTGTGTTTTCCACAGTGTCCTCCACAGTCTTGAACCTGAATCTGGTTTTCATTGCCGGATGTGTCCTTGCAGCTGTTGGCATGGTGTGTGGTGTTCTCATCTACAAAACCAGGAAATCAGACGTCAAATATCAGCCTCTTAAGTCAGATGAAATTTAACAGATCTTCTCAAAGACTACAAAAAATGAGAATTCCCTCTCTCAGGGAAGATTCTGGCTTTGAAAGTCTTTTTTTCCTTTAAATATTGTATTATAATCCACAATGGTTGTTAGGGTTATTTTTCATAACTGTCACTGTTTCGGTCTATTAGTGTGTATCTCTGTATTGCTGATGCCAATAAAATATATAAATAAAATAAAATAAGTGTGAGACTGATTTAAAAAGAGTCTAGATGATGCATACCCACAAAGACAAACAAATGAACATACCTCTTGTATTGTTATTTTAGTCTATTTTCATTATCACCATTTTTTTAATGCAAGCAACATTAGAAATGCATGTATAGAATTGCATTCTAGAATTAGAATGCATAAGAAATGCTTTCACACCAATCAAATGAATCAAAATCAATGCCAAATGGGCTCAACAGATAAAACAACCATGAAAATATTCAAATATTCAACATATAGCATGATGTTTATAGAAAGTTGTAGTATTTTAAAGTGTTATGCTGACTGAAACGGCAGTCTTGTGTTGTACTGATATTTCTGGAGTCAAAATAAAATAATAAAATGAAATAAAAGTTTAATTTAATGAAAATAATTATGAGACTGATGACTGATCCATTGAATCTTACCTGTTCAAAGGAAAACACCTTTCACACCAATCAAACAAATCAAAATCAACGTGAAATGTATTCAATGACCATTAAAATATCCAAAAGAAAACAATATAATATATTATGTGTGTATGTATGTGCATATTTAATTCAGTAAGGCTTTTTTAACCCATATCAGCATGTGACCCAAATAAAATCATAAAAACTGTCATTGTATGGACAAGTTTTAATTATAACAAATGTTCCAGTTCAATCCCTCACAAAGAAAGCTGTAATTAGTTATGGGGCAGATCTTCATCAGGTTGAAGTGCTGATGTTACACTGAGGCTGCAGAACAATTGTCAAAGCAGCTTCTAGGGTGATGGCGTGACTGGGAAACTCGAGGCTGTCAGCACAACACTGCATTGTAAGGAATCAATCAATCAACAATTGTTACAGTATGTTTATGTGCCACGTCTCCATGACGAAACGATCACACCTGATCATACGAGTCCTCAAACTGAAAGCAAAAATGACCAACAACAAATATTTTTGTTTGGTTGTTTTTTTTTATTTTAAATGCATGGTTGGAAAGCACAGTCTACTGACACTGACAGGCATTCCACTCACTCGCATTCAAGCGCAAAACACTATCAACATGAAGAATCCGTGCACTCTATTCAACAGTATTCACAGATGGTATGACAAAAATAAGTTACTATCAGAGCGAGAACTGCTCAGTAAACTTACACTCGGCTGATAGCAAGTTCTGATACAGACTGGCAATCATTTTAATTATTTTCCATCAAGGTGGAATTTCAAACTGGAACTATTGTATTGCTTTCTGTTCTGTTATTGTTCATGAAAGAGGCTTGGCAAACATTTATTAAGCTGTCAGTCAATGTCAGACAATGAAAAGACTGTCACTTACATTATTATTACTGTATGTCACAATGGCATTCTGCTTGTGAAATGTAAACTAAATGTTCTGAGATTATGTAAAGCAGGAAGTCATTTCATCTTATTTTGGATTCATTTCAAACCCAATCTCAATGTACAATGTAAAAGAATATCGATGTAAAATACAGAGCTTTTCGAAAGTGCCTAATATAAGTACAGGGTTTCTGGTAAATTTAAGACATCCTAAAGAGTTTTTAAGACTAGTTAAAGAAAAGTTAAAGAATAAATTGAAGGGAACACAATACATCAATAGAGTCTCTGTGTCTAAGAAGAACACAATGAGTTCTTCAAATTTCAAATTTGAGAAAACAACTTACAACCAATCGTCATTACTTTTGCATTTTATACAAAAAATAGGTTAACTAGATTATGGAAATAACTTTTTTTAGAATATGAAATAACTAGAATATGGAAATAATATTTTTGTCTTGTTGTCCAGTGCAAATGTCTAAAAAAAATGAAATCAAGGTAGATGCAAAAATGACACATGATAAGAAGTCTTGCTTTCTGAGAAATATATCAAAATGAAGTGAATTTATTATTTAAAAAAAGACATCTGCCAGAAAAAAATCATTCTAAAATTTAATTCAAAGGCAAAACAAGTTTTCATTTAAGACCTTCTGCTCCAATTTAAGATCTTTTATTAAGGCCTTAATTTGTGGAAGGGTAAATTAAGACTTTTTAAGGCTCACAGAAACCCTGCGAGTAGGGTTATTCAGGTCATAAGGATTATTAATTGTAGTTAAATCATGTTTGACTTGTGCTAAAAAGAAGTTGTGATCTCAATCTTCTCAGTGTGTGATCGATCATGAAAGAATTTTCCACCCATCCAGTCTGAAATTCTGGGTTTACAGGCTTTACCTGATGTTTTCCATGAGCTTTCATTTCATCACACAGTTCCATCACTGTCATGCTGCATCCTTCATGCAAAGCAAAAAAACAAGTGTTATTTTCATCTAGTACTTTTAAAATGTCATATGATTTCAAGCCTAATGCAATTCTATGCTTCCAACTGTTATGTAAATGCATCAGCAAGTAGCTTTCAATGTCTGCACTCCAGAAAGTATTTCTGCTTGTTTTTCTTTCAAGTTTTGAACTCTTGGTAAATCTGGTGGTATTTCAGAAAGCAAACAGGCATTGTCTAAATGGATTTATATCTTATTTCAGATAATTCAGTTTCTCACGTGAGAAACTGAAAAAGAGCAAAGAAAGCAGGAAACGTTCTCATATACAATAACCTATAATCAGAGATTGTAGATTTTCCAACCCACAGTGAACTTTGCTGTCAGACACAGGACATTTGGCACTGGACTGCAATAAATGAAAGAAAGAAACCAGTTAGTAATTCTCTGAACCTGTTATCCTCTACTGGAGACAATAACATGCTCTGAAGTGTGTGAGGAGGTTTGATGAGTGTGAGTTTCACATTTAAACCATGATTTCTCAGAAGAGGGTTTAAGTTTTAATACCCCATTCAAAAGACACTATTCAAAAGTTTAAGGATGGATAAGATTTCTTTTCTTTTTTTAATTTATAATTTTAGAAAAGCTTTCCATTTCAAATAAATGCTGTTCCTTTTGAATGATATATTCCTCTGAATCCTAAAAGGTACAGTATATGGTTTTCCTGAAAATATTAAGCAACACAACTGTTTTCAACATTGATAATAAATATTTCTTAAGCAGCTAATCAGCATTTTAGAATGATTTCTTAAGGATCATGTGTTTTAATCGTATAAATTGTATATCATTTAATTATATTATTGGGCTAATATTGCTGGTTTAATCCCTAAAAGAAGCAAGCTATGAGATCTCCATTATGTCGTTGACATTTAACCCAAACATTTTGCTGACATCCTGAAGTCTGATCCACACCGCAGTTTATTACGGTAAAGAACTGTCCACTTAGACAAGAAAAGAATGCATGGCAGACAAATGAAGTGAACCTGTTCTTTTTGTTTTCACATGCCACTTCAGGGCAAGGAAATAGCTGTACTACAACAATAGACTGGTATGAGGAAAGCGCTGTTAAATAAACATAAAAAATGTGACGTGGAATATGTGATCTGAACGTCTGCTGATTTCATAGAAAAAACAAAAAGGTTCAAACATGAACATATCAACATCAATATAGAGACTGCTAGAGACCTTTTCCTTTCAGTGATGATAACTATTAGCTCTGGAAAATCATTTTTGATTAAAAGATTGATTAAGGTTCCAACTCAGTCAATTAAATTTTCACCTTCAGTGAACCTATTCAATTTTTAGTCAAATAAAGTGCTTGTATAAGGAGAGAGTCCAGTTTTTACAATCACTAGCACCCATTTTTCAACAGTTAGGTTCAAAACTGAATAAGACAGCTATCTGCTACATATCTACAGTAATATATTTCAAATGTAAAAAATGAAATACTATCAAAACAAGTAGATATAGAGTTAGCATGGACTGTGTAAGACATACTGCAGTGAATTCTGAACAGTAGAGCAGAGATGTAGTCTAGTTTTTTGTAATGAGCATACTGTGATTTTTCCCTCCCTCACCCGTCCCAAAGCGACACCCCATAAGCACTACACTAATGTGTGCAGTATGCATCTACATGTAACTGACAGCATTCTGAAAGACTGCTTATGTGATATCAACATGTCAATTTATTATAAGCAACACAAGACAGCCAATGACATTTACAGCTGGGGAGACTGGACTGATTTTCTACTGTGTTAATCATCTAAATTTTTCCCTGAATAATATGGTCCCTGGAGCACAGGTTTTATGAGCTGGCAATTTTCAATGCACATTTAAGAGTGCCTGTTTTTATATTCCCTAGCCTGACCTTCAGTCCACAAGACTGGCCAGGAGGTCTCATCTCTCTCGTCATCTGAAACAAGGAGATATAAACATTGTATTCAATTTAACTGCTGTACACAGACACACACACACAGGCCTATCTGTGTTATCTCTCCCCTTTTTCTGCATTCATTGATCCGCACACTAATGTTACTGAAGTTATTAGCTAGTTATGTTGGCCTGAGAAACTCAACGGAAATCCTTGACCTTTGCTAGTGGGTATACGCCGTATACCTGCGTATCACGCACTACACCACTGCAGTAGAGAGCTGTCATCCTTGTTTTGTAAATAATTTTTCATATAAGAAATAATGCTATCTGTTGTAAGTAATTTTAGCTCAGTGTTTTATGAACAACAAAGTGTGTTTGTTGGGAGAAAATCTTTGCTAGTGTTATTGAGGGGTGACTTGAGACCTGTATGAAGGGATTTGGTAGTTTTAGTGCATTTTCAATGCAAAATGTATTTTGGATAAAGGTTGATAAAAAGGTATAAAAATGTGCAAGTGAACTATTTTGTATTTGTCCACTAGGTGGCAGGCCAGCATTTCAATGCTTTTGAGACTAACGGTACATGCAGCAATAACTAAATCTATAATAAAAAGTTGTCTGTCATAAAAGACAGAGCAGCCATCAGTACTTTCTGTTAATATTTTATCATTTTAAGTAACTTTCTACAGAGTTGTAGACAGAGTTATCACACTTGACCAATGGATATCAATCCATGACCTTTCTTGACACATAGGTTTCAAATTAATTTGTTTTGAAAGAAAAAGCATATTATCTAAAAAAAAAATTTTTTTTCCAGGTCTGACAATCAAAATATTACAACCCTCTAAGATTTCCGGATTTTTCCACATGCATATGACCCTAAATTTAAACTTCTATCAAACCTAAAATTGGAATGATATGGTAACAAAATAATCTTTAAGGGTTATGACATTTAAAGCAATCTGAAAGAATGTGTATATTCTGTCCACCTGTTTCAAAAAATAGTAGGACAGCAGTTTATATAAATGCATATTATCTTTCTATGGAGTTTTAAACTAACCTGATTTGGTATTTCCGCATTGTAAGAGAAATACTGTTCATCTGTAGATCATATACTGGAAAACAGTAAATTGGCAATATCAAACCAGCAGAAGTAAAGACCAAAAGTAAGATTTCACTTGATTATCAATTATCATTCTTATTACAAGTGAGTATAACAAATACAAAGTAAACAAACCCCATGTAATGAATACTTGAACACCTATACATAAACTCATGCATCCACAGGGATTTATGCCCAAACTTCCAAAAGATGGAAGCTTATGCAGCTTAATGTGATCTAAATGTGCACTAGCTAAATATTAAAAAATGAGTTGTTTTAATGCTCACTAACAAGAAAACTGCAAAAGTGGCTATTTTGCCTCCTATTTGTTGACTTAACACAAAGACAAATAAAGAAATCATCTTATATACGGTATATACCATATGTTTACATGCATTGCTGCAGTTTTAATTCTCTCTCAGTCGTTCCTAATGAATGTTTGATACCTGCTGGATATGTAACTTGGCCTTTAAATGGCATCGATTTTCTTACCTGACGCTCCATTCTAGGGCGCCACTTAACAAGCTGTTCCAATCATTATGGGCTCCTGAGTCACACGGCACGGCGGGAGACTAATTAATCGATCAAACTTGGGTAAAAGCTGGTTATACTGTAGGAGATGCTGATGATGAAATTAACAGACTGTGAGTTTCATCACTATGGAAAAATTTTAGACAAAGACTACGTTTTTCATGCACTTAACAGACATATAATTTAATTTACATGAGGAATAGTTTTATAACACAACAACATTAGCATTAGGCAGTAAAGGATGCATTGTGCACAGCTCAGTACAAATCTTCATTTGGTTTAAAGAGGACTAACAGCTAATCATATTAAAGTCAAAAATACAACGTATGGTCTGTGCCGAGGCAACACTGTAAGACTACACAAGTAAATTGGATTTTGAATTCTTCTATAAATACCTTTTTAATTAGTTGAGCAAGAAGTACCTGCCAACAATACTTAATCATGAAGTCTGAAAATAAATTAAGGGGATCAGAATTTAAAAATAACAATGACTGAATAAACTTCACTCAAGATCTATTTGCATAAGATAAATCAGCACTAATAAGGTTTTCTAAAGTGCCTCTGAGACACCAGAGATCAGTCTATATGCTTAAATAAAGTTAAAGAAAAGATACTATTTAAGGTACCAGAAGGCAGTATGGAATATGACACCACCCATATTAATAATAATAATAATAATAATTTATTGTGCAAAGTATTCAACATTATAGGTGCTTACTTAACAGAACAGCCTAAAAACCCAAACAAAACACAAGCATCATTTACTTCATTTATTATAATAAATATATTGTATATACACTAATTTAACATGAGTACAATTCATATATACAAATAAACTATAATAGACTGTTTTTCAGAACACACCTAAGGCCCATTTTCAAGAGCACAAGCAGTCAAAGATGGGCCATCTTCAGATACATAAACCAACAGCTTGCAGATGGACTAACAAGAATATCTTGGTGTGAATCCTCAGGAGGTCAGAAACACAATGAGCAACCTTAAATATATCACCTACCTATATAAACTGTGAAGCAAATACCTGTTTAATATACACAACCCTCTGATACTCTGAGGGTCACAAAAGTTGTTTCTTCAGCTTGTAGGTATTTGCCAAGTGGTGAAACTGCCAGATAGTGAGAGTGACAGTTCATTTAGGATTCAAATTTGCTAAAATAAAAGCTTTTATGAGACAATCCCGCTTTTGATTGTGATCTGTCCAGTTTTTACATTCATGGGTTAAGGAACCAGTCATGATGGACCACCAAAATAGTTTTTTTTTTCCTTTTGGCTATTCCCTTTAAACACTGATGCATTTTACTAATACCCATCATCGAGGTGATCTGCTCATCTCCACACCAAGAGCATCATAAATTACCTCCACAATTTCACAGGCCTACCATAGCAACGTGTTGCTTCCTCCATAAGACAATCTAAAGCCCTGAGCCACAGTCATCCAGATAACTATCTTCATCCATTATAGATTAATCACCAGGTACCCCAGAATTCCAGCTATGAGCAAAACCGCAGTGAAAATGATCCCTGCAAATACTTTCATCAACCCAGTTTCTCCTTCCACCGTTTCTTTGGGTTCCTCCTCGCAGATCGAGATCACACCAACCGATGAATTCCCAACGCTGACGGTGGATTTCAACTCGGCTCCCGCCTCTTGCTTCGCCTCGACTGCCCACGGCGCCACCTGGACCTTCATCTCCATCTCCTCCATCATCTGGTCCACCTGAGCGATCTCGGTCTCCAGCTCTTTGAGGTCCACCGTGTCGATGTTCGCGTCGGCTTCGTACTTCATGTTTTGGACGCTCATGGCTCGAGCCGCGACGGTGGTGGTGCTGCCTGTCATTCCCGTCTGGATGAGGTGTCTCGTCGGCACTTTGAGAGGAAAATCCTGCCCGATCTCCAAGGACCTCTTCATGTCCACCTCCAGGAGCTCCATGCTGCTGGTGAAGAGCACCCAGAGGCGCTCATATTCAGTTCGATCATCTTTGCTGATGTTTTTGTCCTTCAGAAGAGCCGTGAGTTTAGTCCTGTTGGCCACGGCCAGCTCCTGGGCTTTCTTTCGGGTCTTTTTAAGTTCCTCTCGGAGGTTTTGGGAATCAGATGTGCTCCCCAAAGCGATGACCAGATGCCTGTAGCAAGCTGTGACTTTGTTGAGCGCGTCCAACATGGTCTTGCATTCGTCTTTGCCCATGTTTGCGCGGAGATACGGATAAGTTTTTCACCGAAAATCCACAAAACTAGTGAAAAACGCGCTGGATGATAGTGTCTTTTAGTTTCCGCGAGAGCAGAGCAGTCATACGAGGGCACTCACCACCATCATCATCATCATCATCATCGCTCTCGTCATTGCAAATTCCTCACCATCCATGTTCCCTGTTGATGCAGACAGACAGCAGCAGTCGGGCTTATCACTAAATGGATCCCTAAACGGCTTTAGTTGCGCTGCCGGAGATTAGAAGGCTTCAGTATGCATGAATTTAAAACGTGCCTCTCTTCTTCTTTTTGCGCAACGTGCATGCCATTTGAAACATAACAGGTGTTCATTTTAAAACTCCAAACAGAACGTCTACCCCATGACGTCACAAAGGCATTCCGAGAGAGAGAGAGAGAGAGAGAGAGAGAGAGAGAGCAATGTAAAGGAGGAATGTAAACAAACCCCCGATCGTTCTAAACGCGCCGGAGTTGTTGTCGTGTAATGGTTGTCGGTGTCGGTGATGATGCTGATGGTGATGCTGATGAAGATGCCGAGGTTTTCAGATGGCAGCAGCGATCCGTTATTCGCCCGTCATCCGTGATACGAGCTTAAATAGGAGTAAATGCTTGCCAGTGAAATAAGCAGTCTAGCACTCACATCCTGGAAGATCAGCCAAACCTGTCGCGATTGGTTGGCCGATACCATTTGATACCGTTTTTTATAGGTCTCTTAAAAGTATTTATAAGCACTGTTTGGAATTTTGTTTTTGATATACCAACAGTTTTGTTATAAAATTGGTTAAATTAGGCTATTTAAAAAAATGCTTTCATATAACATAACATAGAATAGCCTATAATAAACAGTTATTCTGCTTTGTGCTTTGCTTGATGCCTCTCCACAGTACATGTTTTGTATTAGTGAAGGAACAGGTGGCAGTGCTACCTTTAAAAAAAGAACATGCAGTCCAATATTTAATCAGAGCTGATATTCATAAACCATTACACTGATGGCATGGCTGAAAAGGTCTGAATCAAATATAGTTGTTCCTTTACTAATTTGGATACCTCTCAAGTAGTTTTGGAACACCTTACAACTTTAACCCAGCTTGGAAGTGTTGATGCTGAGTGGCTTATGGGGTTTATTTTGTTAACAAGCAAAGCTTACAAGAGCTTAAATTCGGGCTTTAACTGAAATTGTGATTCTTATTTTAGATGCTGCAAACATATCATTAGCACTTTAAGAGCTGTGTGCATCGCATCAAATAGACCCTAAAAATAGGAAACACATGATTCAATGTATTTAAAGAGATGCACAATACATTTTTACAGAGTTCCCCTGTGAAGCAGTTGTCCCATGAGGACTACACAGATTGAATAGCTTATACTTTTAGATACAGGCCAACAACACTAGTACAACAACCAAAGCTTTTAAAAAGTCTACATTCAACTTTTGCTGTATTTTAAAATAAAATTATTTTCAAGCCTATTTCTGGTCCTTGAGTCTCTTTCTTTATCTCAGGGTTTTAGAAGCACTGATTCTATTTTAAACTTAAAGGTATAGTTACCCAAAAACTAAATTTTTGTCATAATTTCTTGCTTTTGTTGAACACTAAAAGACAATATTTTAATTAATTTTGTTAACCAAACAATGTTGCTGATGGTAGTCATTGACTTCCATAGTACTTTTTTCCATACTATGCAAGTCATTCATTTTTTTCCTATGAACAATGTTAATTTAGAATTCTCACACAACAATGTGATGTTGTGATGTTGTGATGTAGCTTTCATTACCATTTTCTTCTGACCCTAGAAAATTATTAATGTTATATGCTAACTGTGAGAAGAATTTGTCATGTTCATTTAGGGTTCTTTAAAATGGAAAAACTGAATTGGACAAATTCTAAGTTTACTAAAACTAGAAATATGATTTTAGATAATCATGTGTTTTATGTGTTGTGTCTACCATTGTATGATTTTCAGTTAAAGAACTAGGCTTTGTTTTCAATATGGGTCACTTTCACTTAATCACCATTGGCAACCACTCAGCCATGTGCTACTTTCAAAAGCATCTCATTTCAAAACATCTTATGTCAGACTGGGTCTCTCATTAACAGACAGCCACTTGTTTGATATAATGAAACCAGAGCCAGAGTATTAGATATATTGCTCTCCATGAGTACATGTGCATTGACAAATAATATGGATTTCATAAATAGACAGAAAGATTTACACAAATCAGTCTATAAATCTATCTATCTATCTATCTATCTATCCTATTTTATCGCACATTTTTGTTCAGTTATCCCCATGTTCAATAAGATTATAAGTATTCATAGACAGAAATAATTGGGGTGAGTATTTCCTCTAAACTGAATGAGAGAGCATGTGGAGTTGAGAATGCCAAATATATTTGAATGAAGGATTAGTCATGCATTAATAAGAAGGAAATATTGATTTTTGTTCTCATTTTACCCTTGCCTCAGAGCATATGCAGATACAGAATCTGTGCTGCTATCACAACTGTCGTGAGCAGGATCCCAGACTGGGGCAACCCTCAGCTGCAGCTTTGCTTCTGTTATGTCACTGTTGTCCCTGTGAGAAAGACGCCTCAACCCAGGTCTGCTCCAGCGGGACTGTCTCTGCAATTAGCTCACTGGGAGATGCTCTGAATAAAAAGCCACTGCCAAATAACAATTAATTTACAGACTGCCTCTGCTTCGTTTTAATTGATAATCATAGTGTCTTTAACATGTTTGTAAAATGAATAGACATAGTTCCCTTCCAATTGAGTTGCATATTGTTTTACTGTACAATTAGAGCAGTGATGAGACTTCACCTGCTGGGAGACCCGGAGGAAAAAACCTCCACGTTACCCTGCTGTGTGAATGCAGAACAGGATATGCCATTGCAACTGCTGCCCCATAGGGTGAAAAACAGCACGTCCCTGCAGGCCACTGGCTGAGTCGGCCTCCCATCACATCTGCCAGCTGTGCCACCACAATATGCCCACCCCAAGAGACTTCATATGTAGACTACATATACAGGCCTAATGCATCATGGTATTCTTTGAAATACCATGCAAACACCATGAATATGGTAATCATTCAGTATTTTACATGTAGTAGAACAATACAGAAGGACCACACATATGAATTCAGTAGATTGGTAACTTCATAATGCAATTAAAATTGAAGCTTATCTGGTAATCTGCTTATTTAATTCAATTCAAATTTAATTCTAATGTAATTTGTTAGAGAAATGTTTTTACCTACTTCAAGCAAAATGTACATTAATATGCTACTGTTCAAAAGTTTGAGGTCAGAAATTGTTTTGGAAAGAAATTTATTATTTTATTCAGAAAGGATGCATTAAATTGATCAAAAGTTTCAGTAAATACATTTATAACGTTACAAAAGTTTTCTATTTCAAATAAATTAAAATTTTTAAAGAATCATAAAAAATGTATCACATTTTCCACAAAAATATTAAGCAGCACAGCCATTTTTAAAACATTTATAATGAGAAGACATTTTTCTTGATCAGCAAATCAGCATATTAGAATAATTTCTGAAGGATCAAGACTGGAGTAATGATGCTGAAAACTCAGCTTTGTGTCACAGGAATTAATTCAATTTTAAAATATATTCAAATAGAAAACAGTTTTTTAAATTTTGATAATATATCGCAGTATTATACAGTTTGTAGTGTATTTTCAATCAAATAAACACAGTCTTGTTGAGTAAAAGAGATTTTAATTTATTTATTTATTTTAAATAATTTATTTTATCACCTTAGCTAAAATAAAATTCTATAATGATTTGCATTCACATTAATGGGTGGTTATTTAGATGTTAAATAACATTTAAATTATTATTTATTTACTGAATGCATTTTCCTAAATGTTTATTTATATTTATATATATATATATATATATATATATATACACACAACCCGAATTCGGGAAATGTTGGGACTTTTTTCAATTTGAATAAAATGAAATCTAAAAGAATTTCAAATCACATGAGCCAATATTTTATTCAAAATAGAACATAGATAACATAACAAATGTTTAAACTGAGAAATTTTACAATTTTATGCACAAAATGAGCTCATTTCAAATTTGATCTCAAAATAGTTGGGACGGGGGCATGTTTACCATGGTGTAGCATCTCCTCTTATTTTCAAAACAGTTTGAAGATGTCTGGGCATCGAGGTTATGAGTTTTGGTGTTGGAATTTGGTCCCATTCTTGCCTGATATACTGTAGGTTTCCAGCTACTGAAGAGTTCGTGGTCGTCTTTGATGTATTTTTCGTTTAATGATGCGCCAAATGTTCTCTATAGGTGAAAGATCTGGACTGCAGGCATGCAATTCAGCACCCGGACTCTTCTACTATGAAGCCATGCTGTTGTAATAGCTGCAGTATGTGGTTTTGCATTGTCCTGCTGAAATACACAAGGCCTTCCCTGAAATAGACGTCATCTGGAGGGGAGCATATGTTGCTCTAAAACCTTTATATATCTTTCAGCATTCATAGTGCCTTCCAAAACATGCAAGCTGCCCATACCGTATGCACTTATGCATCCTCATACCATCAGAGATGCTGGCTTTCGAACTGAACGCTGATAACACGCTGGAAGGTCTCCGTCTCCCTCCTCTTTAGCCCGGAGGACACGGCGTCCGGGATTTCCAACAAGAATGTCAAATTAGGACTCGTCTGACCATAGAACACTTTTCCACTTTGAAACAGTCCATTTTAAATGAGCCTTGGCCCACAGGACACGACGGCGCTTCTGGGCCATGTTCACATATGGCTTCCTTTTTGCATGATAGAGCTTTAGTTGGCATCTGAAGATGGCACGGCGGATTGTGTTTACCGACAGTGGTTTCTTGAAGTATTCCTGGGCCCATTTAGTAATGTCAATTACAAAATCATGCCGATGAGTGATGCAGTGTCGTCTGAGGGCCCGAAGACCACGGGCATCCAACAAAGGTCTTCGGCCTTGTCCCTTACGTACAGAGATTTCACCAGTTTCTCTGAATCTTTTGATGATGTTATGCACTGTAGATGATGAGATTTGCAAAGGCTTTGCAATTTTGTTATCAACAGTTTTTTATTTTATTTTTTTCACACATAACATCCAAAATATAACAAAACAAAACAACAGACACATACTCAACATCTCAAGGTCCAATCAAAAGGGAGGGAGAGAGGGAATGACAATAAAAACACAAAAGTCACTCCTTTATACAATCACGTATATCCATCAAAAAACACTGCCAAGCATCAATGGTCGAGGGCCTGGCCCCACCAACTCGCGCCGTTGTACATTCACACGTCACTATTTGCAGGAGGCTACGGATCCAATATGTTTTTCTACACATGTGTGGTGTAAACCAGTTCTGGATTATTGTCTTCTTCGCAGCTGTAAAACCAGCAAACAACATTCTCTTTTGCATTGAATTAATACAGAGACCAGAATCATCATTAAGAAGACACAAACTTGGGTTAACAGACCAATCAATTCGCAGTAATGATGACAAAACCAGGTTTACATGTGTCCATAGACTGATGACGACAGGACATTCCCAAAACATATGCAGAAAAGTGCCTGATGATGTAGTGTTACATATATGGCAGTTCAAATTTGACTGTAGTTTCATTTTAAATCTTTTGTAAGGAGTTATGTATGCTCTATGAATGACTTTGAAGTGAATAAGACGATGAGCCAGATTTTTAGATGTTAAGCAGAGATTAGACCATACTCTCTCCCAGTCGACAGATAAATTAAGGTCAGATAATTCCCTATTCCAAATAGTTTTAATAGAAAGAGGTTTTGTAATGCAATCAATAATTTTATTATATATTAAGGAAACAGATGGCCGACCAGCAGATGGTGCAATCCAGTCCCGCATAGGATGAGAGGAAATAGAAGATGCCCACGGAACGCCATACGCTTTGAGAGCAGAACGTAATTGAAGAAAGACAAAATTTGCGGATGCTGGTAGACAAAATTTGGTTCTTAATGTCTGAAATGAACAGAGGCCCTGGTTATCATATATATCACCGCACGTGTTTACACCTAAAGAAGACCAAGAGGGTTGGACAAATGGACGATTTCCACATACAAAATTAAAATTGTACCATAAAGGAGTACTGTTACAAAATTTGAAGGGTCCACCTATCCGACGTTCAACCGTTTTCCAGATTTTAATAGAGTTAGCCACAACCGGACCAAATTTATAATTATCCCCTTTTTTTCCTGTGCCAGTAAATAAAATATCTTGAAGTCTATTTGGTTTAACCTTGTCAGCTTCAATCACTCTCCATGAAACTGTAGATTGAGGATCAACCCAATTATGAAGAGCCTTAAGCTGGAACGACCAATAATATAATTCAAAATTTGGTACAGCCAGTCCTCCTGCGCTATTAGGATGTTGTAATGTGGTAAGTTTATTTCTGGGACATTTATCATTCCAGATAAGCTTAGAAATTATGGAGTTGATCTCCTTAAAGTAACCTGGAGGGGGAGAAAGTGGTAGCATAGAGAAAAAAAAATTTAATCGAGGTAACAAATTCATCTTAACAGTGGAGATTCTTCCTTGGAGAGAGACTTTAAGATTCTTCCATCTTTGAATGTCATTTTTGACCTTAACTAAAATGTTATTAAAATTGTCTCTGGCAATCTTATGAATGTTTTTATATATGGTAATGCCCAAATAGATGAAAGATTCCTTAATAGGGATACATGAGGGAATAGAAGAATTAACCTTAACATTGTTAATTGGCATTAAAGCAGATTTGCTCCAATTTATTTTATATCCTGATAGGCTACTAAAATTATCAAATTCCTTAATTATACTAGAGACTGAAACATCAAAGTGGTCTAAATATAGAATAATATCATCAGCGTATAATGAAATAATATGATTATGATCATGAATCTTAATCGATACTTCAGATTTCCTGATGGCTTGCGCTAAGGGTTCAAGAGATAGACAAAACAATAAGGGGGAAACCCCTGCCTCGTTCCCCGCTGTAAAGGGAATGAGGTGGAAATAATATTACCAGTTATGACTGATGCTGCAGGTGAGTGGTATAATGTCTTAATCATAGAAATGAAGTGTTCACCGAAGCCGAAACATTGCAGAACTGCCCACATATAATTCCACTCTAGCCTGTCAAAGGCTTTTTCTGCATCAAGTGAAAAGACCGCACAATGGGTTGGGTGGGAGTCCGCAAAGTCAAGAATATGAAGGAGTCGACGCATATTGTCAGATGCATTGCGCCCCTTGATGAAACCGGTTTGGTCACCGGATTCATTCTTTCACAGATTGGAGAGCCTCTGCCCATCTTTACTTCTGAGAGACTCTGCATCTCTAAGACATCCGTTTTATAGCTAATCATGTTACAGCCCTGATGTCAATTAACTTAATAAGTTGCTAGATGTTCTCCCAGCTGAATCTTTTCAAAAGTTCTTGCTTTTTCAGCCCTTTGTGCCAATTTTTTTGAGACCTGTAGCAGGCATCAAATTTGAAATGAGCTCATTTAGTGGATAAAAATGTAAAATTTCTCTCTTTAAACATTTGTTATGTTCTCTATGTTCTATTGTGAATAAAATATTGGCTCATGTGATTTGAAAGTCTTTTATTTTTCATTTTATTCAAATTTTAAAAAAACGTCCCAACATTTCCGAAATTCGGGTTTTGTGTGTGTGTGTGTGTGTATATATATATATATATATATATACAGTGGTGTGAAAAAGTGTTGGCCCCCTTCCTGATTTTTTATTTTTTTGCATGTTTGCCACACTTTAATGTTTCAGATCATCAAACAAATTTAAATATTAATCAAAGATAACACAAGTAAACACAACATGCAGTTTTTAAATGAAGGTTTTTTTTTATGAAGGGAAAACAAAATCCAAACCCACATGGCCCTGTGTGAAAAAGTGTTTGCCCCCACCCCCTGTTAAAACATAACTGTGGTTTATCACACCTGAGTTCAGTTTCTCTAGCCACATCCAGGCCTGATTATTGCCACACCTGTTCGCAATCAAGAAATCACTTAAATAGGACCTGCCTGACAAAGTGAAGTAGACCAAAAGATCCTCAAAAGCTACACATCATGTTGAGATCCAAAGAAATTCAGGAACAAATGAGAAAGAAAGTAATTGAGATCTATCAGTCTGGAAAAGGTTATAAAGCCATTTCTAAAGCTTTGGGACTCCAGCGAACCACAGTGAGAGCCATTATCCACAAATGGCGAAAACATGGAACAGTGGTGAACCTTCCCAGGAGTGGCCGGCCGACCAAAATTACCCCAAGAGCGCAGCGAGGACTCATCCAAGAGGTCACAAAAGACCCCACAACAACATCTAAAGAACTGCAGGCCTCACTTGCCTCAGTTAAGGTCAGTGTTCATGACTCCACCATAAGAAAGAGACTGGGCAAAAATGGCCTGCACGGCAGAGTTCCAAGACGAAAACCGCTGCTGAGCTAAAAGAACATAAAAGCCTCAGTTTTGCCAGATAACATCTTGATGATCCCCAAGACTTTTGTGGCTTTGAGGTCATCTAAAGAACTGCAGGCCTCACTTGCCTCAGTTAAGGTCAGTGTTCATGACTCCACCATAAGAAAGAGACTGGGCAAAAATGGCCTGCATGGCAGAGTTCCAAGACGAAAACCGCTGCTGAGCTAAAAGAACATAAAAGCTCATCTCAGTTTTGCCAGATAACATCTTGATGATCCCCAAGACTTTTGGGAAAATACTCTGTGGACTGACGAGACAAAAGTTGAACTTTTTGGAAGGTGTGTGTCCCATTACATCTGGCGTAAAAGTAACACAGCATTTCAGAAAAAGAACATCATACCAACAGTAAAATATGGTGGTGGTAGTGTGATGGTCTGGGGCTGTTTTGCTGCTTCAGGACCTGGAAGATTTGCTGTGATAAATGGAACCATGAATTCTGCTGTCTACCAAAAAATCCTGAAGGACAATATCCGGCCATCTGTTCGTGACCTCAAGCTGAAGCGAACTTGGGTTCTGCAGCAGGACAATGATCCAAAACACACCAGCAAATCCACCTCTGAATGGCTGAAGAAAAACAAAATGAAGACTTTGGAGTGGCCTAGTCAAAGTCCTGACCTGAATCCTATTGAGATGCTGTGGCATGACCTTAAAAAGGCGGTTCATGCTCGAAAACCCTCCAATGTGGCTGAATTACAACAATTCTGCCAAGATGAGTGGGCCAAAATTCCTCCACAGCGCTGTAACAGACTCATTGCAAGTTATCGCAAACGCTTGATGGCAGTTGTTGCTGCTAAGGGTGGCCCAACCAGTTATTAGGTTTAGGGGGCAAGCACTTTTTCACACAGGGCCATGTGGGTTTGGATTTTGTTTTCCCTTCATAATAAAAAACTTCATTCAAAAACTGCATGTTGTGCTCACTTGTGTTATCTTTGATTTATATTTAAATTTGTTTGATGATCTGAAACATTAAAGTGTGGCAAACATGCAAAAAAAAAAAATCAGGAAAGGGGCCAACACTTTTTCACACCACTGTATATGTATGTATGTATGTATATATATATATTGTGACGAGCATCCCAAGCACTCATCAGCGTTGCCCTGGAGACGGACACGAATCACCTGCACCAGCTCATCACGGCTGGATCGGCCACACCTGAGGCTCGTTTGCCCACGGCCAGATAAGCCGTGTGAGGCCCAGAAACGAGGAGAGACGTATCTCCTGTAAGCCTGAGAATTAACGTGCGACTTCTCCTCTCTTTCCAGAAACCAGCGTGTGACCGATCCTGCCCTGCCAGAAGCACAGCCGATCCACCACGCACCGGAACACACGGGGAGAGCACCTGAGCACCTCACCAAGCTTACCTTCACTTCTTAGCACTACGTTTGTGAATAAATCCACCCTCCGGGGTATTTATTGAGCTCTCCTTGTCGTGTGATCCTTCCACCTCGCCACACTGGTGGAGAATGCGGGCAGATTAGTGGAAGGTTTCACCGACAAGCGATCTCTCTCTCACTCACCGATCACCTGTCTTTCTTCTCTTCGACAGGCGGTTACTCCTCCCCAAGGAATGGAAGAACTCCTCAGGCAGCTGACGGAGGTCAGCCTGAGCCAGCAGCAAATTGTGGAGCATCTTGCTACCCGCCAGGGCCAGGTCGAGCAAGAGCTCGTGGACCTCCACTCGGCCGCCTGCCAGCGCGTTCCGTTACCGGACTCCCAAAAACAAGCAGCCCAACTCTTGCCTAAAATGACCGCCCACGATGACGTCGAGGCTTACCTCCAGATGTTTGAGAACATCGCCATCACAGAGGGATGGAACCCAGAAGACTGGGCTCGCACACTGGCCCTTCTTCTCACCGGCGAACCCCAACGAGCTTTCTTTAGCCTGCCCACAGAGATGGCAGAGAGCTATGCCAGTGTAAAGCGGGAGATTCTGGCCCGAGTAGGTCTCTCGCCAGTGTGCGCGGCTCAGTGTTTCCACGACTGGGGGTATCAGCTTCGACGTCCCGCCCGAACTCAAGCCGCCGAGCTCACTCGTCTAGCACAACACTGGCTGATGGACGGAGCGCCCACGGCTGCTCAGGTAATGGAACGTGTCGTCGTCGATCGCCTCCTCCGAGCCTTACCCCGCTCTCACCGCCAGGCGGTTGGCATGCGGAATCCCACCACCACGCTGGAGCTGGTAGAGGCGATCGAGCTGGCGGAGGCGGCCCATCGGCGCGAGGCTGGGGAGCGAGTGCCGCCGTTTACCCGGAGGGTGGTCCCAGAGCAACGCGCGCCGGAGGGCATCTCGCGACCAATGGGCAGGACGGCGGCCCCTGAGCCACGGGATGAGTCCATGCCCACAGCGCCCTCTCCTCCGACAGCTCACCCGTGGTTGGCTGGCTGTGTGTTGCACCAAGACCCCCCCGTGGGTGCCCCAGAGGCCGAGGTGAGGATTAACGGCCGTCCGTTCCGTGCCTTGCTGGATTCCGGCAGCGCTGTCAGTCTCGTCCAGGCAAGGATTCTACCCCCCCGTCATGAGACCAAGACCCGGTTGCCGATTACCTGCGTGCACGGGGATACGCAACAGGTGCCCACGCGGCGCGTGACTGTTTCGGCTGCCTCAGGATCTTGGCCCGTTGAAGTGGGCATCGTCCGGGATCTTCCAGTGGCCGTGCTGCTAGGACGAGACTGGCCGGGGTTTGAGGCACTGTTAACGGCCGCCACACAGCCTGCCAGCCCGCGAGGGGGTCACCGTGGATGGAAATCCGTGAGGAAGTCCCATCGCCGCCCCGCTCTCTTGGCCTCCGACAGTGGGAGAGATGGTGTGTCCCCTTCCCATAGTAATAACCTGTTCTTTGATGTCTGCCAACAGGTCTCGGGAGGGGGCTCCTTTGGCCGAGCCCAGTGCGAGGATGAGCGGTTGAAACACTGCTGGTCACAAGTCTGTGTAATGGAGAAAAAAGATCTTCGGCCAAAACCCCATCCTCTCCCACATTTTGTCGTAGAGAACGGCCTGCTCTATTGTGTCGCCCAGCGGAGGGGGGAGGAAAAAAGGCTTCTTGTGGTCCCCCGCTCAAAGACGGAGATGGTCATCCAATTGGCCCATGCGCACCCGTTGGCAGGACATCTCGGCGCGGCAAACACCACGCAGCGCATTCGGGACCGCTTCCACTGGCCTGGCCTGGAGGCCGAAGTAAAGCGCTTCTGCCAAGCCTGCCCGATCTGCCAAAAGACCTCCCCCAAGCCTCCTCCCCCCACGCCGCTCATTCCGCTGCCCATCATAGAGGTGCCCTTCGAGCGCATCGGGATGGATCTGGTGGGGCCGTTACCAAAGTCGGCCCGGGGACACGAACACATCCTTGTCATCGTGGATTATGCCACCCGGTACCCCGAAGCCATTCCTCTACGAAAAGCCACCGCAAAGAACATCGCCCACGAGCTCTTTATGCTTTTCAGCCGGGTTGGCATACCAGCGGAGATCTTGACCGATCAGGGAACCCCGTTCATGTCCCGACTAATGGCTGACCTCTGCCGGTTGCTCCGGGTAAAGCAGCTGCGGACGACCGTATACCATCCCCAGACGGACGGACTCGTCGAGAGGTTCAATCAAACCTTGAAGCAGATGTTACGGCGAGTAGCGGCTGAGGACAGGAGGGACTGGGACCAGATGCTGCCGTATGTCCTGTTTGGTATACGGGAAGTCCCGCAAGCATCCACCGGCTTTACACCGTTTGAGCTCCTTTTCGGCCGACAACCTCGTGGACTGCTCGACGTGGCGAAAGAGGCATGGGAACACCAACAGCCCACCCCACACTGCTCCCTCGTCGAGCATGTCGCCGAAATGAGGCAGCGGATCGACCGTGTGGCGCCATTAGTCCGGGAACATATGGTCAAAGCCCAGCAGGCCCAGCAACGGCACTACAACAGAGCAGCTCAGCCTCGGGAGTTCCAGACAGGTGACCGAGTGATGGTTCTGGTCCCCACGGCTGCCTGCAAATTCCTGGCCACCTGGCGGGGGCCGTACACAGTAGTGGAGAAACTAGGGCCCGTGACGTACCGGGTGCGACAACCAGGAAGACGGAGCCCTGAACAACTTTACCACGTAAACCTGCTAAAGAAATGGGTAGGCACCAGGGAACAGACCGTGGCCCTTGTCACCGTAGAGCCCGTGCTGGTGGATACGAACCCGGACTTGTCGGCGACCCAAAAGGCTGAGCTGCAGCACCTGATCGGTCAGTTCTCAGATGTGTTCTCCGCAGTCCCCGGGCGAACTCACCTCCTCCAACACGACATCAGGACACCAACCGGAGTCATTGTAAAGCAACGGCCCTACCGGATCCCAGAGGCTCGTCGGCAGGCTATTGAGGACGAAGTTCAACAGATGCTGAAGTTAGGGGTGATTGAACCATCGCGCAGCCCGTGGTCCAGCCCAATCGTCTTGGTCCCGAAGCCAGACGGCACCCTCCGCTTCTGCAATGACTTTCGGCGCCTAAACGAAGTGTCTGAGTTTGACGGGTACCCAATGCCCCGAGTGGATGAGCTCCTGGATCTCCTGGGAAGGGCCTGGTATATTTCAACCCTGGACCTCACGAAAGGCTACTGGCAGGTACCCCTCTCTGACAGCGCCAAGGCAAAGACTGCCTTCTCGACCCCAAGTGGCCACTGGCAGTATCGGACCCTTCCCTTCGGCCTACACGGGGCCCCAGCCACGTTCCAGAGGCTTATGGATATAGTCCTCCGGCCCCATCAGCAGTACGCAGCCGCGTACCTCGACGACGTGGTCATCCATTCGGAGCGTTGGGAGGATCACCTAGACCGGCTGCGGAGGGTGTTTATGGAACTTCGAAGGGCTGGACTCGCCGCCAACCCTCGCAAGTGCCACCTAGCGCTGTTCAGTGGTGGACAAAGTACACAGATCAAGTACTTGAGTAAAAGTACAGATACGTATAATAAAATATTACTCCAGTAAAAGTAAAAGTACTGCTTTTTCAATTTTACTCGAGTGAAAGTACAAAAGTACTAGATTTTTTATGTACTTAAGTAAAAAAGTACTGATAGATAGATTTATTGTCCAATTTTATATAGACTACTTTATTTAATTTTATATTAGCACATATTTTTATAATCCTACTCCCCAAAATACCTGGGATTTTCCCAAAATAACCACTATATGGAGTCAAGATATATATTTTGTTGTAATGTTCACTGTGAAGCTTACACTGCGATATACCTGAGAGAAAACAGATTTGATCATCTAATTTTCACCAGTAAGAAAAAAAGTGTTTTAAAACTTGTTTTGCAGAACGTCAGTTATATATGACATGAGAATTTGGCCTGAAGTTAGGAAGAACATTTTAAGGAAAATATAATTATATTTTCATAATGATTTTTTTCTTTTCTTCTCAAACCTTGTCTGTGGTGTAAAATCACCCCTGGCTAAATGCCCCCAAAGGGCATCACTTCCCACTTTGATAATTACTGTAGTTACCATGTTCTGAACATCACATCCTTTCTTTTTACTATTTCTTTGGAATCTATCTAGTTGGTTGAATAAAAATATTTGGACTTTATATCTAAAAATTTCCTCAACTTAGCACCAGCAAGCTTGTTAGCTAGACAGTTAGCATCAGGTAACAATATTTACTTATGTTCAGTATGGTTATGAATAAACATTCACATCTGTCTACTGGGCTAGATGATCTAAACAATATAAAAAATTATACTGTTGATAAACAATATAAAAACAGACATCACATAGGGCTAAATGCGTAGCATTTTAATAAAACTGCTAACGTTACAGCAGCGGGGAATATGAACGTGCATGAGTTATTTTATTTAATTTGTGTTATTTTAATGTTTCGTTTTTTTTTACCTAAAACATAGAGACACTGACATTGATCTGTCTGCATTCAAGCATTTCAGAGGGCTTAAATAGATCACCCTTTACAGCAGATTTAGTTCACAAACAACTGACAGTTTTGACCTAAATATGATTTTCAGTTACAATAATTAATCCTAAAATTCGACATTAGTAACTTACTTTTCGCAGCATTAGTTGCGCACGCGCGCCCGGTTCTTTACTTGTGAGTTCAGTTCACTGAAGACTCGCTCTAAACGGTTCATTTGAATCAGTGAGTTGTCGACTCGAGAACAGCTGCAATCGGATCATTCCAATTCGTGAATGAATCGTTTGTTGCGATTTGCGAACCGATTTAACAGGTTCATTGAAAAGAATCAGTTTGTTCATGAATAAACCACCGCATCTGCGTCTCGGAGCACGTGATGTATTATAAGGAGTAACGATATGTTTTATGAAATTTAGTGAAGTAAAAAGTACGATCTTATGCTTTGGAATGTAGTGAAGTAAAAGTAAAAGTTACTCAAAATAAAACTACTCCAGTAAAGTACAGATACTTGAAAAATTTACTTAAGTACAGTAACGAATTACTTTTACTTCGTTACTGACCACCACTGGCGCTGTTTGAGGCCAAGTACCTGGGCTTCCGGGTCGGACGGGGCCTCATCAAGCCCCAGGAGAGAAAGGTTGAAGCCGTCCGCGCCGCCCCGAGACCGAGCACGAAGACTCAGGTACGAGCATTCCTAGGGTTGGCGGGGTACTATCGCTGCTTCATCCCTAACTTCTCCTCCTTAGCCGCCCCTCTGACAGACCTGACCAGAAAGGGGCAGCCTGAGTGCGTGGTCTGGAGCCCCGAGACGGAGAAGGCGTTCCAGCGGATCAAGAGCGCGCTGACGGAGGAACCGGTCCTGCGCGCCCCCGATTTCGGCTGCCCCTTTCTGCTACAGACGGATGCCTCCGAGACGGGATTGGGAGCCGTCCTGTCGCAAGTCCAGGAAGGTGAGGAACATCCCATCTTGTTTATCAGCAGGAAGCTGACGTCAGCCGAGAAGAACTACGCGACAGTCGAGAAGGAGGCTCTGGCCATAAAATGGGCAGTCCTGGAGCTGCGGTACCATCTTCTGGGCCGTAAGTTTACGCTCCTGACGGACCACGCGCCCCTCCAATGGATGGCTAGGGCCAAGGACACTAACGCCAGGGTGACGCGGTGGTTCCTCGTGCTCCAGGATTTTTGCTTTGTCGTCCGCCATCGGGCCGGAGCCTCCAACGCCAACGCGGACGGACTCTCTCGGATCTGGTCAGCGTTCGCAGGTCTGTCAGGGGTCACTCCCCACCCACCCCCAGTCTCCCCCTTGCTGTTACCCTATGTTTCCACCGGGACCAGGACAACGCTTGGGGGGGGGGGAGTGTGACGAGCGTCCCAAGCACTCATCAGCGTTGCCCTGGAGACGGACACGAATCACCTGCACCAGCTCATCACGGCTGGATCGGCCACACCTGAGGCTCGTTTGCCCACGGCCAGATAAGCCGTGTGAGGCCCGGAAACGAGGAGAGACGTATCTCCTGTAAGCCTGAGAATTAACGTGCGACTTCTCCTCTCTTTCCAGAAACCAGCGTGTGACCGATCCTGCCCTGCCAGAAGCACAGCCGATCCACCACGCACCGGAACACACGGGGAGAGCACCTGAGCACCTCACCAAGCTTACCTTCACTTCTTAGCACTACGTTTGTGAATAAATCCACCCTCCGGGGTATTTATTGAGCTCTCCTTGTCGTGTGATCCTTCCACCTCGCCACAATATATATACAGGTGCTGGTCATATAATTAGAATATCATCAAAAAGTTGATTTATTTCACTAATTCCATTCAAAAAGTGAAACTTGTATAATGTATACATTCATTCCACACAGACTGATATATTTCAAGTGTTTATTTCTTTTCATTTTGATGATTATAAGTGACAACTAATGAAAACCCCAAATTCAGTATCTCAGAAAATTAGAATATTGTGAAAAGGTTCAATATTGAAGACACCTGGTGCCACACTCTAATCAGCTAATTAACTCAAAACACCTGCAAAGGCCTTTAAATGGTCTCTCAGTCTATTTCTGTAGGCTACACAATCATGGGGAAGACTGCTGACTTGACAGTTGTCCAAAAGACGACCATTGACACCTTGCACAAGGAGGGCAAGACACAAAAGGTCATTGCAAAAGAGGCTGGCTGTTCACAGAGCTCTGTGTCCAAGCACATTAATAGAGAGGCGAAGAGAAGGAAAAGATGTGCTAGAAAAAAGTGTACAAGCAATAGGGATAACCGCACCCTGGAGAGGATTGTGAAACAAAACCCATTAAAAAATGTGGGGGAGATTCACAAAGAGTGGACTGCAGCTGGAGTCAGTGCTTCAAGAACCACTACGCACAGACGTATGCAAGACATGGGTTTCAGCTGTCGCATTCCTTGTGTCAAGCCACTCTTGAACAACAGACAGCGTCAGAAGCGTCTCGACTGGACTGCTGCTGAGTGGTCCAAAGTTATGTTCTCTGATGAAAGTAAATTTTGCATTTCCTTTGGAAATCAGGGTCCCAGAGTCTGGAGGAAGAGAGGAGAGGCACAGAATCCACGTTGCTTGAGGTCCAGTGTAAAGTTTCCACAGTCAGTGATGGTTTTGGGTGCCATGTCATCTGCTGGTGTTGGTCCACTGTGTTTTCTGAGGTCCAAGGTCAACACAGCCGTATACCAGGAAGTTTTAGAGCACTTCATGCTTCCTGCTGCTGACCAACTTTATGGAGATGCAGATTTCATTTTCCAACAGGACTTGGCACCTGCACACAGTGCCAAAGCTACCAGTACCTGGTTTAAGGACCATGGTATCCCTGTTCTTAATTGGCCAGCAAACTCGCCTGACCTTAACCCCATAGAAAATCTATGGAGTATTGTGAAGAGGAAGAAGTGATATGCCAGACCCAACATTGCAGAAGAGCTGAAGGCCACTATCAGAGCAACCTGGGCTCTCATAACACCTGAGCAGTGCCACAGACTGATCGACTCCATGCCACGCCGCATTGCTGCAGTAATTCAGGCAAAAGGAGCCCCAACTAAGTATTGAGTGCTGTACATGCTCATACTTTTCATGTTCATACTTTTCAGTTGGCCAAGATTTCTAAAAATCCTTTCTTTGGATTGGTCTTAAGTAATATTCTAATTTTCTGAGATACTGAATTTGGGGTTTTCATTAGTTGTCAGTTATAATCATCAAAATTAAAAGAAATAAACACTTGAAATATATCAGTCTGTGTGGAATGAATGTATACATTATACAAGTTTCACTTTTTGAATGGAATTAGTGAAATAAATCAACTTTTTGATGATATTCTAATTATATGACCAGCACCATATATATATATATGTGTGTGTGTATATGTATATGTTCATGCACCACCCTGCAGTGCAATTCATATTTCATGTGGGGAACAAGTCTATTTAATTTAATGGTACCTCATTTGTTACCATCTGTTCAAAACCTAATCATGACATCTGGTGCTGGCAGCTTATTGTTGTTTTCATGAGTACCTTTACAAATTCCATATTCATTTCTGCTTTGAGCTGATTTGATCTGCAACTGAGAAAATCATGTAGAACACTGACACGCAACCAGCCCTGCTCAGAGAAAATGTTGCTTGATGTTTAATAGCTCTTCTCCAGTGGATGGAGAAGTGACCTGAAATACACCCACAGCAGGAAGCTCTTAGCCTTGGAGAGAGCAAATGAGTCCACAAGCTTCCAGCTGCTTTCCTGTCATAAGCATTAAGGTTCATATTGGCAGGTTCTATCCTTGGATGTATTGAACTTAAAATGTACTTTTTAAAGGGAAAGTCCACCCAAAAATAAACTTCTTTCATGTTATTCCAAACCTATAGAATAAAACTGTTTTGATGGACTTAACTGTATGCATGTCTTTCTTCTGTGGAACATAAAAGAAGATATTTTGAAGAATGTTGCTAACAAAACTGAAAAATGGTTTTAGTTTCCTTTGACTTCCATTGCATGGACAAAAATCACAATGGAAGTCAACAGGAATTTAAACTGTTTAATGCTTCAAAGTATCTTTTTTTCATGTTCCGCAGAGGACAGAAACAGATTGAAACATGAGGGCGAGTAAATTATGATGGAATATCTTTTTTTGGTGGACTATCCCTTTAAGTTTTTTGACCTGATCAGCAACCCTGTAAAGAACTTCCAGTAAATTAACTATGGAGAGGATGGCACATTTGACTGTGCCTAGCCATAGAAACAAAATAAGTGTGTTTACTGGCCCCTTGGGGCACTTAAACATTTGCATAGGCTTTCATATTAATGAGAAACACAGAGCAGAAGAAGGCATACGGTTGTGAGTGTTTACTCAAGCAGCTTCACAGTAGATCAAATATTGAAATGGTACAGAAAACATGCTAATGCACTATAAGGATGGTCTTTGACTGAGGGGGTCACCAGCCCAAACCACATGATGATCTGTACATTCTGTAATCCAGATTACCAGGTTACTAAAGGCCCCTGGATTAACACTATAATGCTCACTAATGCCCCTTTTAATGGAAGTAGCCTTTTCCTCACTCATCTTCTGACCATGTGAAATGGCTTCTTCAGACCAAAGTTTTCAAAAGGGATAGAGCACTTAATCTGAGGCCGGAGGATATCAGCAACCAGCAAATACATTTACGTGAATTTACAGTACATTCAAGTACATTGACGTTAATGATATGCAAAGGCATCATTGTTTTCATGTGGTTGAAAACACTCAAAAAATCTGTCCAAAATATGTATTTAAATATATGCTATAATGCATGTTGTAAACAGTAAAGCTCAATGAAATATATATATTATTTTCAACCTTCATATAACAAAATATATTTCAAAATGTATTTCATGGGCAAGAAAATACAATTTCCAATCTTCCAGTAGCCTACATTTAGGTTATTTATTATATGTATTATATGTTATGTGTTATAGACAAATAAAGTTTTGTCTTCAAATGCGACATTTGTGAATGTATTTTCTTGGACTGAAATGAGGGCAAAATAAACTTTTTAATGCTTTTTTATATAAATATATATTATATTTATATGCTTTTTTTGTATATTTTGAAATATATTTAAAGATATCTTTCAATACATTATATATTTCTGTATGGGCACAAAAACGGCATACAAATATTAAATATTATAAAATATGTTTTAAAAAAATGTTTAATAGAATGTATTATGCAGCATAAGCATCTTGGAAGAAAAAAAATGGAAATAGATATATAGATTTTTATCAATTTGGTGTGAACTCCACACACTCCACTGAGAGGATATAAAAAATCATGGCTGATATGAATTCTAATTCATTTGTTACATGGAAATGTCAAGTTGATTGCATTGTGGGAAATGGAACCAAGCTGCATTGATGCCGCATCTCAAATGCAGTAGTTCTTCCGAATATTTCATGCATACAGAAAATTCACATACTATGCACAGAACTTTATGTTAAACATGTCCATAAAGTGCTTCTAAATATTCTGTTCCATGTTTCTTCCTCTAGATATCCACATAGGCTGCAGTGAATATTTAGAGTTCCTTTTTGGAGTTTTTGAGCGTGCATTAAAAAGAGATGAGTGTTTTATCGGCTGAATATGAAGAAAAAATAAAACAGCACACCAGCCAGACGAAAAGAACGGTAAAAGGAGTGCTTGTCTTCTTTATTGAATTATTGATGCCGCACTCCAGAGATTCACAGACTGTGTAGTTCCTGGCAGAGTCCTACACGCAATATCTGACCTGGCGTAACCGGAGATTCACATCACCGTACTAGTGCCATGTCTGGGTGTCTTAATGACAAGCCTCATCATGGCATTTAAACCCAAGGTAAATCTCGTTTGCTTTTTAATCTATTGTTAACCCTGCTTGTCTGTTTGCACATACCCTTTATTATACATACCCCCTTATATTCATACTCTAACTTATACTTTAACGTATATCTGCTGAGGCTCTCACAGATGACCTTGATGCCACCTGCAGTTGCATTATGAACCATGACTTCTCTCCACTAAAAGGGATCATCTGAACGGGAGACGAAGCATCTGTCAGTGCCAGTTTTAGCACTAATCCGATCTCATCTTTACCCGCAGATAGCTGAGAACGTGAGGTGAGAGTGAAAAGCCTCCTCTTGCCTCATTCCATACTATCCCATGTTCATCTTGCAACAAACTGATATGGTTTTATCCTGCGTCATTCCAATCACACGACAAAAGATTTCAACAACCTGTACTAACACTCATAAAAGATGGGGCATATTAATACCTGAATAGTAGGCCTACATACATTAGTAATTTTTGATAAGGTGCCTCCCACATTTTGAACTTTGTTTTGAGAGAGAGTTTAGAAAACATATCTAACACTGTGCACTAAACAAATGTGATGCAATAAGATTCCAGCAACAAGCAATTTGTTTGTCCACACCAGATGCAAGATGTCCATGATGCCCATTTCCAGCATAACTGTGACTTTTTATCTTACAGTTCAGACATTTTTCTTAGTGTAATTTCATTTTTCTGTGTTTATAATTTACCAATCTGGCATTTTTCGTAATTCAATTTTTTTGTTTTTAAATAGCCAGAAAAAAAGTCTTAACTGTGAAAAAAAAACTTTATTTTATTTTTTAATATTTTATACAAAATAAGCTACAAAATCAATCAAAAATCACAGCCAATCAGAACAGCGTGTGGGCGGAGTCTTTTTGCAAGCACACTGCACTCACAACTAAATGGATAATCTAATTCATAAATATTAAACCATTTCAACATTATTTAAAATAAATAAATAAATAAATATATAGAGTGACTGATGCAATCATTGTTACGGAATCCATTGGTTTGTTCACACTGAGTTCATAGTCACCGTTCATGTTTACTTTCTTTAACGATCTGAGGCCTATATATTATTGTTGCTTTCATTGTGTAACTATAAAGGTTACGCAAAATGATATTCAAACTCACATTAGATACATAGTCACATAGTCAGTACCTGAGATTATCATTGTCATAAGGACAATCCAGTCCTGTCTCTTGCCGACTATCACCATCGTGTCTGATTAGAACGTTGTAAATTTTGTTAAGTTTCCAGAAAAAGTGTTTATCTTAATATTCTTCAAGTCAGAAAGAGCAATGATATCCTGTATGCACATCTGAAAGTGTTCATTTAGTCATGACAGGTAGATTTTCTCAGTGTTTCCTCTTGTTTTAATGGTGTTGTTTGAAGACTTTGGGGTAAATTAATGCATTATGGGAAATATAGGCCTCTGCCATGTGGGCCATAAAATGAAGGTTTATTAAATACAAAATACATACATTTAAATACAAAATTTAAATAGCATTTAATGTTTGAAGATCAAGATCAAGATCATATCATATCTTGATATGATAAGTATGAATCTAAAACAGGTTTGGTCAATAGTCAGTAACATAACTGTTCATTTTGGTTTGTAGCACATTATCTTTGCTGTTTGCTGATTTACAAAATAAAATCTTAACCATATTTGGTTGTAAAAATCAGTGTACATAAACCTAGCAGTTTGAGAGACCATAACAAAAATTGAAATATTAATTCAGAGGGAAACATGATGTAAGTGTCATATTACTCAAGAACTGTCACTCAAATTATTCACTGCAAAAACAGCAAGCATCTCATTGAATGAAAGAAAAAGCAGGGCAAAACTGCTGGACCTGAATCTTGTGCACTTGTGTTTGTGCATGTATGTTCAGTTCTGTGCACAGAGAATTAACTTTGTCCACAGAGGCTGTTTTTGAGAGGTTTATAAAGGCTTTTAAAAAATAATTAGCTCTGACTCGTTCTTCTAAAACCCAGGTTTTTCATGCGGAGGGGCTTGTGGCATTAGTGGGATGTTTAATAATTCAGGTTTAGTCAAAGATGTTTTGTGCAGACTGTTACAGCACTGCCACCTGCCACGCCTGCTGTATCTGAGTCATTATGAGCCCACTGCTCACTGCTCACTGCTGCTTCAGTTTGGCCAGGTGACAAAATCATTATCACTTCAATGCACTTTGCATACTACAAGCAGCATGAAACAAAAGAGCAAGATGAAGAGAATTATGACATGCCGTTAATTTCACACTTCACAAGATGTTAACATAGTAAATTAAATCTTTTAAAACTGAAATTACCTTTGATCGGATCCAAACACACACACATATCTGTCTGTCTCTCTGTCTATCTGACACACGCACCCGGAGCAGTGGGCAGCCGGGGAGCAGTTGGGGGTTCAGTGTCTTGCTCAAAGGTCTCACCTCAGTCGTGGTATTGAGGGTGAAGAGAGCGCTGGACATTCACTCCCCCCACCTACAATCCCTGCCGGACCTGAGACTCGAACCTGCAACCTTTGGATTACGAGTCCGACTCTCTAACCATTAGGACATTGACTGTTACCAATTAAAGGCCATTTAAACAAGTATTTTAAACATTAATTTAATTAATGTTTAAAATTATATATTAATTGTATTAATTATATAGAATAGAATGAAGATTTTATATAGAATAGAACAGAATAGAATATAAGTAAATTCTAATACGAGTGTTTTATTTTAGATTTTTTTTATTCTAATACTGTATTAAAGAAATGACTTTAATATGGTGTCTTTTTTAACAAAATCTGTATAAATTAAAGGGTGTACAAATAGTATCATCATGTACAAAATACATTATGATTTAAATTGTATTATAATAGTATTTTGTACTTTACAGTCACAAGATTGAATGGGAGAGAAGGGCCTCGTGAGGACAGAATTGATGACAGTTACTCTACAGTTACACACACTTGACCCTCTATCAATTGCATATTTATTCTCTGCTAGCTTTTCTTGAAAAACTAACACTAGCTTTCTTTTTTCTATATTCTATCTACTCGTTTTCTTAAAAAAAAAAAAAAACCTTGCTACGTGTACTGTGTTAGGCTAACAGAGACTTGTCAGAGCACTTGCTTGTTGTTGCTCTTTTGTTGGTTATGATTGCTTCTATTGTCCTCATTTGTAAGTCGCTTTGGATAAAAGCGTCTGCTAAATGACTATAAATGTATATGTAATATAATCATCATTCTTTTGATTTTAGGCTGAATTATGATTTGGACTGGACTTGATTTTAGGCTGAATGATGTTCTGGTCAGGTTTCATAATATTATTGATAGAACCATGATCAACTTTTACATAAATCCCAGAGTGATATTGCTAATATATGGGGTGTGTTTTAGTGGGTGCCTGTCTGTGAGCTGGATGAGATTTGAAATGCACTGAGGATGATGTTGTGTTAGTCCAGCTGTTGCTCATGCAGTGTTCCTGAGCAGAGGTGCAGTCTGGGAAACGGAGAGAGCTCCTGTTCTGCTGCACGCTTCAGCCTTTAATCTGCTTTAGCCTCTGCCAGCGCGTGGCTGGTGACTTTTATTGATTTATTTGGTGCGACAGAGCAGAGGATAACTGTTGGGCCACACAGTTTAGGGGTGGAAGAGGAAACGGTTTAAGGGAAACATTCATAGAAGGACACTAGTGATAAGCCTGATGAGGCATTAAAAGCACCAAGAGGCTATAAAGGACATGAAGAGGAAAGATCACGAAGCATCGTTATCATAATCATACCCATCACCATTACATGATATCTCGATGAGGTTATGATTCACTGCGATTTAAGATGATACTCGAATGAATCCGAGAAGTCATTATTTAAATTATACATGGGTTGTGCTTGTATATGTTTCTATCAATACAGTGACTTTTCACTTCGACAAGTAAAGGGAAGGTGTATGAGATAGAGATCTGTAGCGCCACCGCGTGGTGAATCAACTTAATTCACTCATAGCTCTTTTTGAGTAGGCCTATTACCAAGTGTTAAAAGTACAGAGAAATTAGAGGCGAAATGGGAATGCTATGTCAAAAGTGTATTTAATTAAAAGTATATATATAAAAACATGCTTTAAAAAAGTAAAAAACAAAACAAAACAAAAACTTACATTTGTGACAATATTTGTATATTAGCCTACTAATAATTCTGGTAAATTGCTTATGTTCCTGCATAAATGTACATTTGCATTTGAATGCATTTTTTTATTTAAATAATATTTTACAATTAAGCTTTGATAACTGTAAAACTGGAAAGCACCCACTTTTGCACAATTGTCTCAATTTCCAGTCTATAAGTCTTTTTATATAAATGGATTTCACATAAAAAAAAGGTCAAATGTATATACTGGAATTCAAATTAGGTCAGTATAATTCAAACAATATTATATTGCTGCTCATTTTGACCAATTTGGTCCCATGAAAAGCAATGCTGAATAGTAATTAGCCTTTTACTAATTGTTATCCAGTGGCAGACTATGGTATAAAATGTATTACAGAATTTAATATAGTTGAAAATGTCACTTGTCTTAAATTAAATAGAAAGTAACATGTATCAAGCGTTACAACACATTATATTAATTTGGTCCTCTGCACATTTGTTCCCTTTGAGGCCCTTCTCTTAAAAAAAACAAATGGTAGCATTGCCACTGAGACAGAAGTGAGCAGAGGGCACCTGAGACCTCCCTGGAGGAGGCTCCCTGCGCGCTGCAGCGCTCCGCATCCGCCGGTAGGGGTCAGAGGCGAGCGGCGTGTGTTCAGGTCTGTCACTCATCGGACAGCAGAAGCAGCACAAATGATCGCACTGGACTCCGGAAGTGTGTGTGACCCTCATTATTATTTCTCACCTATGAAACGCTCTAAACAGCTTGAGAAATGAAATGATCTATTTATATCTGCCCATCGCTCATCTGAGAATCACAACTGGCGGAAAAAATCTGATTTCGGAGGCGGTAAGCGAAAGAAAAAGCTCAGTATTTCGATAAAGAAAGTGAATCATGATGATGTTTGTATGGCTGCGATTTATCAGCCGATTTACATGTGTTTTACTTCTTTATAATGAGACTGTCGGAATAATTAAAGAGTTTATTGCTAAAATATTAGTTATAAATTAAGGCAGGTTGTAAATATTATAACCAAACGCTGAATTAGATGAAGGGTGTGACGGGAGATTAATCTTAAAGAGAAATAAACATATACATAGGTGTTTTATTATGATGGTTGCTATGGAAGTTTACAAAATAACAACAAGTAATCACAGCATACACGCTGATTTTGTGCCTGTTTATTATTGTTAGCTGCCCGGAACAAATATCGCAAATCAAAACACATTTCCTCATAACAGGCCAGCGTCACTTTCAGTTTGTGTGTGAATGAGAGTTTTTATTTGTATATATTGTAACGTTTCTGAATGTTTTGGGCTTTCAAAAGCGTGAATATTTTGATATCAGGGCAGGTTTCTTTATTTAGTTACGTCTGACTGAGGGAAACTGGGTTTTTAGCAGCATTATCTGATCTGTCAAAGAGGTGGTAAGTGAAACTGAGGTTTATTTATCAGATGATAGGCATCTTTTTCAAACTAACTTTACTCATGAAGGACTTAAAAATATCATTTACATGAAAATGTCATTATGTTATGATTTACACACCCTTATATGACTTTTTTCCTTAGCTAGGATGTCAAGATTTTTCAGTCAATAGCAAGTTCGTTCTGATATAAACCTTCATTGCACATTTACTCAAGTATAGATATATATGTATGTATGTATGTATATGTAATTTGTGTTGTCTATATTCATTTAGCACTGAAGGGTTCAGTATAAGTGCAACATATATTTCATGACCCTTAGTTAAACGCAGTGTTAAAAGTCACTAAACAAAACAAATTGTAATTATGTTTGACTTCACCAAGACAACATTTAAATTAATGTAGCCATAGAAAGTTTTTTGCAAGAAATGATCAGAATTAGTTAGGGACATTATTAGAAAATATAAGGACTATTATTCTATTAAACCATGACATATAGTTGAGCCTGTGTGTTATTTTAGGTTGCAGATTTTACTTTGTAAAATATACAGCTTGTTTAAATATATATGAAGTTTATTTGCAAAAACAGATAACAGATAACCTTTTTTTAATTTTCAAAAATGTTTTTTTGTAATCATGTTTTTATTGTGTTTTATTGTTAGTTATTTTTTACCTAATCAAAATAACCCAACTGCAGTTTGATTGAGATTAATTGGAATGCACAATGAAAAAACACGATTTTTGAAAACTGTTAAAAATGGAGTTATCTGTTTTTGCAAATGAACTCTTCATATATTTAAATGATTATTAGAGATGAAGGCTAATTATGTGTAAGGCTGAAAATAAGGCTCTATCTGCATTGCCCCGCTTACTGACACACTTTCATTTCTTGCCGTAGGTATAATCATTTATCCCATGATTCTCTGTATGTGTGTGTCCTCTACAGGCTCCAGACTGTGGATGCCTTTGAGTTCAAACCCAACAGGGTTCGAGGGGATGTCATTGTGAGGGACGCTCTGCGTGGTGAGTCATTTGCATCACTTGAACAAACCCCTCACACTAAGTAACACACTTTAATTTGTCAGAAAAGCAAATATGTGCAGGTGAGCATTTACTGTAAAGAATTTCACAATATTTTTAAGTATGTTTTCTGCTTTGGAATGAGTGTACATTGTCATTTTTGGCACTGACCAGTCACGGCTTACTTTTAGCCTTTTGGCCTTTTGTTTTGTTAGCAATTTGCATCTCAAAAGTATTTATGTAAATTAGATGCTAAGTTTCAGCCCAAGCTGAAGATAGAAACTTCTTCCTTATTTCTTTAACAAAAGACACCAGATTGGCAGTGAAGTTCCAGTGATACCAGGATAATAAATGGTTTCCACAGCATTATAAGAGAGCTTCATTTTGAAGGCGACACCCTCCCGAGCCTTTTACACACTGAAATTTTAATTACAAAAATATGAGGCTTCTTAGATTTGGACTTTCACTGTATTTGTGGCTGTTTCTAGTGGTTGGATTTGGGAATTTAAAATATTTAGTGGTTATTATATTATTTAGATAGAAGTGCATGCTTGATTCAAAGTACATTTCTGTTCAAAAGTTTGGGGTTGGTAGTCTCTTTCGCTTACCAAGGCTGTGGTTATTTGATGAAAAATACAGCAAAATTGTGAAATATAATTATTACAAGAGTTTTCTATTTGAATATATTTTAAAATGTAATTTATGTATATTAATGTAATAAATGTAATTTATTTTGAGCCGCATTTTGAACCATCTGAAGGCAGTTTAAGGAGGATTGACTGATCCCCAAACAGGAACAGTTATAATAATCAAGCCTTCGTGGTGATAAAAGCATGGATTACTATTTCAAAATTAGTAAAAGACAGAAAGGACTTAATTTTTACCAGGGCTCGCAACTGATAGAAGCTTGACGTGGTTGACTTGTCTATCAAGCTTTAAGACACTGTCCAACACCACACCCAGATTTTTCACGTACGGCTTTACATAAGGTGCCAGAACACCAAGATTTAGATTTGGTATACCGTGAGCATCAGAAGGGGTAAACGCCACAATCTCTGTTTTACTCTCATTCAGACTTAAAAAATTTAGGGACATCCATGCTTTAACATCCAAGAGGTAGGCGGCCACCGGGTCTAATTCATTCTTATGTTTCAAAGGAAGATATATTTGTATGTCATCTGCATACCAATGATAACTTATACCATACTTCTCAGAGATAGATCCGAGGGGAAGCATATACAAGGAAAATAACATGTGAGCTAGAGTAGAGCCTTGAGGGACCCCACAGGTCAAAGGTACAGAGGAAGAGTGAAATTTGCCAGTATTAACTGAGAAACAACTGTTCGTAAGATAAGACTGGAACCAATTTAAGGCTGAACCTCTAATGCCCACTACCTATTCTAAGCGGGCCAGAAGAACATTGTGGTCTACAGTGTCAAAAGCAGCGCTCAAGTCTAAAAGTACCAGTGCTACAGAATTTCCAGAGTCGGTAGCTAAAAGAATATCATTAAACACTTTTAAAAGAGTCGTCTCAGTGGAGTGAAATTTTCTGCTTCCGGCTTTGCTACTGTTCGGACGCTCTATTTATGTTTATGCATTTGGCAGATGCTTTTATAAAAAGTGAATTGAAGGATATAAATTTTATCAGTTCATGCATTCCCTGGGTTGCATTGCCTTGGTGTTGCTACAGTGTAAAAAGAAACTAAGATTATTGGAGTACGTTTTACAAGAAAACGTTTCAGTTCTTCTACTTCAAAATGATTCAATATGGTACTTGCCATTTGTAATTGTAACTAGCAATGTCAACAAAAAAAAAATCACTGTAGTGCCATGCACATGTTGTATTGCTTTCCAATGCTTCTCCTTTATCTATACAGTAACATTATAGACAAGCATGTGAAACAGTGTTATGTCTGGCTGGAATGGCGATCCAATGGGAGTCTTGCTCCTCCTACTCACCCATCTTCCTCTCTTTGCAGGTGAGAATGCAGTCTTCAGGACACCGGTTGAGGGATGTGGAGCAGCACCAGCCCCTGCTCAGCGGAGGGGAGGAGGAGGTGGCAGCCAGCCGCATCTGGTTCATTCAGGACAGCTGCGGGATGGTGTGCGCCTTCATTACCTGGTTTCTGGTTATGTACGCAGAATTCGTGGTGAACTTTGTCATGCTGCTCCCCTCCAAAAGCTTCTGGTACTCTCTCATAAATGGTGTGGCGTTTAACTTCCTGGCCATGCTGGCGCTGACGTCGCACCTGCGAACCATGCTGACGGATCCGGTAAGAAAAGACTTTTAATTAAATGCGGTAATGAACATTTTATGAAGGGTGTTATTGATGTGAGGTGTGTCGTGTTTATCAGGGAGCTGTTCCCAAAGGTAACGCCACTAAAGAATACATGGAGAGTCTGCAGCTGAAGCCAGGAGAGGTCATCTACAAGTGTCCAAAATGCTGCAGCATTAAACCAGAGAGGGCACACCATTGCAGGTATGACCAACATCTGATATATCGCAAAGCTTTTGCTAACAGTATTTTTATGTGTACATGGTCACATTCTACTGTGCACATTTGTGGCATTTTCCCCCCTTAAAATGTCAGACCAGGTTTCTAGCACCAAAACCACTTAATATATGTAATGTAAAATATGTTTTCCATCCTCTTTTTGACATTTTTTTTACAGTATTTAGTTACTGTATTATTTTGACTTGCATGTAAAATGACTTATGTTATGATTGGCTGATCTTTTTGCATTTGGAAAGAATAAAATCCTCCCTTTCAAGTTACTAAATAAATACCACATATGCATTGATATGTAAACATGAGTTGTCCTATTTTAATGTGTTCATGGTTGTGATATCAGAACTAATAAACTGAAGAAGCCATTTTTGCAGTTTAGTTTGAATATACTCTACCGTTCCAAAATTATTTTATGCTCACCAAGGTTGCATTTATTTGATTAAAAATACATTAGAATTATGAAATATGATTGCAGTTTAAAGTAACTTTTTTTCTATTTGAATATATTTTAAAACATTATTTGTTTCTGTGATGCAAAGCTAAATATTCAGCATCATTACTCCAGTCTTCAGATGTTGTCACATGATCCTTCAGAAATTATTCTAATATGCTGATTTGCTACTGAAGAAACATTTCTTATTATCATTGTTGAAAACAGTTGGGAAACTGTGATTATTTTTTTAGGATTGTTTGATGAATAGAAAGTTCAAAAGAACAGCGTTAAATTAAAATAGAAATCTTTTGAAACATTGTAAATGTCTGTACTGTCACTTCTGATTAATTGAATACCTCCTTGATGAATAAAAAATATTGTTCCGTTTAAAAAAAAATCTAGTAGTGTATTGTTGACTAGGGAGGAAGTTATTATTATTTTTTTTTTTTTTTTTTTTAAAGAGCCAGAAAAATCCTGTTTTGCCTTACATATCCCCTTTAAATCAAGTCATTTGTATTTAAAGGCCAAGCATCAGTGACTTCTAGACGTTTCTCGTCTTGTTTTGTAACTGCTATAGTCTTTTCTCCTGTTTGTTGTAGTATCTGTAAGAGATGCATCAGGAAGATGGATCATCACTGTCCTTGGGTCAACAACTGTGTGGGCGAGAACAATCAGCGATTCTTTGTCCTCTTCACTGTGAGTGTGTCTGATACTGCGGTTTCTTCTTTTACAATATTTTGTGGTGGAATTGCTGACCGTCTTTTGCCTTAGTTTTAGAGAAAATATGATTATGAAATGGATGATCTGTTTGCATGAGCATAATCATTAATCGGTTCTATATGTCCAATGCAGTTATGTTTATATTGTGATCTTTGGCCGTTACTACTTTGACAACTGTAAAAAAACAAATTGTATGGATTGGCTAATGTACTGTATTACTTCGAAACAAATGTTTATTAGATCATTACTAATAAAAAATGATTGAATTCGTTTTTTTATTATTGTAAGGCTACACACTCCGTATTTTTTTATTGTCCTTAATCAGTGACCTTTACTCTGATAAATGTTACAGGCATCAGTGTACAACAATATTTAGAGGTTTTCATCATAAGGAACCAGCATTTTAAAGCATTTCACATTTTAATTTTGAAAAATATTTAACTTCAGTGTGTTTTTCTTCTTCCCAGATGTACATAGCCTCCATTTCATTGCATGCGCTGTGTCTCAGCGGTTTCCACTTCTTCACCTGTGTCAAAGTCCAGTGGAATGGTGGGTAATAGACATTTGAGATTGTCAATCCATTACTGGAGGACAGATGATATCATGTCATAAGAAGTCAAGTGCAAGACTTTCAATGTGCTGTGTCATTGTGGGCTTCTTTTGCTCTGATAAGCCACTTTAAGAAAACACTTTGTGATCATTTTTGCTTACTATATGCTGTCTATAATATTACAGTTTAGAATTAATTGTTTCTTAATCTTATTTTCCTTACATATATTTAAAATAAATGTATTCATAATTAAATTAATAACAGATTTTATCAAATGAATATTTAAAAATATATACATTTTTTCAAATTTACATCCTTTGTCACCAAGAATGTATATTATGCTTTTTTTTTTCTAATTGGCTTTTTATTTGCATGTACAGTATCTACAGTATGTAGTTGTTTTTTAATTGCATGTCATTAAGAATGTATTTGATAGTTTTTTTTTCTTCATTTTCTTTCCACTAGAATAATACTGTTTTTTGTAATCTGTATACTGTTCTTTTACTCCTCATACAAAGCACTTGAGAATTTGATGTCCAGCATTGGTTTTGACCAGTGTTGTTTGTTCTCCTCTGTTCTGTAGAGTGTAGTGATTTCTCCCCACCTGTGGCGGTGATGCTGATGATATTCCTGTGTCTGGAAGCACTGCTGTTTCTCACCTTCACTGCTGTCATGTTCGGCACTCAGCTTCACTCCATCTGTAATGATGAGACGGTAAGTCCTCTGACCTGGTTACTACCATTACTTCTGATGGAACTGAACTTTGACAGCCATGGCTGTTTTATTATTTATTGCAATGTATTATACTTATTGAAAAAAGCAACCCTGCAGAATTATTTATATTAATATATTAAATATGTATATATTAAAATATTATATTTTATTTTATTTTCATTGTATTAATCATAAAAATTACAAATATTTTATGTATAATAAAGCCACAATATTTCTCAGCTCTACAGTTCAAATTTGCTGAATTTTAGTTCTAAATTATTTATATTAATATATTATATATGTATATAATAAAATGTTATTTTATTTTATTATATGAATCAAAAATAAAAATCACTAATATTTTATTATGTATAATAAAGTAGTAAAAAGAAGATATTTTCATTGTATGTCACAATATTTCTCAGATCTACAGTTCAAATTCACGGCATTTGAGTTCTAATTTATTAATAATAATATATATGTATATAATAAAATATTACTTTATTTTATTTTATAATCATAAAAATAAAAATTTTAAATATTTTATTTTATTTTAAAGCAGTAAAAAATATATTTTCAATTTATGCTACATTTCTCAGATCTCTCTCTCTCTCTCTCTCTCTCTCTCTCTCTCTCTCTCTCTCTCTCTCTCTATATATATATATATATATATATATATATATATATATATATATATATATATACACAGACACACATAAATATAAAATATTTGTTTACTTATTATATTAATCATATAAATAAAAATTACCTATATTTTATGTAAAATAAAGCAGTAAAAAAAAATCTTCATTTTATGCTACATTATTTCTCAGATCTAGTTCAAATTTACTGAATTTGAGTTCAAAATTATTTATACTAATATATATATATATATATGTATATATTAAAATATATTTTTATTATGAATCATAAAAAAAATAAAAAAATTATTATGTAAAATAAAGCAGTAAAAGTAAGATATTTTCATTTTAGGCTACATTATTTCAGTTAAATTCCTCTGACTGTACTAGCCTTAGCTTTACATTTCTCGCTTGACCCGCACAGGAAATCGAGCGTCTGAAGAACGAGAAGCCCACGTGGGAGCGGCGGGTGCGATGGGAGGGGATGAAGGCTGTTTTCGGCGGGCCGCCCTCTCTGCTCTGGTTCAACCCTTTTGCTGGACTCCGCCTTCAGGTTCTGATGGTTCGCGCCCGGAAGAACGGGGCCGAGTTCTCAGTCTGAGTGAAGAATGCTGTCTATAAGGCACTGCCGTCTGCCTTCATGCCTATTTACCCCCCTCACATAGGACATAGGACTCCTTCCTTTAATGCTGAAGCAGGTTTGGAGGTTCTACGGTGAAAACCTGTTAAATAACTGATGTCGCTCCTGGAACAATGAGGCTACGTCTCGATACAGCCTGTCTGTGTCCACACATTAATACCTCGGAAGGCGGATCATACTTGTTATGCTCATATTATCTTCATGAACATTCACACTCATGGGTTTTTGTTGTTTGTAAATTTATGGAACATTTGAAGGGTGTTGATATCCGTTATCCAGCCTGAAGTAATTGCATCTAGAGCTAACGTGCGGCAAAAATAATGGTTGCAATAGTTGTTTAAAGAAATAGATCATAAACCAAACGGAATGTGTTTTGCCAACAAAAAAAAATTATGTGAATCTCACAAAAACTGTCAGGAAATGCCCAGGTGGTCATATATCACCTCAAAATCAAAAGAAATTAGAAATTATATTGTACTATTTTTCTTCACCTATGCTATTATTTTTTACATTGAAAGTAAATATTTAATTTGCATTATTGTAATGCAAAAAATATATATAATCTATTATTTAAAATGTTAAGTATTTATACATCCTAATATTTTGTACTGAATATAATTTATGCTAATTAATTTTTATTTCTTTATTATACAAATGACAGTGAGATTTATTTCACACTACAGTAATGAGAATTTGTTTAGTTGATTGATGCACAAAAATCTTAATTGCAGATAAAATGAGCTTTGTTTTCTTTGTGAAATATAATAATTTTTTTTTTTCTTTTGCTTTTAGAGGAGCTGGGCATTTCCTTATGAGATTCACTTTCTTAGGTGTTAAGAGCTTGCGGCTGCTTTAGTCACCTTGTCTTTAGCACATACCCTAATCGATAAAGTCATTTTAAAATAGTCTCATCTTCATGTATTGTAGAGATAATAATAGCCTCATTCTGTAGTCTTGAAATTAATGCTGATCCCACAAAGAACTTGAATGGACGGAGTGACTATATATAATTCTCACATTGACCTTAAGCTGCTCTGTGAGATAAATAAAGACCAAATCACATTATAGCATACATAATTAAAGTACGTCCTCTGTGCGCACGAGGCCCACGGCTGAGCCAGGAACTCTAATTAACATGTAGATTACAATTTTAACACACGGCTGTAAATGAGCTGACGTGGACGGGCACCATCCATGTGGAGCTCGTCAGTTTGCTGCACAATTCACTGAGGCTGACTATCACTTTGTGTTTTATACTGTGTTTCTCGTTGCATCGTGTTGTCATTGTCTTCTTCACTTTTATCGGTAGGTTGCTTTTACCTTTAGCTTAGAGAATCGTTTCATGGTGACCACTAAGTTTTCCTTGTGGAAAATATTGTCATCATATAAAGCTGGAACTTGTTTGGCAGGGTCGAGACGATGTGTGTGTTGCTTTGTTTTTCAAGGGAACCTCACAAAATCTGTCAAAAACAACTTTGTGTCATATTTGACCCCCAAATGAAATGATAAAAAACAAGAAATTATATTTTGCATAAAGACAATCAAGCCCTTTCCCACAAATTCTCATTAATATAATATAATATAATGTAAATGATGTGCTTATTTATATATATATACAGGTGCATCTCAAAAAAATTGAATAAGGTGAAAAAGTTTTCATATTAAGTTCAAAAAGTGAAACTTTCATATATTCTAGATTCATTACATGTAAAATAAAACATTTAAAAGTTCAAAGTTTTTTTTGTTTGTTTTAAATTTGATGATTAGAGCTTACAGCTCATGAAAGTCAAAAATCAGTATCTCAAAATATTAGAATATATATATAATAAATATATATATCACTTTTAAATAATAAAATATATATAAAATATTGCAAAGTAATACATTTTAAAATATTTAAATAAATTTAAATAAAATTATTTAAAAAAATTACGTCGTCTTTTTTTATTTACTCACATTAATTTTTGCTGCTTAATTTAAAAAAATTCATCAGTTATCAAATATAAAAATCATCAATCAGTCCTGATATTCCTAAATATAGACTTCATTTTCTTTGTAATATATAATTAACTGTTTTTTTCTTTTGATTTTGGTGTCTTGGATATGTTTTTGACTGGCTTTGTGAGATTCGCCTTGCTGTATGATTAGAAGATAAGTTATTTTTACTTTTAAAAAATTATATATAAAATATATTAAAAAAAAATAAGAATGGCAGTACATGAGAATTATATCACAGCACTAAAAGGCCAGTTTGGATTGGTCTAGATAGATTTTAAGAGGCTTAGAAAACCACTCCATTTACCAAGCAGAACAGATGCATATATGTGTTAATTCTCTCGGATATTATGTTTACAATATTTGAATATGTATTGATGCTTTGGTTCTAGTATCACAGCCATTCAAGAAGTCTTATGTAAAAGATGAAACCAACTGCGTTTGAACAAAAAGACTAGAGATAAATGGATATTGAAAATTTGAGCCAGTCTGACATTTGATTCATCGATATCCATAATGCTAGATAAATGATAGATGAAATAAAACTACAGAATTAGTAATACTTTTGTTACTCTGCCATTAATATCAGTGTAATTCCAGCATTTTATTTGTTACAATGAGTAATGAGTTTGTGTGCCAATTTTGTTATTCAGCATTAATGACTGTCATATGGCAATGAAACCTGGTTTTAGACATTCCCTTCTCATTATTATGATTGGCTTTTCACGCAGACGGTTCATGCAGCGTAACTCAGATTGAACTAGAATGGCTTGGTGTAATTTATTTTTATTTTAAAGAAACGTTTTGAGCCTTTCTAAACAAGTCTACGAGTTATGTTTTTCTGTAAAGGGAATATGTACTATATGCAATCCCTGAAGATCATGTTTTGAATTTGATAAGAGAAGACTTGCCTTTTATCAGCACATCACTAAGAATGTATCTCATGCTTTTTATACAATGTGTTAATTGGGTTGAAGAGGGAGTTTTCTTTGCATTAGAATAATTCGAGTTTTGCATTCTGTGCTATTATTACTACTGCAACAGTATTTGTCTGACCTCAACTCTATTTTTAAAACATGCTTACGTAATTTTAGATGATACTTGACTGTAAAACTGACTGTAAAGACTCAGAGGGATGTTTGCTCTTAAATGACCTTTATTAACTTCGGAAGAATAGCATTAGGGAATAAACTATTACATATGTTATTTCGACCAAGTGTATTCCCATCATCAGTCTGATACTATCAACAAAATCTGGAAACTTTCTCCAACTTTCACCTTTTGCCCACATTAAAGCTTTCTAGTGCTGCAGGTTTCACCGAGCGGGTCATTAAACGAAACGTCTCAAAGCTTCAAGCTCATTTTAGCAGTGTCTGAACTTGGAAATGTTGGAAACAGGGTTTACAGCCACAAAGCAAAGATTCTGAAATTATGTCTGTAATATGGTGTAAACAAATATTGTTCTGATACTTTCAAGTGTCATGAAGTTATGATGTTCTTTCTTATGTAAAGTTCTTTTACATAAAGTCATTAGATTTAAAAGCTATTGAAGCCTAAAATTGATTTCTTTAAGTGTTTTTTAAGAACTCTCTTGTGCTCACATAGTTTTTTTTTTTTAAATAACTGTTTTCTATTTTAATATTTTAACATCTAATTTATTCCTGTGATGCAAAGCTGAATTTTCAGCATCATTACTCCAGTCTTCAGTGTCACATGATCTTCAGAAATCATTCTAATATGCTGATTTGCTGCTCAAGAAACATTTCTGATTATTATCAATGTTGGAAAAAGTTAAAAAGAACAGCAATTATTTGAAATATTATTTTATTGCCAAGAATAACAAACATCTGGGGGAAAAAACACTTTTCATTATTTGTTGAACCCTGTTTAGTAAATCAGTTTTCCTTTGTTACTAAACATTTGTTTTTAACTACTTTGTATAAGATTGGTCTGGTTTGATCTGGTTTTGTATCCTGTTTGGTATGGTACTACCCAGCTGCTCTGTATCATTTTAAAAATCAAAAGAAAGTAATCATAAAATCACAAAAAAAATACTGTTATTTCAAAACCTTGAAGTTGTACTTTTTTTGTATTTCTTTGATGAATGAAAAAAAAGTCACATACAAAATCTATTGTTTAAACACTGAAAACTGCTTGGAATTTAAAGTTGGGAAAGTCTGTCAAACTTGTGTAAAAGAACATCCAGTCACCAGAATGTAATGAACTGTCCATGAGCACTGGAGATATTATATCCTCTTATGTGAGCGTGTCTTCACTTCTGATGTACTCGCCAATATCAGCCTGATGGAAAACCACTATGGACATGGGGTCGACCTTCCGACACTCTTGTGTGGTCTTCGCTGCCACTCCAAAGCCCTGAAAAGAGATCAAGGTGGTGAGAGCACCATACAAGATCACTGAATACTTTTCTTAAAGGAACATACAAAAATTTACATTTGCCACCCCCCCAGGTTTGAAGAAATTTAGCATTCCTTCACTTGCTCACCAATGGATCCTCTGCAGTGAATGGGTGCCGTCAGAATGAGAGTCCAAACAGCTGATAAAAACATCACAATTTTATTCCAAACATGCAGCTTTTGGCTTCACAGAACGTTAACTGATGGACTGGAGTGGTGTGGATTACTTGTGGATTATTGTGATGCTTTTATCAGATGTTTGGACTCATTTTGACGGCACCCATTCACTGCAGAGGATCATTGGTGAGCAAGTGATGTAATGCTACATTTCTCCAAATCTGTTCCAATGAACAAACAAACTACATCTTGGATGGCCTGAAGCGGAGTACATTTTCAGCACATTTTTTTTTATCTTTGGGTAAACTATTCCTTTAGCATGACAACTGTTGCTCCCTCTGGAGTATTTTCAAACAAAATTGTCTCACCAGCGGTACATCAGCCATGGAATACACCACCACTCCTTGATACTGCGCTGTGTTTTCTGTGATTCTCCCCAGGCCGGACTTCATGATGTGGTTTCCATACAGGAATGACTGCTCTGAGCCCGGCTTCACCCACACCTTAAACTACAATGGCATACATGAGGTGCATTACATTATGAAATATATATATACTGTATGCACATAGCCAGTCAAAAGTTTGGATGCACTTGATTATGTCCAAGTTAACTTGATTGAATTAGTTTTCTCATGATCTTAAAAAACACTGATCTAAAAGCTTCTGCTTAAATGCTTAAAATGTGTTTTATAGACAAACATATATTTTTATATAATTTTTTTTACAAAATCAAAACTTTTATTTTATTTTGATATTTTTTAATCACACAGTAAACAAAGGGAAAAACAGCCCAAAAATGTCTATAAATAAATACAGACAATCAAGTCACATTTATTTATATTGTGCTTTATACAATACAGATTGTTTCAAAGTAGCTTCACACTAATAAACAAGAAAATAACAGTGTTAATATTGGAAAATACAAAATCAGAATTAATATGTACCTTAGCATATGGCGCGAGGAAATCGAGAGCTGTGATGTGCAGACGAAACTTCTGTGTTTTTGTGAACTTTCCGAAACACGTGCCAACTGATACCAGTTTATCTCTGGAGATATTTGTAGCCAACTTCAGAATTTTTTCACTAAAATGGAAAAGATGACAATTAGATTACTATTCAATTTAAAGCAAATTCATACATTAGCATTACATTACATCAAACTGGCTACAAATTAATAAGAAACTTCCACAGGAAATGTTTATGGAGACCATATTTAATAGGAATATTAAATAAGAAAAACAGCTGACAACCTTACCTCATATAATATACTCGTTCATTATGAAGTCTGAAACAGTAAGTCCCATCTGGTCGATCAATAAGAAGTTTGATATTCTCCCCAATGCTAGAAACACAAAGATTGGGCGTACTTAATGCAATTGCTATTAAAACATACTTTAAGTCTAATTTAAAATAATCCTGGGATATTATGCAGCGCACATACACAATACTTATATAAATAAGAGCTGTAAATAGTATTACACAACCATGTAAACATTGCCAAATATAACACAAATAACAGTAAAAAATAACATCATAAATATCATACAACAATACATATAATAAACAAAAACCATACAAAGATATTTCCTAATAGTATACAATAATATAATAATACATTTACAATAAAAAATAAACAATAAGTTACATCTTAAGAGTGTAGAATAGTTTAGCTGATGACACAATCAAGCTAAACTGTTGTTAATACATTCCTGCTCTAATAGTCTTACCAAACATGTCACTTACTATTTAGAGAGTTTCTCAAACATCGTTTTTGTCTCTTCGTCTGTTAACGGACGCATGATGAATGTAAGAATTATATTCTTGCTAAAGAAGCTCGAAAAACACTGCAGCTCTCGCAGTGCGCTCCAGCCACGTGGGTTGGGTTCAGTCCGTCGCACACAAGTGACGTCGTGCCGTTTAAATAAAGTTTTTGTAGGGTTTTGAATCAACGCTTCGATCATGGCTGCCGTAGACGTGGAAGATGAGAGTATCCTGGCCTCGATCTTTAAAGACAGCTTTCCTGAGAGCTGGAGAGAGAAGCCGGACTTCGCGGTGTATTTGTCGCAGCTGAGCTCTCGCGGTGTGGATGAGCTGAACCGGGAGCCGGAGCGTCTGGCGGAGGAGCGGGCGCAGATCCTGCAGCAGACTCGAGAACTGGCCTTCACCAACTACAAGACGTTCATCAGGACCGCGGACTGCACACAGCACATCTACACTGACTTCAGCACGGTGGAGAACTGCCTCTCCAAACTACTGCACAAGCTCCCCAGCTTCACTGAGAGATGCAGGTCTGTGGAAGTAAAGCTCGACAGGTTATGTGTTTATTTATGGTGTTAACATTTAATCTATAAGCCATACTAGTATCTATTTTCATGCTACTAGTACTTATTATTTAGATACTGTTACCTTTTCATTAAGTACTAGTACGTATTCTTTAAGAACTAGTGTTTAATCTTTAGATACTAGTGTCTTTTGTAAAGTTACTAGTATTTATTCATTAGATTAGATACTAGTTCTTATTTATTAGATACTAGTATTTATTCCAATAGTGACTAGTATTTAAATATATTTTTTTGTTAAGAAAAATTAGAACTAGTACTTACTATTACAGAAAATAATGAGGAAGTAAAGATAGATGATTGACAGATTAGTTTGACAGGTTATGTGTTTTTTTGATTTGATAATGTATTTATGTTTGATTATTTTATTTTAATCATTTTAATTAATTTTTTTTATTTGTGTGAATGGACAATGTTAGTAGCTATTGTAACTTAAAAGGAATCATTTTTGATTTATTAATAAGGATTTAACTTGTATAACGTTTAACAGATCATTAGTAAATGTATTGCACATTGTAGATGCATAGGCTTGCTTCCAAACGTATAGATAGATTTGGTAAGTGTGATAACTTTAAATTTATATGCATGTCTTTTAAGTGTATTATTTCTACAAGAAACATACATTTAAACCCATAAATATGACCAAAGTGCTGAAAATAAATCTGATTGTTTATCATAAAAAAATACAAAATACTTTTGAAGTAAAACATATGGGGAGAAAATAGTGAAATAAATGCTTTCACTATTTCATGTTGGCCAAAATATGCAACGTCCTTTTCCCAGCACAACAGCTATTTTCTCATATAATGATGTTAAGAGATCAGATCATTCCTTCAACACTGCACAGCTTGACGGTTCAGTTCAGTGTTTGGGGGACAGAGACAGCAATTGGTATGACCCATGGTATTTTGAGCTTGTTTTGGATTTTGTCCTGCTGGAAAAATATTATAAGTTTTAACAGAAAATTTTTTATCTGTTGGTAGTAGAATCTGATGCCAGTGCAAGATGTTCAACCTCTGGCAGAAAAACAGGCCCAAACATTAAAGATCGCATTTATGGACATGGGGTGTTTGTATCAAAATTTTTTTTCACAGTAAAATTGTTATACAACAGAATTGTTTTTGGACCATTTAAAATAACCAAGACTTTTCTGTTGCAATCTTTGTCCATATTTCAGCGTGCAAATATAATTTATTCCTGTGATGCAAAGCTGTATTTTCAGCATCATTACTCCAGTCTTCAGTGTCACATGATCTTCAGAAATCATTCTAATATGCTGATTTGCTGCTCAAGAAGCATTTCATATTATTATCGAAAACAGTTGTGCTACTCAATATTTTTGTGAAAACTGAAATGTGTAAAGCGCACGACTTTGCAGGGCCTTCAGTCCTGATTTGTGGCTTTGACCACACTAAATAGAAAGTTCAATTGCTGGTGAACAATTTCCTCAGCTGTCGCAACAGCTTTGCCTGGCTTTCTTGATTTATTTGAAATAGAAATCTTGAAGCTTTACTCTCTCCACAGTAACATAAGAGGAGTATGCTGTCTCTTCCTGAAATGTCTTTGTCACATTTGATCAATTTAATGCATATTTGCTGAATAAAAGTATTAATTTATTTTAAAAACAACAAAAATGTTATTGTACATTAATGTTAAGCATTGTCCATTAATGACTTATTAATGAAAGTTATGACTGAATTTTATATTAGTCCCATGAGAAAAAACTGCATTGCATCAGCAGCCAAGCAAACACATTACAGTGTGTTATAAAATACTTAGTAAAATATGAAGTATACTTGAAGTAACTGGTTTCTGTTTTGTCATTTCTTTGCAGAGGTTTTATAAAGGAGGCAGAGGAGATCAGCATCAGCAGACGTATGAACAGCCTGACACTGAATCGACACACTGAGATCTTGGAGATTCTGGAGATCCCTCAGCTGATGGACACGTGTGTGCGTAACGGATACTACGAGGAGGCGCTGGAGCTCGCTGCTTATGTGAAGAGACTGGAGAAAAAACATTCATCACTTCCTGTCATTCAGGTACATCTGATACTGTTCTGCACCAGTAATCCAAGATGATTCATTGTTTTTTACTATTACCTTATTTTCTGAAAAATCAGTCAAACTGGGTTAAAACTGCATTGTTGAAAAAAAAAAAAAACAGTTAAATCGTATTGGTGTCACATTTTAATTCTAGGCTAAATAATGTAAAATTCTGGTATCTAAAATGTTTACAAACATTATAAACACTATAAACATGTATTTTAGTTTCCTTCACAACAAATGCTTTAAATCTAAAGAGAGAGTTCACCCAAAAATGAAAATTGTCATAATTTGCTCACCCACATTTGTTTCAAACCTGTAAGAGTTTCTTTCTTTTGAACACAAAATAAGATATTTTGAAGAATGTTGGCAACCAAACAATTGATGGTAGCCATTGACTTCCAAAGTATACAAAAAAGCATTCATTGACTTTTACAACATTCTTAAAATATCTTCTTTTATGTTCAACAGAAGAAAGAAATTAATTTCAGGTTTGGAACAACTTGAGGGTGAATAATTAATTACACAATTAAAATTTTTGGGTGAACTATCGCTTTAACCTCTATTCAGAGCAGGACTGAAAAGTATAAAACAAACATACATATAGTTACATTATAAACAATTTATTATAAATGCCAAACCTAAACAGATTTAGTCAAAAGTGACTCTGAAACGATCAGTTTGTGAGAAATGCACTATACAAATAAACTTGGGCTCACGTATATGGAGGACCAAACCTGCAAAAACTTTAAAGACATAAATAAATGTAACAGTAGGAAAACAAATAAAGGAATAAATAGCTAGAAAAAACAAACACAATTTTAAAATAAATCTTAAAATAAATTTAGTCTAATTTTGTCATAAATTTAGTAATTAATTAAATGTTGTATTTATTTTCCATCGCTTTGGAATATAAATCGTAGCGCGTTTCTTATGATAATGTAACAACTTAAATTCCAGAAAAGATGATACATTTGTTGTGCTCTTTTATAAGTGATAAGACAATAAAAATGACTGAAAAATATTTCTACTAAATATTGTTGTTTGTGTTCTTTTAGGGAATTGTGCACGAGGTTCGACTGTCTGCTCAGCTCATGCTGAACCAACTTCTTCAACAGCTGCGTAGTAATACACAGCTCCCGGTTTGCCTGCGCGTGATCGGATACTTGCGCAGAATGGATGTTTTCACCGAAGCCGAGCTGCGCGTCAAGTTCCTGCAAGCCCGTGGAAGTTGGCTGCGATCCATTCTCGCCGCCATCCCGGATGAAGACCCGTACTTCCACATTAGCAAAACCATCGAAACCTGCCGTGTACATCTCTTCGACATCATCACCCAGTATCGCGCCATATTCTCCGACGAGGATCCGTTGCTGCCGCCCGGCGGTCAGGCGTTGAACGAAAGCGCCATCTTTCACGGATGGGTGGTGCAGCAGGCGGCGCAGTTCTTGGAGACCCTCGATCGGGACCTCCAGCGTGGAGTGGGAAGCCGTTTGGACTCTCTGCTCGGCCAGTGCATGTACTTCGGGCTTTCCTTTAGCCGGGTCGGGGCAGATTTCCGTGGCCAACTCGCTCCCATATTTCAGCAGGTTGCCATGGAGACGTTCCGGAAGGCTATTCAGGAAGCAGTGGACAAGTTCCAAGAGGATATGAACTTGTACACACTCATTTCTCTGCCGTCGATACTTGGAAGCACCATTCCGCCGGCGGTCCCGAGCACCCAGCCGGGCACACTGCAGCCCCCCATGGCCCTGCTGGATTTCCCACCTCTAGCCTGCTTCCTCAATAACGTCCTGACAGCCTTCAATGACTTACGGCTGTGCTGCCCTATTGGACTCGCACAGGAAGTTAGCAGATGTGTTGAGGAAGCCCTTATTAAGGTAATTAATTACATGAATAATATGTTAGAAATATATACTTCAGGTAAGTTTATTTATTTATTTATTTTTTAAAGAAGATTCTTATGGTCATCAAGGCTGCATTTATTTGATCAAAAATACAGTAAAAACTGAAAAATTGTGAAATATTATTAAAATTTTAAATAGCTGTTTTCTGTTTGTATATTTAAAAAAAAAAAAATCAATTTATTTATGTGATCCAAAGCTGAATTCTCACTATCATTTCGTCAGTCTTCAGTGTCACATGATCCTTCAGAAATCATTCTAATTAACAGATTTGGTTATTTAACCATTTATTTTCTTTTTATCAATGTTGAAAACAGTTTTCTTTTGGAAACCATGAAACATTTTCTTCAGGATTCTTTGATGAATAGAAAGTTTGAAACTGAAAGAGCGGCATTTTGAAATAGAAACCTTTTGTAACAATCCTTTACTGTTACTTTTGATCCATTTAATGCCTCCTTGATAAATAAAGGCCTATTCGCACAAAGAACGCTAACTATAAAAGTAACTTTAACAATAACTATATTACCGTCATAAGTAATGTTATGTTTATTAAAAGCATGCTCTGTAGTTTTGTATTCTGTTACTTTAAATGCTCAAGTTCTGTAAACAGGATGGATTCTGATTGGCTGTCAATGTTTTTTTTATCATTCATCGCCTGGAAAAAACACTGAAAGTGATTTCAACTTATTGTTCCAATATTGTATTCCAATATTGTTCCTCTTTGTCATTATTGTTATAGTTGTGATATGGACTTCCATGTTCTCACAGAATTAGAAAGATTTTTTTAACTTTTATAGTTACCATCCTTGGTGTGATTTTTAATAATTTCTTTAAAACAAAAAAGATGAACTGAATTCAAATGGACATTGAAAAGATGTAGACATATTTACTTTGCTTCCCTGAACAATTCTTCTCCTGTTTTCACACGATCTGATGTAAGAATGTTATTCTATTCTTAGGTGACCAAGCTGATCCTGGTTTTCCATCGAGCTGAGGAATCTGCCTTCAGTAGCCGTGAACGAGAGTTATTCGTTCAGTTCTGCAGTGCATTTGCTGAAGACATGGTGCCTTTCTTGAACCGATGTTTACAAGTTCTCTTTCCTCCAGCCCAGCTTGCTCTCATACTGGGTAAATATCCTCAGGATAAAATCGACATTTTTGTCCCATTCCAGAAATAAAACAGGTTGCAAATAGAGGTCGACCGATATTGGATTTTACCGATACCGATAGCTAGGTTGGACCACACTGGCCGATACCGATTAATCAACCGATAGTTTTTTAAATGGATACAGAACGAAATCTAAAATAGAGCTTTACTATTTTAAAAAAAGCAGTAACAGTACTGAACCATACTTTGTAAATGAATACAAATTTAGTATTAATATTAATTATTATATTGATCATTAAAGTTATTTCATAGTTTACTAATGTTAAAAGAAGAAACTTTAAAATTTAAAAATGAAGCCTATTAGTAATAGTAAATGTTGAAATGAAATGAACACACTCTAACAAGGAACAATACTTCTACAGCTTTCATTAATGTTACAAATGGACACTTATTGTTAAGTATTACCATTTAATTTCAACAGTCATGCTTAAAGATGGCCATCTTGAAATACCTACACAAGGCCATATTAAAATTACATGCACAGGTTATTGATATTGTATGTGTACTCTCACATTTTATTTGCTGCTATTTTAGAACACTGCATTATTATCTAATCAAAATATAAAAAAAATGCAAGTGACACACTGTGCAAAAGCGCAGCGCTGCGTCTTGGAGAAGTCACAGGTATCACACACACCGGACGCGTCACGTTCAATTCAAGCAACGGTCCAAAACGGTTTATTTAATCACCAAACGGACATAAGTTTGCTTCAAGAATGAACTATGTGGCATAAATGAGTTTGAAGTTCGGTGTTTAAAAAAAACAGAGCAAACGGAAAGAGAACGCGCGATCTGTATTACAGCTCTCTATATGAAGCATACAGACTGTATTAGAGTCACAGAAAGACAAACGTTTTGCTGAAAAATGCACAATACATAATTTATCGCCTAGGGTGAAGTCATTCTATTTGTCCCAAATCATTGTTAATGTACATAATGTAATTTAATAGAAAACTATGTGAATGGCATTCTGTTCCGCGGCAGAATTTTCTGTCGGCTGTATTTAAATGCAAGTCTGGATTTTCCCTCTCTGTGCAGCACGCAGTGTCACATGCCAAAACAAACATGTGCTGTCAGTGATTTCCGCCTCCAGAGGCTGCTCTCGTACTGTATAATGACAGCAGACCATTCTCAGCCGCTCCAGCAACAGATGCAACATGGAAAACTATCGGCATGGATTTTTGCCGATAACCGATAGTTCCGCAAATCAACTATCGGTGCCGTTAATCGGTCGACCTCTAGTTGCAAACACCATTTGATGTTGACTTAAAAGTTTATCTTGTATTTGTATTGTAGGCGTTCCGCCAACCCAGGTTTATAAATATGGCAGTCTTGGCTGCATCAATGTGACCACGGTTCTGGAGCCGCTGGAGTTTGTTCTGCCCCAGAAGGAGCCCGTGACCTCTGTCCTGGATCTCTGCACTGATCTGAGCAGCCTGACCACAGCTGAATCAGATCCCTCGACTGCACTCAAACCCGCAACACCTCAAGAAGAAAAACCTGTACTATCTGAACAACAAGAGCCTGTGTCAGCATCTGATCCTCGTCTTTCTCAAAAAGAGAACATTTCTGCTGAAGCAGTCAGTACCAAGCAAAACAACCCGATCCTGGAGCCTGAAATGAACTTTGATGTACAGGACTTGACAGGACCAGATGATTTGTCCACAACAAATGTTAATGTTGAGATGTTGTCAAAATAAAAACACTACATGCAGGGTGTGTTTTTAGGGGTCCTAAAAAATGATGCCGTTTTGATAGCAAATAATCATCTGGACATACTTTTACCAGGGCTTGGTTTGCATTTTTGTTTGCAGCTTTGTTTGGTGAAGGTAATAATGTAATATATGATGTAATTAAATATGGTATATATTTAAATTGTGAAAAAAAAATGTTCGTTGAATCACGTTTTCTGTGTCTTACAGAGGTCCCAAAATGTATTTGGACACTTAAGTCACACTTAAAATATCTGAATGTCATTGCATTAAATAATAAATGCCACTTCTGTTGATATTTTATTAAAAAAAAGATGCACTTTTAAGCAAAACATTTTACATGATGAACTATTCAGAATGAAGACAAAATAAAAATTCTGTTTGCAGATCATTTTATTTTTGGGTGAACTGTCCTTTTAAGTTTAACTTAAGTGTTCATAAACCTTTGTAGCAGCTGTATGTTCTAGTAGTTGGACTATGTATTGCATTTGACTTCTGTTGTTTTTAGTTTGCTCATATTTTCCAGGGTGTTTTGGGGGGGTACGGTTTATTAAAAAAAAACTGGATAAAAATATTAGGCTGCTTGTTTCTGATATTCTTTATATTGAGTCAAATGTGTTCTATTTTTTCCCCATAAAACCTTTAGCAGTCTGCATGGAATCACAGATAGCCTTTGCAAATTGTGTCTTTTTATCTATATCACAAACAAGTTGGCACAAAAATAAGATTTCCATATCACAGTTTCAACTGGTACAAGGGTATAATATGGAAAATATTTTGTAATATAGAGTTAAACTTAAGGTCAAGAGAAAACTAAATAAATCCTCATAAACATTTTAATTCCATCAAGAATTCAATGTTTAAGGCTTCCAGACCAGATTCTGCAGGTAGTGTGAGAACACAATCACTTCTTAACAAATTTTTTGCGTGCTGCGTTAGGATTTGTTCGCCGTTTTCCTCCTCCAGTCTGGGCGTCCCGCAGTTGTAAGCAGGCTGACCTGCTGTAGATATCATGCTCGGAGAACGGAGAGCTGCCAGCCAGGTAATCTGGGTCAAACACGTTAGTCTTCTGACGAGCCTTTTTAGACACTCTCTGCTGGGGGAAATGCTGATCGCCCACCAGGTGTGGGTTGCTGGCGTGTTTTCCTCCTTGTGGCAAAGGCAAAGAGTACTGCAGAGGATGAGAGAGAAGACAAACCATAAGTACATGATCACTAGCGTTGATTTATATGACACTATTCATGCAATACCTTCCAAATACATAAATGGAGCCAAATTTCTAATGCTTTTAGCTCATAAATAATTTCATAACATCCAAAGCATTACTCACTCTCTTTCCCTTTGGATTCAGCACTTTGGGATTCCTGGAAAAATGCATCTGCATGGTTCCGTCCTCATTAATGCTGACTGCAACCTTCTTCAAGGTATTGTTCCCACAATTTGGACAGAAAGATTTGTTCATGTTTGTTGTTGTCCTAAAAATATGGAAACAACAGTGTCCATGTAACACACATCACTTACTAGTATAAATGTGTAATTATTCCTGCTCCAAAACTTATAATTTTCCAAGGTGAATCCATCACTCACTTGAAGCAGGCATGACAACGCAGAATGTAACTCCTGGTGTATTTAATAAGCATCCCATTAACAGACAGCACATGCAGTCCAATCTGAATCAGAACATTCTGTAAGGAAAACAATGAGACATTGGGTTTTTGTTACAAAATAATGGACATAATTGACCATATTTGCTTAATGTGCATGATTAAAAGGAACCATTTTGTATTACATTACTTGCTCACAAATGGATCCTCTGCAGTGAATGGGTGCCGTTAGAATGAGAGTCCAAACAGCTGATAAAAACATCACAATAAGTAATCCATATGTCTCCAGTACATCAGTTAACATCATGTGAAGTGAAAAGCTGTGTGTTTGTAAAACAAATCCATCAAGGCATTTTTTGAGTTCATAATCCATAACACTTCCTCCAGTGAAAAAGTCCATCTCCTGTTGTCCTCTCACATCAAAACCCTCTGACATATTTTTGAACTGTTTTTGCTTGTAAACACTGCTTGATCGGTGCATATATCTCTTCTAATTCAGATGAGTTAACCTTTTCACTGGAGGAAACAATATTATGTATAGAGGACTCGTATTCTAGATGGAAGCAATGATTTGAAGTTAAAAGATCTTAATGATAGATTTGTTTTTCACAAACACACAGCTTTTTGCTTCTCAAGACATTAATTGATGGACTGGAGTGGTGTGGATTACTTGTGATGTTTTTATCAGCTGTTTGGACTCTCATTCTGACGGCACCCATTCACTGCAGAGGATCCATTGGCGAGTAAGTGATGTAATGCAAAATTTCTCCAAATCTGTTCTGATAAAGAAACAAACTCATCTACATCTTGGATGGCTAGAGGGTGAGTAAATTTTCAACAAATTTTCATTTTTGGCTGAACTATTCTTTAATTCCGTGCACATTGTTTTAATGAACAATAATTGCTCATTTTCATAATCTAACAGCTTTCTTAGCTTTTCTCTGCTAATGAAAACAAAGGTTCACGATTGTGACAACATAATATTATAAAATCTGTGAAAAACATGTTTTAATAGATTGTTTCCAATATGTCTAATCGATGACCACAAGTACCTGCATGGCAAAGTCAGTCGTCACGCAGCCCACTTTGACATCTGCTGTCGGTCCCCAGTTACCAGCATCCTTCTGGACTTGCTTTATGTTGCTGGGAGTAATCCAATCTCCACCATCATCACCATCCTCCTCCTCATCGCTGCTTTCTTCTTCTTCCTCATGTTGGTCTTCATGTGAGCCATCATGTTCTTCAGATTCAGCCAGCTGACGGTCAGCGGACAGGTCAACAGACTCTAGTTTGTCTGTGACTGTGATGGCATCTGCAGCCTAGGAAGGAAAGAAAGTATGATTTTTTTTGGGTCTGAAGTGACAGTGGCAGTGTTTTGGATGTTGTTGGATTCCTCACCAGCAGTTCCAGAAGGTCATTCTCAATGCTGGGCAGAGGACTCCTCCAAAACTGAAAGCTGTTGAATTGTGAACTATCGGGGTCTTGTGGCTCGTTTGTTGTAGGTGGGCTTTGGACAACTGTATTTGGATTATTTGATGACTTTTGGAGAAAAGAAGCAGAAATTAATAGGTGCCCTAAAGGTAGATTGACATTATTATTATTACATATCTGCAGAGCCATCTGCTGTCTATGTATATTTGCTTTTTTCTATAAAAACACGAGCATCAAACTGGAAAAAGCCATGGATATTCATTTACAATAACATTACTCAAATACAATACTCGCATTTGCAAGTAATGTCTTACTTTTGATGGAAAATGGAAACCTGCAATGCCAACAGGAGTCTCTGGATGTCTCTTTGTACTGCATATTTGGACCTGAAATGCAAACAGACAGATGTTGAAAAACAGATGTGAATGAATGTGAAATAAGATCTGAATTAATCAATCATCAGTACCCTTTTCTCAGGTTCTTTCTTCAAATGCTCAGTTCCCACATTCTCGGTTTCCAGTTGATAAGTCAGAGCCAAGACCTTGATGTCTGTGGCTGAAAGACTGGGATAGTCTCCTGTCTTTTTAGCAAATTCTGTAACTGTGAATTTTTTTTGCATAAATCATCACCCATAACACACTTTCAGCATTCAAATAAAGATATTCAACATAAGACGCATTAGTAATAGTATAAGTCTTTATTACCAAATCTCACGTGCTCTGGAAACGGTTCTTTGAAATTGAGCTTGTATGGCAAAAAAGCCAAACTCATTTTTGTTGGTTTATCCCGAATTTCATCAACAACATCCTTCAGGGTATAAATGTTCTTTCCAATTTCCTAAAACAAAATAAAACACACACACACACACACACACACACACACACACAAACATTGTGATAACAAACTAAATGTTCTAATTCACAAAAATATTATACATATTAAAAATATTAAATTATAAAATATTATGAATGACTGAATGAATTGATGCACCACGGTAAACTGTACTCCAAACCACTTTAAAATACACCAAGGTACTACAATGGTAGAAAACATGTCATTTTTTGTTAGTGTATCGCCTTTATGTAATCAAAAACACCACAATCGTGCCTACATACAATCTATTAATTATTTATTTTAACTCCACAGCAACGCAGTACAGCACACGTGTCAGTTCTGTCATTTATCCTGCGTCGCAGTCATTAAAACTGATATTTCTGAGCAACTGTATTAAAATAATCAAATAAGAAGCCAACGTCACCAACAATAACTCACTTGCAGAGGAGCCCTTTTGAGAAAAGCGCCAGCGTCTGCCACAACATGCTCCACCACAGCCGCCTCCATCTTGACAGCGCAGTAAGATAGCAGCAGCAGCAGCGGCTGACACGAGTTCTCGCGAGATGACACTGTCGTCCCGTTAGTATCACGTCATTTGTTGACGTTCTGGTGAGTGAAGATGGCGGCCCGCTGGAGCAGTGAGAATGTGGTGGTGGAGTTCCGAGATGCACAGGTACACAGTCACTACACCTGCATGCATGCATTAGGTGCGTTAGAGAAGTAGTTTTCACGAGCATTAGAGCAATAAACGTGCACAACTGTCATGTCAATACTGAGCGACGTCTATTAAACTTTGAATTGAATGACATTCTTTGTTTATTAAGGTGTTACCTTACAAACCTACCATGGTAAACATAGTATTTTCAGTTATTATGAGTATTACAATAAACATGTTGTTAAAAAATAAATGAAAACCTGGGAAATTACATGGGATATCTTTAATAACTGGTTTAATGTAGATATATTATAATACATTGGCTTCTGAAAGTATATGGGCACGTAAGTTACACTTAAAATGTCTGTATACCATTGCATTGGATATAAACTATCAAATCAAGTGTAATTTATTTTTAAAAAGATAGCACAAGTACAGTTTACAGTGTAACTCTTAGTATATTTGTTTTATGTTTATAAAAACTGAACCAGGATATGCAGTAACACTAGACAATAACAACACAATGCAATGGAATACAATACATTTAGAAGGGTAAAAAGAAAATTACACAAGTCTTTTTGAGGGTGATGTGTTGTGTAATGACAGACTTCTCTGTTTTCAGGCTACTGCAATGTCAGTGGACTGTCTCGGCCAGCACGCTGTTCTCTCTGGGTTTGTGCAGCCTCTGCTAATGTCACATCCTCATGTGGAATTATAAACACACCCTTACGCACCATCTGTAGCTTAGCTCTATATGCTGCATCTACATCCTGTTTCTTATCTGTTTTTCATTTTGTAAATGTCTTTCTGCATGCATTGTTTCACCATAGTCTATTTACTCTTTCACTTGTGAATGCTTTGAACAGGAGACGATTCTTATATGTTGTAAATTTGGAGACTCCGTCCGAGGCTCCACGCAAAATCAGCCGCCAGAGCAAATGGGATGTTGGGACAGTCCAGTGGAATCCGCACAAATCTGAGGCCCATTTATTTGCAGCATCTGTACGTAAAGAAGATATTATCCTCTGCTGATTTATGACACTGTCATATTTATTGTTTCACATGCATACATAATATTTATTTAGTAACACCCTACAGTAAGTTTTCATTAGTTGATAGTGCTGTCAAGCGATTAATCGCATCCAAAATAAAAGTTTTTGTTTACATAATATATGTGTGTGTGTACTGTGTATATTTATTATTTATATATACATACACACACATGCATGTATATATTTAAGAAAAATATGTTACGTTTATATTATATCATATATTTATATATGATATAATTTATATGAATATAAATATACATGTAAATATTTTCAAAATATATGCTGTATGTTTGTGTCTTTATATATACATAATAAATATACACAGTACAGACACATATATTATGTAAACAAAAACTTTTATTTTGAATGCGATTACATTTACATTTATGCATTTAGCAGATGCTTTTATCCAAAGCGACTTACAGTGCATTCAGGCTATACATTTTTTTTTAATCAGTATGTCAAACGATTAAATGGGTGGACTCCGAGGACACCGCGCACACTATAGGAGCAAAACGATTAAATCTAGGATTTTTTTTCCTCATGTTTGTGGTCTCTCACATTTTGAAGATCTTACAAGATTTTACAAATCTTTTAGTGTGTACCCAGCATTAGTTGACTACACTTCTTAAGAAGAACTAACTGTTGGCTGTTATTTATGATCCTGGACCACAAAACCAGTCATAAGGGTACATTTTTTGAAATTGAGATTTATACATCATCTGAAAGCTGAATAAATAAGCTTTCAATTGATGTATGGTTTGTTAGGATAGGACAATATTTAGCCGAGATACAACTATTTGAAAATCTGGAATTTGAGGGTGCAAAAAAAATCTAAATATTGAGAAAATCACCTTTAAAGTTGTCCAATTGAAGTCCTTAGCAATGCATATTACTAATCAAAAATTAAGCTTTGATATATTTACGGTAGTAAATTTACAAAATATCTTCATGGAACATGATCTTTACTTAATATACTTAATATATTTTTATATAAGAAAAATCAATAGTTTTGAGTTTTGACCCATACAATGTATTGTTGGCTATTGCTACAAATATACCTGTGCAACTATGACATATCACATTTTATGAATTTTCTGTATTGTAAAAATACATTTTGTCATCTCCGCAGAGTAACCAGCGTGTTGACCTGTATGTTTGGCGTGATGGATCCGGTGAACCACATACGTCTTTGCAAGGCCACACACGTGTTATAAGGTAACACAGATGACGTCAAGCTGAAATGCTACTTATGAAATCTGATGATTTTGTCTTATCCAAACAATGACAAGAAAATGCATGAGCAAAAAAAGTTTGGTGACTTTATATATTCACCAAATGTAAAATATACTATCGCTCAGCTCTAAGCTGCTAAATTGTGGACAATTAGGCATTAAAGTATTATAGGCAAGGCAAGGCAAGGCAAGTTTATTTATATAGCACATTTCATACACAGTGGTAATTCAAAGTGCTTTACATAAAAGAAAGTGAAATAATCATTCACAGCAATAAAAACAAGGAATTAAAAATAATAAAACAAGGAATTTTAAAATGATATAGAAATTGATTTAAAATGAAATTTAAAACAGTTAAATAGAAAAGGATTATACATAAAATACAATGCAGTCAGTTCGGACGTAGCACAGTGCTCATTTAACAAATGCACAGCTAAATAGATGAGTTTTGAGACTGGATTTAAATGTGGCTAATGTTTTAGCACATCTGATCTCTTCTGGAAGCGAAGAGATTTATACTGTAAACATTGAAATTATGAGACTCAGAAAAAGCTGCTTTGAACAAAGTGTATTGTGAAAAGCACTTTCTTGACTTGAATTGATCTGACTTGAGAATGTAAATATTCTATTCTAATATGACAAAAAAAAAAATAAATAACTTCCCACTGTTTTACTATTTCAGTGATTTGGACTGGTCGTGGTTTGAACCAGAGTTTCTTGTCACAAGTTCTGTGGACACATACATCTACATATGGGACACAAGGTGAGTGTGGACAAAGAGTGCATGATGAAGGGTTTTTTCCCCATATTTTACACTTTTCTTTTTTAATTTCCAGGGACACTCGAAAGCCAACCGTGGCTCTGTCTGCTGTGGGTAAGTGGAAAGACTCACTGAGTCCAACTCATCAATCAGTTTATTTATGCAACGTCCATTCTTTTATTTATTGTTTTTATTTTGTCACATTTCCTCTGTATAATAGCTGGAGCCTCTCAGGTGAAGTGGAACAAACGGAATCACTATTGTTTGGCGTCAAGTCATGATGGTGATGTCAGAATCTGGGACAAGAGGGTGATTGTTACTTGCTGCATCATGATTATATAATCATCATTGGTATCAGTTATCAATTAATCAATCTTTCTTTGTCTGGTAATCTGTCTGCTTACCGTTCTGTGCTACAGAAACCAAACACTGCTGTGGAGTATGTAGCCGCCCACCTGTCAAAGATTCATGGTCTGGACTGGCACCCTGATAACGAGTACATCCTGGCTACTTCCAGTCAGGACAACTCTGTTCGGGTGATTATGATCATTATTGATCATATTGTTCACATTCTATTACTCTGCTGCAGTTTAACTTACACTTGATTCTGTGTCTATATTGATTTACTCCAAAAGTTCTGGGACTACAGACAACCCCGGAAGTACCTTGATATCTTGTCATGTCAGGTTCCTGTGTGGAAGGCCAGATACACGGTACAGTTTGAACCATTATTTAAATGTTCAGTTTAGGTATAATATTTTTTTTTCCGATGTAAAATGTTGCTGTATTGTTTATTGATGTTGTGACAGTTACACTACCAGTCAAAAGTTTGGAATAGTTAATATTTTTGAATGTTTTTGAAAGATATCACTTATGGTCACCAAGGCTGCATTTGTTTGATTAAAATACAGCAAAAAAACTGTAACACTGCGAAATATTATTATATTTTAAAATAACTGTTTTCTATTTGAATATATTTTAAAATCTAATTTATTCCTGTGAGGCAAAGCTGAATTTTCAGCATCATTACTCCAGTCTTCAGTGTCACATGATTCTTCAGAAATCATTTAAATACACTGATTTGCTGCTCAATGGAAACATTTTGCATTGCAAACATTTTTGCTGGTTATTATTTTTGTGGGAACACTGATTAACATTCACAATAATAAACATCATTATTAATAATTAAGCATCAATAATAATTGAGCATCAAATCATCATATTAGAATGATTTCTGAAGGATTGTGTGTCACTGAAGACTGCAGTAATGATGCTGAAAATTCAGTGTTTCATCACAGGAATAAATTATATTTTAAAACATATTCAAATAGTAAACAGTTACTTTAAATTGTAATAATATTTAACAATTTTTACTGTATTTTTTGACCAAATGAATACAGCTTTGGGGAGCATAAGAAACTTCTTGCAAAAACATAAAACAATCTTAATTTTTGTCCAGTAGTGTACTTTTCCCCCTTACATTATGTATAATTCTAGTAAACATGAATTAGCATATTATAAAGTACTCACTGCACCCTCTTCCTGTCGTTCTGTTCAGCCCTTCTCTAACGGCCTGGTTACAGTGATGGTTCCTCAGCTCCGGCGAGAGAACAGCCTCCTGCTGTGGAGCACACTGGAACTGAACAGTCCTGTTCATGCGTTTGTGGGCCACGACGATGTTGTGCTTGAGTTTCAGTGGAGGCCGCAGAAAGAAGGTGAGAGGAGAAACCAGTAGGTGGTGATAATTCTGTGAATGAGTGTTTCAATTTGACTTTAAGAACAGACACATATTATTGTCTTCCACTGTCCATTCTGTATTTTAGGTTCCAAAGACTGCCAGCTGGTCACATGGTCCAGAGATCAAACTCTGAGGATATGGAGAGTAGATCCTCAACTTCAGAAGGTGATGCTCAGGAACTCAATGCTTTCAGTACAGCCGGTGACTTTATGTTTGAGACTGATGGGCTCATGTGATCTGTAGCTGTGCTGTGCCAATGACATTGTGGACGAGTTGATGGAGGGCTTGATTCTCACCACAGAGACGGAGAAAACTCTGAGGTCCCAAGACTCTGAACCTCCGCTCAGCCCTGGATTCACAGCAGACAACTCACAAGGTGAAAAACGGATAGAATAGAATAAACAAATAGAATAAAATAGACAGAAATCTGCACAGAAAATAGATCGGATTTGATGGATTTTTATGACTTGAAATGAGTCATGAATTATGTACTGTATAACATATAAAAGTGTGCCTGTCTGTCTATATATTATACATGTTATAATCTTTTTACTTTTATCTATACTATTCTGTAATATAATATAGACATACTGTGTACGTCTACCTATACCTATCAAAAGTTTGTGGTTAGTAAGATTTTTTTTTCTAAATCAGCATATTAGAATGATTTCTGAAGGATCATGTGACACTGAAGACTGGAGCAATGACTGCTTAAAATTCAGTTTTGCATTACAGGAATAAATTATAATTTAAAATATATTCAAATAGAAAACCGTTATTTTAAATTGTAATAATATTTCAAAAAAATTTTATACAAGGTTTACTGTATTTTTGATCAAATAAATACCACCTTGGTGAGTATAAGCGACTTCTTTCAAAAACATTTAAAAATCATACCGACCCCAAACTTGAATGGTAGAGTGTAGAATGCAATATATGAGATGCACATAAAGTAAATTGTAATCTGAACTTTATAGATTTTTAACTAATATCAAAAATGAATTTTGGATTAAAATAATGGATTGAATAATTTTATAATTATAATTGATTATTAAGATTGATTATTGTTCATCCTCTTCTCCATTTATGATGATGTGAAAAAGTGGATGTTCCAGTCAGACCCTAGTTTTATTGAATATAAATTACTTTCTGTTCACAGATCAGTTTGATGGCCCTCAGTCTGGTGGTAAGAATGACGTACCAGGTTTGCCTCAGACTCTGCAGCAAGAGTTTTCTCTAGTCAACTTACAGATTCGCAACGTCAATGTGGAGGTCAGTCACTGTGATTTCTGTAAATCTGGTGCAACAAGGAATGTTTCAACTAAATAATTAGATTAATTGTCTGTTATGTGGAGTGTCATGTTGCAGAATTCTAATAAATGGCATGCAACTATAACAGTTAAACATGAATAAGACAATGACATTATTGTTCTTGTAGATGGATGCTGTCAACCGCAGTTGCTTTGTGTCGGCCGACTGCGGAGCCAATCGCGTTCGTCTCGTGGTGAAGTTTCCTGCCCAATATCCCAACAATGCAGCTCCATCTTTCCAGTTCGTCTCTCCAACGAACATCTCGTCTTCCATGAAGACCAAGATACAGAAGGTTGAAACTCTAACACCCATCAAGCTATTCTTGACATTTAGTCAAAGCTTTAGACAATGTCATGTTGAAGCAGCGTCATCTCTTTTGTAGATCCTGACAGATACTTCGCTTCAGAAGGTAAAGAGAAACCAGAACTGCTTAGAGCCATGTGTTCGACAGCTGGTATCTTGCTTAGAGTCAGATGGAGTCATGGTGAGTGAGATTTACTTTTGTAGTTATTTTATTCAAACACGTTTCCGAATTGTTTCCTTTCTCACCGTGATTAGTTTTTAAATCACTGTCTACTATTGGATGTCCAGGAGGATGGTACGAACCCTTATGTGCTCACCAATCCAGTGACTCCTGCACTTCCTGCTTTCCCTCGAGTAACCAACACTTACGGCTCGTACCAGGACTCCAACATCCCCTTCCCACGCACCTCAGGGGCGCGCTTCTGCGGGACAGGTATTCTGGGATAAGACCCTTTGTATTGTTTTAATTGTTGTCCATTATGCATGCAATTTTGTTCATATATAAAGTGAAATGTGTAAAACATTATATATATATATAATATATATACACTACTGATAAAAAGTTTGGAATAATAAAAGAAAAAATTGTCAAAACATTAACATATTTTTAGTCTCACATGCTCACCAAGGCTGCATTTGATCAAAAATACAGTAATATTGTGAAGTATTATTGCAATTTAAAAGAACAGTTTTTTATTTGAATATATTTCAGAATGTAATTTATTCCTGTGATGCAAAGCTGAATTTTCAGCATCATTACTCCAGTCTTCAGTGTCACATGATCCTTCAGAAATCATTCTAATATGCTGGTTTGCTGCTTAAGAAACATTTCTTAAGTTTGGGGTAATTTTTTTTAAAGAAATTAATGTTTTTATTAAGAAAGGATGCTTCTAATTGATCAGTAAAATGTTACAATGATGTTATAATGTTATTTATAATGTTACAATAATGTTTCTTTTTCAAATAAATGCTGTTCTTTTGAAAAAAAAAAAAAAAGTATCACCGTTTCACAAAAAATTAAGCAGTAAAAACAAGTTTTCAACACTATTAATAATTCAGCACCAATATCAATTAATGATAATTGAGCATAGCTTTGCATCACGAGAATTAATTGCATTTTAAAATATATTCAAATAGAAAATTGTTCTTAAATTGTAATGATATTTCACAATATTTCTGTTTTTTTTGTTTTGTTTTGTTGATCAAATAAATGCAGCCTCGATGACCATAAGAAACTTCTTTTTAAAAAAACATGAAAAAATCTTAATTATTGCAGACTTTGGTTTTTATATGTAAATGAAAGACATAAATTTCAGCTTAATTTGCTTATTAGGTTCCTTGGTTTATTTCACTCGGCCCATATCTATGCATCGTACGGTCCCTCCGACTGAACCTACTCCCAGGTGAATATTCAATCCAGTTTGCTTGTTGTGTCTGAAACATTGCACGTTATGCTATATTATTATATAACAGTTTAGCACGTGTCCTAAGATGAAGTCTGTGTGTATGTGCAGGTCTCTGTCAGCTCTCTCGGCGTATCACAGCGGAGTGATGACGCCCATGAAAATGCGAACGGAGTCTCAGACCACCCTGAGGTTGTACAGCGGGAGCCCAACACGCACAGACAAAGACCAAGTGTCCATATCGTCCTTTTACTACAAAGAACGGGTGAGACTTGTCACATAGGACTGAAATTAGTCCTGGCGGGAAGCTTAAGCAAATTTATATTCAGCAGCTATGGTCAGATGATTTGATTGTATTTTATTTATTTATTTTTATTCTGCCTGTCTGCAGACAGGTTTACACATTATTTCTAAAATGTGTTTTACTTTCAAGACCTGACTCTATTGTTCCTTCTGGTTAAATAACATGTTTTTCTACTTTTTGTTCCATTCTTAGTTGTTATTCTTGCTTTTCACATCCCACCCATCCACCCGCTTGTTCCACCTGTTCAAAAGCACCATTTTCACAGTTCATTTTCACTGTTGTTCTCTGTGCTGTCTTTCTCCTTTTGAGTTTTGGTGGCATGTGTCCCTCACTCATGTTGCTGTGGTCTGTTTTATCCAATCAGAAGCCCCCTCTGTCTGCTCCCCGCCGCTGGTCTGTGCAGACTATTCATGACTGTCCGGTATTGACCTCCGCCCCTCCCTCCCACTTATTCTCTCTCATCTACTTGCTCTAATGCCAAATGCTTTGTTGCTTTAAAGCACTTCATTCACTTGCTGTCATACATCGCATGTATGGCACATCACAGCTCACCATCTTGCCCTAAATTTTCTCTTTTGAAAAAAATCTGTACTAATTTAGCAGGTATTTACAGATCATAAAAATTAAAGATCATCCCTTTTTTCTCTCTTTCTCATGTATATGATGTTGTGTGTAACACTGTAACCCATCAGTTTGTTAACAAAAAAAGAAATTACAGCGGAAAAAAATAATGATAATAATTTTATGCCACTGAATATTTATGGTTAGTGGATATTTTTGATTTACCCACCTTTGGCAAATAATTTTAGACCCTAATGATATTTCAAATTAAGCTTTAATGTCTATGTTGATCTTAACAGCTTTTAGTGCATTTAACAAATATGAAGAATTTAGAAAAAATAATTTAATAAATAATTATAGTAATTCTAATGGTCACATTACATGCATAATAATAATAATTTTATATATATAAATGATTTATAATTATAGTCTCAAAAGTGGTTTTCTCATTCTGACAACCATAAGAGTTATTTATTTATTTTATTTTGATCAGAAAGTGACTGATCCTGTTGTTTGTCATTATTACGGTGTTCAGAAATCCCGCCGCTGGAAAGGCAAGCGAGAGGGAGGAGACTACAGCAGCAGACCCATCAAACTGACTGGCAAAGTCATCATCCAGGAAATCTCGTGTCTGCTTCCTGTGCACAAAGCCCTCGGGGAGACATACGTGTATGTTATGTTTTCTTTGAAATGCATTCCAGGTCATATTTAGATGATATCTGTCTCATTAGTAACAGCAATAACTCACAGCATCATGTTTTTCTTCACCTTAGGCTAAATGTTAATGACATACAGGACACGTGTCAGAAGAATGGGGCGGCGGCCTTAGCTGTGGGCCGCAGGGATTTAGCAAAGGTATGTAATATCAGTCAAGTGTTTGGAATAATTAAGATTTTTTAAATGTTTATGCCAGAATAAACACAAGTCAAGTGACGTGACATACGGCCAAGTATGGTGACCCATACTCGGAATTTGTGCTCTGCAATTAACCCATCCTAAGTGTACACACACACCGTGAACACACACACCATGAACACACACCCGGAGCAGTGGGCAGCCATTTATGCTGCGGCGCCCGGGGAGCAGTTGGGGGTTCGGTGCCTATATATATATATATATACGAGTCGTTGTATTGAGGGTGGAGAGAGTGCTGTACATTCACTCCCCCCACCTACAATTCCTGAACGACCTGAGACTCGAACTCACAACCTTTGGATTACGAGTCCGACTCTCTAACCATTAGGCTACGACTTCCCCCAAACAAAATATACACTGTTAAGAAAGTATAACAACAAGATTTAAACATTATATGTTACATGAATGTAGTGTTATAAAATCACCTACATGTACTGTACTACCATCAAAAGTTTGGGGTTGATAGGATGTTTTTATATTTTTGTGAAGGAAGTGTCTTATGCTCACTAAGGCTGCATTTATTTGATCAAAAATATTGTAAAATAAGTAATATTGTGAAATATTATTACAATTTAAAATAACTTTTTTTATTTGAAAATATTTAAAAATGTAATTTATTCCAGTCTTCAGTGTCACATGATCCTTTAGAAATATGCTTATTCTTCTTATTATTATTAATGTTGAAAACAGTTGTGCTGCTTAATACTTTTGTAAAAACTGATAAGCCTGGAGCCTTCAATACCACGACTGAGGTGCCCTTGAGCAAGGCACCGAACCCCCAACTGCTCCCCGGGTGCCGCAGCATAAATGGCTGCCTACTGCTCCGGGTGTGTGTTCACGGTGTGTGTGTGTTCACGGTGTGTGTGTGTTCACTGCTGTGTGTGTGTTCACTGCTGTGTGTGTGTTCACGGTGTGTGTGTGTGTTCACGGTGTGTGTGTGTTCACTGCTGTGTGTGTGTTCACTGCTGTGTGTGTGTTCACGGTGTGTGTGTGTGTTCACGGTGTGTGTGTGCACTTAGGATGGGTTAATTGCAGAGCACAAATTCCGAGTATGGGTCACCATACTTGGCCACATGTCATGTCACTTTCAATTCGTCTTTCAATTCAATTCGTAATTTTTAAAGAAATTTATACTTTTATTAAGCAAAGATGCTTTAAATATCATTAAAGATATTTATAATGTTACAAAAGATTTATTTTTTCAAATAAATGCTGTTCTTTTGAACTTTCTGTTCATCAAAGAATCCACAAAAATATTAAACGGCAAAAAGCTGTTTTCAACGTTGATAATAAGAATTTTAAAATTCAGATTTGTATCACAGGAATAAATTACATTTGAAAATACATTTATTATAAATTGTAATAATATTTCACAATATTAACATTTTTACTGTATTTTTAATCAAATATATGCAGCCTTTGAGCATAAGAGACTTCTTTCAAAAGCATTAAACATTCTTAATTATTCCAAGGTTTTGACCTGTAGCCTACAGCTTTTTTCATTTCTCCATGCTCTGTCTCTAGGTATGGGCGCTTGCCTCGGCAGCCACGAATCTTGACCTCAGTCCCGACCCTGACCCTGATGCTGGAACTCCCTGGGCCAAACACCCATTTGGGCGACACCTGCTGGAGACATTGTGAGTTGCAGCTTTTAATCGGTGAAACCATCAGAAGTGCGTTATATCCAGCTAGAATTGATGAACGTGTCCTTGTTTTCACATGATCTTTGACTTTGTCTCTTTCCTCCACAGGCTTGAACACTACAGTCAGATGAGTGATGTTCAGAGTCTGGCCATGTTGTGCAGTGTGTTCAGAGGTCATGGCAGTCCTCAGGAATATTTCACTCTATACGGACATCAGCAACCTCGACCGGCGATCTCCACGCTACACCACTCCCGCTACGTATGTTTGAAAACCTAACTCATCAATCTTTGGATTCGTCTTTCAATTAAATTAGGATCAGTTGTATATTTCTTTCTTAAATATGTTGGAAATATTCATGTTGATCAAAGAGGTTGCTTTCAGCTTAATATCTGTGACCTGCATCTGTGTTTATTTGTTTGCTTTTGTATTATTAATGCTCCTTTAGCCCAGTTTCACCTCTAGTTCTGTCACATCCGGATCATGTTCAAGTACCACCGACTCTGCAAACACTCCGTGGACCGTGGGTGAGAGATCACGAGTTTATTCATAGATTACATTTCAGGGTTAAGTGTTTATGAGAGAATCATCATGTGTAGTTCTGTCACACCAATTATTTTTATGACACAGCTGTGTGTATGTTGGACTATTCAGAGTTGCCTATTGCTTGGTTTAATGTTTTTTGAATGACTGAAATGTTTTTGATATAAGAAAAATCGGTCATATAACTAAATGCTTGTCAGCATTCGTCTATATGCAAAACGTCAAAAGATTGGAATAATTAAGATTATTAATGTTTCTGAAAGAAGTCTCTTATGCTCAACAAGGCTGCATTTATTTGATAAAAAAAAAAAAAAAAACATATTTATTAGACGTGTAATTAATAAAATTAGTCCATTGATTATAATAATAAAAAATAATACTGATTGTTTTATTATTTATAAATAACTATAATAAGTATTTATTGTTATGTGGTGTGTGATTAATAAAATTAATTCATTTCAGATGTTGATGATGATATTATTATGATTCATATAATAAATACTCTCTCTCTCTCTCTCTCTCTCTCTCTCTCTCTCTCTCTATATATATATATATATATATATATATTATAGTAGTTTTTAATAATATGATAGTATTTTAATTGTTTTATTAGAAATTATGATAACAATTATTATTAGCAATTTTAGAATTTTAATAATAATAGTAACATTGTAAACATTTATTATGACATTAATATTATTATTTATAAATAATAAAACAATAATAATAATAATCTGACAAATTGATTAATTTACTAAGATTATATTTTTGCTATTATTCTGTGTAATCTATCAATAATATATATTTACTGATTTCTTATAATTTAAATAACATTAATATCCTTTTCATAATTAATGAATACATTAATGCCAAATCTGTTACACATTCATATTACTCACCCAAAATGCAATTTCTAAGCTATTTTCAATGGTAAAAATCCACCTTCCCTTACAGCTGCATGTGTGTCTTCAGCTAATTTTTTTTTAAATTATTCAGTTGAAATGTACCAAAATTATTCCGCATCATGACAAAAAGTTTTAGTTATGAGTCTGTTAGTAACAGAACTGTTAGAGCAAACATCTCCATAACTTCAGATCATTGTTGTGAAATATGGATCTTTCCTCTTTCAGTTGGACGTGAATCAGAGCATGCTCCTCCCTGGGGAGAATCGTCTCCGGATGACTATCGCTATGCAAACCAGATATACACCGACCCCCGAGAACGAGAAAAAGAACAGCACGACATGAACAAAAGGTGAAAGTCCTGTTTAACCAGTGACCCTTCCACACATCACATTAACACTGCATCCCCAAACTCTAAAGAGGTGCTTCTGATCCACAGATTACTGGACCCCTCCAACTCCTGGCAGTTTGACGACTTCAAGAAGTGTTACGGTGAGATCCTGCACCGATGGGGCATGAAGGACAAGAGGGCAGAGGTGCTCAAATTTGTCTCCTGCCCTCCAGAGCCACACAAAGGCATAGGTATGTTAAAGATCAGGGTTCCAAACAGCTTCTGGGACAGACTATCAGACCGCCACAGAAAAGGGTTTCAACTCAGTTTGTTAAAACAAGCAAAAGGTGTGTTTACTGTAATGCACGTTTAAGTGAGCGTAGAAGTAGATATGTGCATCTTCTATTGTTGTTAAAGCACTTATAATTATTTTTCAGATAATATGAGATGTAAAGATGTTTAAAATGTTAAATTGTAGACAGTTCTATAAAAGCTTCTGGTTATATATATATATATATATTTTTTTTTTTTTTTTTTTGTTTTTTTTTGTTTTTTTTTGGTGACAAAAAAAATCCTACCTAAACCGCTACAATTAAAAAATATTATTATTTGGTGTGTAATTAATAAAATTTATTAGACAATTATTGTTATTTATAAACAAGAATTATTGTGATACTAATAAGAATTATTAAGAATTTTTATAATACTAATTTATTATTATTATATTAATAATGATTTATAATTGAATCATTATAACAGTAATAATACTAATAATTGGAGTTTCATTTCTAATAGTTATCTAATTCTAATTATTATGTTGGTTTGCACAAAAATATGAAGCACAACTGTTTTCAACATTCATTATAATAACAATAATGATAATAATAATAATAATAATTGTATGCAATTAATAAAGGTAATAATACATTTATCAGATTATTATTGTTTTTGTTATTTATAAAAAATAATAATACTTATAATAACATTATTATTATTATACTAATTATTTACTAATTGATTATTATTTTTAATAATAATAATAATTATTATTAATGGTATTAATAATAGTATTAATAATGTTAGAATATAATTATTATAGTAAAAATGTGATTGTTGTTTTATTATTTATAATATTTATATTAACTATGCACAAAAATCTTATAAGCATCACAACTGTTTTCAACATTGATAATAATAAATGTTTCTTCAGTAGGAAATCATGTGAAGTCTTGTTATACTTTCTAAACTGTATGTTTTACATTTATTCTGGTGCAAACTTCCTTTGTTTGATCAAATAAAAACTATTTTCTGTGATAATCCATAAGCATTCCTTTAAGGAGCGAAGCATTTGTCTCCCATTTCTGGAATGTCGATCAATGTTTAACTCTTGAACAAATGTTTAACACTCACATTTATGAGCCTGCATCGTGTCTTTGCTCTCGTACGCAGAGTTTGGTGTTTACTGCTGTCACTGTCGCAGTCAGGCCCGCGGCACCCAGTGCGCCGTCTGCAAGCGCTTCACCTTCCAGTGCGCCATCTGTCACGTGGCCGTACGCGGCTCTTCTAACTTCTGCCTGAGCTGCGGTCACGGAGGACACACCAGTCACATGATGGACTGGTTTCGCTCTCAAGAGGTCTGTCCCACTGGCTGCGGGTGCCACTGCCTGCTGCAAAGCACTTTCTGAACATTACAAACAATAAAAACGTCAAGATACGCCTCAAAACTCTTAGTACTGTAACAACTCCTCGGTAGAGAAACATTGAGGAACATCAGTGTCATTCAGGATGGACTAACGACTGTTCAAGTGTAGAATTATGTTCTAACGAGGAGCTGCAAATATCAACCTTATAATAGGTCAAAACCAGCCTAGTTAGTAAGTGAAATTGTTATACAGTGCTGTTTTTTGCACTTTTATACCTGCTGATTTGAGTAGAGCTTATATTTGCTCTATAAGGTGCCATGGAAATCGATCTGTGAAAGAGAAAAGGGAAACGTTGCAGATTTTTATGGTTATGAAACTTTTTTTTTTTTTTCAAATGTATGTTTTGATTGCTCTTTTCAGTTGAAAAGAAGATTTAAAAAGTTTTGTTTCCCTTCAGAAGAGAATTGTTGTGTTTTGAAGGATTAACATTGTACAGTATGTGTGCCATAAAAATATTAATAAATTTGACAATAGTGATTATTGCTTCATATGCCATTGCTGGAACTCTCTTTTATGAAATGTGCTCATAAAAGTGTATTAACTGTCATCACTACCTCATAAATAAATTACATATTACAGTTTTTATCTTAATGAATAAAGCTAGTAAGATTGTAACAAACTTGTTTACTATGAATTTCTGTACTGATTATGGTCAACAGCAAATTTTTCAATAGCTTCTTATAATTTTTTCATTATATTAACCCACAGAAATCAATAGTCAAATGACTTATTAAAAGGTATTTGTCCAAAAGGAGTTTTCCTCTTTGGGTTTGAGGAAAGGTATTTTTTTTAGCCTCAAGCATGATTTAAAGGTTAAGGATCTGTGTTGAAGTGCACTTATGAATGTTTTTTGCTAATGCAAGAGCGCTCTTTACAGACTCACATCATTATGTGGCTTCATTCAGGCTTTTATTATGCTGTCTTGTGTTTCTTATTCATGCTAGCTCTTCTTGATGTCAGCTTGTTTAGTGTGTGTGAAGTGGATTAATATGGACTCTGTCATTGATTTACAGTTAGTGAAGCAGCTGACCGGCCTGCGACCCTTTTCATGAACATCATACTGCGAAACAGTAATATTAAACATCAGGAAGGACAAAGCATTAAGAGAATGCTGTTATCCAGACACATGCATATTGGATGGGAATAGATTATATGTGACCATGAACCACAAAACCAGTCTTAAGTAGCACAGGTATATTTGTAGCAATAGCCAAAAATACATTGTATGGGTCAAAATGATAATTTTTTTATTTTATGCCAAAAATCATTAGGATATTAAATAAAGATCATGTTCCATGAAGATATTTTGTAAAAAAAAATCCTACTGTAAATATTTTAAAACTTAATTTTTGATTAGTAATATGCATTGCTAAGGACTTCATTTGCACAACTTTAAAGGTGATTTTCTCAATATTTAGATTTTTTTGCACCCTCAGATTCCAGATTTTCAAATAGTTGTATCTCAGCCAAATATTGTCCTATCATAACAAACCATACATCAATGGAAATCTTATTTATTCAGCTTTCAGATGATGTTTCAGAATGGCTTCCAGACCATTATTTGGAAACTGTGTTTAATATTTTATCAGTATGTACGAATGTACTTTATCATCCTATTAGAATGTTTATTTTTAAATTAATAAACCCAGAACATATGCAAATATGTTTGGTAAATAAAAGCAAAGCTGGAATATTAACATTTCTATACAGAGGGAGTGAAAGACACAATATGTATTTTGTCAGTGCAAATATTACACATGTACATGCATTCATATCAATATACTGTAAATACAAAACAATACATCACAAACTACAATAAGTATGCACAATAAAAACATGTATGCCATGCATAAATAACATATTAGCTTGCCAAGATTAGTCATAAATAATGTAGTGTTAAATGCTGAGGTAATAAAAGAAGCCAGATATAGAGAAGTTTCTGTTGAAATTATTGATAATTTGTGCTGTGGGAAAATCTCAGGAAATTATGCTGAGGAGAGACATTCAAACTTTTATTTTCTCCCATAAACCAGAGGAAGTGTTTTGAAAAGATGACTCATATTTTAACAGTTATTGATTTCTTGTCCATGCAGGTTCAAATATTCATATTTGTCATCTGAAATCAGCATTTTCAGGAATAGAATAGAATAGACAAGTGACAACTGACTCGATATATATATATATATATATCTTAAATAAGGTTACTTATTATTATTCATTTTATTGTAATAATTTATAATTATAATTATTTTAAATGATATATTATATTATATTCATTATAGTAACAACAAATAAAACAAATTATATAATATAACAGCAAAGAAAAACATTTTAAACAAACAAACTTAAAAACTTAAAGATTATAATGCAGATCAAATGATGCATTATTTGTAACACCACAATCAGCAGACAGAATGTTGTGGTTCACAATATTGTTTATGGAGTCCTCCGCAGTCAGCAGTGAAGTGAGCCCGATCTGATCTCTCTCATCTAGTTTTCTGAGGCGATCTCGAAATTACTGATCCCACTACTACGAAGGCCTAACTGATGAATATTAATTTAGTCTTGCAGACGTTGCTTGGTAACCTTCCTGGAATGTCCACTTACTTAACTTAATTAATATTCATAATCCATGCCTATCTCACAGTAATATTCGTTTATTGGACAGGTGTTCGAGGCTTATTTACAAACGTCAGTAATCCAGCCAATCAATAAAGCGTTCTGGGCTCGCGTCACGTGGCGTCATTAATATTCATGAGCAAAGCCTTCGCCGTAGTAGGTTCGTCCGGTCAGCGCGGAGTCTTCAGCGGCAGAGTGAGTGGAGCTCGGTTCAGCTGTTTGTGGTTGAAGATGGCGGCGTGTAGACGTGTTCAGCTGCTGCTGCTCCTCATGTCTCTCTGCCTGCTAACCGTACAGGCTCTTAAACCTCTTCCAGGTTTCGGGAATGTCCATCCTCCGGCTGCCCCCATGCACCAGCAGTTCAGAGCCGCGCTGCCGAACCCCGGGAATAACGCCGCCGCCGCCGCCGCGTCCTCCGGTGCTCAGTCTAGAAGATCCACCGGCTGGAAGCTGGCAGAAGAACAGGCCTGCCGGGACGACGTGACCCGGCTGTGTCCAAAACACACCTGGACAAATAACCTGTCTGTCCTGGAATGCCTGCAGGACAAGAAGGAGGTGAGCAGCACCCCTAATGATGTTGTTGATGATGATGAGTGTATATAATATAGCTAATAATTAAATAATAACAACAACAACAGTAAAAAATAATATATAATAATTTTAATAATTATTTAACTTTATTTATAATGTATATATTTGATGTATAATTTTTATTATACATTTTATATGCATAAATTTATTATAATAATTATATTAATATATAACGAATATTTATAATCATATTTTAATTTAAATAATTTATTAATTATTTAATTAACTTATGTAATTAATTTATTATTTTAATTAAATAATAATAATAATAATAGTATTTATTATTGCTATATAATTGCATGTATTATTGATGATAATAATATAATTTGTGATTTTATTTTTATTGTTGTTATTATTATTATTATTATAAATTTGAACTCGGGGTGGGTACTTTTACTTCCTTTCATTTGGCTTTGTGAATTTCAGACTGATAAGTGAAGTAGAGAAGATGCAAGCTTTCCAGATTAAACTATATTGAAACATTTCAGTTTAATTATCATCTGTATCTATTCATTTTATAGCTGAATTTAAAGACTCCATGAAATGTCTCGTTGAGTACAGTTGTGCATGGAGGTCCATAATAGCCTACCTGATGAAAGCTATCTTAGCATTCCTGTTGATCTCCATTTCGGTTTGTCAGGTCTGCTGCCAGGTTGTTTTCAGCCAATCATTTGAGCTGTAAATACCATGTGACTAATTACTGTGGAGCTGCAGGAAAATGACATCCTGACGATGATGATTGGCTCTCACAAGCTTGACTAGAGTCAACATTGTCATGGAGTCTTTAATTGCAGGTGCATAAGCTCGACCACAGCATCTGAATGCATAAATGTATATATAAGCATGCAAACGTTCTTATTTTTCTCTGGCTTTTATACAGTCGTACAAGCACAGACCTTTAATATGGATTGGACTAATTTAAGAACAAGCTTAAAATCTTCTAATTAGATTTGTCTTTTGTAGTTTTCCGTGCCGTGCTGGTTGACACAGTGACCTAGTTGTGCGGATGAGGAAATTATTATAGGAGTAACTTTTGTTCAGACACAGCAGATGCCCTGTGAGAAGTTTAATTTTTTGAATAAAATTTGATCGGCTCTTTCAAATAATTTTTTCAAACTCTTTCAAATAATCCAATAAAAGTAAAAAAAAAGTCCATCTAATATGTTAAAAAATCCAACTAATAATCTAAAAAAAATAAGAACTTTTAAACACTTTTGAAGGACTCGGTGACCATGGGGAGTGTCTAGCACCAAAAATGAGTGCTTTTCTGAAGCCATATATTTTTGTCTAATAAACAGACTAAATCAATAATTTTTCACTGAAAACCGGCTACTACACATGCAAAAACCAATGGTTTATGACACGTGTTTTGATGCAATGTATTTGAATATATGCTAATTAATTTGAATTCGAGAGCTACTTTCTCAGTGGGTAATATCTTTACACTTTATACAGACTTCGCACAAACTATATTTGGCTGCTCACCTGTAATATAGTCTAGTGCACAAGTCAGACTTTTAATGTCCTTTACTGATAATATTTGGAGTTGGAATTTGAAGTCCCTGGTTACTAAAAATGCAGCGCATGCATCTTTCTCATTCTGTGTTCCACAGAAACAAGAAAGTCTGGCTTTATCTGTGCAGTAGATCTAAAATGTGTATGCATATTAAACATGAGCCATATTTCTTAAAGATTTGTTTTCTGCTGTTGTGAACTGCTCCTCCCTGACTTCTTGGCTCTGATGGTGCACCACTTTTCATCTGGCAATCACAAGGGCCAAGGTTCATTTGCAGCTAGACACAAATTAATTTAGGCTGAAAAACATCTTTGAGCAGCAGTTTTCTCTACTAGACTTTCACAACCTCTTGAGCTTCTGTTTAAATGTGTCTTATATCAGAGTCTCTCCCACAGTATTGTAAAATCCAGCTCTCATTACAGTCACAGCTTTAAACCTGTATTGATGGCACTATGCCTCTCTCTCTCTCTCTCTTCAGTAATTCACAGACTCAGGCCTCTCATTAGTGTTGAAGCGAGGTCTTGCTCTCTGGTCCGTGATAACTCATTTCAACACCTGAGGGACATTTCAGATAGCGGTCTGTCTGAAACACGACTATTATGTGTGTCCCATTTAGGGTGTCAAATCTTTGTTTCGTTAGCCTTGAAATGCAATTGGATGTACGTTTCGAGTTCATTTCTTTTTAATCATCCATTCCTGCCTCTGAAAATTAAAATGAGGGTGGCTGTAATGTCTTGCTCTGATGTATTCAGTGGTAATATGCTGGTATTAATTGGTCTAAATGCTGTCTAAAATGAGCAGAATGTGCACTTGGTGTGTAGCTTGCAGAGAATCTCTGAAATAGTTTCAAATCATTTCAAATGAAGGAAAATACCCTTCATAAGTCCACAAATGACAGTGATGAACCTACATTGACAAAAAAAGTACAATTGTATTCTTCTTTGGACATAGTGTCACTGTCTATATATAGAATTTTATCGTGGTAATATATATGTATAGTATTTATTTATTTTTATTATTTAATTTTTGGTGGGGATTGCAATGCCTATTTGGACAAGTGTCCAAATACAGTATATACACACAAACTGCTAATTTTTTTTTTTTTTTTTTAGAATTGCAATACTTTTTTGGACAAGTATCATGGTAGTATATATATGCATAGTACTAATTTTATTTTTAATTAAAAAAAAATTGGGAGGATTGCAGTATGTTTTTGGACAAGTAATGCAGTATTATATTGTTATTGTTTTGGGGGGGGGGGTGCAATACATTTTTGACAAATATCATGGTAATATATACAGTATGTATAGTATTTATTTATGTTTATTTAATTTTTGGGGGAGGATTGCAGCTATTTTTTGGACAAGGTTCATGGTATTATATGTGTAGTATTTTTATTTTTTTTTAAATTTAGGGTGGGGGGGGGGTTCAGTACACTTTTAGACAAGTATTGTGGTATTATATATGTGTAGTATTTATTTTTTTATTTTTTTTGTGGGGGGATTGCAATACAATTTTGGACACGTGTTGCTAATATATATGTATAGTATTTATTTATATTTTATTAAAATTTTTAGGAGGATTGCAATACATTTTTGGACAAGTAGTACATACAGTATGTATAATATTTATTTATTTATTGGGAATTGCAATAGTTTTTTAATTCAATTCAATTCAAGTTTATTTGTGTAGCGCTTTTCATAATGCGAATCATTGCAAAGCAGCTTTACAGAAAATTGAAGTTTCTACATTATATTTAGTAGTAGCTTATCAGTGGTGACTATCTCAAGTTGATGCCCATATGGCTGAAATGTACAGTAAAAATCAAGCAGTTAGTTAATGTCATGTAATCAAACAGATGGTGAACACTATTAACAACAATTTGGTAGTTAGTTTTTTAACAAGTAACTTAATATATAAGTATAATATGCATAGTAATCATACAATGCAGTGCTATATGTGCAGAGAATCCACTACAAGCTTTCAAGCCAAAAGTAACCCATTTTTTTTGGCATTGGCAACAGATAGAAGATGATAATTATTCTAGCATGAATGAAACATCAAGACAAGCTGTATACTCGTCTCACAGTCTCTCCTCCTGCACCACATGCCAAGTTCATTTGCCCGCGAACGGTTGCTTCAGCAGTCCTGACCGCGGCTCTAATTATTGGGATAATTGCTTTGCAGAGGCTCGGTAACAGCTGTGGCCTTCTGAAGAGGTAAATGATGTCCATAAATCTCTTCTCCATCTCCCTGAGGTCAGACCCCTCCGGGTCGGTCTTTTTTGCGAACGAACCCTTGCAAACGCTCGAAGGCGGGAGGTAAGGTGGTCGTGGCACAGCTGCAGCACGTCTGTCTTACTTTAATTTGCATTTTTAGCAGGTTCCTCTACTGGTGGGACGCCGCGGTGGGTTTGTTGTAAACAAAGCAGCTAGCGTGACTGATATGAGACCCTCCCGCGGGGATCCGGGGCTGAGATCCTGATAAAGTAAACCAAAGAGCTTAGCTCTTAATCAAACATGTTTGATATAACAGAATCGAATGAATGAGGCAGATAAGCTATTGTGTCTTTGCATTTTTTCAGACTAATCGTAAGATACCATGTTATTTGTTTGTGTATGTTTTTGTTGGCTGTAAAGCTGTTAGTGTGGAAATATCAGTCTGAGACTCTAATGAATCTAAAATGAAGTGGAATGAAGTCATTTGGTGCACCGCTGAGGGGGAGACCGCGTGTTTTATGGCTTTGACAGCTCTTTAAGACACCATAGCGTGATGTTGATGTTGGTAGATGGTTACTTATTTAGATAAAAAGTAATGTGTTAACTGAAAAGAAAGGAGTAAGTTATAACTAAAAATCACAAAGGAAAAAAAAGAAATTATTTTTTATATTATAATTTACAGATTTTTCTCACATCATTGCAACAATTGGGTAAATGTGATTATTGTACTGCAAAGATCATTCTAAAAATCAGTTTTTTTTTCTTTCTTTTTTTTGCATTATTGCAGTTATTGCAATGAGATTCTGTATTTCATAGAGATTTTCTTGCATTATTGTATTATCACAAAAAGATTTGGGTGGTAAAATGTGATAATAAAATAATGGCAATAAAAGTTTTAAAATAGGTTTTATTTTTCTTTATGCAAAATCCATTTTCCTTTTTCTGTCTTTGGAATTTTGCGATGAGAGTTTTTTTTTCCCCTTTTTTGCATTATTGCAATACGATTTTTCTTGTTTCATAGAGATTTTTTTTGCATCATTGCAATAAGAATTGGGTGGAAAAATGTGAATAATTGTAATGTCAAAGTAATGTCAATAAATTGGGCTTAATTTTTAAGAAAAATCTAGTTCCATTTTTCTTTCTGTGGAATTTCGGGATGAAATATGAGTCAGACATGTTCTTGACAGGCTTCATAAAATTCACTTTGTAATTGGTGAGGGTCAGTGTTGAATAATTGCTTTCATTTTGACTAATGGTGCAGAAATCCTGTAATGGCTTGAACAAAGGCTGGTCACTGACAGCTAAAAGCTATCAGATATCATCGTTTTGATTTTGACTGTCAGTATCAAATGTGTTGCAATCACAAAAATGAGCTTGCAGGACTGCAATCATGTGGTTGTTCTTTTTTCGGTTGTCAGCATCAATCAAAGGCATGACATGTTTTTGACCTCTCAACTGATGCTTGGCCAACTTTTGTTGCTTTTTGATGGCAGTGAAAAACTTTTTAGAATTGCCAGCCAATCTTTGTCTTCCCTGGTAAGGACAAAGAGGTGCTATTCTCTACAGCAGCTTTGATCCAGTAATTTAACAGACTCAAAACATTATTAAAATAGAAGTCATGAGCCTTTTCTTTTAAGGGTTAGAATTCTACCTGATGTGAAGATTATTATACAGTGTGACTTCCAATTCTTTGAACTAAGTTGTCACCTAAAAATAAAAATCCTACAGGCTGTTTCCGTCTTGTTAGCTTTGTCACATAAAAGATTTAGCACGCATGGCAATGAGGAACGTCTGTTCTTGTTTACCTCTCTAGTGTAAGAACAGGTGTAAAGCGTGTAGCACTCTAAATGATTTTCAGAATTTCTTCATGTCTTCTTGTAGTGTACGTGCAATATCAGTATGACAGACAATCCATTTGTGCATGTGTGTGTATGTATGTATATATATAGAGATAGATAGATATAGATAGATATATAGACAATATTAATATAATACAAATAAAATATTGCTGATCATTACTATATTACACATACATACAAAAACAAAATGTTAACACAAATTAACATTGCATAATTATGCATAAAAATGCATAAATTACATTACATAAATTACAATTATATACACACACATAACATATTTTGATTTATAATCAAATATAACAAACAGACAGGGGTTTATTTTTAGCTTATTTATTGTTAATGTGTGCACACAAATATGTATGTGACTCTACCAAGTAAGTCTGTTTTCTTGAGAAAAAATGATATTTTAAATATGATATATTACATAATATACTTTTTTTTCATTTTTCATTTGAGTCAGTAAAACAAACTTGGCTTTGAAAAAACACAAAATACTAGTGAAGGCTAGCTACAACATTTTTTACATAAGAATTTTTATTGTACTATAATTGATAAACCAGTCTGTCTGATTTACTAGCATGCACATGATTTTATTTTGGGTCTTTATATGCAGTCTCATTGTTGTCTGTTGTTATTTACAATGGCAAGCTGAACGTTTTTTGTTTTTTTTCCCTGCAAACGATGTCTGATTTTTAGTGTATTACCATTCAGCAGAGACTTTTTTTTTTTTTGTCGCATAAACATTCAGCTTGATTAATGGACTACAGACCTAAGCCTTCATTTGTATATTTTAATGTAATGTATTCTTTTTTTCTGCAAGTAAATAAAGAGAATGAGGGACGTGCTGTTTCTCACTCAGAATACAGATAAGCTCCCTGTAGAATCACTCACTTCTGTATTTCAGTGAACAGAAACCAGAGCCCGTCACAGAGGCGAACAGGCACTGAGTCGTCCTCTCTCAGCTTTTCACATCTTTCAGAGTCGTGCTGTGATTATTGCACTTGGCAGGCCGTTAAGTGGTTGTGCTACAGCATATACTGTTAAACAAACGCATTCCCACTGTTCCCACTGTGTCTGCTTCTCCTCTGACACTGCACACAGACTGTTTAGATTTGCAGAAATGGTTTCCAATAGTGTGACAGGAATAAACCAGGTTCAGTACAAGTTAAGCTCAGTGACATAATTTACAGCATTTTGTTTTTAACCACAAAAATGTATCTTTCAGAAAGCAAAAATCTGGTTAATAATAGGGTTATTTTAGTATTATTTATAAAATTGTATAATATTTATACTATTATGGTTTTTATTAATATTTTGAATTAGCTTTTATTTTTATGTTTTCAGTTTTTTATTTAGTTTTATACAATTGTTTTATATTTATCATATACATTTTTATGTGTATATTCCTATTTAGGGTTAATTTATTTATATTTCAGTTTAAATGTTTTATTATTTCCAGTTGCTAATTTTAGTGCTTGAGCTTAAATGTGTTTCAGTTAGTTGCCAAAGCAAGATTTCTCTTTTTTGTTCAGTTTCGTTTTTCATCTAATATTTAAAATGTATTGTGTAATGTAAAATGTATAAATGTTTTTAATATATTTAGTTTTAGTTAATGATAATAACTTTGATTTATACTGATTGTAATACAATGTAAAATATAGCTGCAAGCAGCGATGGCGGGCCCAAGCGTCAGTGCAAACGCCACCCGGTGGCAACAAACAACCGTGCCCAGCGGGCACATGCACTACAGTAACCCTCTGGCTGTCTGGTTTTAAGGGATACGGCAATTAAAGGGTTAATCCAAACCATCAACTCTGTGAAACACACACAGAACACAGTGGTGGCACTAGGGCGGGGTCCTGACAGGCTATAGCCCCATCACGAACTTGCTTAGCCCCGGCACAGCTACCTCCCCCCCCCCCCAAGGATTTCCAATGATTTTCCTGTTTTTTAACTCTCGGTGTCACTCTCATTAACATTGAAAAATAAATATTAAAAACCTAAAAATATGTGGCCTATAAACAATTGGTAATATGGGGAGGGGTCAAGCAATTCTTTGCGCAAGACGGTGAACGTCAGTCAATTCACTATAGAGAAAGTGAAAGTAAAAAAACTGACGGCTAACGCTGCATTAAAGGCGCATATTCTCTCTGAGACAAAGAGAGACGAATCTATTTTAACATATGCTGATAACGGTATATAACTGTCTCAAATTATTCCCTTAATATTTCTCTTGTGGCTCGTATAGTAAAAAACATGAGAAGAAAATGTAGTTCGCGTTAAACAGGTTGTTTTTGAAAATCGGTGCATGAAATAAAGCTGCTCTGAATTTTCATTGATGACTGCAGTGTTATAATTATAGGCCTATAATTCATTGTATAAATTAATAGACCTGTTTTAAAAAAAGTTTTTAAAAACATTTTCAATGAGGAGTAAGCTAGCCTATTTTATTATTCTCACAGCGCATCATGCGGTGATGAGCTATGAAATTATTGCGGGGCAAATAATTTAATGTAATTTAATAATAAAAGTAATCTAATAATAATAATAGCCTAATAATAAGAAGAATGTAACAGGCCTACATTAATTGGAAATGCTAAATCCTCTTAATATTGCCAATTTTTGAAGCTTTTTGCAATTGCCTATCTCTGGCTATCATCTACACATGATATGATGCAAATCAGCACGGGGAGATTATCTCCCGCAATGTGTGCCCGTGTGGAAATAGTTGTATGAATTGTCGGCACTATCTATTGTAAATGGTTAGAATTTACCATGTTTTCCTAACAGTTGGCATTGATTGACTGACACTTGATGGTCAGAAAAAAATGACTAGATATGTGTAAAATATAAAGATAACTTAAATAAATAAATAAATAAAAGAAAACAATGAAAAAAGAAAAAATCCCAAATTTCTTTCTTTTTATATTCATAAATTATATTACTTTGTAAGTGTCATATTTGGCAGTTGGCATTAGAAGTTATATTACTAATAACAGTGGCATATGTGAAGTTTAATACCACAGGAAAAAAGTTAAATATGCCTTTTTCGAAGCTGCTGTATATAAAAAATACGATAGCTAAAGTTAGGCGTTCATTATTTCTCTCAATTTAATTAGATTTTATCACCCGCTCTGAACTGTTAAGCCCCCCCTTAGCACCCCCAACAAAAAAATCCTGGAGCCGCCACTGACAGAACAATATATAAAACTTTAGTAACACTTTACAATAAGGTTTCAGTTTTTAACATTAACTATATTAATTAGCATCAGTACGTATATATTATTGTGAGTGGTTCATAAGATCATTTAGAAAGTGTAAGTAAATGATTAATAAACTATTTAAATGTACATTTATAAATCTTATTATTTAGACACATCATAATAATTGCTCAATGTGTTAATAAATGCTTTATTAACACATATTCCTGCTTTAATTCATGATTAAGTCAGGTAGTTTAAGCATTTAGTAGTTGCCAGCCATCTATTTGTGTGAGCTCATCTAAAGTGAGGACTATTTATATCTTATAAAGCATTTACAAAGGAGATTTAAAAGCTCATTTATCTCCCAAAAAGAAAAGTTAAACAAACACAACACAGAGGGATACAGAACACATAATATTTTTTCAAGATGCAAGGTGACTGTACACTTGATAAAAAAATGAAAAATAAACCTCTGCAATTTCATTGAAAAAAATAAATTAAAGTAAATATTCAAGTGTACAGTTTCATTATTTGCATCTTGAAAAAAATATTTCTGAGTTCTCTATCCCTCTGTGTTGTGGTTGTTTATATTTTTCTGTTAGGGAGATAACTGAGCCTTTAAATCTCCTTTGTAATAGATATGCCTAATAAATAAAGAGCAAGGCATTTATAGCTGTATTTATAAACTGCTTAGTAATGACTATTAATGCTGGGACAATGCTTAATAAAGGATGACTAACTATTTACTAATGCTTACCTAATGATTCATAGCGTGCAGTTATTATGAAGTGTTACCCAATATTTTTATAGCACTTATGATTCTTGGTTAATGAAATGTTCAAAATTGACTACTACATTATTAATTAAAGTTTCTGGTTAATGTACATCAGTTACTGTACCATGAACTAACAAAGATTTGTTTACTTTATTTTTTAGAATTTGTTTTCTTAGAAATATAGTAAAACAATGGTTGTTCATACTTAGTTGGTTAGTTTCGAATAAATTAATGTTAAAAAATGATATTATTGAACTATACTAGTTAACATGAACAGTAATGATCTAAAATGTATTAATGTTAATTAATGTTAAGTAAAAACATTAACATAAAATCTTTTATGATTTTATCTTTTTATGATTTATGATTTTTCATAAAACACAAAAATGTTATGTTGTAATTAACATAATTATTAACCTTATTATATATATTAACCAAAATTAAATTAAAAATATTATATGTGTGGTGAATAAATTATTAACTTAATTATATAAAACTATGTTGTCAGTGCACTACAAATTAACTGGTTCTTGGATTTTTTATATTTTTTTGTCTCTAAGACTGACAGAAAAAGATAAGGCCTAGGAGATTTCTTAAGCTATAATGCAAAAAATAAAAAATAATAAAATAAAATAAAATAAAATGAATAATTAAATAAATAAATAAATAAATAAATAAAATAAAACGTATAATTTAAATAAATAAATACTGATTGATTTTTTTCTAGTGATTAAAGAGATGTTTAAAAGTCTCTCTCTCTCTGTGTCTCTCCCTCTGTCTCTCTCACCCACCTCCTCACACTCACACTTAACACACAGACTCACCCATCCCCCCACATACACAGAGCCAGTGTGATCAAATGTCTTGATAGTTTATTAATTTTCTGTTATTCATAGCTTTTGTAAAGTCATGAAACTAATCATACTTCTTCAGAATGACTTGTTCTATGTATGTAAAAAGTTTTGAAGTGTTTGGAAGCTGCACTTTAAAGATATAAGAAAATAACTGCTCTTTTTTACTGTAACTTTAACAAATTCGCCATTAATTCACACCGTTCAAGATATCCTAAATCCGTTAGCAATTTAGCATCTACAGTATATTGGCATCATGTTGACAAAGTTTGGTGTGAATTACTTGTTTCTGCTTGGAGGAGTTTGAATTTATTTACAGCTTGTTTCCCTCCGAAAATGACATTAAAAAAAGATAGCCAGCTTCCTGTTGGTCGTAGCTAATGAGTGTAAATTAGAAAGTTGTCCGGCTTGATTAGAACAATTTATGTACCGAGTTTGGTGTCTGTAGCTAAAACTAACCCCCCATTTTTGACAAAAGGTGCGCTATAGAGCGCCTCCTCCGCCCGTTTATGAGCTTTTTCCAGTGTCTAACTAACATTAATACTCATATGTGTGTTGAGTTTCATGACATTCTAAACATGTTATCTGCTTCAAAATCACCAGAAACAAATTTTCAAGTTTGAAACGTTGCCATGGCAACAGTATTTTAGATATATATTCCCTTCACAGTTTTACATCGGCCGTGTTTTGACATTATTCTGATGAAGTTTGAAGCAAATCGATTAAAAAAGATGCTGATTCAAAGCATTTTGAAATGACACACTTCCTGCTGCCAGTTGGTGGCGCTATAACTTTGACTCCTAATAGTCACATCTATGCGCTCGGCATCATACAACGAACAAAACCCTGAAGTTTGATCAAAATCAGACAATGTATGTGGATGTTATTAGACGCTTCCTTCTCTCATTTTTTCGCCATAAATTCATCGCCTCGCCACGGGCCAAACCGTTCGAGATATCAAAAATATCCTGGCAATTTTGCGTCCCAATGTCTTGAGATCATGTTCACAGAGTTTGGTGGCAATCGGGTGGTAATCTTCAGAGGAGTATATCAAATTCCAGAGCATGCTTTTTTAAACAGCCCTGAATAGCCGACTTCCTGTTGGGCGGAGCTTATGACATGCAGCAGCGTGAAATTTGTTCGGCTCAATGAGATCTATATGTGTACGAGTTTCATATGAATACGTGCAAGTATGTGTGAGCTATACATCAAGTTTTCAAACTGTGTTCTAGGGGGCGCCGTAGAGCCCCTGTGCCACGCCCGGGGTCCCAGCCTCTGTGGCGTCCGGACGCCAACAGGTTCCAACGTGTGTGTGCGAATTTTCAAGAGTTTTTGAGCATGTTAAGGCCCCCAAAAGTGCCCGGATGGTTGAATAAAAAAAAAAAAAAAAAAAAAAAAAAAAAAATAATAATCCTTTGGAAATCAATAGGGCCCTGCGCCTTACTGGCTTGGGCCCTAATGAATGGAAGTTAAGTGTTAAAACAGCCATACAATCTAAAAATATTCATGTTTTAGTGGGAAATCTCTTACTAAGCTAAATTATATCCAGTTTTACAACTTGTTAACAGGATGTCATAAACAAAACAATAACAAAACAGGTGTGTGAAAACAATGAGAACAACTTAACAGAACAAGCTCCAAAAAATACACAAGTTTGAAATGCCTTTAGAAAATTATAAATGGCACATTTCTGCTATTAAATCCTTTTGAAATCAGAAATTCACTTCCACTTTAAATGCTTTACTGTAACCTCAATTTTTGCTTTGGTTTTTTAAGGAAACAAGGGATGAGTGAAAATTAATTTATGGTAATCAACATTATAATTACAAAGAGTTTTCATCATAATTTGAATTTCATAATCCAGTGCAAACAATCACTGCTTTGCTCTCCTACAGGTGAAATGTGTTTAAAAAGGAGTCACATCACTTCTGATCACACAATCACTGTTGATAGATGAATATTTCACGTGAAGTGCAGGAGGTGGTTTTCCGGGAGGTGAAAAGGTGCTAGAGGTAGTAATGCTAATATGGTAGTAATGCACTTGGGTTTCTCTGGAGGCAGAGATTTCAAGGCTGGTGTCTAGGGTGGGTATCGTTTGGGTTTTTTTTCGATACGTGCCCCAATCGATACTTTTAAAACGGTGCCGGTGCCTAAACGGTGCCTGAACCGATACTTGTTATATTTATATATATACACACACACACACCACACACACAACATACAGTATATGGAACTAATGAAGCTCCAGGAAATCCCCAATATGGAGAAAGGCATTGCTATTCCTGTAACTGAAGTAAACAGAAGATATAAACGTTTTGAATGATAAAACAAATACATAAACACTCGACTACGACAATATATAGCTTGTCTGTGTTATTCAAGCCATCTCTGGTATTTTAATAATAATTAAGTATATTTAAAATCCATTGCTAATCAATGCATTAGTAGCCTATGGAACATTTTCTGCCTCATTCTGTGACAAGAAGCTATCAGATCACAAAGGAAGCATTTAACTGGTGTTGTGGACTAAAAAGGTTGTAATGTTCTATTTTGTTGGTTTTAACAGGTTTAAAAACGCGAATACAAGAGAATTTTAGCTTTAGGCATTTTAATTAAAGCTAGGGCTGGGCGGTATATATAGAGTTTGTACGATATATTGATATATTCTTTATAATCAATACGTTATTATGAAGCAATACAGTTAATATACTATTAAAATATTATATATAATATTGATATACAGTAGTTTGATACGAGCGCATCTGATAAATATATCTAGGGAGGACACAGACTGAATGCTGCGGAGAAAGTGCATAATACAATTTGTTCTAAACATGTGACAACTTTATATGAAGGGCTATAAAAAAACTCGTAAGATACAGTAGCCTATAGTTTATAGTTTCAGTTTAAAGCGGCTCGCGCTCTACCTGTCAGATGCGCTGACAGAAAGGCTGCGTGTGCTGCTGACAGATGCTTCTCGCGCTGTTTAATGTGTTTGCTGTTTTCGTAATGCATAACATACAATTCACAGGTATATTCTCCATCTGTAAATGTTAGAAAGCCATGGAAATATTTCCATTTTGCTGTCAGAAGTGCGTGAGCTTTTGCTTCGCGATTCTCTGCTAAACTTCACAGACTTCATTTAGAATGAGCGCCGCCGCGCGCATGCGCGCCAAACAGACGGCGCGCAAAGAAATAGGAGCGCAATAACTCTGACTAAAATATACATTTTGCTGAAATATTTGTAGTTGTAGCCTGTGATGCTTCTTACGTGCGTTTCGGAGAAACAAAGGACAAATATTTTAATCGATCGCTCATGCATGGCACCGAAATGAGGCACCGAAATCTGCGTTCTGATTCGGTTCTAGTACATACCGGTTCCATAGGTACCGGTGCCATATTGGTACCGGGTTTCGGTACCCAACCCTACTGGTGTCATGAAATCACTCATCTGTGCATGAATGAGGTGAGCGAGTGCTTAATGCGTCTGCTGCTAGCAAATCCCTGACGGAGTGAAACTTCACCTTTTTATCAGGTCTCAACCTGACTGAAGCTGGGTCTCGTTGACGATGCTTCACCCGTGGCTTGTTTTCATCTTAATACTTATGACAAACCCAGACCCTGTGCTCCACACAGAGGAGATTTCTGTCCCTCACAGCTGCTTTATTTACCAGAACATGCAAAAAGACGTGAATTAAGTGTTTCAAACTTTGTCAGAAAATAAACATGTATATTTTAGGCAAGGTGATGAGTATACAGTCAGTCTTTTCATAAGAGATTCAGTCAGAGCAAGAAAATGTTTGTTTATAATGTGCATGGTAGTAATTTCAAACTTAAATGCTTGGCTATTGAGATTTATTAAAAAATGTATCATTATATATCCAAATGGTAATTAATCCATATGGAACAGAACGTAATGTGTAGCCATACATTTTTTAATATTTAATTTTTTTGTGCTTCACTGCATGCATAACTTGCATCAAGCCTTTTCTTCGTTTTTCAAACCATGGACCAGCAATTTGCTCTGTTATATTATGTTGCTTCATAAAAGCCTAAAAATGTTTTTCATCATGTTTTCAGCTTAGTTAGGGCCCAAGCCAGTAAGGCGCAGGGCCCTATTGATTTCCAAAGGATTATTAGGGCCCAAGCCAGTAAGGCGCAGGGCCCTATTGATTTCCTAAGGATTATTTTTTTTTTTTTTATTTTTTTTTTTTTTATTCAACCATCCGGGCACTTTTGGGGGCCTTAACATGCTCAAAAACTCTTGAAAATTCGCACACACGTTGGAACCTGTTGGCGTCCGGACGCCACACAGAGGCTGGGACCCGGGCGTGGCACAGGGGCTCTACGGCGCCCCCTAGAACACAGTTTGAAAACTTGATGTATAGCTCACACATACTTGCACGTATTCATATGAAACTCGGTACACATATAGATCTCATTGAGCCGAACAAATTTCACGCTGCATGTCATAAGCTCCGCCCAACAGGAAGTCGGCTATTCAGGGCTGTTTAAAAAAGCATGCTCTGGAATTTGATATACTCCTCTGAAGATTACCACCCGATTGCCACCAAACTCAGTGAACATGATCTCAAGACATTGGGGACGCAAAATTGCCAGGATTTTTTGATATCTCGAACGGTTTGCCCGTGGCGAGGCGATGAATTTATGGCGAAAAAATGAGAAGGAAGCGTCTAATAACATCCACATACATTGTCTGATTTTGATCAAACTCAGGGTTTTGTTCGTTGTATGATGCCGAGCGCATAGATGTGACTATTAGGAGTCAAAGTTATAGCGCCACCAACTGGCAGCAGGAAGTGTGTCATTTTCAAAATGCTTGAATTCAGCATCTTATTTTTAATCGATTTGCTTCAAACTTCATCAGAATAATGTCAAAACACGGCCGATGTAAAACTGTGAAGGGAATATTGATATCTAAAATACTGTTGCCATGGCAACGTTTCAAACTTGAAAATTTGTTTCTGGTGATTTTGAAGCAGATAACATGTTTAGAATGTCATGAAACTCAAACACATATGAGTATTAATGTTAGTTAGACACTGGAAAAAGCTCATAAACGGGCGTGGAGGAGGCGCTCTATAGCGCCACCTTTTGTCAAAAATGGGGGGTTAGTTTTAGCTACAGACACCAAACTCGGTACATAAATTGTTCTAATCAAGCCGGACAACTTTCTAATTTACACTCATTAGCTACGACCAACAGGAAGCTGGCTATTTTTTTTAATGTCATTTTTCTTAGCTGTAAATAAATTCAAATCCTCCAAGCAGAAACAAGTAATTCACACCAAACTTTGTCAACATGATGCCAATATACTGTAGATGCTAAATTGCTAACGGATTTAGGATATCTTGAACGGTGAATTAATGGCGATTTGTTAAAGTTACAGTAAAAAGAGCAGTTATTTTCTTATATCTTTAAAGTGCAGCTTTCAAACACTTCAAACTTTTTACATACATAGAACAAGTCATTCTGAAGAAGTATGATTAGTTTCATGACTTTACAAAAGGTCTATGAATAACAGAAAATTAATAAACTATCAAGACATTTGATCACACTGGCTCTGTGTATGTGGGGGGATGGGTGAGTATGTGTGTTAAGTGTGAGTGTGAGGAGGTGGGTGAGAGAGACAGACAGAGAGAGAGACACAGAGAGAGAGAGACTTTTAAACATCTCTTTAATCACTAGAAAAAAATCAATCAGTATTTATTTATTTAATTATACGTTTTATTTTATTTTATTTATTTATTTATTTATTTAATTATTCATTTTATTTTATTTTAATTTTTTATTTTTTATTTTTTGCATTATAGCTTAAGAAATCTCCTAGGCCTTTTAGGTCAGTCTTAGGGACAAAAAAATATAAAAATCCAAGAACCAGTTAATTTGTAGGGCACTGACAACATAGTTTTATATAATTAAGTTAATAATTTATTCACCACACATATAATATTTTTAATTTAATTTTTGGTTAATTATATAATAAGGTTAATAATTATGTTAATTACAACATAACATTTTTTGTGTTTTATGAAAAATCATAAATCATAAAAAGATAAAATCATAAAAGATTTTTATGTTAATGTTTTTACTTAACATTAATTAACATTAATACATTTTAGATCATTACTGTTCATGTTAACTAGTATAGTTCAATAATATCATTTTTTTAACATTAATTATTCGAAACTAACCAACTAAGTATGAACAACCATTGTTTTACTATATTTCTTAAGAAAACAAATTCTAAAAAATAAAGTAAACAAATCTTTGTTAGTTCATGGTACAGTAACTGATGTACATTAACCAGAAACTTTAATTAATAATGTAGTAGTCAATTTTGAACATTTCATTAACCAAGAATCATAAGTGCTATAAAAATATTGGGTAACACTTCATAATAACTGCACGCTATGAATCATTAGGTAAGCATTAGTAAATAGTTAGTTCATCCTTTATTAAGCATTGTCCCAGCATTAATAGTCATTACTAAGCAGTTTATAAATACAGCTATAAATGCCTTGTCTTTATTTATTAGGCATATCTATTACAAAGGAGATTTAAAGGCTCAGTTATCTTCCTAACAGAAAAATAAACAACCACAACACAGAGGGATAGAGAACTCAGAAATATTTTTTTCAAGATGCAAATAATGAAACTGTACACTTGAATATTTACTTTAATTTATTTTTTTCAATGAAATTGCAGAGGTTTATTTTTCATTTTTTATCAAGTGTACAGTCACCTTGCATCTTGAAAAAATATTTATGTGTTCTGTATCCCTCTGTGTTGTGTTTGTTTAACTTTTCTTTTTGGGAGATAAATGAGCTTTTTAATCTCCTTTGTAAATGCTTTATAAGATATAAATAGTCCTCACTTTAGATGAGCTCACACAAATAGATGGCTGGCAACTACTAAATGCTTTATAACTACCTGACTTAATCATGAATTAAAGCAGGAATATGTGTTAATAAAGCATTTATCAACACATTGAGCAATTATTATGATGTGTCTAAATAATAAGATTTATAAATGTACATTTAAATAGTTTATTAATCATTTACTTACACTTTCTAAATGATCTTATGAACCACTCACAATAATATATACGTACTGATGCTAATTAATATAGTTAATGTTAAAAACTGAAACCTTATTGTAAAGTGTTACTAAAGTTTTATATATTGTTCTGTCAGTGGCGGCTCCAGGATTTTTTTGTTGGGGGTGCTAAGGGGGGGCTTAACAGTTCAGAGGGGTGATAAAATCTAATTAAATTGAGAGAAAATAATGAACGCCTAACTTTAGCTATCGTATTTTTTTATATACAGCAGCTTCGAAAAAGGCATATTTAACTTTTTTCCTGTGGTATTAAACTTCACATATGCCACTGTTATTAGTAATATAACTTCTAATGCCAACTGCCAAATATGACACTTACAAAGTAATATAATTTATGAATATAGAAAAGAAAGAAATTTGGGATTTTTTCTTTTTTCATTGTTTTCTTTTATTTATTTATTTATTTATTTAAGTTATCTTTATTTTTTTACACATATCTAGTAATTTTTTTCTGACCATCAAGTGTCAGTCAATCAATGCCAACTGTTAGGAAAACATGGTAAATTCTAACCATTTACAATAGATAGTGCCAACAATTCATACAACTATTTCCACACTGGCACACATTGCGGGAGATAACCTTCCCGTGCTGATTTGCATCATATCATGTGTAGATGATAGCCAGAGATAGGTCATTGTAAAAAGCTTCAAAAATTGGCAATATTAAGAGGATTTAGCATTTCCAATTAATGTAGGCCTGTTACATTCTTCTTATTATTAGGCCTATTATTATTATTAGATTACTTTTATTATTAAATTACATTAAATTATTTCCCCCGCAATAATTTCATAGCTCATCACCGCATGATGCGCTGTGAGAATAATAAAATAGGCTAGCTTACTCCTCATTGAAAATGTTTTTAAAAACTTTTTTTAAAACAGGTCTATTAATTTATACAATGAATTATAGGCCTATAATTATAACACTGCACTCATCAATGAAAATTCAGAGCAGCTTTATTTCATGCACCGATTTTCAAAAACAACCTGTTTAACGCGAACTATGTTTCTTCTCATGTTTTTTACTATACGAGCCACAAGAGAAATATTAAGGGAATAATTTGAGACAGTTATATACCGTTATCAGCATATGTTAAAATAGATTCGTCTCTCGTTGTCTCAGAGAGAATATGCGCCATTAATGCAGCGTTAGCCGTCAGTTTTTTTACTTTCACTTTCTCTATAGTGAATTGACTGACGTTCACCGTCTTGCGCAAAGAATTGCTTGACCCCTCCCCATATTACCAATTGTTTATAGGCCACATATTTTTTAGGTTTTTAATATTTATTTTTCAATGTTAATGAGAGTGACACCGAGAGTTAAAAAACAGGAAAATCATTTGGAAATCCTTGGGGGGGTAGCTGTGCCGGGGCTAAGCAAGTTCGTGATGGGGCTATAGCCCAGTCAGGACCCGCCCTAGTGCCACCACTGTGTTCTGTGTGTGTTTCACAGAGTTGATGGTTTGGATTAACCCTTTAATTGCCGTATCCCTTAAAACCAGACTGCCAGAGGGTTACTGTAGTGCATGTGCCCGCTGGGCACGGTTGTTTGTTGCCACCGGGGTGGCGTTTGCACTGACGCTTGGGCCCGCCATCGCTGCGTGCAGCTATATTTAGGCCCAAGCCAGTAAGGCGCAGGGCCCTATTGATTTCCTAAGGATTATTATTTTTTTTTATTTTTTTTTTTTTATTTTTTTATTCAACCATCCGGGCACTTTTGGGGGCTTAACATGCTCAAAAACTCTTGAAAATTCGCACACACGTTGGAACCTGTTGGCGTCCGGACGCCACAGAGGCTGGGACCCGGGCGTGGCACAGGGCTCTACGGCGCCCCTAGAACACAGTTTGAAAACTTGATGTATAGCTCACACATACTTGCACGTATTCATATGAAACTCGGTACACATATAGATCTCATTGAGCCGAACAAATTTCACGCTGCATGTCATAAGCTCCGCCCAACAGGAAGTCGGCTATTCAGGGCTGTTAAAAAAGCATGCTCTGGAATTTGATATACTCCTCTGAAGATTACCACCGATTGCCACCAAACTCAGTGAACATGATCTCAAGACATTGGGGACGCAAAATTGCCAGGATATTTTTGATATCTCGAACGGTTTGCCCGTGGCGAGGCGATGAATTTATGGCGAAAAATGAGAGAAGGAAGCGTCTAATAACATCCACATACATTGTCTGATTTTGATCAAACTTCAGGGTTTTGTTCGTTGTATGATGCCGAGCGCATAGATGTGACTATTAGGAGTCAAAGTTATAGCGCCACCAACTGGCAGCAGGAAGTGTGTCATTTTCAAAATGCTTTGAATTCAGCATCTTATTTTTAATCGATTTGCTTCAAACTTCATCAGAATAATGTCAAAACACGGCCGATGTAAAACTGTGAAGGGAATATTGATATCTAAAATACTGTTGCCATGGCAACGTTTCAAACTTGAAAAATTTGTTTCTGGTGATTTTGAAGCAGATAACATGTTTAGAATGTCATGAAACTCAACACACATATGAATATTAATGTTAGTTAGACACTGGAAAAAGCTCATAAACGGGCGTGGAGGAGGCGCTCTATAGCGCCACCTTTTGTCAAAAATGGGGGGGTTAGTTTTAGCTACAGACACCAAACTCGGTACATAAATTGTTCTAATCAAGCCGGACAACTTTCTAATTTACACTCATTAGCTACGACCAACAGGAAGCTGGCTATCTTTTTTTAATGTCATTTTCGGAGGGGAAACAAGCTGTAAATAAATTCAAACTCCTCCAAGCAGAAACAAGTAATTCACACCAAACTTTGTCAACATGATGCCAATATACTGTAGATGCTAAATTGCTAACGGATTTAGGATATCTTGAACGGTGAATTAATGGCGATTTGTTAAAGTTACAGTAAAAAAGAGCAGTTATTTTCTTATATCTTTAAAGTGCAGCTTCAAACACTTCAAAACTTTTTACATACATAGAACAAGTCATTCTGAAGAAGTATGATTAGTTTCATGACTTTACAAAAGGTCTATGAATAACAGAAAATTAATAAACTATCAAGACATTTGATCACACTGGCTCTGTGTATGTGGGGGGATGGGTGAGTATGTGTGTTAAGTGTGAGTGTGAGGAGGTGGGTGAGAGAGACAGACAGAGAGAGAGACACAGAGAGAGAGAGACTTTTAAACATCTCTTTAATCACTAGAAAAAAATCAATCAGTATTTATTTATTTAATTATACGTTTTATTTTATTTTATTTATTTATTTATTTATTTAATTATTCATTTTATTTATTTTAATTTTTTATTTTTTATTTTTTGCATTATAGCTTAAGAAATCTCCTAGGCCTTATCTTTTTCTGTCAGTCTTAGGGACAAAAAAATATAAAAATCCAAGAACCAGTTAATTTGTAGGGCACTGACAACATAGTTTTATATAATTAAGTTAATAATTTATTCACCACACATATAATATTTTTAATTTAATTTTTGGTTAATTATATAATAAGGTTAATAATTATGTTAATTACAACATAACATTTTTTGTGTTTTATGAAAAATCATAAATCATAAAAAGATAAAATCATAAAAGATTTTATGTTAATGTTTTTACTTAACATTAATTAACATTAATACATTTTAGATCATTACTGTTCATGTTAACTAGTATAGTTCAATAATATCATTTTTTTAACATTAATTTATTCGAAACTAACCAACTAAGTATGAACAACCATTGTTTTACTATATTTCTTAAGAAAACAAATTCTAAAAAATAAAGTAAACAAATCTTTGTTAGTTCATGGTACAGTAACTGATGTACATTAACCAGAAACTTTAATTAATAATGTAGTAGTCAATTTTGAACATTTCATTAACCAAGAATCATAAGTGCTATAAAAATATTGGGTAACACTTCATAATAACTGCACGCTATGAATCATTAGGTAAGCATTAGTAAATAGTTAGTTCATCCTTTATTAAGCATTGTCCCAACATTAATAGTCATTACTAAGCAGTTTATAAATACAGCTATAAATGCCTTGCTCTTTATTTATTAGGCATATCTATTACAAAGGAGATTTAAAGGCTCAGTTATCTTCCTAACAGAAAAATAAACAACCACAACACAGAGGGATAGAGAACTCAGAAATATTTTTTCAAGATGCAAATAATGAAACTGTACACTTGAATATTTACTTTAATTTATTTTTTTTCAATGAAATTGCAGAGGTTTATTTTTCATTTTTTATCAAGTGTACAGTCACCTTGCATCTTGAAAAAATATTTATGTGTTCTGTTCCCTCTGTGTTGTGTTTGTTTAACTTTTTTTTTGGAGATAAATGAGCTTTTAAATCTCCTTTGTAAATGCTTTATAAGATATAAATAGTCCTCACTTTAGATGAGCTCACACAAATAGATGGCTGGCAACTACTAAATGCTTTATAACTACCTGACTTAATCATGAATTAAAGCAGGAATATGTGTTATAAAGCATTTATTAACACATTGAGCAATTATTATGATGTGTCTAAATAATAAGATTTATAAATGTACATTTAAATAGTTTATTAATCATTTACTTACACTTTCTAAATGATCTTATGAACCACTCACAATAATATATACATACTGATGCTAATTAATATAGTTAATGTTAAAAACTGAAACCTTATTGTAAAGTGTTACTAAAGTTTTATATATTGTTCTGTCAGTGGCGGCTCCAGGATTTTTTTGTTGGGGGTGCTAAGGGGGGGCTTAACAGTTCAGAGGGGGTGATAAAAACTAATTAAATTGAGAGAAAATAATGAACGCCTAACTTTAGCTATCGTATTTTTTTATATACAGCAGCTTCGAAAAAGGCATATTTAACTTTTTTCCTGTGGTATTAAACTTCACATATGCCACTGTTATTAGTAATATAACTTCTAATGCCAACTGCCAAATATGACACTTACAAAGTAATATAATTTATGAATATAGAAAAGAAAGAAATTTGGGATTTTTTCTTTTTTCATTGTTTTCTTTTATTTATTTATTTATTTATTTAAGTTATCTTTATTTTTTTACACATATCTAGTAATTTTTTCTGACCATCAAGTGTCAGTCAATCAATGCCAACTGTTAGGAAAACATGGTAAATTCTAACCATTTACAATAGATAGTGCCGACAATTCATACAACTATTTCCACACTGGCACACATTGCGGGAGATAACCTTCCCGTGCTGATTTGCATCATATCATGTGTAGATGATAGCCAGAGATAGGCCATTGTAAAAAGCTTCAAAAATTGGCAATATTAAGAGGATTTAGCATTTCCAATTAATGTAGGCCTGTTACATTCTTCTTATTATTAGGCCTATTATTATTATTAGATTACTTTTATTATTAAATTACATTAAATTATTTCCCCCGCAATAATTTCATAGCTCATCACCGCATGATGCGCTGTGAGAATAATAAAATAGGCTAGCTTACTCCTCATTGAAAATGTTTTTAAAAAATTTTTTAAAACAGGTCTATTAATTTATACAATGAATTATAGGCCTATAATTATAACACTGCAGTCATCAATGAAAATTCAGAGCAGCTTTATTTCATGCACCGATTTTCAAAAACAACCTGTTTAACGCGAACTATGTTTCTTCTCATGTTTTTTACTATACGAGCCACAAGAGAAATATTAAGGGAATAATTTGAGACAGTTATATACCGTTATCAGCATATGTTAAAATAGATTCGTCTCTCTTTGTCTCAGAGAGAATATGCGCCATTAATGCAGCGTTAGCCGTCAGTTTTTTTACTTTCACTTTCTCTATAGTGAATTGACTGACGTTCACCGTCTTGCGCAAAGAATTGCTTGACCCCTCCCCATATTACCAATTGTTTATAGGCCACATATTTTTTAGGTTTTTAATATTTATTTTTCAATGTTAATGAGAGTGACACCGAGAGTTAAAAAACAGAAAATCATTTGGAAATCCTTGGGGGGGGGAGGTAGCTGTGCCGGGGCTAAGCAAGTTCGTGATGGGGCTATAGCCCTGTCAGGACCCGCCCTAGTGCCACCACTGTGTTCTGTGTGTGTTTCACAGAGTTGATGGTTTGGATTAACCCTTTAATTGCCGTATCCCTTAAAACCAGACTGCCAGAGGGTTACTGTAGTGCATGTGCCCGCTGGGCACGGTTGTTTGTTGCCACCGGGGTGGCGTTTGCACTGACGCTTGGGCCCGCCATCGCTGCTTGCAGCTATATTTAGGGCCCAAGCCAGTAAGGCGCAGGGCCCTATTGATTTCCTAAGGATTATTATTTTTTTTTTTTTTTTTTTTTTTATTTTTATTCAACCATCCGGGCACTTTTGGGGGCCTTAACATGCTCAAAAACTCTTGAAAATTCGCACACACGTTGGAACCTGTTGGCGTCCGGACGCCACAGAGGCTGGGACCCGGGCGTGGCACAGGGGCTCTACGGCGCCCCTAGAACACAGTTTGAAAACTTGATGTATAGCTCACACATACTTGCACGTATTCATATGAAACTCGGTACACATATAGATCTCATTGAGCCGAACAAATTTCACGCTGCATGTCATAAGCTCCGCCCAACAGGAAGTCGGCTATTCAGGGCTGTTTAAAAAAGCATGCTCTGGAATTTGATATACTCCTCTGAGATTACCACCCGATTGCCACCAAACTCAGTGAACATGATCTCAAGACATTGGGGACGCAAAATTGCCAGGATATTTTTGATATCTCGAACGGTTTGCCCGTGGCGAGGCGATGAATTTATGGCGAAAAATGAGAGAAGGAAGCGTCTAATAACATCCACATACATTGTCTGATTTTGATCAAACTTCAGGGTTTTGTTCGTTGTATGATGCCGAGCGCATAGATGTGACTATTAGGAGTCAAAGTTATAGCGCCACCAACTGGCAGCAGGAAGTGTGTCATTTTCAAAATGCTTTGAATTCAGCATCTTATTTTAATCGATTTGCTTCAAACTTCATCAGAATAATGTCAAAACACGGCCGATGTAAAACTGTGAAGGGAATATTGATATCTAAAATACTGTTGCCATGGCAACGTTTCAAACTTGAAAATTTGTTTCTGGTGATTTTGAAGCAGATAACATGTTTAGAATGTCATGAAACTCAACACACATATGAGTATTAATGTTAGTTAGACACTGGAAAAAGCTCATAAACGGGCGTGGAGGAGGCGCTCTATAGCGCCACCTTTTGTCAAAAATGGGGGGGTTAGTTTTAGCTACAGACACCAAACTCGGTACATAAATTGTTCTAATCAAGCCGGACAACTTTCTAATTTACACTCATTAGCTACGACCAACAGGAAGCTGGCTATCTTTTTTTTAATGTCATTTTCGGAGGGAAACAAGCTGTAAATAAATTCAAACTCCTCCAAGCAGAAACAAGTAGTTCACACCAAACTTTGTCAACATGATGCCAATATACTGTAGATGCTAAATTGCTAACGGATTTAGGATATCTTGAACGGTGAATTAATGGCGATTTGTTAAAGTTACAGTAAAAAAAGAGCAGTTATTTTCTTATATCTTTAAAGTGCAGCTTTCCAAACACTTCAAAACTTTTTACATACATAGAACAAGTCATTCTGAAGAAGTATGATTAGTTTCATGACTTTACAAAAGGTCTATGAATAACAGAAAATTAATAAACTATCAAGACATTTGATCACACTGGCTCTGTGTATGTGGGGGGATGGGTGAGTATGTGTGTTAAGTGTGAGTGTGAGGAGGTGGGTGAGAGAGACAGACAGAGAGAGAGACACAGAGAGAGAGAGACTTTTAAACATCTCTTTAATCACTAGAAAAAAATCAATCAGTATTTATTTATTTAATTATACGTTTTATTTTATTTATTTATTATTTATTTATTTAATTATTCATTTTATTTTATTTTAATTTTTTATTTTTTATTTTTTGCATTATAGCTTAAGAAATCTCCTAGGCCTTATCTTTTTCTGTCAGTCTTAGGGACAAAAAAATATAAAAATCCAAGAACCAGTTAATTTGTAGGGCACTGACAACATAGTTTTATATAATTAAGTTAATAATTTATTCACCACACATATAATATTTTTAATTTAATTTTTGGTTAATTATATAATAAGGTTAATAATTATGTTAATTACAACATAACATTTTTTGTGTTTTATGAAAAATCATAAATCATAAAAAGATAAAATCATAAAAGATTTTATGTTAATGTTTTTACTTAACATTAATTAACATTAATACATTTTAGATCATTACTGTTCATGTTAACTAGTATAGTTCAATAATATCATTTTTTAACATTAATTTATTCGAAACTAACCAACTAAGTATGAACAACCATTGTTTTACTATATTTCTTAAGAAAACAAATTCTAAAAAATAAAGTAAACAAATCTTTGTTAGTTCATGGTACAGTAACTGATGTACATTAACCAGAAACTTTAATTAATAATGTAGTAGTCAATTTTGAACATTTCATTAACCAAGAATCATAAGTGCTATAAAAATATTGGGTAACACTTCATAATAACTGCACGCTATGAATCATTAGGTAAGCATTAGTAAATAGTTAGTTCATCCTTTATTAAGCATTGTCCCAGCATTAATAGTCATTACTAAGCAGTTTATAAATACAGCTATAAATGCCTTGCTCTTTATTTATTAGGCATATCTATTACAAAGGAGATTTAAAGGCTCAGTTATCTTCCTAACAGAAAAATAAACAACCACAACACAGAGGGATAGAGAACTCAGAAATATTTTTTTCAAGATGCAAATAATGAAACTGTACACTTGAATATTTACTTTAATTTATTTTTTTCAATGAAATTGCAGAGGTTTATTTTTCATTTTTTATCAAGTGTACAGTCACCTTGCATCTTGAAAAAATATTTATGTGTTCTGTATCCCTCTGTGTTGTGTTTGTTTAACTTTTCTTTTTGGGAGATAAATGAGCTTTTAAATCTCCTTTGTAAATGCTTTATAAGATATAAATAGTCCTCACTTTAGATGAGCTCACACAAATAGATGGCTGGCAACTACTAAATGCTTTATAACTACCTGACTTAATCATGAATTAAAGCAGGAATATGTGTTAATAAAGCATTTATCAACACATTGAGCAATTATTATGATGTGTCTAAATAATAAGATTTATAAATGTACATTTAAATAGTTTATTAATCATTTACTTACACTTTCTAAATGATCTTATGAACCACTCACAATAATATATACGTACTGATGCTAATTAATATAGTTAATGTTAAAAACTGAAACCTTATTGTAAAGTGTTACTAAAGTTTTATATATTGTTCTGTCAGTGGCGGCTCCAGGATTTTTTTGTTGGGGGTGCTAAGGGGGGGCTTAACAGTTCAGAGCGGGTGATAAAATCTAATTAAATTGAGAGAAAATAATGAACGCCTAACTTTAGCTATCGTATTTTTTTTATATACAGCAGCTTCGAAAAAGGCATATTTAACTTTTTTCCTGTGGTATTAAACTTCACATATGCCACTGTTATTAGTAATATAACTTCTAATGCCAACTGCCAAATATGACACTTACAAAGTAATATAATTTATGAATATAGAAAAGAAAGAAATTTGGGATTTTTTCTTTTTTCATTGTTTTCTTTTATTTATTTATTTATTTATTTAAGTTATCTTTATTTTTTTACACATATCTAGTAATTTTTTTCTGACCATCAAGTGTCAGTCAATCAATGCCAACTGTTAGGAAAACATGGTAAATTTAACCATTTACAATAGATAGTGCCGACAATTCATACAACTATTTCCACACTGGCACACATTGCGGGAGATAACCTTCCCGTGCTGATTTGCATCATATCATGTGTAGATGATAGCCAGAGATAGGTCATTGTAAAAAGCTTCAAAAATTGGCAATATTAAGAGGATTTAGCATTTCCAATTAATGTAGGCCTGTTACATTCTTCTTATTATTAGGCCTATTATTATTATTAGATTACTTTTATTATTAAATTACATTAAATTATTTCCCCCGCAATAATTTCATAGCTCATCACCGCATGATGCGCTGTGAGAATAATAAAATAGGCTAGCTTACTCCTCATTGAAAATGTTTTTAAAAACTTTTTTAAAACAGGTCTATTAATTTATACAATGAATTATAGGCCTATAATTATAACACTGCACTCATCAATGAAAATTCAGAGCAGCTTTATTTCATGCACCGATTTTCAAAAACAACCTGTTTAACGCGAACTATGTTTCTTCTCATGTTTTTTACTATACGAGCCACAAGAGAAATATTAAGGGAATAATTTGAGACAGTTATATACCGTTATCAGCATATGTTAAAATAGATTCGTCTCTCGTTGTCTCAGAGAGAATATGCGCCATTAATGCAGCGTTAGCCGTCAGTTTTTTTACTTTCACTTTCTCTATAGTGAATTGACTGACGTTCACCGTCTTGCGCAAAGAATTGCTTGACCCCTCCCCATATTACCAATTGTTTATAGGCCACATATTTTTTAGGTTTTTAATATTTATTTTTCAATGTTAATGAGAGTGACACCGAGAGTTAAAAAACAGGAAAATCATTTGGAAATCCTTGGGGGGGGGAGGTAGCTGTGCCGGGGCTAAGCAAGTTCGTGATGGGGCTATAGCCCTGTCAGGACCCGCCCTAGTGCCACCACTGTGTTCTGTGTGTGTTTCACAGAGTTGATGGTTTGGATTAACCCTTTAATTGCCGTATCCCTTAAAACCAGACTGCCAGAGGGTTACTGTAGTGCATGTGCCCGCTGGGCACGGTTGTTTGTTGCCACCGGGGTGGCGTTTGCACTGACGCTTGGGCCCGCCATCGCTGCTTGCAGCTATATTGAATCATTGTTCCCCTAAGTATTATTATTTTTTTCAACCTTCCAGGGGTTTTTGGGTGCCCTAACATGCTCAAAAACTCATGAAAATTTACACACACATTGGAATCTGCGGCCAATTGGACGCAGCAGAGACTGGGACCCGGGCGTGTCACAGGGGCTCTACGGCGCCCCCTGGAGCACAGTCTGAAAACTTGATGTATAGCTCACAAATACTTGCACATATTCATATGAAACTCGGTACACATATAGATCTCATTGAGCTGAACAACTTTCATCCTGCATTTCATAGGCTCTGTCCAACAGGAAGTCGGCTATTTAGGGCTGTTTAAAAAGCGCATGCTCTGGAATTTGATATACTCCTCTGAGGATTACCACCCGATTGCCACCAAACTCGGAGAACATGATCTCAAGACATCGGGGACGCAAAATTGCCAAGATATTTTTGATATCTCGAACGGTTTGCCCGTGGCGAGGCGATGAATTTATGGCGAAAAATGAGAGACAGGAAGCGTCTAATAACATCCACATACATTGTCTGATTTTGATCAAACTTCAGGGTTTTGTTCGTTGTATGATGCCGAGCGCATAGATGTGACTATTAGGAGTCAAAGTTATAGCGCCACCAACTGGCAGCAGGAAGTGTGTCATTTTCAAAATGCTTTGAATTCAGCATCTTATTTTTAATCGATTTGCTTCAAACTTCATCAGAATAATGTCAAAACACGGCCGATGTAAAACTGTGAAGGGAATATTGATATCTAAAATACTGTTGCCATGGCAACGTGTCAAACTTGAAAATTTGTTTCTGGTGATTTTGAAGCAGATAACATGTTTAGAATGTCATGAAACTCAACACACATATGAGTATTAATGTTAGTTAGACACTGGAAAAAGCTCATAAACGGGCGTGGAAGAGGCACTCTATAGCGCCACCTTTTTTCAAAAATGCGGGGGTTAGTTTTAGCTAAATACACCAAACTTGGTACATAAATTGTTCTAATCAAGCCGGACAACTTTCTAATTTACACTCATTAGCTACGACCAACAGGAAGCTGGCTATCTTTTTTTTAATGTCATTTTCGGGGGAATATCAAGCTGTAAATAAATGCATACTCCTCCAAGCAGAAACAAGTAGTTCACACCAAACTTTGTCAACATGATGCCAATATACTGAAGATGCTAAATTGCTAACGGATTTAGGATATCTTGAACGGTGTATTAATGGCGATTTGTTAAATTTACAGTAAAAAAGAGCAGTTATTTTCTTATATCTTTAAAGTGCAGCTTCCAAACACTTCAAAACTTTTTACATACATAGAGCAAGTCATTCTGAAGAAGTATGGTTAGTTTCATGACTTTACAAAAGGTCTATGAATAACAGAAAATTAATAAACTATCAAGACATTTGATCACACTGGCTCTGTGTATGTGGGGGGATGGGTGAGTTTGTGTGTTAAGTGTGAGTGTGAGGAGGTGGGTGAGAGAGACAGAGGGAGAGACACAGAGAGAGAGAGAGACTTTTAAACATCTCTTTAATCACTAGAAAAAAATAATTCAGTATTTACTTAATTATTCGTTTTATTTTATTTTATTTATTTAATTATTCTTTTTTTTGCATTACATTTATGCATTTAGCAGACGCTTTTATCCAAAGCGACTTACAGTGCATTCAAGTTATACATGTTTTATCACTATGTGTGTTCCCTGGGAATCGAACCCACAACCTTTTGCGCTGCTAACGCAATGCTCTACCACTGAGCCACAGGAACACATTATAGCTTAAGAAATCTCCTACGCCTTATCTTTTTCTGTCATTCTTAGGGACACAAATAAATTAAAATCCAAGAACCAGTTAATTTGTAGGGCACTGACAACATAATTTTATATAATAAGGTTAATAATTATGTTAATTACAACATACAAATTTTTGTGTTTTATGAAAAATCATAAATCATAAAAAGATAAAATCATAAAAATCATAAAAGATTTTATGTTAATGTTTTTACTTAACATTAATTAACATTAATACATTTTAGATAATTATTGTTCATGTTAACTAGTATAGTTCAGTAATATCATTTTTTAACATTAATTTATTCGAAACTAACCAACTAAGTATGAACAACCATTGTTTTACTATATTTCTTAAGAAAACAAATTCTAAAAAATAAAGTAAACAAATCTTTGTTAGTTCATGGTACAGTAACTGATGTACATTAACCAGAAACTTTAATTAATAATGTAGTAGTCAATTTTGAACATATCATTAACCAAGAATCATAAGAGCTATAAAAATATTGGGTAACACTTCATAATAACTGCACGCTATGAATCATTAGGTAAGCATTAGTAAATAGTTAGTTCATCCTTTATTAAGCATTGTCCCAACATTAATAGTCATTAGAAAGTAGTTTATAAATACAGCTATAAATGCCTTGTTCTTTATTTATTAGGCATATCTATTACAAAGGAGATTTAAAGGCTCAGTTATCTTCCTAACAGAAAAATAAACAAACACAACACAGACGGATAGAGAGCTCAGAAATATTTTTTCAAGATGCAAATAATGAAACTGTACACTCGAATATTTACTTTAATTTATTTTTTTTCAATGAAATTGCAGAGGTTTATTTTTCATTTTTTATCAAGTGTACAGTCACCTTGCATCTTGAAAAAATATTTATGTGTTCTGTATCCCTCTGTGTTGTGTTTGTTTAACTTTTCTTTTTGGGAGATAAATGAGCTTTTAAATCTCCTTTGTAAATGCTTTATAATGTATAAATAGTCCTCACTTTAGATGAGCTCACACAAATAGATGGCTGGCAACTACTAAATGTTTTATAACTACCTGACTTAATCATGAATTAAAGCAGGAATATGTGTTAATAAAGCATTTATTAACACATTGAGCAATTATTATGATGTGTCTAAATAATAAGATTTATAAATGTACATTTAAATAGTTTATTAATCATTTACTTACACTTTCTAAATGATCTTATGAACCACTCACAATAATATATACGTACTGATGTTAATTAATATAGTTAATGTTAAAAACTGAAACCTTATTGTAAAGTGTTACTAAAGTTTTATATATTGTTCTGTCAGTGGCGGCTCCAGGATTTTTTTGTTGGGGGTGCTACGGGGGGGCTTAACAGTTCAGAGGGGGTGATAAAAACTAATTAAATTGAGAGAAAATAATGAACGCCTAACTTTAGCTATCGTATTTTTTTATATACAGCAGCTTCGAAAAAGGCATATTTAACTTTTTTCCTGTGGTATTAAACTTCACATATGCCACTGTTATTAGTAACATAACTTCTAATGCCAACTGCCAAATATGACACTTACAAAGTAATATAATTTATGAATATAGAAAAGAAAGAAATTTGGGATTTTTTCTTTTTTCATTGTTTTCTTTTATTTTTTTATTTTTTTCACATATCTAGTCATTTTTTTCTGACCATCAAGTGTCAGTCAATCAATGCCAACTGTTAGGAAAACATGGTAAATTCTAACCATTTACAATAGATAGTGCCGACAATTCATACAACTATTTCCACACGGGCACACATTGCGGGAGATAATCTCCCCGTGCTGATTTGCATCATATCATGTGTAGATGATAGCCAGAGATAGGCAATTGTAAAAAGCTTCAAAAAATTGGCAATATTAAGAGGATTTAGCATTTCCAATTAATGTAGGCCTGTTACATTCTTCTTATTATTAGGCCTATTATTATTATTAGATTACTTTTATTATTAAATTACATTAAATTATTTGCCCCGCAATAATTTCATAGCTCATCACCGCATGATGCGCTGTGAGAATAATAAAATAGGCTAGCTTACTCCTCATTGAAAATGTTTTTAAAAACTTTTTTTAAAACAGGTCTATTAATTTATACAATGAATTATAGGCCTATAATTATAACACTGCAGTCATCAATGAAAATTCAGAGCAGCTTTATTTCATGCACCGATTTTCAAAAACAACCTGTTTAACGTGAACTACATTTCTTCTCATGTTTTTTTACTATACGAGCCACAAGAGAAATATTAAGGGAATAATTTGAGACAGTTATATACCGTTATCAGCATATGTTAAAATAGATTCGTCTCTCTTTGTCTCAGAGAGAATATGCGCCTTTAATGCAGCGTTAGCCGTCAGTTTTTTTACTTTCACTTTTCTATAGTGAATTGACTGACGTTCACCGTCTTGCGCAAAGAATTGCTTGACCCCTCCCCATATTACCAATTGTTATAGGCCACATATTTTTTAGGTTTTTAATATTTATTTTTCAATGTTAATGAGAGTGACACCGAGAGTTAAAAAACAGGAAAATCATTTGGAAATCCTTGGGGGGGGGAGGTAGCTGTGCGGGCTAAGCAAGTTCGTGATGGGGCTATAGCCCTGTCAGGACCCGCGCCTAGTGCCACCACTGTGTTCTGTGTGTGTTTCACAGAGTTGATGGTTTGGATTAACCCTTTAATTGCCGTATCCCTTAAAACCAGACTGCCAGAGGGTTACTGTAGTGCATGTGCCCGCTGGGCACGGTTGTTTGTTGCCACCGGGGTGGCGTTTGCACTGACGCTTGGGCCCGCCATCGCTGCTTGCAGCTATATTTTTGTTTGTGATTTGAAGCAAAAATGGACTCTGATCTGAAACCCTGCTTTGCAGCTACACTACCTGTTGTGATGTTTGTTTTTAACTCGGTAGGAAAAGAAGAAATGCACTTTTTTAAGACACTTACAAATATATACTAACATTCAGTTTTTTTAAAGAAATGTATACTTTTCTTCAGCATGGATGCATTAGAATTTAGAAGATTTTTATTTCAAATAAATGCTGTACTTTTGAACCTTAAAAAAGTGTAAAAATATATCACAAAAATATTAGGAAATGTTTCTTGAGCAGTGAATCAGAATGATTTCTAAAGGATCATGTGACTCTGAAAACTGGAGTTATGATGCTGAAAATTGAGCTTTTTTTGATCTAATAAATGTAGCCTTGGTGAACGTAAGAGACTTCTTTCAAAAGCATTAACTTTTAAATGGCAGTGTAGATGAAGTTAAACATTGTCTTACTAGTTTAAGAAGGACGTTAGGGAAAAGACTTTGTCCCTATTGTAAAACATTTCTCTTCTCTTTTAATTATTTGTCAGAGCATCTTATTTTGTAGTGCTGCAGTGAAACTTCTGTCATACTTAAGCGCTGTTTGGCTTTTTGAAGACTTTTTTATCAGAGCGGAATCTCACCAGGGACTGTGATTGTGATTAAAAACTCGAATGGAACAGAAAAACCTACATTTGATCCAGAGTTAATAAAGAGCTGAAGAGTTGGACTTTGGTTATAGTTTTTAGTTTTTTTCTTTTGAAAGTCTTAAGAAACTCTTATTAGGATGTGAGCTGTGTAAAACCTCAGCTATGGCTCTTCATTGATAAGAAGTAAGATGGATGGCCAAAAACAAGCAGATATCTTTGAGAAGCTTCTAAAAAGTTTGCATTCACAGATGTTTACAAGCTGAAAATTGATGTGCGTTATGGGCAAAAATGGTTCAGTGGTTTATAATATATTTTCTCCCACTTCTTAATGAAACAGAATGAATTGCAAGGTTTAGAAGATAACATTGTTCGCATAGAGACCATTGACATTTCAACTGTTCCACCCGCCTGACTACTTCTCATTGCTGTGTGATCCAAAACACATGCCTTGATATTTTTATTTCTTTAATTAATCTCAGGATACATGAAACAAATGATCTGAAAAAGAAAAAGTCACTAAAGATTGATGTCACTAATAAAAACCGTAGTGGTTTTACTGTAGGTCCAACAAGCAAATCCCAGCAGACTTCTGTGAACTCTTGTGAGCGATGATGCAAACTCTGAAACGATAATACTTTTTTATTGAACCAAACCGTCCAAATTCAACCTTTATCACATTAATACAGGAAAGCAAGCAATGTGTAATCTCACAGAATCAATAGATGATCCATGTACGCCCCGACTAGCCTGTAATCACAGAGCCCTGACGTACAAATAGAAATATCCTGTTCTGGCTGGCGACGTGGAACCGGATGATTGATCTGGGTGTGGTTCCTGAGCTCAAATATCACCCTGTTCCTATTTAGAGCCTGTGCTGTGTGTGCTTCTGCTGTGATATCATCTTCTGATGCCCTTCCAGAACACTGGCCATGAATCTGTTTAGTTGTTTTATGTGGGGTACTAGTTTTGTCAGCTGTTGGTTTAGAGCTATGAAGATTTACTACACGTTTCTTTATTTTTAATGCATGAATGTCACGAAAACACCCCTAAAATCAAGAGGAAAATCATTTTTAAAAAATGCATTTCATACTGCCATGTATTTCATACTGAAATACTGCCATGATAATAATTGAAAGTTATCTATCTGTCTGTCTGTCTGTCTATATGTATATGTTTCTTTTGAAATTGGGATAAAATATGACTTGTACATGTTTTTGACAGGGTTTGCAAGATTTACTGTAATGTTTTCTCTGAGGATGCTTTTTAAATGTCAGCTTATGAATCCCATTTAAATCCAGGAGCACATACTCATCAGTCTATGCACCAGACACCTTTACTTAAGAATATTTTTGCTTTGTAAGATTTAAATTTTAAGATTTATTTAAAAGCACCTGTTCTAATCTCCACTAACTTTGTAACATTAAACATGTTGTTTTGTGTCCACACTTGCAAAATGTCTTTGCTTTGATGTTCGTCTTATCGAGGGCACCTGAAGGATGATGCATTATTGTCAAGCCATTGTTAGGGCGTTGTATGTGAATGCACATTGATTTTTGCCTGTTTGACTATGTTGTTGTCGTCCCCTGACAATTGCTAATTGCATTTTCATGCTCTGAGTCACTCAGCAGTTGTTTACTGTGCTAGGTTAGAGACTGTGCTTATTGACAGTTAGCAGTCAGTGGTCTAACCCAGCCAGAATGAGAAGAAACAGACAGGCTGCTGAACGGATGAGTATTGAGGGAGGAAAACTAAAGGTTTGAGAGGTCACAAGGTGTTCTGTTTATCTGCTTGAATTATTAAGAGACTTTATTCTTTTATCATAGCTGATACTATATTGTGTGCTTCAGTGCGATAGGAACTGTAATTCCATATACACACAACAGCTTCTTTAAATGGTTTTGTTTATGCTGTTTTCTGGCATTTGTGTGAGTATGTGGTTTTGTTTGTTTATTTGTAAAAAAAATGTGTTTGTATTGGAACTTTGGAAGAGATCTAATAAACTCTTTTTGTTTTAGTTTTTATATATATATATATATATATATTTCATAAATTTGGGATTTAAATTTTTTTATCAGTTGATATTCGACAGTGTATTGCATTGTCATTTCTTCAATTTTTATTTTATCAGTTTTAACATTTATTTTTATGATATTTGTAAATAAAATCAGTCTATTCTTAATAAATTTGGGATTTTACAAAATGTGTAAGTATTGGTGGATATTGTAAAGTGCATTGGATTGTGCCTTTGTTTTACTTTAAATTATTTTATTAGTAAAAAAAAAATCTATATTTTATTAATTTGTTAAAACTTTTGGTAATTTGGTGATTTAGTAAAAGTGCATTGGATTGTGCCATTGTGCCTTTATTTTATTTAGTTTAGTTTTGTTTTTGTTTTAATTTATTAGTAAAAAAAATCTAGATATTTTATTCAATTTGGTATTTAAAATGTGTTAGTATTGTTTGATATTGGGCAATTTAATGTAATTATTTTATTTTAAAATAATATTTGATTTTATTATTCATTTTATGATTATATTGATATATTTTGTGTTGTTGTTTTCACCTCCATTTACTGCCAGTAATAAAGCTTTATTGGCATGAGTAACAATTACAATTCTCAGAGCGTAAACTTCAGTATTGGAAGTCATACAGAATTAATAAAGAGAAGGAAATGAAGGGAAAATGAAAAGATGATAAATTCCCTTTCTCTTTCTTTTACAGGACACAGAGATTGCTGCAGACTGCAACCATGTAAGTACTCAAAAAGGCCTGCCTTAAATAATAATTATCATCGACGTGACTCTTCTTCTTCACAGCTCCACACATCTTTTAGGGTGATGTTCCCTGTTTACAAGACCCTCTGCGCACACGCCATTCTTTCAGACCGATTCTTTGTAGGTTTACGAGAGAATGCGTCAGTAGGATTTAGAGACCAGTAACATCAGCAAGTCATTTCAGAAGAATAATGGCCTAATCACCATCTAATGATGGCTGCAGCCCGCAATTAATTTGGTGGGGTCCCGAGAGAGGTATCTGTTTCTGATCTCCTTCACTAACATTTGTGGCTTTGATGTTCTCATTAAGACCGCAGCACGAGACCTGATCCACAAATCAGAAACGAGGAAAATTTAGCCGTATGATTCAGGCCTGAGTCACCCATCTCATTACACAAGGCTCATAGTTGAGCAATAATTAAGATAAAGAAATTATTCTGGCATTTTTGGAACTTACATTTATCAGCACTTTTAGTTAGTGTCACTTTTAATATGCAATCACATTACAGAGAGGTTTTGAGCTGCAGAGTGTGATACAGTAACTACAAGGCCATTTACTTCAACTGACATCGTTTTGTTTTGAAGAGAAAGTTTCATTTTTCTCTCTGAAGTGAAATCAGTTGCTTTCTGTTGAGCAGTTACTTCATGCTCAAACCATAAAACGAAGAAAGTATTACATCTTTTTAAATGCATTGCCAGACTTGAACATTAAGATTGTCATTATTCACTCATGCTTGCATCATTCCAAAATTGTATAGCAGAACATGAAATGGAGAAATTGCGGACTGAAGACTGCTCTTATAGACTGAAGAGTGCAATTATAACCAATGGGAACTGAAGCCTTCAAGCTTCAAAAAGGATGCAAAAACATCATAAAAGTCATGCATATGACTAGTGTGCTCTATTTGAAGTCTTCTGAAGTCATACAATAGCTTTGTGTGAAAAATAGATTGAAATATACATCTTTATTTGCTGATAATCATTCTTCACAGTGAGTTAAAACAGTCTGATTCATAAATGAACCATTTATACCTGTGAACTGAATCAAAAGATTCATTGAAAAGATCACACTCGAATGAATTCACAAACACCAAAGTCACATTATGTATATTTCTAATGTTTCATATTTCTAATACTGTTGCCAGCTGTTGTGGAACTACAAGCTGAATCTGACCACAGATCCGAAGTTTGAGTCCGTGGCGCTGGAAGTGTGTACAAGCACCATGTTAGAGGTCAGTTTCTGCTGTTGTTTTGCTGAGTCGATTTTCTTTTGGACCTTTGCTCTTTAATTCCCCAACAGCTTAATCATGCTTTCAACTCGTGTGTGTATGTGAGTGTGTTGTGATTTCAGTTAGGGCTGCACAATATAACAAAATACAGTTGAACTCGCAATATGGCTTAGTGCTGTAATAAATATATGAGATGCTTATTTCAGAGTGATTTCAGTTCATGATCCGGTGATTATTTAAGTGATTCAGAGTGTTTTGGTTCATTTACTGTGAATTGAGATACTGAAACACTGTTATCCTGAGCCGTGCGTGTGTAAATGAAGACCGTGCCGTATTTTGAAACACACAGATACAAAGACTGTATTTATTTGGCGGCAAACAATTAAATTAAAAGCTTGACAGTTTAAACTTTGAAAATAAATTTGTTACATTTTTGAAAATCTTTTTTATTAAATCCTTTTTTTTTTTTATTGTACAATTGTGTTATTATAATATATGTATTAGTTTAATATTTTTATTTAACAATAATCTTAATAAAAATCATAGCCTAATTATTATTTTAGTCATGTTTCATGTTCACGTTATGGTTACTGAAAGAGGTTTGAGTTGGTTTTTGTAAGTATGAACTACCACATTTTTCAAGTTATTTCCCAAATAATTGAGTCCTCAAAGGAGAGTTCACACTCAAAAAAGGTTTTATTATTATTATTATTATTTTCTATACATTCTCCAACAAAATCACCCCAATCATTCTAGAATGGTTATTCCAAATTAAGAAATTCTGGTAACACTTTGCAATAAGGTTCCATTTGTTAACATAATCTTAACAATGAAAATACTTCTAAAGCATTTATTAATCTTTAGGTAATGTTGATTCCAACATTTACTAATACATTATTAAAATCAAAAATATCTGTTAATGTTATTTAATGGACCTGAGCCAACAAGGACTAACAATAAACAGTTGTATATTCATTAACTAAACTTAGCAAAGATTAATAAATACTGTAACAAATGTAACCTTATTATAAAGTGTTACCAAAAATTCCTGTATTTTTTAAATATATTTTTCAGTATATATTGCTGAAAAAATGCCTTTTTTTCAATATCCTGCAGCCCTAATTTCAATGCAGAGGGACGACGTCTAGATTTGTAATGCAGAGTGATTTTATGTTTGACTGCACTCTCTGAGCTGCCATAATGTAATTAAAATGAATCTCAATAGACAAAAGTTTCCCACTAACCTCTTCGTGAGTGTGTGTGTGTGTGTGTGTGTATTTTGATGCACATTTGTGGTTGAATACACAATTTAATTACCATTAGTGAAATTGACTTGATATTAAGTAAGGAATGTAAATTCTTCATGTCTTCAGCATTGATCCTTGACTGCTTCTTCTCACGGATAATGAAAAGAGCCTTAAATCTGTTTCTCAGCTGAAAGACTGTGCAGATGAGGAGCGGGGGAAAGGCTATCTGATGTCCTGCCTAGTGGACCACCGCGCCAACATCACAGAACGCCAGTGCCATCAGTACATCACCAAGATGACCAGCATCGTCTTCAGCGACTATCGGCTCATATGCGGCTTTATGGACAAATGCAGAGAAGACATCAACACGCTGCAGTGTGGAAGCATCACTGTCGGAGAAAAAGTAAGCTTGCGTTCCAATAATAGCTGTGAACGCTTTGACTCCTTGCCCACTTAAAACCGCAAAGCTCTAGAATATCCCTTTGGGAAACCATAGGATGTTGGCTTGGTACCAGATGGCTGTGTGATGTAGTGACTCTGCCGTTCCCGAAATGTCCACATTCCTCCGGGCGTGCTGGAACATGGGCACCCGTTCACCGCACTTGCCTCGTTCCCCCGGGTGCACTCTGCTGAAATTAAAAAAGTTAACTTTAGACTTGTCTGCTCGTTGACTTAAAATAGCCTAAATAAGCTCAGACTGCCAAACATACAAGATGGCAAGCGAGGAATGAAGATTATATTTAGCTGCTTAGTGGGTTTAGGCATCTTTTAGATGTCTTTTAGATCACGGGTTATGCAGTAATTAAGTACTATTATGTGAGTAACTGACAGCTCCCATTCTGTAGTGCCTTTTGCCTTTAAATATCACTAATTATTATGTCATTAAGTTGCATGCCTTAAATTTTGACACTAAATTACTTCGAGTGGGCATTTGAATATCATCATCATCAACACTATTTTATGGCATTATTTGTTTACAGTCACCTTGGATGATGTTTTCTCCCGGACCTCAGGAAGTGTTAGTGGTTAAACGCATGGCTGGCACTTAAATTTACAGACCAATGATCTAAAATTGGCAACGTTCTTCAGCAGACTTTTAATAAAAAAGTATTTTTTTTACTTTTAACTTTAACTTTTTTTTAACTTTTATTTATTTGTTATTTTATTTTTTGATATATTTTATAATTTTATTTTTATTTATTTATTTGTTTATTTTCCTCATTCTCACAGTGTTGTTATATTGTTATTAACTAAAACTATTAGTTTGAAATAAAATAAAATAAATAAATAAATAATCGAATGAAAAAAAATTATATTAGAAATGTTAGAAATGTTTCCTTGGAAACTAGCTAAAATTATTTTATGTTGAAGTACTAATATTACTAAAATGAAAATAAAAATAAATAAAAGCTAAATGGAAATGTAAAAAAAAAACCTAATAAAAATAACAAAAGCATACAAGGCATTGCTAAACCTACATTATAATTAAAACAAACTATAAAAAAATATATAAAAAATATTTTATTAATGATTTAATAATATAAAAAATGTTTTATCAAAAATGTAACATAAAATTCTAAATAATAATAATAATAATCATAATAAATATTATAATAGTATATAAATAATACTAAAATAGCCAAGAAGCTCATAAAAAAAATTTAAACAAAAAAATTAAAATAACAAAATCTTTTACTTTTCACATTTATAAAGGAATTTGTCATTTCTTCTTTTCTCTTGCATTCAAAAGCATCATTGTTAATCTATTTGGTTTTCACATTCTTTGTAAAATATCTTACTAGTTTACATTATTACTTTGTGATTCATTTTTCCTTCCTCCCTTTTATCCCTTCAGTCTAACATATCTGTTGTCCCAAAACAAACCCTAAGCCAAGCTGTCCCGAGTCCCGAGGCTAAATATTTTGTCATTTTTTGTCTTCCGGTTAGGACCTGCATTCTCAGGGTGAGGTGATTGCGTGTCTGGAGAGGGCTCTGGTCAGGGAAGTAGAGCAGCAGGATAAGGCTCATCAAATCAAGGATGTCTGCAAAAAGTCCATCATGAGAGTGGCTGAACTGTCAGCGGACGACTTCCACCTCGACCGCTACCTCTACTTCTCCTGCCGAGACGACCGGGAGCGCTTTTGTGAAAATGTATGTGTCAGCTTCTCTAACAGTTTCCTCTCATCCATCACGATAACTGCAGCCTAATTTGCATACTTCTACTACTTACTACAAGTATATACCTTACTGGAAGGGGGCAGGCTGGTTTGATTGACAGCTGCCTCTCATGTGCTGTGAGTCAGAACGACAGGATTAAACCACACAGCTGCTTTGTGTAGGAGGAGCCGTGGGCCGATGTGTTGATGTGCGAACATGAAGCATCGAATATCTCCCCATTGACCTGAATTGATCCGTCAATGCTTAACATTTTATGTTTTTTTTTTTTTTTGTGGTTACAGACCCAGGTGGGAGAGGGCAGAGTGTACAAATGCCTGTTCAACCATAAATTTGAGGAAGCAATGTCAGAAAAGGTGCGGCATATCTTTAGTTACCAATATATTGAATTTAATACCACAGATTATGGGAAATAAACTCAAATTGAATGTAAACGTATGCAGTTTTTTGTTTCTCAACCAAATCCATGCAACATTATGTGCATAAAATGTCAGTTTCTGATCCGAAGTCATAGTCTAGAAGAAGCCACAGGAATGTTGGTGGTCAGTTTAGTGTATGTGTTTGTCCTGTCTGAGTGTCTGTGTACTTAATAAGCATCTCTGTCCACAGTGCAGAAACGCCCTGACCACTCGGCAAAAGCTCATTGCTCAAGATTATAAAGTCAGTTACTCCCTTGCAAAGGCCTGTAAAGCCGACCTACGCAAATACCGTTGTAACCCGGACACCAGCATGCCTCGCGCACGAGAGGCCAGACTCTCCTACCTCCTGCTCTGCCTGGAGTCTGCTGTTCACAGAGGTCTGTTCATGTCATTCAATATCATACTATAGTTGTACTCTGACATTGGCCTATATTAGGCCAATGTCAGAGTACGGGGGCAGTCGTGGGCTAATGGATAGAGAGTCGGACTTCGAGTCGCGGGTTCGAGTCTCAGGTTCGGCAGGGATTGTAGGTGGGGGGAGTGAATGTCCAGCGCTCTCTCTCCACCCTCAATACCACGACTGAGGTGAGACTTGAGCAAGGCACCGAACCCCCAACTGCTCCATAAATGGCTGCCCACTGCTCCGGGTGTGTGTGTGTGTGTGTGTGTGTTTGTTCACTACTCACTGCTGTGTGTGTGTGTATGCAGAGCACACATTCTGAGTATGGGTCACCATACTTGGCCACACGTCCTTTCCTTTTCCTTATCGTTTTATTTTTCAGTATTATTTGATATTGGATATATCATTATGCATGTTAATTTTTAATTCTAAATTGATTATTACTCATTATTATCATTCATGTAATTATCATACAATTATTATTAATTTTAACATTTGAATTAGTTCCAGATCTTTATCTGCCAATATAATTTTTTTAAATATTTTTTCCAGTATTGTTTGATTTTTGGAAATTTATTTTGATTTTTACTCATTATTATTATTATTATTATTATTATTATTATTAATTATTTTTTACATTTATAATAGTACCATATCGGTTGTCCGCTAATAATAAAAATGTAATTTTTTGTTTTTAGTATTGTTTGATATTGGATATTTAATTGTGCATGTTATTTTTTATTCTATTATTATTATTATTATTATTATTATCCATGTTATCATATTATGATCATTACTTACATTTACATTTAGAATAGTACCATATTAGTTATCTGCTAATATTAAAGATTTTTTTTTTATTTCAGTATTGTTTGATATTGGATATTTCATGTATTATATTTTATTATTATTTATTATTCATGTTATTATCATAAGATTATAAGATTTGGAATAGTACAATATTGGTTATGGGACAATATTAAAGATTTAGTTTGTTTTAGTGTTGTTTGATATTGGATATTTAATTGTGCATTTTTAAATTATTTTGATTATTATTCATAATATTATTATTATTATTATCATGTGAATACTGTTCATATTTTTTACATTTAAATTAGTACCATATCAGTTATAGGCAAATACACTAAAGATGTTTTGTTTGTTTGTTTTTCAATATTGTTTGATATTGGGTTTTTAATTATGCATGTTTTTTTTTTACTTTATTATTCATTAGTAGTATTAGTAGTATTACCATTTGATTATTACTCATATTTACATTTAGACTAGTACCATATTAGTAGAAGTACTAAATTCACTTGTAGTATTAAAAATTACTAATATTTTAATTGTTTAATTAAACTGTTTTATTTAGTTTATTAAACTAAATTACTGTTTAATTTAATTGTAATATTTTAGTTGTTATTTTACTTTATTTTAAATTTAGACAAAATGGTATGGAATTTTAATATCCGCCATAATAAAAATTAATAAATAATAATCAGCACCATAGGCCAAAATATTAAACCAATATCAATCATTATAAGTTATGATTCTAAAGTAATTAAATATTTAGTTACTATCACACAAATACGTTTGAATTGTTGTTGTTTTTTTAACATGAATACTGTATATTCTGTGCAGTAAATAACATGCTTGTATTCTGTTCCAGCCATAGTCTTTGCTCTCATTCATGCATGTTCCCCTCTTCAGGGCTGTTTATTGATTTGCTGCAACCTAATAAGTTTGTTCATTGTTACGTTCCTTCCCGTGGGTTTTACCGCTGTCATCTCAGGCCGTACGGTGACCGGAGACTGTCAGGGTGAGATGCTGGACTACAGACGCATGCTAATGGAGGATTTCTCTCTGAGCCCTGAGATCGTGTTGCATTGTCGAGGAGAGATCGAGGCGCACTGCTCAGGACTGCACCGCAAGGGACGAACCCTGCACTGCCTCATGAGAGTCACCCGCGGGGACAAGGGCACGGTGGACAACCTCTGCCAGACAGCAGTAAGAACCCTTGGGATTGTGGGAAAGGGTAGTAGATATTTATTTGTATATATGTACTGCATTTATTTGATCAACAGCAATATTGTGAAATCTTATTACAATTTAAAATAACTTTTTAATTTGAATATATTTTGAAATGTAATTTATTCCTGTGATGCAAAGCTGAATTTTCAGCATCACTACTCCAGTCTTCAGTGTCACATGATCCTTCAGAAATCATTCTAATATGCTGATTTGCAGCTCTAGAAATCTGTTTTTATTTTTTTTGTCTCTTGTAGCTCCAGACTCTTATCCAGTCAGCAGACCCCGGCGCTGATTACCGGATTGATCGTGCTTTGAATGAAGCCTGTGAGTCTGTGATCCAGACGGCCTGCAAACACATCCGCAGCGGAGACCCTATGTGAGTCATGTCCATATAGTGTAAACACTTGCATGAAAGCTTCAATGAGCGTGTTGTATTGTACTCTGTCATCCGTGGAAACTACTAAGCAGTAGGTAACTGTAGTCTGTCACAGGATTTATTTGGGTGAGATAACACTCTTGTAGAGATTTAGACTCATTGCTTTGTTTAAAGCACCAATACTGTCTTTCTCTCACAGGCACCATATAAAACTGCAGTGGATTTAGAGGAGAGAGTCAAATCCACTTAAGTGTAAATGTGTCACACTCTTTTTCTAAGAGGAAGAAAGATGAACAGGCATTCAAGCTGTAGAATGCAATTCAGTCAAGTTTACACAGTGTCTGCATTAGAAAAGGCTATGTAAATATGTTTTACATATTTTATTTATTTGGTTTTATTGTTATGATGTTTGAAAAGGTTTATTTATTTTAAAAATATATATATAATTTATTTCATTTCTAATTGGTTATTTTTAAATTATTATTAATTTTTCATTTATTTTTATAATATTTGTCAAATAAAATATTAAAAATGATCCTGCATCGGAAGAGACTCAAATAAGGGATTTGTTTGTTTATTTGTTTATTGATTTATTTTATTTATTTGGATTTATTTTGAAAAGGTTTTATTATTATTTATTTTTTTCTTATTTTTTTTTTAATTTGCTGTATTAGTTTTAATTCATTTTAAATTTATTTTTAATAACATATTTAATGTAGTGGAAATATTGTAGTATGTGCCAGCTTATTGTATAATCCTAATGTCATCTGTGTTTACAGATAAAGCTGATTTGTTGGAATAAAAATTTAATATTTCATTTTTTTAATGTTATTTCTGCAGTAATGCCAAGCAGTGTTTCATTATAGAAATGATTTGAATAATGATATTATTCATGATTTGTCTCATTTCCCCCTTGTTTTTGTTACTTGCCATGTGTTTTAATATGATTTCTAGAGAGGCTTTGTTTACAATAATGTACAGAAACACTAAATGGGTTTTTTCTGTTTTCATTTGTTTCTTATGTATGATATTAAGTTGTTGTTGTTGTTGTTGCGTTCATTTTATTTGGTGGATTAAATATTAAAAACATGTATTTGTGTGTTTGTAGGATTCTGTCTTGTTTAATGGAGCATCTTTACACAGAGAAGATGGTTCAAGACTGTGAACACCGTCTTCTGGAGCTGCAGTACTTCATTTCAAGAGACTGGAAGTAATCAACCTAACCTTTCCTTTTTCCTTACCTGACCTTACCTGATGACTCATACAAAATAAGACCCTTGAAACCCCCTCTTACGCTTTCAAGTTGATGTTTTCAAGTGTGTTTGTGTTATAATAACATTCAAATCTATTCAGTCAGTCGGAGGTCGTCATTGTACGTGTTTAATAGCTCAGCACTCGTCTGCAGTTTGATTCGCGTGCCTGATGCGACCTTCACTGTGTGTCTCTCTCATCTGTTCGGTTTGAAAAGGATGCCCACACAGTGCCATTATAATAAAACCATTAGACGGTCATAACTTCATTCACAGCCCATTAGATTCAAGTGGTTTTTAATTAGAACAGTTTGAAGCAGCAATTTGGTTTGATGGTCCATTGTGACAGGCTGGCTGTGTGATGCTTTGTTTGTTACAACCCTACAGAGACTGTTATTCTCTTCTCTGTTGTGACCAAATCTTGGCAAAAGGTGGATTTTTTTTTTTTTTTGTAAACTGGTTTTAGATGCTAATTCATGCAACTAGCACTAAATGTATCTAACAGACACTACAGTTAAAAAGTTTGAGGTCGGTAAGGATTATACAAATATTTTTGAAAGAAGTCTCTTATGCTTTTATTTGATCAAAAATGCAGTAAAAATAGTAACATTTTAAAATATTATTACAATTTAAAATGCCAGTTTTCGGTAACACTTTTCTTAAACCCTTTATGTATAATGCATGATAAAAGTAATTTTAATGCATTAATTATGCCTTGTAATGCACCTTATAATGCATTGTATAATCTCAAATAACTAACTACAGTTAATACATTATGACACTTATCTATTCATTGTTACACTGTGAATTTAAATTCCGTTATAATTATTTACAACAAAATATAATGTATTACAATGCACATTATGAATAATTATAATGCATTATACCCTTTAATAACCCTTTATAATGCATTATGCATGATGCAAAGCTGAATTCTCAGCATCATTACTTCAGTCTTCAGTGTCACATGATTCTTCAGAAATCATTCTAATATGCTGATTTGCTGCTCAAGAACTATTTCTGTTTATTATCAATGTTGAAAACAGTTGTGCTGCTTCATATTTTTGTGGAAACATGTTACATTTTATTTTTCAGGATTGTTTGATTAATAGAAAGTTAAAAAGAACAGCAGAAATATTTATTATTATTATTATTATTATTAATGTTGAAATTAATGTTTGATTTTTTTTATGATTCTTTGATGAATTGTTCAAAAAAAACAGCATTTATTTGAAATACAAATATTTTGTAACATTATAAAAGTCAGTACTGTCACTTTTGATCAAGTTAATAAATAAAAGCATTAGTTAAAAAAAAAAATAAATCTTATTGACCAAAAACGTAGTGTATGTTATGCTATGCTATATGAGTATATATAGTTATGATGACAGACTGATTTCAGGTATAGACACAATTCTACTTTCATATTACAAGGTCAGAGGTTGAGGTTAAAATCCGGTTCAGCATGTGATTCATTTCTGTCTCCTGTGTATTCTTTCCTCCAGGCTTGATCCTATCTTATACCGTAAATGTCAGAACGACGCGTCCAGACTGTGCTACACACCTGGCTGGAATGAGAGCAGTGAGCTCATGCCTCCTGGTGCTGTGTTCTCCTGCCTGTACCGCCACGCTTACCGGACAGAAGAGCAGGGCAGACGGGTGAGAAGCACAAACAATGTGCATTTTAGTCAGTTCTTAAGACACTAAAGAGACTATCAGCATGAAGTCTGGTCCACCTTACAGTTTATTCTGATTAGGAACTACCTACTACATACAGAAAACAAATAGAAAAGTCAACTGTCTTTGGTCATTTTATATGAGAGAACAAACATGTAAAAGAGAGTGTTAACATTATTATTTCCTCCCTACCCTGTTCGCTTGAAATAAGGTTCCTCCGGGTTAAAAATGAGGTTAGCGCATGCGCTGGTTCAAAGGTGAGCGCGCGCTGTGAGAGGGGCGGGGTTCTGAAGGAAGTGTGTGTAGAACGGTGTTGCTGAGGTGAAGGTGGATGCAATGGATGGAATAAAGTGTGTTAGCTGAATAAACGTCGTGTTTTATTTGAAATAACATGATAGCAGAGGATCGTTGAAGGATGGCATCTAGTTATAAAGTTCCGCCGAAGTTTGATGAAGCCAGGCCATACGAGTGTTGAAAAAATGAAGTTAATATCTGGACGCGGGTTACCGAACTCGACAAAAAGAAACAAGCTCTCACTGTTGCCTTGGGGCTTGAGGGGAGAGCCCGTGAAACGGCGATGGAAATACCTGCGGAGGATTTAGACAGTGATAATGGTATGGCAACGCTGATGGCTAAGTTGGATGATGTGTTCCTAAAAGAGGAAAAGGATATGAAGCCTATTCTTATTTTGACGGAATAACGAAGAATAGTTTGGTTTCGGCCGAACATAATTGCGATACAACCGGATGAAAAAGTATAATATGATGCTTCCTGACGCTGTGCTGGCTTTTAAGCTACTGGACACGGCTTGCCTCGACGAAAAAAACAGACAGCTAGCACTGACGGCCTGCACAGAGTTGAAGTTTTCATCCATGAAGTCGGCTCTAAAACGGATTTTCAGAGGAAAATCGACAGGCTCGTCAAGCGGAATACAAGTGAACCATGACGTAGCGTTTTTCACCGAACAAAGAACACAAGGAAGAGGAAAACGAAACGTAACGTTTCAAAGTGGACAACTAAAGCAGCCATTACCAGGGACTAATCCACTGGATAAATACGGTAAAAGATCCAGATGTGCTATTTGCCAGTGCACATTTCACTGGGCTAAAGACTGTCCACACAAGAAAACTGAACAAGTAAGAATAACTGATGATGCAAATATTGAGGAATGTAACATCACATTGTTTACAAAGGCCTCAATGTCAGATGCAGAGATATTCATGACTGAATCATTGGGATCAGCGATTGACACTGCCTGTACCCGTACTGTGTGTGGGGAGAAATGGCTGGAAAACTATATTGATGACCTCACTCAAGTGAACCAGTTGATGCAAACAGAAACTCACAGTTGCAGACCATTTCGGTTTGGAGATGGGAATTTGGTATATTCCACAAGAAATGTGGACTGACAAAATGCCTAATTGAAACAGAAGTTGTCAAGGTTGACATTCCACTTCTGCTGAGTAAAACATCACTGAAGAAAGCAGGGACCATTTTGGACATGGAAAAGGACAGTGCAGTGATGTTCAAACAATCTATTCCACTTGAATTTACTAGTTCTGGACATTATTGTGTTGATATCAGAGACAGAGACACCAAAAAAGATCAAACTGAAGAGGAAGTTCTAACAGTGACAGAAAATATGTCTCCAGATGAGAAACGCAAAGTTCTTCTGAAGCTCCATAAACAGTTTGGCCACGCGTCGGCAGACAGGCTACAGAGACTCATTCAAAGTTCAGGAAATAAGGACAAAGATTGCTTTACTATTCTACAACAAATAGTATATGACTGTGAAATATGCCAGAAGTACAAGAGGACAAAGCCAAAGCCTGCTGTGGGGCTGCCCATGGCTTCGGAATATAACGAGACAGTGGCGGTGAATCTGCACGAGTTGGAACCAGGTGTATGGTATCTTCACATCATCGACCACTTTACACGTTTCAGCGCCGGAAACATTGTGAAAACAAAGTCATCTGAGATTGTCAACTCCTTCATTCACACTTGGATTAGTGTCCATGGTGCCCCCCAGAAGCTGTACAGTGATAATGGAGGGGAATTCAACAACCAAGAGATCAGAGACATGGCTGAAAAATTTAACATCGAGACAAGAACAACAGCTGGTTACAGTCCCTGAAGCAGCGGACTACTTGAGAGACATAACCAAACACTCACCGAGATCATCCTGAAGGTCAAACGAGAGAATGTATGTGACTGGCACACTGCCCTTGACTGGGCCCTCATGGCCAAGGACAGTATGTTGAATGTTCATTGCTACAGTCCATACCAATTAGTGTTTGGACAGAATCCTAACCTTCCTTCTGTATTAGTTGATAAATTGCCTGCTCTAGAAGGTACCACTGTGAGTGCTAAAGTAGGAGAACACATTTCTGCTTTACATGCTTCTAGGAAAGCATTCACAGAAGCAGAGTCTTCTGAGCGGATAAGAAGGGCACTTCGTAGGCAGCTTAGGCCCACAGATGACATGTATGTGACAGGTGACAAGGTATATTACAAAAGGGCAGACTGTCCTGAGTGGAAGGGACTGGGGGTAGTTATTGGTCAAGATGGAGCTGTTGTAATTGTAAGACATGGGGGGAATCTTGTTAGAGTACATCAATCCATGCTCTGTAAAACAAAAACACAGGATCAGGAGTCTCAAGATAAGCAAAATGAACAAGACAACAGCCAAAAAGTAAGTGAAAAAGGTAGCTTAAACAATGTAGCAGATGGCTCAGATAGTGAAGAAAACACAGACAGCGATCAAGAAAACATCAGTGACAGGGAGTTGAATACAGGAGAAGTGGTTTATCCTAGAATGACACAAACTGAAACAGATCATGATGTGTGTGTTAATCCTGTCTCTTCTGCTGGTGTAAAGTTAAAAACAGGACAGACTGTAACATTTATGAAACAGGATGGTGGTGTACAGAGAGCCAAGGTGTTAGGAAGAGCAGGCAAAGCCTCTGGAAAATATAAAAACTGGTTTAACCTGCAACATATTGAACACGATGGCAGTGATGGGCAAAAAGAGCCAGTGGATATGTCATGTGTTGATAATCTTCACATTGAATCAACTGATAGAGAGAATGATGTACTCATAACAAAAGACATTTCATTTGATGCAGCTAAACAGGATGAAATGGTGAATTGGTACAAAAACAATGTTTTTGAGGAAGTTGATGATGCAGGTCAAAAGTGTGTCTCTACCAGATGGGTCTGTAGTCTCAAAGAAACTCCGAATGGTATTATGCCTAAAGCGCGACTCGTAGCCAGAGGTTTTGAAGAGCTTAATATTCACAAGCTACAGAAAGATTCCCCAACCTGTGCTTCTGACTCTCTTAGGCTATTATTAGCTGTAATCTGTCAAAATAAGTGGCAAGTCCATTCTATGGACATCAAATCTGCTTTCCTGCAGGGCATGCAGTTGTCCAGAGAAATCTATATCCGGCCCCCTCCTGAAGCAGGAAAAGAAAATGTTCTATGGAAACTAAACAAGTGTGTTTACGGCCTTGCCGATGCATCATTGTATTGGTACAACAAAGTGAAAGAAATCATGCTGAGTACAGGTGGTAAAATGTCTAAAGTAGATCCAGCAGTATTCTATTGGCTGGATGAACAGTGCAAGGTTACTGGAGTACTCGCATGTCATGTTGATGATTTTCTTTGGGCAGGCTCACAAAACTTTTCAAAAGATGTGATACCTATACTACAGTCTGCATTACATGTTGGACGTGAGGAACATGAACATTTCTGCTATGTGGGAATGGACTTTGTTACTATTAATGGTGTGGTTCATGTACATCAGCATAGTTACATTGAAAACCTACAGCCTGTTCGGCTGCAAGCAGCACGTGCAGTGCAGAGGGATGCCTCTCTTACTGAGACTGAAAAAGAGCAGCTTAGGTCAAAAATAGGACAAATACTGTGGGTTGCAAAACAAACCAGACCAGACATTATGTTTGATGTATGCAGTTTAGCATCAAATTTAAAGTATGCTACAGTACAATCTATTCATGAGACAAATAAGGTCATCAGAAAGCTTAAATCTGAAAAGGTGACTCTCAGGTTTCAGCATTTGGGAAACAGTGATGCTCTAAACTTTGTTGTTTTCAGTGATGCTTCCCTTGGAAATCTACCTGATGGGGGCACACAGGGGGGACATTGATTGGTCTCATGGGAGAAGGAGGGAAGTTTTCTCCTCTTTGTTGGCAATCTAAGAAAATTAGACGAGTGGTGAGGAGTACTCTGGCAGGGGAAACTCTGGCCCTGTCAGATGGAATAGATAATGCCATTTTTCTGACTACTCTCATTTCTGAACTTACTACTGGAAATGCTGAGCTGAATACACCCCCGTTGATCTGTGTGACAGACAACCACTCTCTGTTTGATGCCCTTAAGTCAACTAAACAGGTCTCTGAGAAACGTCTTCGACTGGAAATAAGCAGCATTAAGGAGCTCATACAGAGTAAAAGAATCAAGAAGGTACTCTGGTCGGACACAAAAACTCAACTCGCTGACTGTCTTACAAAAAAAGGAGCGTCGGCCCTGATGTTATTGAAAGTACTCAGTGAAGGACTATGGTGCTATTGAAAGCACTTAGTTAAGGACTAAAGAAAAAAAAAAAAAAAAAGAGAGGAAAGAGGTTCATTTGAAAAGATTCTATACTTGCAATCGGATATACAACAAATTTCTTTTGGCAACTGTAATCTTTGTTTTGAATTGTTTTTTTTGTATTTATATTTTCTTTGTTTTTTTTGTTTAAAGTATAGGGAGATTGTTAACATGTTATTTCCTCCCTACCCTGTTCGCTTGAAATAAGGTTCCTCCGGGTTAAAAATGAGGTTAGCGCATGCGCTGGTTCAAAGGTGAGAGGGGCGGGGTTCTGAAGGAAGTGTGTGTAGAACGGTGTTGCTGAGGTGAAGGTGGATGCAATGGATGGAATAAAGTGTGTTAGCTGAATAAACGTCGTGTTTTATTTGAATTAACAGAGAGAGCATGTGATTTTGGATTCATCCATTGAATTTGCAAAATAGATAATATCAAAATAAATAATTGGACTGCTATTTTGTAATAATATTTTGTCATAATATTCATAAGTCATGTGAAAAAAAATCACTTCCACTGTGCAGCTCACCAGGGACTGTAAGGTGGAAGTCCAGAGAATTCTCCACCAGAGAGCTCTGGATGTGAAGTTGGACCCTGAGCTCCAGAAACGCTGCATGACTGACTTGGGCAAATGGTGCAGTGAGAAGACAGACACCGGACAGGTACAAAATGAGTTTTGGGATGAAATCCCTCAGTTTTGCAGGAGTATCAGTACATGATGAGCATTTCTAGGTCATGGATTCAGAGTTTTTGTCTGTTTCAGGAGCTGGAGTGTCTTCAGGACCATCTTGAGGACCTGGTGTCAAACTGCAGAGACGTGGTGGGCAACCTGACAGAACTGGAATCTGAGGTATGTTTCCTATTTCACACCACAGCATGTACATAAACCTTAGAGTGGATAAGCTCATAAAGGGTGAGGGCGGACAAGAAATGGCTTGTAAGATAGGATCTTCTGTACTGTTTTGTTACTGTTATAGTTACTGTTTTGTTGTACTGTTTACTGTTTATATATATTATGTATAACATGAAAAAGTTTGGGGTCAGTAAGTAGTTTTTTTTTAAAGAAATTAATACTTTTATTCAGCAAGGATGTGTTAATCATTGATCAACAATGACAGTAAAGACATTTATAATGTACAAATGTTACAGATTTCAATTTCAAATAAATGCTGTTCTTTGGAACTGTTTATATTCATCAAAGAATCCTGTTTTTTTTATCAAAAATGAATGGCGTAATGCTGCTAAAAATTCAGATTTGCATCACAGGAATAAATTCCATTTTAAATTACATTAGAATAGAAAACGTTTCTTTTAAATTATGATAATATTTCACAATATTACTGTTTTTACTGTATTTTTTATTAAATAAATGCAGCCTTGGTGAGCATAAGAGACTTCTTTCATTACATTAAAAGATCTTATATTTAAATATATAGAATTTCAGAATTTAGGTATTTTTGGGACAAATGATCTTGATTTATGGTCATACTGTTGTGTTTACAGGACATTCAGATTGAAGCCCTGCTGATCCGAGCCTGTGAGCCGGTCATCCAGAGCCACTGCCACGTTAGTACTGACAACACACACATCTAATTATTCCATTTATTTTTTCAACTCTGAATTCCTCATGTCGGTCTATTTTCTCCCAGGACGTAGCTGATAATCAGATAGACACGGGGAATCTTCTGGAATGCCTGGTGCAGAACAAACATCAGAGGGAAATGAATGATAAATGTGCTGTGGGCGTCACTCATTTCCAGCTGGTAAACCAGTCACACAACCAATTTCCCCATGTTAAATTGGAATGATGACAAGTAAATGTTTTCCCAAATGTCCCAGCAGAGAGTGTACTGAATGGTTTTGGGTTGGTTTGGGGTATTGATGGATATGTTGACCATGCTAATTAATCAGCCAATATTTGCCATTTTGAGATTGACATCACATTTTTTGAGTGAATTTTGCGTATATAGATATTGTGAAACTTAGATGCTATCATTGTTATAATATTTAGTAATAATACTAAAACTGAAAATAAAATAAAATAAAACTTACAACATATCTATTATATCTATTTTAATACGCAATATCTAGCTAGCTATCTAAACTATATAAACTACTAATAAATGATTAAATTACTAAAAATTTAACTAAAATCAAAATGAACAGAAAAAAAAAAACGATTAAAAATATTAATCAAATATTTTGCATGTCAATGATGCTAAAATAACACCACTATCACTTTCAATAAATTGCATTATATATTATATAAATTGCATTAATTTATATAATGAATACAGGCTGATGTGGACTTCACAGTGTACTATCCAACAGTTCATAGGCTTTGAGATATGGGATGTATTTTTATGTCACCTGTGTTTTTGCTTGTCTACCCTTCAGGTTCAGATGAAGGACTTTCGCTTCTCCTACAAGTTTAAAATGGCCTGTAAAGAGGATGTTCTCAAACTCTGTCCCAACATTAAGAAGAAGTGAGTGCAGCTGTTTCTTCAGGCTTTGAAACGTTCTGCATAAACTCTGTTTGGATTTTGTCATTCAATTTTGATGGTGATTTAGTTGTTGTATAACATCTTTTCATGGAGGCTTAAATCATCATGGCCTGTCTGTGTGTCTCCTCTTATTTTGGCACTGTTGCGCTCTCTCTCGCTCACACAAATTCATCCTCTTGAACCACATATTTTTTTATCCTCTGCCTCAGTGTCTCTTTCACCCTCTTCATGTGTCATTTTGTTATTCTTCCACCTCAGGGCGGATGTGGTCATCTGTTTGAGCACCACAGTGAGGAACGACACTCTACAGGATGTGAAAGATCAGCGAGTGTCTCTCAAATGTCGGAAACAGCTGAGGGTGGAAGAGCTGGAGATGGTGAATTCACTTTTCTCAAGTTAAATCACACACTCCACGTTGTTCAGACCCTTTTTACTGTACTGGACTGTAATTTATTCGATCAAGGACCTAAAAGTACCATTAAAGTTTCATGAAAATTGTTCATATATTACTCATGCGCTATAGTCTTCTGAAGCTATAAGTTCAGATGTCACACTCTCTGTCCCCTTCATTTGCAGTCAGAGGACATTCGACTGGAACCTGAGCTGCATGATGCTTGTAAGAAGGATATCAACAAGTTCTGTTCCTCTGTCGCCTATGGAAATGCTCGGGTAACAGTTTACTTTGATCTTTTACTTGTCTAGATAGCTTTATGCACCCACCTGCAGCTGCTGCATGCAGACGCATGATGAAACTTGTCCAGATAGAGAAAGAAGATTCATAGAACAAGATTCCCACAGTCATGGAGCACCTGGAAATAGTAGAAAAGTTTAAAATTGAAATTTCCAGGTCATAAAAATGCCTTTCAGTGTCCAACATTGCATCTCTACCTTTTTGACTAGGAGTGGCAATTTATATTAAAATAACTAAATACAATAATTAGAAATAACTAAAAGAATTAAAATTCCAGAATTTTCTAAAAACTTAATGTTCTGCTGGGTTTACACTTTTTATTACCAATGACGTTTATAGTCATATGTAATTATGGGGATTAAAAAAAAATAATAATTATTCACATATATCAATAGTGTCCAGATAAAATATCTTAGAACAAAACTAGAAAAAGGAATTCATTTTAGAAAGTTAATTTCCATGATTTATTTTTTATATTTTATTAATTTCAATAACATTCCCAGGTCTAGAAATCACGTTTTTAAAATTCCTAAATTGTAACATTGGTAACATCATAAATGTCTTTAATATTCATAAATAAAAATTATAGAATTAGAATTAAGAAATGTCAGCTTACATTTTGATTTCTATCTCTTCAAGCTTATTTTAAAGTTTTTGTCTTATTTGAATTAATTTAATGCCGTCTTGAGTTCCACTTAAATGTATACACAGTTGCTTTTTTAAATTTAACTTAATTTTCATTAAAGTATTGGTACCTAAAATACAGTACAAATGGAAAACTCCTCCATCAGTCTTTATAAAATAATTAAAAACATTTATTGGGTGATCATGAAAGACTGATCTATTGATGTAGAAACCCTGGGGAAAATCCTACATTACAGCCAGATGGTTTAAACCACATAGCAATATACAAAATCCATATTATACAGAGTGGGATTGTTATACATGTTATGCAAAGCCAGGTGGTTTGAAGCATGTTTTTGCACACATGCAAAATACAAAATACATGTTATTCAAAGTAGGATTTTCCTTGCATTTTATGGAAATACATTTTCAGTGTGTAACGCTCTTAACTTTCTCGCCCAGTCCATTAAAAACCTAGCTATAGAAATGATTCAGCCATAAATCATGTTGACACAACCGTGAGCACATTAACATATGACCACACATGTTTACATAATTACACTTATTCAGTAGTCAGCAACCTGGTCCTGTTTAGTCAGGGAACAGCTTAGGTTAGCTTGGGTTATTCAAAATAATAATAATGCGATAAAATATTAATGCATCTAATCATGCCCTCTGACCTACATGAAAATTCCATAATAAGAAATTTTCTTACTTTCAACACAATTCCAGCTTTAACTACCACATATGAAATGCATAGAAAATGTGTAGAGCTGTCTGTTTGTAGTGTTAATTTAGTGTGATTGTTATTTTAAAAATGCATTTAATCAACAAGAATCCTTGACTAACCTTACCTTGACAGCATAAGTGAAAAAATAAAATGCTGCAGCAGTGAAGAACAGAGCCCTATTAACTAACTATTGGAGAAGAGGTTTTTTCAGGCCTCTATCCTCTTCTTCTCAGATCACTGAGTGTCTCAAAGAGAACAAGAAGCAGCTGTCTCAGGTGTGTCATCACAAGATCTTTAAGCTTCAGGAAACTGAAATGATGGATCCAGAGCTGGACTATCAGCTCATGAGAGTGTGCAAGCAGATGATCAAGGTGAGTTGTTTTAGCAGGTAACTAACTTGGGGCAATTTCTGCAGTTCCCTTAGGTCGTATCCTGACATTTCTTCCATTACCTAAAGCTTTCCTGTCAAACAGAACGAGCTGATGGTTATAAACGTACTCTGTATTGTCAAAGATCAATAGTAATGGCTCAACCCCCATGTTTTAATTAACTTAAACTCAATAAGATCAACATAGGGCCAGAGTGAAGCGGCTGATAGATCGGACCTGATTTGGAAAAGAGAGTTAAACATTTAAACCACATAACCTTGTCTTTGAGCGAAATAGCATTGAATGAACAAATACGCTTCCGTTCAAAAGTTTGGGGTGAGTAAGATTTATATATAATACTTATAATCAGCAAGCACACATAAAATTGATCAAAAGTGAGAGAAAATACTTTTATAATGTTACAAAAGATTTCTATTTTAAATAAATACTGTTATCTTATACTTTTAATTCATCAAAGAATCCTGAATAAAATGTATCCACAAAAATATTAAATGGCACAAGAAATGATATTATTATTTATTTTTATTATTATTATTATCAAATCAGAATATATGAATGATATCTAAAGGATCATGTGACACTGAGGACTGGAGTAATAATGCTGAAAATTCAGCTTTGACATCACAAGAATAAATTACAATTTTAGATGTATTAAAATAGAAGACTGTAAATTTAAATTGTAATAATGTTTATGAATATTGTTTTTGTATTGGTGTGCAAAAAACAAACATTTTACCGATCTAAACTTTTGAGCTGTAGTGTAGTTTAAGAAAAGAATATGTTTACATTTATCAATTTTATGCCACTTTATGTCACTGAAGAGCAGTGGTGTGATGTAGCGGTAGAAGCCGAGGGCTTATAATCACAAAATTGCTGGTTCATTTGCCAAAACGACTGAGCCATTAGCTATCTCTATTTTGCCCTTGAGTACAGACATTGTAGAGCGATTGAATCTGCCTTATGTGCAAGTCATTTTGGCTAAAAGCGCATACTAAGTGACTACATACTTGCTTTTCAAAGAGTCTGTAAACTTCCATATGTTTCCCATAGATAGTCCAGTCAGCAGTTAAGTCTGTTTCTCCTTTTCTTTGTCCTTCGCAACCTATTTGTCCTTGGTTTAGCGTTTTTGCACAGAGTCGGATGCTAAGAACGTGCTGCAGTGTCTGAAGCTGAACAAGAACAGTGAGCTAATGGATCCCAAGTGTAAGCAGATGATCACCAAGAGACAAATCACTCAGAACACAGGTGAAGACCAAACACATCTGCACTTCATTTACACTTAACTACAGTTAGTTGAGTTGGTTCATTTGAAGCGGTCATCTAAATCTCTCAGTTTTGCTTCTGAAACTCTCTCCTTGACTTCTGCTTTGAGGCTAGTTTCTGTCTTCACCTCATGGCCTTGAATCTAATATTTAATGGCCTCCTAGTTTTTTTCTTTTCTTAAAGTATCTTTGAATTATTTCAACTTTTGTAATGCTAGGGTTTTAATTTCTTTGCTGTCTTTGTGTTTTCAGACTACAGATTGAACCCAGTGTTGAGGAAGGCTTGTAAAGCAGATATACCCAAGTTCTGTCAAAGTGTACTCAATAAAGCCAGTGACGCCAACGAACTGGAGGGTCAAGTCATATCCTGCCTTAAACTCAAGTATGCAGACCAGGTATGTGTGTCACTGAATATTAGCAGCAAATATGTAAGGGATAATGTACAGTCAGTCCAGTATTATAGCAAAATTATAGTCTTGTATCATACTGAAGGGGTTTATGATGCGATAATGACCATCTGACTGATCATTATCCTGCTTATTGCGCTACTACTTATATCATCGCTGTTACTGTTATTTATTTTAAACTAAAGCTATTAAAAATTGCTTTTGGTAATTGAAATAAAATAAATATAATAAATAGATGACAAAATAAAAAAATAATAATAAAAACTTGATAATAATAACAGAAATTACCTAAAGTTTGTTTAAAAAATTACTAAAATTAAAACAATAAATACATTAAAAAAAAAATTAACTTTAAAAATATATTTAACTCATACACAAATAATAATAATTTCAGCTTAAATGAAATAAAGCTAAAAATAAATGTAATTAATTAAAGTATTATATTATTTTAATATAAAAAACATAATTGCAAATTATAAATGTTGACTAAATGTTTTGCTAAAATTACTATAACTAAAATAAATTGGTTATGTAAAAGTATTTTTTTTAATTACACAAATGACAAAAGCACATAAAAGTACTAAAATAAAAAACTAATTATTAAAAAATGCTTATTCAAAATATGAATAAATAATATGATATAGAAATAATAATGTAGTAATGACTTTTATGGATACGAAATATTCATAGGTAAGTTGACATACTGTTATTTTTGGCTAAATATTCTACAGAGTTGTGTATTACACACATGCTGGTCTTTGTGTGCAAGGCAGACATGGAAGTTCTTTTATTAGCATGTGAGTGGGAGTGTTGTGATGTGGAAACACAGACTGTTTAACAGTTTTAAACCGGTTAAAATTGTCTGTGTTCCCAGCGGTTGTCAGGAGACTGTGAGGATCAGATCAGAGTGATTCTTCAGGAGTCAGCGCTTGACTACCGGCTCGATCCACAGCTCCAGGTTCACTGCAGGAACGAGGTGAGTGGACACACGGGCTCTGTCCCAAACCCTAGTGAGCCGTCTTTATGTATACTGTCTACAGAGGTCAGTGTAGCATCTGAATCGATATGAAAATACATGAGTGACTGATTTAAAGCATTTTTCTCTTTATCTCATTTCTTTCTTATCTTTCATTACTGAGTAAAATAGAATGGACATTTCCTTTGATTCTATCTGTCAGCTCATTGCAGTGCATTTTGGGATTGCATTATCTGCTAAGGATACATACTATTTGAACTTTAAACTTCTGGCCAAACTGCTGATATAAATCAGTATAATTTTGCTGCCTGCTGTTTTAATGATGCCTATAATGCTGTCTAGGTAGGGAGCTTGCAAGTGTTTGGAACGGAGCCCATGGCCTTCAATAGCATCTTTATGAGATCTAACAGTCTGTTTAAACATGTCAAGACACTCATTCTGAGCTGTACAGAGAGAGTGAGGGGCATCTGAGAATCACTCTAAAAGATTGTCCAAGCGATGTTGAAAGGAACCGATTTTTTTTTCTCTCTGTCCCTAAAGAGAATCTCTGAGTGAGGAAGAAATGTCCGACTGCCTCATGAATGACTAATCTGCAGTAATATTTCAGTCCTGTTTCTGAGGGAATGGAAGGAATTCATATGTAATGTCACAAGACAGGAACTGGATTTCCAATTCAAAATGGTCACGTTTAGCACCAGATATTATCATCGATATAGTGGGGTCGGATTTTTGAAAAAAAGTTTCTTATGCTCATTAGCGCTGCCTTTATTTGATCAAAATACAGTAAAATTAGTAATAGTTTGAAATATCATAACAATTTTCTATTTAAATATGATTTATGTAAATGTAATTTATTCGTGTGATGCAAAGCTGAATTTTCATTATTACTTTAATCTTCAGTGTCACATGATCCTTCAGAAATCAGTCTAATATACTGATTTGCTGATCAAGAAACATTTCTTGTTATTATCAATGTTGAAAATAGTTGTGCTGCTTTTTTTTCAAAATTCAAAAGTACATTATTTATTTTAAATAGAATTTTTGTAACAATGTACTTTACTGTTACTTTTTTTTTTAAATCTGACCATATCTGATGGTTATGTATTTTATTCATTTATTTTATTTATGTATTTATATATTTATTTAATTAATTAAAAAAAAAAAAATTGCAGATGGTTTGGTTAGACGTACTATTGGATAAAACTGATTAATAGTTTTTATTTATTCATTAATTGATAATTTAATATTAATTTAATTGCTTTTTTATTTAATTCTGTCTTTGTGGGACAGGAAACTGTAGAATGACTTTAACTTATTAGGATTTTATGTGGAAATGACAGTCCAAATTAGTTACTATGTGATGACAATATGCACCAACTGCTGCACCAAGGCTTAGCCATCTTATTGTAAAGAATGTTGCAGATGAATATGGCTTGTATGTAATGCTATGGGACAGGAACAGGGACCCCCCTCCTGCAGCCTGTCTGAGAAAAGCCCTTTATTTATGATCTCATGAGCCATAGGCTCTCAGCGAGCAATCAAGCAGAAATGGTGTGAAATGGGTCTCTTGATGGGTCAGTAAAGAAAATTGACTATGATCTCTGGGTAATATTCTGCTGACTGAAGGCCACATGAACAAAGACAAGACAAGCAGCCTTTAAAAAAGAAAATGGAGATTTTATATGTTTAGTCACTTGGTAACATGTCTGTTTGTGTGTGTTAGATCACGCGTCTGTGTGCAGAGGAAGCTGGCGCGCAGGAACAGACGGGTCAAGTGGAGGAGTGTCTGAAGAACAATCTACTGAAAATTAAACAGGAGGAGTGCAAGACGGTACAGAACACATCCTTAAACATGCTTCATCTGCTACACACTGCTTTCCTCTGCATCTGTTGCTATAGAAACACCATCAGTTTTTATAAACCCACATCTGCCGTTCTGATAAGAGGAGATTCCCCCATTGCACACCTGTAACGTTTTCTTCTAAGGCATTTTTATAATAGCTGCTTAAATACCTTAATTTAACTATATATATATATATATAAAATTATACAATGTATATCTAATATACAATTATGTAGCGTGTGTGTGTTTATTTATTTACTTATTTATATATATATATATAGCATTTTGACGTGGGTCATATTAGATATGTTGTAATATGTACACAGTTACATTTTTATTTTTTAAAGAAATTGATTTTTTATTAGTTTAATTTTTTTATTTCATTTTATTTAGCTACTTTTCGTTTTATTTACCTTCAGCTTGGACACACAAAATCTATCAAAAGAGACGTTTATTAACAGTTTGCACAAAAATATGAAGCAGAACAACTGTTACATTGATAATAATAAGAAATGTTTCTTGAGCAGCAAATCAGCATATTAGAATGATTTCTGAATGATCATGTGACACTGAAGAGTGGAGTAATGATGCTGAAAATTAATCTTTGATCACAGGAATAAATTGTTATAGTCTTTTTTTTGCTGCTGTCTCTTTAAGAAACACCTTCACATGTGAAATGAGCAACAGTCATTGCACTCACACACAGCTATATTAATCTGACATGTACAGGTTGAGTGTCCACATTTCGCTCTTTCATTTCATCCTCTTCTCGTCATGTAGGAGGTGTTGAACATGCTCACAGAAAGCAAAGCAGATATATTTGTGGACCCTGTCTTACACACGGCCTGTGCTCTGGATTTGAAACACCACTGTGCAGCCATCGACCCTGGAAGAGGCAGACGTGAGTGTGGCTTTTGTTTTTTTTGCATATTACACAATACATTCACGCTATCAACATTTTTTAAAACTTAAAATTCAAAACTGACCATTTACTTTTTTATTAAATATCTTGCTCCACATAGCTGTATATTAAACCTCAAATTTCTTCTTAATGTCACTTATGTTATTTCTCACGGAATGTTCTGTGTCCCAGTTAAATGAGTTGTAAATACCATTTTGTGTTGTTTAATTCATGATGCCCAGTTAGGATAACTGGGTTGAGGGTCTATTTGAGAGACAGATGGTATGATTACGATGTGTGTGTGTTTTTAACTCTGTAATATGGAGCTCCTGACTCCGTGTTTGAAATTCTTTCTCAGAAATGTCTTGTTTGATGGAAGCTCTGCAGGACAAGCAGGTGCGTCTACAGCCGGAATGTAAGGGAAGATTACAGGACCGCATAGACATGTGGAGCTATGCAGCGAAGGTCAGCAAACACATCAAGTTTCAAGTTTTATTTGTCACATACACGACTATACAGAGAGTGTATAACCAGCAGTGAAATGTGAGAAATGTACATCATCCAGATAGATAACTATTAAGAATTTTTCTTAAATATATTTACTACATAACAGCCCAACTTCTAGCTGGAAAAGATGTCTTTTTTGCATTCAAATTATTATTATTATTATTATTATTAATAGTAGTAGTAATGTAATAATAAGAAATTCTTATATTAAGATAAAGTTGTCTTCTAAAGTTGTCTATTAATAATAACAATAAATAAGAAATCATAGTAAAATAAATTCTAATTATCAGTAACAGCATTCAGAAATAATAATAATAATTATTATTATTATACATATCTCTATAATAAATGTATTGACATAAATGATTATAATAATTATTATTATTAATGCAATAATAGCAAGAATAAATTATTCTATTAAAATAAGCTAATCTTTATTATTTAATATTAAACTAATATTAATGATGACAAAGATGCAATAATATTAAATAAATGACTGTTTTTAATATTTTACTATTAATAATAGTATTAATATAAAAAAAAATTAAATTGTTACTGTTACAATGACATACAGTATTTTATTATAATTATCAAAATAAAAATTGTATTAGCATAATTATTGACATTATTATAAATTATTATATTAAAATAAATTGTTATTATTAATTATTATTATTATTATTATTACTGTTCTTACAAATATATGTATGTATGTACTTACACACTTTTAGTAGATTATTTTTATTATTAAAAATATATTACACTTGATATTTCTTCTTCTTATTATTATTATTATTATTATTATTAAAGAATGTTATGTCAGGTTTAGCAAAATTCCTTTTAATGAGTTCTAGTATGTGATTTCCCAGGTGGCACCAGCTGAAGGTTTCTCGGACCTCGCTGTGCAAGTCATCGCGTCACCTTCGAAGAACTACATCCTGTTAGTGATTGCGCTGGCCGTGTCCATCCTCTTCCTCTTGGGGCTGCTGTGTGGCCGCATCACTAAACGTGTGACCAGAGAGCTGAAAGACAGGTAGAGCGAGGATGCCGCCCATCCTCCATTTCACGCATCATTTCCTGCCCTCGCTGTTCTCTGTACTTACACCTGCGAAGACTCTGGGAGCCGTCAGTGGACCTTCTGTGGGCCGGTCTATGTTTGGACCCCTCTCGAGCCCATCCTGCCACTGAAACTCACCTCAATCCAAACACAGCCTTTGAAACGCTTCTCAGACAGGATCAAGATCGTTTGGGGACATTATGCCTTGAGTATATGTTTTTATTTTTGTTTTGAGAGTGACAGCCTTACTTCTTGACTGTAATATGGTCATGTGTCAATGCAGTATTTTTATCGTTGTCTTTTTCCATTTTTTGAGAACGATGGGGCTTTATCAGCAGCTTACATGAAGATTCAGAAGCCATCTTTATATTTGTTTTTTAAATCATAAGGTGGAATTCACGTTGGGTGGGATTAGTTTTTGGGTGTCTCCTGAATATTTTGGCACTGGGGAGGGAAGATGGTTTTCTATATGAATATGATGAACTCTAATGATCCTGACATATGAAACGGTGGTCTTTATTAGTCAGGACAAAGACGTTTAAGATACATTAGACATCAAAACTTGCATATATTATATATATATTTGTTCATGACAACTTCCCCCGCAGAATTCCCATTACATCTGCACATTTCACTTCAGTTATTTTTTAATTTCCATTATTCGCAATCATTTTTTTATTGCTGTAATACAGTATTTTCACTGTTTTGTTTTTTGATTTATTTAAATCAACAAAGGCAGTACAACAAAAGAAAATAATGTTATATCATATAGTTTTCTTTAAGCACAATTTATTTTTATTTTGATCTGAAATATGACAAACATGGTCTTGGACTGGTTTTGTGAGATTCCCCTACTGATATGAGAATTATAAACATCTGGTTTGCACAATAATAATGTATTAGACATTAAATGATTAATATACGAAGAGTACGTAATTCAAATCGACCTGAACCTCTGTCAGAAGGTTTACTGTTAAAGATGGTTTGATCGTCCAGAGCCAAGTTTCCTGCGGACCAACATTGTGACTGAACAGGACTGTATACCCTGCTAGATGTATTTCTTTCAGAGGTACTTGTGAATGTTCACATGACGATTGCACTTTTTTGATGTTTTGTTGTGTTTGGCTTGAGCCTTATTTAGTGTTTACAACAAATGTGCTGATCTTGGTTTCAAATTTGCGTGCCTCTGTGCGTGCGAGCGAGTGTGTGTGTGTGTATAGAGATAAATATGTTTTAGAACTTATTTCATAGCTATGTTCTAATGTTGCCTTTTCTCTTTCTCTGTCATACCAGTGAAAGGAAACATTCATTAGTCTCCATGGATGGTGGCTCTGTATTTTTTTTAAAGCTGAACCCACAGACATCTCTAGTATGAAAAGGAATGACATACTTGTCGTTTTAATTTGTTACTGAGTTACTCTGACAATAACTGTGATGATTATATGCATAACATTTGCTGAATTCAAAAGTCAATGCATGCTTTTTCCCAGATCTCATTCTGTATAACCTCTCATGTGTGTTGTTTTGGGAAAATGTAATTGGGTGATTCTCATGAAATCCTGTTCAGGTCAAATTTTACCCAAAAAGCAAAAGAAAAAAAAAATGTAATTATTTTTTTAATTACAGTATTTTTACAGTTAAACCAGTTGTCATGAAAATAATAGTGCAAAAACTGGAATAAAAAAAAAATATATATACACACACACACACACACACATTAAATATGATCATTATTTAATGTGTGTGTGTGTGTGTATATATTAAATATGATCAATATTTCACCCCAAATTAAATGAAAAAAAAAAAAAATAACACATTTTGCACTAATATTTTGATGGGTTTTGTGGGATTCACCTTCATTTTCTTATATTTTCTTGACAAGAGCTGTACCACTATTGAGAAGTTTTCTATGGATTCAGTTTTCTAAATCCATGCACATTTGTATGCTGTCTCTCAAAGAGTGTGCAAAGCTCTATGAAACTAATTTGTCCACTGTCCTTGTATTAAAGGGATAGTTCACCCAGAAATGAAAAATCTGTCATCATTATTGACCTTCATGTTGTTCCAAACCTGTATGCATTTATTTCTTCTGCTGAATTTAAAGATGTTTCAGTTTGTGTTAACTCAATGTATTTGTGTCCATACAATGGAAGTCAATGGGTACCAAAACAGTTTAGTTACCAACATTCTTCAAAATATCTTCTTTCATGTTTCACTGAAAGGTTTGGCACAACATTGAGTGTGAGTAAATTAATTTTCATTTCTGAGTGCACTATCCCTTTAACAGATTCAAAAATATCTCAGACTCCAAAATTTGGGAACAGATTTGTACATTTGAATATTCTGCTTCAGAGCTCGAGAGGCTACAGGTGACTGCTTACCTCCAGCATTGATGACCTCAATGTTATTCTGTAAATAATAGATCGAATGTGCACATCACAGACAGAGTCCGAGATTTCTGCTTGATTGAAATTTGGACTGTAAAATTCTACTGAGCATATGATCATGTTTGACTATATATTGTAGATAAGTAAATGTTAAAAGTTACGTTATTCCAAATATATTTCTCCTAATTCATGTTTTATGAGACTGGTCATGATGGTCGGTTTTGGTTTGACTGCTTCTATTCATTCTTTTTTGTTAGGTTGTTTCTTTACTATTTTACATATAACTGGTTTATAGTGGGTTTTTATTACATTGATTGGACTGTAAAAAAATAAAAAATCACAAAGCTGACAGTGATGGTTCTGTTCGATCTGGACTCTGTACTAGTGTGGAAAATAAGTGATCCTTAAACGGTTTTGGAGGAGGTGCATGGAATATAAAGTCTTTCCAACTTTCTCTTTTAAGAAAAAATATTTTAGCTTGGACAATTAGTTTTTTTTTAATACCTTTTTTTAATTGTGCACAATTCACGTTGCCAGAGATTTTCGGATTCAGGCGAAAGACCGTTTTTTGTTTCTTTGGGTCTTTGTGTTTTGAAAGCATCTTTTGAAGCCACAAGCAAACGATAAATCTGGTGACATTGCAGATCATAGTGCAGAGTCAAAGATGATCCTGCTTTGTTTATAATGGCCTTTCTCTGCTCCTCTGGACTGTAACGACTCCAACGTCTGCTGGACAGCAGTTTGTCATGTTTCACATTAACTGCAAATGGACTAAACATCGTAAAAGGTTATGGCTGTGATATTTTCTCAGATTCTTCATTTTGCCATGTTGGTTTCCCTAATTCTGTACAGATGAATTATCAGTTTAATAAAATGCTGTAGATTTTCTTAGCATTCTGTTTCGTCTCCAGTTTTGTTTTATTCATACAGTATGTGACTCAGAAAACGTGATTATTAATGCAGTTTATCATATTCAGCTACACACAAATTACAAAATTATAAAAGCACTTTCTGACTGGCCTTGCATTTTGAATTATTATTAATTTAATTCAGAGTCCATGAAACATGCCATATGTTGACACTGATTTTAGAACAAACTTGTTTTTTAAAGCAAATTCAAGGGAATGTTTTGCTGAGAATGTACTTGACCTCAGGACATTCAAGATGTAGATGAGTTTGTTTTTTCATCGGAACAGATTTGGAGAAATTTAGCATTACATCACTTGCTCACCAATGAAATCCTTTGCAGTGAATGGGTGCCGTCAGAATGACAGTCCAAACAGCTGATAAAAACATCACAATAATCCACAAGTAATCTTTTTGACTTTTAAGTTTTTATCAGCTGTTTGGACTCTCATTTTGACGGCACCCATTCACTGCAGAGGATCCAACTGATGTAATGCTCAATTTTGTCCAGATTTGTTCTGATGAAGGAACAAACTCATCTAGCCTACATCTTGGATGGCCTGATCTTGAGCTTTTCTCCTTACATCAACATGTCATAAATGCCACCTATTTAAAAGAAGACAGTATAAAAGAACATCTGCATTGATCTATGGTTGGTGTCTCTGGTTTACCTAAAAGAACTAATTAATAATCACAGATGAGAAGTTTAGGATGCCTCATTACAGTCAGTAGAGGCAGACACTGCAGAGATGTTCTCTGGAAGATCAGCAGTACAGTCTTAAAAATACAGCTTGCAGAAAGAAAAAAAAACATGACATTTTAGTTCATATGGTTAAAGATGACCTATTTCAACTTTTTTTTTTTTTTTTTTTTTTTAAAGGGCTTCTTTACAAAAAGAATTGAGTTCGAATCCAACTGAACACACATGATGATTACTAATACAACTGTACCAGGCCTCAGGATTGCTGTCGCTTGGGCTGCTGCCATCAATTATTATGATAATGAAATACTCTATGCATAAAATAATGAGGCACTTGTCTTAGTCAAAGCCAGTCTTCCTCTGCATTAAGAGGCTTATGTAACCCAGGAGGACCTGGATAATGAGAGTCCCAGAACTCAAAATGGCATAACATGAATATCAGAATGTCTCAGTATGTGGTTTGTCTCTGGCTTTAGCAGCACTGGAGCTGCATGAACCAAACCTGATGATGATTGAGATGATCCACAGAGCACCAGAGAAGCAAGAACATCTGATTATCTGTACAAAGAGTTACATGATCAATTCTTATTTGATTAGTGACCTGGAAATAGAGTATAATCTGAAATGTGTCTTTTGATTTATTTTACGTCACAGTGGTTCTTTGCTTCAAAGTTTAAATGTTCGATTTGAATTCCAGTCTTTTGGAGCCAACAAATCTCAGAGGCGTTATACTTATTCAGTCTTTCAAACAATCTAAAACATGTTTCGATGTACACACATCGTTATAATTGCCTTGAAAGCTGTCAACTAAACTTGTGAATTCGATCATCAACCAAGTGTTGCTTTTACTGCCTCCTAGTGGTGTTTGGACTGAAATCCTTTTGGTTTGTGATGATGGACCAACGGGCAAAGATTAATGACATCAATCCAGAATGGTTGAGATATAAATAACTTCTGGACAGCCATAAACGTCAACTAATTTATGACCCACTAGTCATCTGTCATCCATCCATCCATCCAGAATTACCAAGAGGTCAATGCTGTCCGTCCTGCAGGCTGTTCAGCCTTCATTTCTTCTTTATTTATTTCAGAACGGACATCAAGGACAGATTTAGCTCATATGATGAAACATGGAATTTTGCAACTTTTTATTATCGGTGATAAAGTGTATGAGCTAGTTAGGATAATATATCTATAGTGCAATATCTGAAATGATGTTATGAATATACTGTACCCAGGCAATATTCTTACAAAAAAAATAAGACAATGCTTTAATAGATAGGTAGTGACATTTTTTTCACTGCATTATCTAATATAAGAGAATCTATGCAGGGTGGACACCAAAAATAAAGATTTTTGTTACAAAAACTTGCCAATACACATCAAACAAGGCATCTTTTGGCTTTTTTTTTTTTTTTTTTTAAAAAAGGATTTTATACATTTCTTTTAATTCAATGCCACAAGAACAAGAGATATTACACAGTCACATTATTAACACACACACACACACACACAAAATACATAAAGTGCTTTTAAAACATTGCATTGCTTTCTTTCTTTTTTTTTTAGTTTGTTCCAAAATGTTTATGGTTAATTTAAAGCCATTTATAAAATGTAAAAAAAAGAGAGAGATAGATTTGCAAAGGTATTTTCATTGTAAAACAAATAATAGCATAACAATTGCATGTATTGTTCTTTAATTTGCAAAATGTCTTTCTCAAAAGAAAACAGCACATCAAATACAGATTTCTATCATATACCCTATAGTTTTCTGTTAATATAGGTTTCTAAATAAAACATCTGTAAAGGTGTTTATTTAGTCTTTTTGCTACATGTAGCTTCCCCTCTTTTCTAATCTCCATGACACTCTCTCAAAAGCCCCGCCTTCAGAAGACATGCCAGCCAACCCGATGTCTGCACACACCTGACTATGTGCAATGATTGACAGGCAGAGAAGGCTTCTGATTGGCTATGAACTCTTTTGTGTTGCATGCAATGCCTTGGCCTGTGGCAGTGGCAAGTTTGTTTTCTCAGTATTTCAGAGATATTAGTCAGGTAAAAGAGGCGTTTTATGTGCGGTGCTTTAAAAAAATCATCTTTAAGACATAACCTTTGGTTTCCCTGGAGTTCTCAAGTCACATTTACTTCCAAACATTTAACTCTGGTTTAGGATACACAGAGAAGCATGGCAGGTGTGTTTCTCTCCATGTTGTATGGCTTCAATATACATATCAATCAGTCAAAACAAAAATGAGTCTTAGTGATTTTAGTTTGTAGTTATCAAACTAACTCATTAGTCTAGATCAGCATGCTGTTAAATGATTTCTTTGATAACTATAACCAACTGGTTTCATGGATGACTTTTCATGGCACTTTTTTGAGTTTGACAGTCATCATCTTCTTATTCCTTGAGCATTTTTGGTGCCCAATGGACGAAAGAAAGTTACAAGGGTTTGGAACAACATGAGGTGAGTAAATGAGGACATTTTCATTTTCAGATTATTTTATTAATTGTTGGTGTATTATGTGAATACAGTTTTAGATAGATGCAGTTTTGCTTATATGTCCCCTTCATTCGTTTGAGTAGTTAATATGATTACATTGTGGCACTGTTTGCTGGTTTTATTCACAGTGTTATTGATTTTGTTGGCATGTATATTGTAGTATTGTAGTCTGGTGGTGTCACTTTGTTCCTCTCTACAACAAAACGATCATTTATTTGATTGTTAACTTTGTGTTTCATGTGTAACATGATGTGTTTTTTGAGTATAGTATACTAAGTGATAAATGCTTATGTGTCGTTGTTATTGGTTTAATGCTTTTTGAAATCTATTGGCATTTCTAACAGAAAGCCCAGAAGACAAAATGCACATATTCAACAATTAATTAAGCATTGAAAGCCATTCAAAGTATGTGACCAAGAATATATCAGAATTCATATTTTATATGATGTACTTGCACTCACTTTTATGAACCTTACTTGATTGGTGCAAAATTGTAAACAGTTGAATTATACTTTACCATTTTAGTGACAAATGATCAGTTCAAGAAAAAGTACTTTAATTTATCTACATTTTCATTATTCAACCAAACAGTAAAGAAAATGCATGTTTTCCCAAATGAAACCTTAAGAATATTGTTTGAGTCGTGTAGTTGTTCGTTGCTCCAGCAGATGGCGCTCTGTGTACAGATTTTACTCGTTTATCTTTCTCCACATATTCATATGAAACAGCTCGTGTTTCTCACTCTGTCAGTGAGCTTAACATATAGTTTATCTTAGATACATATAAACCCAAAATTCTCCAATAAAACGTTTTCGGATGCATTCATATTTAATTCCAGTCCTATAGAAATCTTCCCGTCTGTAACGTGTGCTTTCTCAGATTTCGGTTTCTTGGATTTAAAGCTGTAATCGGATTCTGCCATTTTTATCGATGAATTGGCTGAATCTAACTAAATCTGTTATCCAAAAACCAAAAACACATGTTTATTTGCCTATAAGCAAATCATTTAGACTTGTCTGCCCTTCTAATAATTTTACACCGTTTGTATTCCTCTGTAGCCTATATTAGTGCTGCTTTAATCTTAAATCATGGGACATTTATATTGTGTTTTCTTTAAATAATAATTTGAGCATGCATGTCTTTGGGCAGGAACGCATTTTACCTTGTTCACATATTTATCAACGTGAAGTAGTCTAATATGCTGGGTATTCACCGTTAGCATTATTAATATTGTGTTTATATAGTATGTATAACATGGACAATATTAGGCCTATATAAAGTGTTAGCAGAAATAATGCCTTGGGACGGTAACGGGTGTGTGTGTGTGTGTGTGTGTGAGGGGCTGCTCTGGGCTTTTGTCCCGGGGTCGTGCACTTGACCTTTTGTCTGAACTGTGAACAGCTGCTCTTCTGACACTGTGTCCAGATACACGAGCACTGTAGAGAGATCGTTGACCAGCGGTCAGAGACTGTACACTTCATTAAAACACTTCTTGACATGAAGTCTTCAAGTCATTTATGTGAAGCATTCGAGGATTTTATAAGGCTCAGTATTAGAGATTTTTACATTTTGAATTCATTCCTACTGAGATTCTTTCTTTCGTTCGTTGTAACTAATTTAATTCCGCCTTTATTTCTAAAGAATTAATATTGAGAGAATGCAATGGACGCGAATATGAGACGATACATTTATGATTTTGTAAAACCATCGGAGTCACACGTCGGTGAATCAAATGTCTTAAACCTTCATAATAAACCTTTTAATAAATAACAATGATTAACATTTTGATTACAGGACAGAATGTGGTTTTATTGGTGAGAAGAACGGATGAAGATTAACTTTTAAAATATTTTCCAAAGGGTACCATGTGACTGACGCAAGAAATATGACTATATACAAAATATAAGCTTCAAAATAGAGTAATAAGCGTACTAGTTATAAAAAAAAATAAGGGTAATTATCATTTTAGATTTATTCATTTATTTTGAATTATAATTATCTAAAGTATTTGTGAAACAGAATTAAGTTGAAGGTGTTTTAAGAACGAACGAGCATCTTATTGATAGGTTATATTTATTCTCATTTCACCAGCTGTTAGTAGTATAGTTGTAGCAGTAATATAATAATAATAATAACCTAATAATAATAATAAAAGCAGAAGAGCATCGCCTGTTAAATATAGGCTGCTTTAAAAGATTTGCCTAAAATTTGAATGTTAAAATGTTAATTGCTGAATCAAAGGCCCGATATCAAATTATAATAAGCTATGAATCGTAATTATACGCTGCATTTTATTTCAGAAGAGGCTGTATTACATTACAGCACGTGGCACAGAGGTTAAAATGCGTGAACATTTAAAATAAGATGAAATTTTGCTGATAGAAGAGGATTCCCGAAGCCTGTTAACATTCAGACTGTAGTTTTCTGCGTCTTCTGTAATTTATAATTAGGCTACATAATATAATTCGATCATATACCAAAACTCACTAACAGCACACGTGCACGGGCTGTATGCAGATTTCTGTCGTCGTCTTTTCTGACGCAAAACCCGACAATATAATGCTTCAAAATATGGCTTGATAGTCTGACATTAATCAAGGTATACAATCTAAAAGAAACTGCAGAGCTAGATGTATAGCCTATAATATCATTTCATATATAAGTGAAGATGATATTAAAATACCTCAGTAATTCAATGACCTCTCTGATCCTGTTCGATCAATGCTGATTTTAGGCGGTGATTTCCGGTCAAGTTCATGTTCACAGCACGTGAATCTCTGAGAGTTTTATAGAAGCAAGAAAGATAAAGAACTTACTGTGATGAAAATAAAGAGATTCTTTTCAAAGGTTATTTTACGTCATATATTTTTTCAGGCTGTTATTAATTTCACATGCTGTATCAATAAAAGCCAGACATAAGGCCTGGTCTTAACACAAATACCAAATACATATAAATGATGCAACAGAAAACAGTGTAATGTGAAAGAACATTAAGAAGCAATCAAAATGAAGCTTTCTACAGGAACAGATACATATATTCATAGAAATATATTTACAATTTGGACTTACCTAAAAAAAAAAAAAAAAAAAAAGCCAGCGCAGAGCAGAGGGCTTGTGGTTGTCCTGTCTGATGGTTTTTGAGAGGTTTGAGGAGCAGACGCTGTGAGACTGGTGTCGGGCTGCTGGTTGAGGTTAAGGTCACGGGGTCAGCAGACAGACAGCAGTCAGGGGCTTTAACAGCACATTGGATGTCATGTGGAGGGCAGAAATTGGGTGGGTTCAATAAGGATGAGGACAATTCTATGAATAACATCAAGATGCTTCAATCTCCACAATTTGACATTTTGTGTAGAGCTGTGAAGAAAGTAAATGTGATTTTTTTTTCCATTACTGCAAGATTATGATGAATTTTCTGTATAAATGTGTCCGTGTTCACCAGCACTTTCTTTCTTTCTTTCGTTCTGAATTCTGAATTAAATAGTACATTTGCATAATAAATATCTGAGTTAAATATAAATTCATATCCATAAACAGCATCTGTGGCATTCAATCAAAAATAATTGAATTATCCTGAAGTTTGTATAAAAACAGAATTCAGAATTTCATATGATTTTCTATCTGCATTCATTATGTTGAGTTGATTTTGAGAGTTTGAAGTGTTTATATTTTGCTCAGACTTTACTGATGTACTTTTTATTTCAATAGCTACACTGAAAAAAATGGTGTAAAAACAATATTCACTCACAATAAATTTGCTAGTAATTTTTACAAAAACTGAAGTAGTAGGCCTACATCGCTTGTAAAATGTATTACAATAAATAAATAGTTAAATACATTTAATAAATATAAAACATCACATTTTCTATTAAAACCTGCCAAAAACCATCAGTAAGTCAGCAATACATGCTAATAATCATTTTAAATCCAACTGACAGAGAATATTCATTATAATATAGATCAATCTAATGTCATTTAATATAGTGGTATTTTACAGAATTTAAAGGCTTTATTCTGGATATAAAAAGTGTGAATAAACCTATAACTAACATCTTAGAAAGTTAATATATGTCTAGACTGGACTCTATCAGGACAGTTGACTGAATCATTTATACATGCATACGTGTCATTTTTTCAGTCCATCTTTTTAGATTTTAGAGGCTCTGTGTTGAACCCCAGTCGTTCTCTCCAAAAACTCAAATAGAGGACCGTGGTTGCCATATCAACCGGCCACCTGACGTGTTACTGTGGCAACAGCAGCATTAGACAGAAACCTCTTATTAGATGTCCCTCCACCTTCACCCCTCCCTCTCACCCTTAGATGGGACATCTAGATTAAAAAAGAATGAAACAAGGAATAATACTGGCTACTAATGCTACTAGTAAAAAGAGGAGAGACTGATAACAGCTAGTTTAAAATTGTGCGGCGGATATTAATTCCTTATAAGAGTATTAACCCCTTCACTGCAGCACTGCTCTGAAGTAGAGCATCTTAAGGCAGAGAGAGGCTCGCTGATATGGAGAGGGTGACATTTGTGTCCAAAGAAAGAGGCAGTAGTGAAGTGTGCTGGAACAAATACATGTGTTGGTCACAATGCATATTGTTTGTGTCACACCCACAGTTTGAATGATTTTTAATAACTATGACAATTATAATATTGCTGAACAGTTAAGTGTAACCGTATTGCTGGTTAGTACTTCTGTTGTGAACTCCAGTGTTGGCAGCGTCTTCAGAGGTGATCATCACCAGCTCTCATTGTCAGCATAATTCAAGAATATTTTATTTTATTTATCCCAGAATATTCATTTATTTATAAGTTCAAATATATTGACAGCAATGTCACAGTCTGCAAAAACATGAACAGTTTTGCACTTTGACTACCATTATAATGTGTATTGTTAATGCAATTTAAACTTCTGGATGATTCAATTATTTTTGATTGACAGCAGCTAGATGCTGCTTATGGATATGAATTTATATTTAACCCAAATAATTCTTATAAAAATGACCCATTTAAGAGAGTGATTCAATGACAGATTAATGTCCTTGTGATTAAATGCATCAAAAAAGTAATTTTTGTTTTAGATTTTTAAAATATATATTTGTGTGTGTGTGTGTGTGTGTGTGTATAGATATAGATTGTATGGTTGTATATATATATTAAGATTGCACTACATAATGAAATCAGATGTAGATTTATAATAATCTTTCCTAGAAAGATTATAAGGAGCAAAGATATTCCATTAATTAATAAACATTGTTTCTGTAATTGATTACTGCTTTATTAGAAGAATTCTATAATGATAAAGGCTAAATATGCACTAGACAAGGAAATCAAATGTAAATTGAATAATGCAAAATATCCTTATATTAAACACATAAAAGCAAGTTAGCTTTTTAAAAGTAGCAAAGATATTCCATTATTTAATATACATTTATGTGATTGATTAATATTTTATTAGAATAATTTTATAATGGTAAAGGTTAAATATGCATTAGACAAGGAAATCAAATGTAAATAGAATAATGCACATAAATAATGCTGCTAAAAAGGCAAGTAAAGAATTAACATAACACATCAAGTACCCTGAGTGTGTGTGTGTGTGTGTGTGTGTGTTTAGCGTGTTGGGGTAATTAACCCACATTAGATTAATCTACGAGGGTGGCATTTGTATCACAATGAAAACAGTGACCCCCAGCACTGCCGTGGGGCACACAGACATATAGAGGTCTGGCAGCGGGCCAGACACACACGCGTGCATAAACAAACACACATTCACACAAGCAGCCGAGATCAAGGCTTTATGCATTCAGATCCATCCATTACAGAAGTAAATATAGTGTGATTGACTTCACTTCAAAACATGCAATTTTATTCTCCTAAAATGGGAAAATGTATAGTGTTAAGTGTCATTTCTTAAGTTTTAGGGCATGATTTTGTACTGATTCCCAAGGCAACATTCAGTAATACAGAATCTAGCAAATCTGGGGTAAACATTCCCACTTGGATTATCCTAATAATTTCCTTCCAAAAGATTCAAATCCACAGAAGGATTTACCAGCGATTGGAACTTTACCCCGGATCAATAGCGACTGGATTTAGGGCTCTTGTGTTCTGTTATCCTCACAACCTCTGAAGATCCTGAACACAGGTATCACATCAGGAACATAAATAGGATTTCCCAGCAGACATGTATTATTCCAATTCCTCTTTTCCAGCTGAGAAATAGTGTTTATGCAAAGTGGCTCACACCGTGGCCCACATTCCAGAAATGATAGCTGCTTCTGGGGTGTTGTATTGTTTTACAAATAAATATATATTCAGCGTGAGTCATGAAATTACACATTTTCTTCAACAAGACCTGGCCTTGCTGTCGCCACCCACATTTATGTAAAGCACCTTTGGCTTAAGCATATAAATTTACACATTTTACAGACTAGTCCGTATGAATAATTTAGCAGAATTTTTGATTTACCTGTTCCATATAAAAGATTTAAGCAAATCCTTGATTTACAAAGATGGTTATACAATAGAGCTCAACATGTTCTAATCTCTAAGATAGAATAATAAACAATATGAAAAACTCTATTTTAAAGATGCTTCTTTTTGCAGGTATAGTGCTAGATGCAAAGAAATTTAGTACACTTTCTTTTTAGCTTAACTGATCTGCAAAATGTACACACTAACAAAGTGTGATTAAATGATCAAAACAATCATTTCATCAAGTTAAGGTAAATAAAACACTGTTAGAATAAGAAAATCACATTGATTGATCATATTGACTGATATACTCATATTATTTAATATGGAATATGGTAACATGTTTTGTCATTTATTCTCAAACTGTATTGATTTTACAGACTTGATGTTGAAGTATAGCTAATGTTGTTGCTTTAATTTTTTGCATATTTAGATATCCCAAAGAGTCTCGTTTGCTTAATGCAGTTTTACACATTTGTTATCTGTGCTGTATTATAAATCGATTAGATTATACTGTGCTGGCTTTGGCATTAACATTAAAAGCATTGTTCAGTAAGAGAAATAAAAGGTTCTATAAGCAATTGAACAAGATTGCAGCCATTAGGTGGCGCTGCAGAAGCACCTGCCTCTATCATCACCTCATTCTGCTCAGGTCATCGAGCACATTTGTATAGTTTGCCAGAGTCCAAGAAACATTCAAGTTGATTTGTGACTATTCGTGAAAAACAGATTTAAGATGAAAACTTTTTAATCATCTCTCACGATCTGCGGGCATGTGGCAAAAACTAGATGTTGCTTTTTTAACTCCTACTTAAGAAGTCTTTGGTTCACAGACAGCATTGCATCTTTTTGCTTACGTACAAAAAAAATAAAATAAAATGCAGTATGCTTGTTTTACTGGATGTGTGTTAATTCGAAGCTTGCATATTGCTGTAATTAAGAAAGACAAGTATTATAACCAAAAAAAGCACAAAGCCACCATCTCTCTCTCTCTGTGTTCCTGCAGATGGATGAATGCATGAATCAGAAGTTGTATTCAGCTGTTGGTCCATCGGTGGCTGATGAATTCTGTTCTTTTGTTCATAAAGGCTGTTCAAGGAAACGTCATTGAAAATGACCATGATTCTGCCGCTCAGCTGATGCACGTGTAGAAATAATAAAAACTCTCCTATTTTATATAGTGCATGGAAAAAAACGGTTACTGCACCAAGATTGTGTGATGCACAATGTTTGTAAATGCATAACATTTAAAAATGCACAAATATACTGTGCTTATATTATATACGGATTGTCCCCCGTGCAAATATAAAATTCACGCATCATACTTTAGATTTATTTGATTATAATAAACTTGACATAATATGACAATGTGTGTGACCGATAGTACATGACAAGAATATTGGTTCATTTTGGTTCCCTTTGAATAAAAATGCTTTAAAAAATAATTTTCATTTGCTTCTATTTTTTTATTTAGCCTATATATTTTTAATTAATAGTGTAAAATAAGTGTTCGCATGGATTCTCCAATGCATAAGTTTAAGGAAAATATGCAATTTCACATTTAAGTTAGAAAAGACCACAAAATACATTTCGTGCATATTAAGTAGCAAAGAACTTAGATCAATTCTTTATGTAATGCAGGGTCAGTTTTTATGACAAAACGGAAATGTTGACCATAACAGCTCGACAGCATTCAAGCACGCGCGTGCACGGACACACACACACACACACACACACACACACACACACACACACACTCACAAAGAACACAAAAGAATTATCATGACAAAAGACACAAGTAGAGTGAAAAACACTTCAACACTCGCTCCTTTCATGTAGAAGTTTTAATGGAAACAATTTTCTTCCTGCACGCGCACAGATGAAACATATGCCATGTGCTACTGGTAAAATATTGATGCGATTATTATTGAGATGTTGTGTATATATGCCATGCTCCTTTTACTCGACCTTAAATATATTTTTCATACAGGCTATTTATATACTCATTTTAAATGTGTTTTACACGAAATTGTAATACGCTGGACATATTATTTCCTTTTGAATATTTTATGAATTTGTTGTTGTTATTATTATTGTAATTATTAAAAATTAATAATAATAACACTTATTTATTACATTTGCATTTTTATTTACACAATATAATCTCCGAAATCCACTAAGCTATAAATAGGTTCAGATTTTTTAATATATTTTACGCAACGCTTTGATGGAGAGACGCTGGGAATCAACAATATACACTCATAAAAAGCGATTTTTACATTTATTTAATTTAAACATAAATATGACATTTTGTAAATGGAGGCCTGTTTATATTTATGTATTCATCTCCGATCAACAACGACTGCTAGAATAAACCGCTCTATTGTGATGCTCGTTTACAAATAAAACATTTGCATTTATTATATTAAATATCGTATTTAGCTACATTTCTATCCAATATACAATCAATAAATCGATATTATATTTTAAACTCAAGTGCACTTCTTAAACTTTCCACGAGCCCTATTGATTGACAGAAACATTTATATATATATATATTAATAATATGATTTTTAGAGCATGCATAATTATGATTATAACAAAACACTGCGGTCCCTTCTCCACTGCATACTCATCATGTAACTAAGTATTAAATATTTCTGTGAATCCCCCAATCATCTGGCTTCTCATTTCACGGCAACTTTGTTGTTTTATCCTCCTCTTTATTGTTTGTTGTTTATGTGCAAATGTAAAATTGTCCTATAGTCTAATTCCATCACTCCCCCCCTCTCTCCTCCCTACATCTCCCTCCTCTCTCTCTCTCTCTCTCTCTCTCTCTCTCTCATCCTGGAATCTTATTGATCCAGGAGGAGCTAATTATCTCTTCCCCTCGTGACTGTGTAATCAGCACATGCGCAGTGTGTTAATTCCAGCCATTTTTTTGCACGAAAGTAATTAGCAGGAATAAAGATTTTTTTTCACTCTCTCCTCCTTCCTCGAACCGAAGCCAGGGCGCGTCTGTCGTCTGCAGTACAACCAAAAACAAACCTTTTAAATGCTTTAAGAAACAGTCAAATACCTCGTTTAACTTCAGCAGCATGATGTGTGAACGCGTGCATCTGAGCGAATGGGATCTATAAACGTGTTTACTGGAATAAAAGCGACGCTCCAAATGTAAGTTTGTATCCGATGACTGTTCTTCACCGAGACAGTTGAGTCTCTGCTCACTTTACGCAGCAAGTTTAAACAGTAACACTAATGAACTACATAATGCAGGATTATTTTGCACGACTGCTTGTTTCTGCTGTTGTTCTTTACTAGTTAGTTATGACATGTTTATGACATATTCGCGAATGTAAAGCGCGTCCTAGTCACTTTCTTCGACGTCACTGTCTTTCGCGAGATGAGTTTGAAGTTAGAAAATCTCTTGTGGTGTTCTCCTACCTGTTTTCTCCAAGAGTTGTCGCCCTCTTGTTAGTCGCTTAAGAAAAAGAGCGAAACGCGTAAAGTAACGTCCTTTGTGTGTGTGCTTTTGCTTTGACGAGTGCTCTTGTTGCTGTTGTACATGTCTACACTGATGCATCAGGCTCGTCTTCAGAGAATGCATCAGTATTGGTTCGCGCTACGAGTCCAGATCTTCCGAGCAACGATACGATACGAAGTAGCTATCCGAAGCCTCTGTGCGTCCCTCGCGTCGCGACGCACTTGCGCGCATGCAATAGCGTGTATTATTTATAAAGATACGCGGACTCAAAAGTGTAACTTTTTGGTTTTACGTCTGAAATGAAGCGAAGAGCGTGTAAGAAGAAGAATTAAGGTGGCCCTGATGTCCTGGGCATGTTTGGTCAAGCTTGCTTGGACTTATTCCTTCAACTGTGTGTGTGTGTGTGTGTGTGTGTGTGTGTGTGTGTTGTCCCCAGAAGTTAGGTAAATATAATAAAACCTAAAAGTGACTTACAAAGGAAGAGTATATTTTATTACATTCTAAAATGCAAAAATAAATTCTAATTTTATTTAAAAATTTATGGTATGTCTGTGTGTTTACAAACACACAGAGGAGGAAACATTTTTCTAGAAATTATCAATGATAAAATGATTCATAAAGTTAACGTTTTTATGAGTTGTGTATGTAATTTTAATTATTATATTTATTAAATCTGTATAAATATATAGTATGCCCTCTTTTAGATAAACGTTGTTTGTGTGTGTGTGTGTGTGTGTGTGTGTGTGTGTGTGTGACCGTGTGTTTGGGTATTGTTTTTCTGTCCCTTTGTGAATCTGTCACACTGTGACAAATAGTTTCTTTTTTATTCATTATACAATAGTTTTTGGCTTAATAGTTGAATAGTTTGTTTTTGAGCAGCTGGGCTCATAAAAGCAAGCACTGATTTCAGGCTTGATTTAGAAACAAAAACATTTTGAGAGTACCTTATTTAGTCATTTAGCTCCCTTAATGTTGGAATATTCACTTTTAGAAATGAAATAAATACAACTTCACATTTCTAGGTATAAAATCAGTGCTTGACCTGAAATGGAGTGCTTACACTGGAGTTCTACAGCGAGAAAATAAACACCGAGCTTGAGGAGCAGATACAAATGAACTCTTTCTTCTGAGAACGCACACAAACACAAGGAGATGGTGTGAGGTGAAAGAGGATTGGCTCACAGGTCAGAGTTCACAGAGTTAGGGAACCGGGTGAAAGGAAGAAGATGGGATGAAAGGGCACAGCGAGAGAAGAGAAAAGTGGACTCTGCAGGGTAGCGGTGTAGTGCTGAGCCAATGAGAGTGTTTGAAGGAAATTGTTCACGATAGGGTTTCTTTTACTGCATTAACCAAATTTAGTGGATGCACTGTAAAATATCAGAATATACATGATAAATGTGACCCTGGAGCACAAAACCAGTCATATGTAGCACGGGTTTATTTGTAGCAATAGCCAAAAATACATTGTATGGGTCAAAATTATAAATGTTTCTTTTATGCCAAAAATCATTAGAATATTAAGTAAAGATCATGTTCCGTAAATATATCAAAACTTAATTTTTGATTAGTAATATGCATTGCTAAGGACTTCATTTGGACAACTTTAAAGGCGATTTTCTCAATATATATATTTTTTTAAATATATTTTTTCACCCTCAGATTCCAGATTTTCAAATAGTTGTATCTCTGTCAAATACTGTCCTATCCTAAACCATAAACCATACATCAAGGGAAAGAAAAAAAAATAACCTTATGACTGGTTTTGTGGTCCAGGGTCACAAATGTTTATTTTTGTCACTCATATACAATCAGAAAAAATATAAGAGTCACATTTTAAGGTGTGTATGTAGTAGGTTGTTTTGTTTCTTCAATGTGTTAGTGTAGTCTCTAACCTTGCAGGACAGTGTAAAGATTGTGTAGACGTTGTTGGGTTTGTAAATAAGGTGTTGCAACATCTGAATAATAAATTGTATGCATTCGTTTGTGAGTCTGTGTGCACACACTGCCTTTGGGGTTTGACTTTTTCTGTTTATCATAATAATAGCTGGGGTTGTGTAGAAGTGAGGCACATCGGCAGATCAGTCACTAAGGCCTCTCAAACACACACACACGCTCACTCGCACACATGGACACACACACACACACAGCGCCAGAGAACAATGCAAGGGGGCCCAGCCTGTCAGTTCAAATTCTGCTCTCCATCCACGCCTTGAACAGACTCTGTGTGTGTGTGTGTGTGTGTGAGGGGAGAAACGAGGGTGATCAGTGATTCTGCCTCACCTCCACGTTACTGTCAACTCTCACCAGAATTCACTGCAAATATTGAACTATATAACACTGTCTGCTTTAGTCCAGGCAGAAGGAGGTGGGTGCTGTTTGCCGTGGCTGTTGAATATATAGATTGAAGGTATAGTTTATAAAAGGTGCATAAACCGCAGTCATGCAAAGGTCAATGGGATTGTTGAACACCTTTTCTCAGAAATGGACTGGAAATGGAGACAGACAGCGCCTGTAGTGAGCAACAGAGATTTTGCAGAGTGTTTTCAAATAGTGCAGAAATGTATTTCTGTAGGGGTTCTGAATATGTTTAACATTTTTCTTACATTTATGAAAAAAAAGATTGGTTTTATTGAAGGAGAGAGGGAAAACAGCTCTGCATGACTATTTGGTCTCTTACACACATTTCTTAAATACTATTGTGACATTATGTTTTTGCAGCTAGTATTTTCAATAGTTATATTAGTATTTGGGTAGCTGACATGTTAAACTACATCTGAAATTATACAATATATACATAATTAAAAAATGTATAGATATATATTTGTATATGTATTATATTAAAAAATAATAATTTCTAAACATGCTTAAAATTTCAACATAAAGTCAAAACTAGCCCTGTTTACTTAATGCACGAGCTGTTGGATTGTTAACCAGTAGTTACATGGTTATTTAATTATTGTTTATAGTTTTAGCAAAAATGCAATTCGGTCGAGTTTTTGCAAACCAATTAATTTCTGATGGATAATATGATGTTATTTGTCCACCAGCCATTTTCAAGTCAGTAATTATCCTCCAACAGAATGTAATCTCTTGTCAGTTTGTGAGGTTGCATAAATCATTGGTTAATACCACTGATTAAAAATATACATATAATACATATTTTTTTCCAGCTAGTCTATTCCATTTTTGTTTTGCATGTTATTCAGCTCGACAGGATTATGGATTTTGGATTATGATCTAGCTGTTAAAAGGAGTTAATCTTGCACAAACGTTTTCTTTTTCTTTTCCTTTCTCATTTCACAGTGCTTATACTCGGGTAATGAATGCAGGATATTTACATGAATAATCCTTACAGATAAAAGCTTTAGTGCACAGTGCCACTTTCCATGAGATGTGTAACAAGTGCTGCATTTTGACTGTAGAAGAGCAGCGTACACAAGCGTTCCCCATGCGTCGTCAGAGGCACAAGATCAAGTCAAATGAATAAGAACTCTTTCAGTGTAGCATTGATTTCATAATCCCGCCGGATCTTGCTGCAGTTTAGATCAATACGTTTACATCACGCTCAGACTTTCACACTAGAAACTGAAGCGTGTGTGACTTACTGTAAGTATGCTGACAGAATGCATCAGTGTGCATGTGTGAAACATTGGCCTACGTTCCCGCCTGTAGGAAACTGATATACGCAAATGCAACTATTAATACATGCTTAATTTTTAAGGAGACAGCTATCACAACACTGTCACGGTCCTGCTGTAACATCAGCATTACCTTTTGACCTTTGACCCTACATTTTTGTCAGTCACTTCCTTTTTATATATCATATAGGAAGAGCATCAGCATTTTACTTCCTGTTAGCGTATTTGTTCTTTGCTGGCTGACTAATCTAGAAACATTTTAAGGCCTCAGTTTTCTAAATTATATAAGTAATACATTTACCCCACCTCTTGCACTTTTTTTATCGTCCACTCTTTTTTTCCTCTCTATCTTTCTCTCTTTCTTTTGAAGTTTCGCTCCTGAATGGGCTAGTGTCTCTAATGGAAATGGGGCATTAAATCAAAGATCAAAGACAAGCACACAGCAGAGAGGACAGCTGTCTAAATACAGTGGGAGAAAATGTGTATGTGTTTGCGTGACTGCGAGAGAGAAGGGAGAGGGTGTGGGGTTAGCAGGTTCAAGTTTGGTTTGATTTGATACTGTCATTTTAGAGTTCAACCCTTGTAACAGTTTTCATTCTTGTCTTCATGCATTCATGCATGTGCTTAAAAGGATAAAAATAAAGCAAAAGCTGGCATGAAGACTGAGCACACACTTGAGTGTTTCAGGTGTTGTTTTTTTACGTTGTCTCAGGTACTCTGTAGTTTAAATATGTGCTGTGTCATGTTGTAGGCATGTAAAGCATGTTTCATAATTATTAGTTGTGCTGTATGGTTATATATGTACAATAGTATGTATGCTGTGATACTGAAGCAACATTAGATTAGCATTAAAACAGGAAGCCGAGCCCCTGAATCAGCAAACTGCGCTGTGAATGTGAAACCACTCTCTCCAACAAAACAGCAGTGCTTCCCACACAATATCGTCCTTTTTTCTCTCTCTTTTTGTTTGTCAGATTAAGCACTTCCTTTCAGTGGTCAGAAAATGTTGATAGTCCGTCCCAGGAGGTCAAACTAAATATTAAATGAGCTATTAAATTTATATGAAGTTTGCCATCTTTCTTGCAACTTTCTATCAGTAAACATGAAGTAAACATCAAATTAAAATGAATAAAATAATACACTTAAATGAGTAACAAGGTTGTTACAGCTTTCATTAGTGGCCAGTTAGTTTGATTAGTTTGGTCACTGATAAACTTATTTCTCACAGAAAATATTTTGGTTAGATTTTATTTCAAGGTGTGAATTGTTACAGTGCAATTATGCATTTAAGTACTGAGTAATATTAATTAACTACATGTACTTACTATATGGTTAGGGTTAGGACTAGGGTTACTTGCATGTAATTATGCATAATTAATTGTTAGGGTTAGGGTTAAAGTGTTATCTCTCTCTCTCTCTCTCTCTCTTTCTCTCTCTCTATGTATTTATATATTGTCATTTGTTTTTAGTATTTTATAAAAAAAAATAGAGAACATGAAGTGGGATTATTTATTTAACATTGTAATGTTGCAAAAAGTATCCAAAATATGATGTTATATTTTTCAGATTCATGTAGTAACAGGGATTGCCCACAAGAATGTGGATACATTTTATGCTATTTAGTCATACATTTTATCCACTTTAGTTACTCGCAAAATGATTCCTGGTCTCAGTTCAATGCAGACAGTTTTCCTATATATTTTTTGTGTGTGCATTTGAGTGTGTGAGTTAGTGCTGGTACTGTTAGTGTCAGGGTTCATTTTAGGGTTAGTGCTGTTTTGTTTAATTCTCAGCCAACATCTTGGTCTTAATCTACACACGCTTCTAGAGAGTAATTGGTTTAAGATGTGTCTTGATTCCAGCTGTGTGCCCCCTATCAGGTATCCCAGAGAGATGGGTAATTAACCTAGCAGCTAATGAGATACATCACTAATTACACCACACACACATGCACACACGGAGCAAATATAACTGGATATTCATCGATCTGTACAGGAAGTCTAGTTTGTGTCAGCATGGCAGTCTGTTTATGAATATGTATCTCCAGCACTCTGTGTTCGCTTAAATTAATGGACTTCCATGTTCAGTTTTGAAACATTGCTTTTGGCCTTTTAAGCCTGTTGTTTTAGGTCCTGTTTGAGCTTAAATCAGTGAACACATCCTTTAGCCTGGTGTGCTAGCATCCTGCTCTTGCTTCCAGTAAGATGCTTAGCATTCACGCTATTGATTTTCCCATTAACACTTTAGCCCCCTCCAGTAGAGAGGATCAGAGAGAGCTCAATATAACAGCTTGAATCTGAGTTCAAGAATCTGCGCGCTTCAACCTAGAAACAGAGCAATTAGCCCCCCAACTGCAATTCACAAACCCTATACTCTCCTCAGACACCTTCTGTGCACATGCTTGTTGTTTTTATGCTATTTAGGTGACTTAACAGTAGATAAATCCAGTAATAACTATAAGCACATTTTAATTATTTAGCTGTAGCCCACGGTGTAACCACAAGGCAGGCTTAAGTAGCAACATCATATGTTTGCGCATTTGTAAAATGTACCAGCAGCACTAACTTACACAATTAAAATGCCTGTCCAAATGTGAACCTGTTTCTACTTAGCATTAATGCAAATTGCAATTATTTTAGATACCTAATATAAGGTGAACTCTGTTGTGAAAGGCTGCATTAATATATTTCAATTTAATTCACTTCAGCTGCTTTACTGATCAAGGCCTGTGGGGGCCGTGTCTCTGGAGAAACCTGGGACTAGAGTCAATAGGGAACTTATTCCGGAGGCGCTGTCACGGGGCAATCCCCCGTAGACACGGCCCTATGTTCTGCTCGGTTGCCTAAAGGGAAATATAATGCAGATGGAGGGGGGATAGGGAGAGCCGAGACAGACAGAGACATTTAATTGAGCAGATCTTGGTGATTCCAGGAATTGTCTCTCATGTAATATTCAGCTCTCGGTAATACAGCTTGGCAAAGAGCTATTGATCACAGTCTAGACCTCTTTCTGCTTCCCTTCACTGTTCCAGGGTTGCTTGTCTCTGAGTGGTGACGCTAAAGTTTGTTATGCTGCTCAAATGTAAAATACTTCATATGTTGCTGTAATTATGTAAGGTGCAAAGTGATTTTGAAAATCAAAGTTGTGATTTGGATACTAAATTTTACACCTTTTCTCTTTCGTTCTCTCTCTAGGCCAGGGTGGGATGAATGTGCTCAGTAGCTCAGAGGATGGAGTGTTGTGACTCTGTCTCCAACAATGGAGCCTCTGGCCCCCACACACAACAGCCTCCTGGGCTCTGCAGACCACTGGCCCCCAGTCCACTCCTACTGGCCAGAGATCAAGCCATTCATCGGAGCACAGCAACTCTGTCCAAGCAGGGTGGACCAGTGGGGCGGGCTGAGGAGGAGAGACTTGCAGGGAGGCATGAAGAAAGAGTTAGGGAAAAACAGGTAAATGAATGTTCAACCAGAGAGATGTTAAAAGATGCAGCGGAGAGGGAGAAGGCAGATGAAGAGGAAGAATGTGATGATGTGGAGAGGCCTATTGGAGAGATCCTGTACCAGCCTGATGGGTCTGCCTATGTGATGGAGAGTAAACTTACAAGTGGTGTGCCCTCCTCCTCGTTAGGTGCCCCTTCCTCCATCGTTAGAACCTGTTACATTTCCTCATCTCAAAGCCCCACTCCACAGATTTTTCGTGTCTTCCAATTGCATAACCCTGACAACAGTGATAGTCTAGCTCTGGTGACCCGCCAATCCAAAGATAGTGCTCCTGACATGGCAGGATCATCAGAGACACGAGTGACATGGTCCGGTCTAACCAAACCCATCTTGATGTGCTTTCTGTGTCGGCTGTCCTTTGGCCGTACATGCTCGTTTAGGGCTCATGCTTGTCGGCAACACAATATCACCTTCAGCGATGAAGAACAACATCTGCTCTCTTTAAAACACACCTCTGCCATTTTACAACCTGCCGGCCCAGGCAACCGCCCGCTCCTCTGTTTCCTAGAACCAAAAAGGAATTGTGAGTCTGTGGTACCATTGAACCTGGCACCTCTGACCTCTGGGAACAGCACAGAGGACACGGAAAGACGGAAAGAGAATGAAGATCCTCTGACCTCTAAGCCAGGTCTTCCTCTCCTGCCCTCTCCACCCAGAACCTCCCCTGCTACCTCAGTACCAAGCCCTGCCAAAGACCCTTCAACCCTGGGAAGAGAGGGCACACAAAGAGGCAAGGAGGACGAGATAAAAAAGAATGGAGGAAGTAGTGAGGGAGGAGAGAGGAGATTGTGTTTAGAGGTAGGCAGCACTGTAGATAACGGTGCTCACAGTATTAGCAGCAGTAGCGGACAAGAGCACATTACTGAAGCTGCTCTGTCAAACCAAAGCATTTCAAAACCTCCAAACTCTGTAACAATAGCAACCAGCTTTATAAACAACACCAAAACCCTTACAGACTCTGAGTCAGAGTGTGGAACAAGCTTTAACTGCCACGACCCTGCACCTGCTTCCCTTGTTGTGGTAAACCCGTCCAATGTCACTATTACAGAACAACTTGCCAACCAAGAGAGTGCCACAGCAACTGAACCAAATGACCTGTTAGAGAATGGTAGTGCCATAGCAATGGAACCAACCGCCAGGTTGTCTGAAGATGACAGACATGCTGTCACTCATTCTGACCTGACCAATAATCATAGCCATTCCACGTCCCCTACACTCAGTCCAACCTTAACCCAGACTAGTCAGCCTATTCTTGAAGAAGGACAGTCAGACACAGCCTCTAGAGGAAGGTTGGTGTTGGCCGGTGACGGAGGCTTCGTTGCAGCCAGAGACGATGTTCAAGGATCATCTTTCACTTTTGGCATTCAGGCCTCTCTGGTACACACCAGAAACTCCTGCAAGACACTGAAGTGTCCGAAATGCAACTGGCACTACAAGTACCAGCAAACTCTTGAGGCCCACATGAAGGAGAAGCACCCAGAGTCGGAGACCGAACAGTGCCCGTACTGTAGCAGTGGGCAGAGCCACCCACGCCTAGCAAGAGGCGAGACGTATTCTTGCGGATACAAGCCCTTCCGCTGCCAGGTCTGCCAATACTCCACCACCACTAAAGGCAACTTGAGCATCCACATGCAATCGGACAAACACCTCAACAACATGCAGACCCTGCAGACGCAGTCACATGCGCACAGCCCAACATCCCAGCCCAATCCTTTAACCCATTCACATCCTACTCTCACTCACCCCACCCAAGCCAGCTCGCCCTCTCCATCTAAGCTCCGGGGGCATGCGTCGTGGAGGTGCGAAGTCTGCGACTATGAAACCAATGTGGCACGGAACCTCCGAATCCACATGACCAGTGAAAAGCACACGCACAACGTGCTTCTACTGCAGCAGAACCTGGCACACATGCAACGTCAACGTAAGCACAATGCCACCGAGCTTTACCGCCACTGCCAACCTCAGAGTAAACTGCCCGATGCCATCACTCCTCTGTCCTGCAATGAAACCTCTTCAAAGAAACTCTTTGAATGCATTTTATGTGGCCACTTTTCTTGTGACACTCTCGAGGAACTAAGTCAACACCTGACCATGCAGCGGTCATTACCCAATTCCTACTGGAGGAGCACAACAGGAGACACCCATCATTGTCGCCTTTGCCATTACGCCACGCCTCTGCGAGCTAACTTCCAACTGCACTGCCAGACAGACAAACACGTACAGCGCTACCAGCTTGCTGCACACCTTCGAGAGGCCAGTAGTCAACATGGAAACACAGAGGAGGAGGAGGAAGAAGAGTGGCGTCTTAGGTGTGTTGCTGCTGGAAGTCAGGTGCAGCTCAGGTGCAATGCTTGTGACTACGAGGCCAGCAGCTTGGAGAAACTGAAGCTACACACCATGAACTCCAAACATGAGACCAGCCTAAGACTATATAAGGTAAATCTCACAATTCAAAACCAGAAACTCTTGTGCACAAAAACTCTGGGGCCTGATATTCCTGTCAGTAGAATTCACAAAAGCCCAAGATGCCCTGAGTGACGCCATTCTTCCCAAGGCCTTTAAGGCCTCTTTGGTAATTGAGATGGATTGTATGTTATTTTTTCCCTCCTGCTAATGTGGTCCATTAACTCAGCACATCTCTAATCAGTTTAGAGTTCTGTAAAACAAGTGGACTGGTGTTTGTCACTGTGGATGTGCTTTCGTGTCTTAGTGTGTGCATGTGATTTTTCACTGGATTCATTTGCTTTGAATCTGTCTGCTCAGTTTTCACCAGACCTCAAACATAGGGAGAGATTTAAGGTTTATTTGAGCAAAGCTTGTTAAGTAACATCTACATAGGTGTTTTTACAGGGCTGTATTGATCCTGCATTGATCTATGTTGTGCTGTCCACATTAGAGGAAGCCACATATTGATCATTTATGACTACATGGTCAATATATGGTTTCCGCTAAAGTACTTGAGTATGTTATTTACTGGTGTTGAAATGTGAGCTGGATGAAGTAGAAGAGTGTTTTATTCATTGATTTAACTTATTTTCTTATTTCCTTCCTTTCACTGTCACACATGCATACATCTTTAATGTTTATCTTCACTTTCTCTCAGTATTTGCAGCAGCTGGATGGAGTGGAGTCTGAAGATGTCTGGCTGCACTGTGTGCTGTGTGATTTCTCCACTCAGAACAGCCTTTCTTTAGTGCAGCACTCCCATTCATTGAGTCACCAGAGAGGGGAGGGGCTGCTCAGACTACAGCGAATCCAGAAGGGTCTGCAGGATGAGGAGGAGCTTGGTGCCATCTTTACAATCCGAAAAAGCCCTGCTCAAGAAAATGGTATGAGACACACATGCACGGTCTCTTTGTAAATCATAGAAAACTGAGTTAAGTTCAAGGCTTTTGCAAAGCACCAAAAATTGTCTTTTCAAACCAGTTAGTTTAAAGTCACATTTCAAGGGAGGAAAATGAGCAGAATCCAACACACTCATAAACAGAACACCAGCTTTTGATGCTAGATTTACATTAGGGATGAAGTCAGGGAGAATTCCTTAAAACCCAAATCAAAAGACTAACTGTCCCTTGTGTGTTGCGCTCATGACGCTCAAGGCTCTAAAACACACAACAGAACAACAGAGGGGGAGGGGCTGACAGACGTGCTGAAAAACAGAAAGAATAGAGAAGAGAAGAGGGCAGATATTTACACTGGGGTAATTGAGAAAACCGGGTGGTGGTGGCAATTTGCATATTCTAACACAGAATAAGCTCAGCTAATGAGTTGAACAATAGCCTGACCTTGGCACCCAGCCTGTTTGTATGTGTATATGTACATATGCATTTGTGTGCGAGAGAGAGAGAAAAAAGAAAGAGAGTGAGTGGTGTGCTTTTTGTACAGAATGGTGGGAATTGATTTTGTTAATTGACTTGCCAATAATTACATTTGTAACATCTTCACTGGCAAGAAAGAAGCTAAACTAGAGGGTTAGCCAGTCAATGCAGCCAATAAAGGCGCAACCCACTAACGAGCCATGAGTTAATTAACATTCTCCAATTAACATTTTAAAGGAAAGGCACAGGAAAAGCCTAATATAGATTCCTAAAGACTGACAGGTGGGTATTATTCACTGTTTTTGTGTTATTCACATTTTATGTGTTAGTGTTAAATTTAATCTTTTGTTCTGTGTTCTCAATTCTAACTTTTGTTATATTTGTTTAGTAATTGTTAAAATCTTTACTCTGCAAAATAAATAGAAATCCTAAAGATGGAAAAAAAGAACGATTAAAAGACAGTATACTAGTGTTCTATTCACGATGAACAGAAATGGTGACATGCAGGGTACAAGAAAAGGTTAGCAGCCAGTGTGTCATGCACAATCAATGCTGAAGTCAGTGAGTGAGAGTTGAGTAGCTGTTTTAGTGTGAATTTGAACCTGTAGGAACATCGGATCAGTGCTGCTTCCGAACCTGCTGGAGCGCCGCAGCTGAATGGCTGGTTATTGATCTCTTTAGGAACACCAGGGCATTGCCTAATTTATAATCAATACTGGATCAATGCTGCTGAGCATTTGTATATTGATCCCCAGGACGAGTAGGAAGTGCTGATGAAGTGTGTGTTGAGTGTGCGCCTGGAGTGTGTTAGCATGTGTGGGTGCATCTGATCACTTCATTACTGGCCAAAATGACCTCACCACGCTGAGCCACGGCCATCTGTTTTGTCCAAGACGTACATGCAGAAAGAAGCGCACACAGATGCATCATAGTCATTGTCCCGCCTTTGAGTTTAAAGTGGATTTTGAATGCAGCTTCAAAATTAAAATATTTATGCCTTTGATAATTAAGCTTCATGATTTGATGTAAAAAATGTTTGTCTAAAATAAAATTAGGTTACATTTGGATTATTTTTGCATTACAAATTCACCAAATTTAGTTGTACTATTTTTCATAAAATGTATAAATTGCCATTTTGCCAATATTTGAACGTGACATGTAACATATTATGAATTTTCACTATTGAATGATTTCCTTCAGTGCTATGCATATTTAGTTACTGTTGTTCATTAATGTATATATATATTTTTTTAAATTTACATCCTTAAGCTTTTTTGTTGTGATTTTCCCTGTGCTATGCTTAACAATAGACTAATATTTCTGGTCAGGTTCAACGCGGTGTGTGTGACTTTGAGAGAATGACTGAGCGAGAGGGCTCAATGGGGCGGTCGTAACTAGAGCGGATTTGACAGTTTCAGGTTATGTGTTCTGTGTTTATGGGTGTGTTGGTTTGATAGGAAATCAATAGCGTGTCTGTCAGGATAATTGGTGTTCAGATGGCCTTTCTCGCTCTCTCTCTCACCCTCTGTCATAATCACCTTCTCAAAGAACCACCAGAAGATACCTCGGCCTGCCTTTGATTGGTCTGTTATGACAACCCTCATGCATTTTTTTTGTTTCCACTTGCCCCCCTCCCCTAGTACCACAATCGCCCCCCTTCCCAAAACCCACCCAAATCAACTCTGTTCTTCTTTTCCCTTCCCCCACGTAGCAGAACAATTACTCTGCTAAGAAAGCAGAAAGGCAGAAAGCAAGAGAGAAGAGGATGAGGAGAGGGAGGGAGGGCGTTGAATGGGGTATCTGGTTTAGTGTGTCCCGAGGCTGTGTGTTTTGTACCTACGGAGCTCAGCTGAAGCTTTTAGACGCTGCAAAAGAACAACAGAGCATCATTGCGCTTTTTGAATTTCTAGCTCTCTGGATTCTTTTTGATTGTAGAGTTTTGGAGCTCATCTGCAGGATTAAAAAAATAACAAGCCAAAACTGAAGGCTGTTGTCAAAATACTGCCAGTAAATGTCATCCCACATGTTTTGGATATGCAGTCAGTTCAATTTTCAGAAAAAAAAGCCTGTTTTTGCAAGAAAGCTACAACTAGTCTCAAACTGAGCACAATGCAGAGACCTATTGTATAAAGATAATTTTTTAAAGCCTGTCATGCTGGCATTGTTTGCCAATTTGTGCTTTGAAATGGACTCTTTGTGTGTGACCCTCCTGACCTCTGCTGCATTATCTTCCTCCTGTGACTTTTCAAATCCCCACAGGTCAAATGAAGCTCTGCTGACACCGCTGACTTTAACGCTTCCTCCTGATTTTCTTTTCTCGTACCTCTCTTTGTATGTTTTACTGTAGAGGATCAATATTTTTAACTTTTGTGTTAATCTAAAGGAGATTGTGTACATTATTACTGTATTGTGTCGGTCTGTCTTTGTGGTAATATGTTTGAGCAGGTTGGTTGGGTCTCTCCGAGCTAGTGGAGACTGACCCCTATAGGTTTGAATGTGATTCTGCAGTCTAGTAAATCAAATAGAGAATTTGTCAAATGTGATGCGCTCTCTGAATTTCTCTCTCGCTCTCTCTCTCTTTTTTTTTTGATTTTTAAGGAGATAATAATGGGATGGACTCTCCCACTGAGGTTACGGCTAACCAGGAAGACATAAATAAACATGGAGACAGAACAGAGAAAAAATCAGGTCCTTAACAAAATCTCCCTTGCAAAACAATAAAAAATAAAAAGATTGCAACAGTGGTTTTGCATCTGTTATTTCTTCAAAACCTAGATTTTGCATTAGATGAATTATATTTCTTGTTAAAATCCAAAACAGTAACTTATTAATATTATCATACAAATATTATTATTTGCATTTTGCATTGTTTTTTCCTGCTGTCCATGATCCCAATTGGGAACCACTGTTTTACAATAAGCTTAGTGTTGTAAATAATGTGCAATAATGTGCGTCCCATTTAAATGATCTCTGTTTGCTGCTGCTACTCACAGAGGGATTTATTCAAATGGAACCGGAGCAAAATGAGTCGTCTTCCAGTCCTAAGCGTCCCTCATCTGGATCTGACGAATCAGTTGAGCCCTCTCCCTGCAAACGGCCACGAATACTGGAAGAGGTCTGCTGCAACATACTCTGCACTATTGTTTTTTAGTAAAATGTACCATGATTCTGCCATGTTATTTATCTTTACAAGTTCTTTAAAATCACAGATGCTACACACCTTATTATTGTTTATATAAGATAAACAACACTGGCCCATCATTACTTTTCTGTACAACTAGCCAAATAATAAAAATGAGTCGCTGTGCATACCATTTAATACCACTGCATATCTGATACAATCACTATACATTGTGCACAGAAAAAAAACCAAAGCCTAATATGATTTAAATGAACTGGATACTGCAAAGACAGTATGTAGTTATTGTACCTCTGTAAATATTTCTGTTTGTTTTCTCTCATTCAGATGCGGCAGTGTCCATTCTGTCGGTTCCGTCATACTGATATTGAGCGTCTAAGGAGTCATGTGATGAACCAGCATGCAGTTCAGCCTGCTGTCCGCTGCCCACTGTGCCAAGACACACTGCACAGTATTGCCCTCTTGCGTACCCACCTCACACATCTGCACAGTGTCACTGCAGACTGCACTCAGAAGCTCATCAACACGGTGAGGAGAAAAAAAGAAACAGTCTGCATGTACTATGTAGATTTAGATTTTTTTGCTTATTTGTATAGTTTGTAATTTTGTAAAATTTTTGGAACAAAACAAATGTCCATTCCAGTCACAATCCTCACTGCAAAAAATGTTCCCTAGTAAAAACATCTAAACTCCCTTGGACCAAAATAACTTAAGATATTAAGAATTGATTTAAAACAATATATTTAGAATCACATTTTTTATTAATAAAATTTACAGATATATAAAAATATATATTTGTACATTTGTTCGGTTTTAAGGATTTGTATGTTTACAAGCGGCCAAATAATCAGCTACTTGGCTATTTTTGATTTATTGAGAATTTTTATTACATATTGCATAGTGCTTGTTAAATTGTTAAATTATGCAATTTTGTGTAGGCCACATCTTATTTGCTATAATTATGTTATTTTGGCTGTCAGCCATGCTGCTTTCTAGATATTAAAAAAAACTCAGTCTAACGCTATTTCTATATATGGTGTAAAATTGTGTTTATGCAAGAAAATGTTCAGCACTGCGTGTATGTGTGTATGCGGAGGGGTGTTCAGACTCCTCAGTGACTCCAGCACGAGCGAGCGGAGACAAGTAACGACATTGAGTGGGGGAAGGGAGAGGTAGCTGCCTCAAATCCCATGAATATTAAAATTAGTTTTTTTATCTGCAGAATATAAATTGATACTAATGCACCCAGAGCTTGTTTGAACCCCAAGCAGACATGCCTCACTGTTTCTGAAAGGTTGGACATTTTTTGCCAATTCAGTCAGCTCGCGCCGAGTGCTTTTTCTTGCGTAAAAGGCTTTTCTGTCTTTCTTTCCATTCATGTGTTCTCCCCTCTCCTATCTTTCTTGGTCTTCCTTGCCCTCTGTTCTGCCATCTCTCTTGATTTCTCTCTTCGGCACTTTGCGTTCCTCTCCCCCTTCCCCAGCCGAACTGAAATACAGTAATGAAAATAATTGTGCTTCATTAGTTCTGAGCCAGTGCTAGGTGATTTTCGTTATGAACCGTGCCTGGTAATTATGTTCTAAATTAAATGTGACCTTGAAGAGGACTTGTGTGCTTTCCTCGTGTCCCTTTAATACAGCACTTTCCTGAAATGGTGTGCTTTGTGATGGAAATAGCAGCCATTTTGTTTGGTTGCTCTCCCTCCCTCTCCCCCCTTAAAGTTGCATTGATTTACACATTTTAAAGTTGAGTGGGTACGGAAGGAGCGAAGGAGAGGGAGATAAATAAAGTGGCTTTTTTACATCCAAAGTTAGCTAATTGTGTTGTCACAGACCAAAGAGGGCTTCCATTCATACTTAACCTTTGAACTCCTTTAAGTGTTGGTTCATGACTGCGATTCCATTTTGCCATCTGAAGTTAAGGGTCTATTCTCTCGCACCATGCATCGTTAATGCACACATGTAGCACGAACACAGCATAATGACCAATCATTTTCAGAGATAACAATCAAATTACTTAATAATGAGATTTTGTGGATTAATTAATCCACAAAATGGATTTATCAAACCTATTATGATTTCTTTTTTCCCCTTGTGATCAGGTGATTGCTTCAGACGTGCTGCCAGAAAAGATGTTTTTACCAGTGCACAACTCGGATACACAGCCGATAAATTCTAATGAAACAAAGAGACTGGATGGTTAGTATAAATCTCACTATTTGTTTAATCTTTTATTTTTATTTTAAATAAGGTCAACATATATATATATATATATATATATATATATATATATATATATATATATATATTAATATCTGACTCAATAATTCATCCGTAGGTAATTTATCAATATATGTGGTTGGTTTAATTACCAAATTAAATTAAAGATTTTATTAAAATGAATTTTGCCTCATGAAAAATTCACAACTATCCTTATTTTTTTCTTTAGAAATTTCAACCGATGCTGAACCTGAGAGAGGAACAACACCTCACTTGGAGACAGCAAAAATCTATAAACAACCATCAGAAGATACAGAATCCACAAAGGAGAACAATGCTGCTTTTCCTTGTTGGCAGAAAGGCTGTAACAAAGTCTTTACATCCTCAAGTGCACTCCAGACACACTTCAACCAGCTCCATAGCCAGAAATCTCAAACAGCAATATCTGATCGCCACATTTACAAGTACCGGTGCAATCAATGCAGCCTAGCATTCAAAACCCCTGAAAAGCTGCAGCTGCATTCTCAGTACCATGCTATCAGAGCTGCGACCGTGTGCTGCCTCTGTCAACGCAGTTTTCGTACAATGCAGGCCCTTCGGAAACACCTCGAGACAAGCCACCTGGAGCTAAGTGAAACCCAGATACAACAGCTTTACGGTGGTTTAATGATGAATGGTGAGACCCTGATCTCCGGAGACCAAACTTTTGGTGAAGTGGAGGGATTGCCAGAAGAGACTGGGATGAAAGATGACGAAGAATGTGATTTGGAGGAAAAACTAAGTCCTACAGATAATGATTCAAGTTTGGTTAAAGATGATGTTGAATGTGACCCTAAGCAGCCTGTTTTTCCTATTAGAAAAGGTCCAAATATCACAATGGAGAAATTTCTGGATCCATCGAGGCCTTTCAAATGTACGGTTTGCAAGGAATCTTTCACCCAGAAGAATATTCTCTTGGTTCACTACAACTCTGTGTCACACTTACGCAAACTTAAACGATCTCTGCAGGACACATCAACTGGCTTGCAAGAGCCTGTCAACAATGCAGACCACAAACCATTCAAATGTAGTATTTGCAATGTAGCATATAGTCAGAGTTCAACCTTAGAGATTCATATGCGCTCTGTCTTGCACCAGACCAAAGCTCGTGCATCCAAGCTTGATTCATCCACTTCTAGTACTGAATCTGTTGGCCCTCCCCCAGGCAAGGCATTGTCCAACACTTCTGCAACCATGAAGCCTGCTACTTCCTTGAACAATGCTGGTCTAAGCCACCAACAAAACACTGAACTCAATGGCACACCTGCAAACCCAGACACCAGTCATCCTTCAACATCTGACATGAGAAATAAGTTGGTAAACATGATTGATTCAGCTACTAAGCAACAACAGATGTCATTACAACAACAGCAGCAGTTAGCCCAGGCTCAAGCTCATCTCCAGCAAGAGATCCAAAAGAAGGCTGCTCTTCTTCAGTCCCATTTATTCAATCCTGCACTTTTACACCCTTTTCCTATGGCAACAGAGGCTCTTCTTCCAGTGCAGCAGCAACAGCAATTGCTTCTTCCTTTTCTTATTCCAGGAGGAGAGTTCCGCATGAATCCAGAGGTAAACCTTAAAGGCTCTGGGCTAAGCATAAGCACATTAAAACCTACTGTAAATGAGGATACTGTTGAGTCTTCCAAAAAAGATGTCCCAAAAAATTATTCTAAACAGAAACTAAATGAAGATCTTGCAATTCATCCTGAAATGGATGAACAGAAACTGACTAATGATCCACCATGTCAGAAGGACACAGATGGGCAGAACAGTAATGAAGAATCAAAGGAAATTGATAATGTAGGCACCAGTGAAAAAACACATGATCATAAATCTCAAGAAAATGAAGACCTAAACAAAGAGATGTCAACCAGTGGGGAGAGTTTTGATGAGTTTCTTGCACCCAGAATATCCCATGATGCACCCGGGAATGCTTCAAAGGCTTTGCTTGAAAACATTGGTTTTGAGTTAGTCATGCAATACAATGAAAATAAGGAAAGATATCAGAAAAATCGTACTGAACCAATACCAAATGGCGGTGATGTGTCTGACACTAAAGAGGTGGGTCATTCGGATAAGGAGAAGCTAGAGTGCAAGTCTTGTGGGAAGCTTTTTTCAAATTCACTGATACTAAAGAGCCATAAAGAGCAGATTCATCATTCCATATTCCCTATCAAGTCATTGGAGAAATTTGCCAAAGACTACAGGGAGCAATACGATAAACTCTTCCCATTGAGACATGCAACTCCAGAGGCTTCTCCTGTCTCATCGCCTTCTCCTTCCCCTCCTGCGATTCCTAATTCTTCAGTGCAGCAGCCACAACAACAACCAGTGCAACCAATTATTCCTGCCTCTACACTCAGTGCTACTCCTGCTACTGTCTCCATCCCTCAAGTTAAAGCTCCATTAGCTCAAATTCCCTTACCCAAGGAACTGCCACTCTTCCCCCCACTCCTAATGCCTCCCATACATTTGCAAGCTTTAACTCCTCAGGCCCCTTTCCATCTGCCCCCAGTGGAGGCTGGATTGACTCCTGATTTGACGCAGCTTTATCAACAGCAGTTGACTCCAGCCATGTTACAGCAACAAAGTAAACGACCTCGAACCAGAATCACAGATGACCAGCTTAGAATCCTGCGTCAGTATTTTGATATCAACAATTCTCCAAATGAGGACCAAATCCATGAGATGGCCAACAAATCTGGTTTGCCACATAAGGTTATAAAGCACTGGTTTCGGAACACTCTATTCAAAGAACGCCAACGCAACAAGGATTCTCCCTATAACTTTAGTAACCCTCCCATCACAACACTGGAAGATGTAAAGGTGGATTCTAGACCACCTTCTCCTGAACTAACAAGACAAGAGATTTATGAGAGTAGGAGGTCCTCAAGAACCAGGTTTACTGACTACCAGCTAAGAGTAATGCAGGATTTTTTTGATGCCAATGCATACCCTAAAGATGATGAGTTTGAGCAACTGTCTAACCTCCTTAATCTTTCTACCCGTGTAATTGTGGTATGGTTTCAAAATACCAGACAAAAAGCTCGGAAAAATTATGAGAACCAAGGAGAGGGAGGGAGGGATAGTGAACGTCTAGACCTATCTAATGACCGCTACTTTCGTACTTCCAACAACAATTACCAGTGTAAGAAATGCAATATAGTCTTTCAACGCATTTTTGATCTTATTAATCACCAGAAAAAGCAGTGTTACAAAGATGAGGAGGAGGAAATGCAGAATGATCTGAATGAAACTGCAATGGATTTTAAGACCGAGTGTCATAGTCAAATATCTGAACCCTCGTGCTTTACACAAGCAGTTTCTTGCTCAAGCCCCTGCAGTTCATCTGTGTCTAGTACTAATGTGAAGTCCACTGATTCTGAGCATATGCACACAACAAGTCTCACTGGAGAGCTTAAACAAACAAATGAAGCATCCTCTGACCCCAAACAGGCTGTTAGTATCAACTCTGAGTTTGAGGAATTAAAGAAAAGAATGCAGCAGCCAAAGCCTCTCTGTGAGGAGAACCAAAATGTAAGCACAGAGATTCCCTCTCACCCACCTCCTAAACAACAAATGTCCTGCACATCTGAACCAAACTCAGCTCCATCACAGAGCTCCCAAACTATTTTTAGTCCTTTAGAGATTCCTTCAACTGAGCAACAACAGCAACAGAAACCAGCCCAGGATATGAGCCCTTACCACTGCATCCAGTGTAAATTGAGCTTCCCCTCATTTGAACATTGGCAAGAGCACCAGCAAATGCACTTTCTTACCCAAAGTTACTTTTCCACCCCACCGTTCCTAGATCTTCCTGTAGACATGCCTCTTATGCTGTTTGATCCTGCTAATCCTCTACTTGCAAGGCATCTGCTTTCAGGAACAATTTCCCAGATAGTGGCAAATCCACCTGCAGTAACCACCATTCCTGATTCAACCATAAACTCTTTGAAGAGGAAACTTGAAGAGAAAGCAGGATCCAGTTCTATGGAAAATGATTGGGAAAACAATGGGGAGGAACCCCAGCGAGACAAACGTATGAGGACCACTATAACACCAGAGCAACTGGAGGTTTTATACCAGAAATATATTTTGGACTCCAATCCAACACGCAAGATGCTTGATCATATCTCCAGTGAGGTCGGTCTCAAGAAAAGAGTGGTTCAAGTCTGGTTCCAGAACACCCGAGCTCGTGAGAGGAAAGGCCAGTTTCGGGCACTGGGTCCATCTCAAATCCATCGTCGCTGCCCATTCTGTCGAGCTCTCTTTAAAGCACAGACTGCTCTTGCTGCCCACATACGTTCACGTCACTGGCATGAAGCAAAGAATGCAGGCTATAGTATGGCAATCCCGAATATGGCTCAAGATCAGGAAGGTTCTCAAATCAAATCTGATCTCTTTGATTTTGCCAATTACTCTCAGTTTTTGAACTCCACTGATGATGTTGACTCTCCAGCATGCAAAAGCATTGACCTGTCTTCACATCAGCAGCGTCTGAGCCCAAAACCTATTAAAGGTGAGGGTATGGAAGATTTTGAGATGCCTTCCGTGTCAGTTTATCAGAATCTTGAACAAAGCAAACTGAATAACTGCGACGCTAACACAAACACGGCCCATGGCCATACAACAGATGAAGGAAATGACTCTCTAGAGGCTAAACATGGCAGTATTGACCACATGTCTCCCAGCACCGAAAGAGAGGCTTCTTCTGAAAGTGATGAAAAGATGTCTTCTGGATTGGTTAGCCCTGCAATGAGCTTTAATGCTAAAGATTTTGATAATGATTTAGTCTTAGAATACAGTGAAAATTCCAGCCTGGCTGATCCAGCTTCACCATGCCCTGGTAGCTCTAACAGTCAGAGCTTTGATAGTGACAGACACAGTCAAAAACGCTACCGCACTCAAATGACCAACCTACAGGTGAAAGTGCTCAAAGCATGCTTTAGTGACTATAAAACCCCAACAAGTCTTGAATGTGAAGCCTTGGGCAGTGACATTGGACTTGCCAAGAGGGTTGTTCAGGTGTGGTTTCAGAATGCTCGTGCCAAGGAGAAAAAGGCCAAGCTTAGCCTTGCAAAGCAATTTGGCACAGAGAGTACTTCTATTGATAGACCTAAGACAGAGTGCACTCTTTGCTCTGTTAAATACAGTGGCTGCTTGTCTATTCGTGACCATGTCTTCTCCCAGCAACATCTTGCTAAAGTTAAGGAGGCCCTGGGTGGCCAGATGGAGAGGGACAAGGAATATTTGAGTTCAGTATCTACTCGTCAGCTGATAGTGCAGCAAGAAGTGGATCATCTAAAAAAGACAAGTGATGTTCTGGGAATTGTCCAACCACAAGCTATACTGAGCTCAGTGGGCTTTAACCAAATTTCTCTTCACTGTCTGAGCCAGTCTTCAATGTACTCAGGTCTGCAGACACAGACCACTGCAAGCCTACCAGGTGGTAGCAGCACAATGACTGAGGATTTTTCTTCCATAAAAACAGGTATGTGGCTAACCTACACTTTGTTTTTAAATTAATTTACTTACAAAAATTCTGATTTCTTGTAATCCATACTACTTTTATGCATTCATTTTTATATAAGGTACCAGTGACCCTCCTGTAAATGAGCTGAACTGCAAGACAACCACAACGCCCTCTTCTGCCATATCAGCTATGGATGACAAAGATGTAGTTAGCACAACCAACTCTGTCTTGACCCCAAAGACCAAGGAAAAAGAACTCCAGTTTCCCAAAGAAAATGACACTGAGAGTAACAGGATTCCCACAAACAAGCTTGACAGTACTCCATTGGGAAATGGTACTCGTGCAAATTCTTCTTGCAAACGTAAAGAGAAATCAGACACTTCCAGACCAACAGTATCTACTCCAAGTAATGGAAGAGAGTATGCCATGGACCCAAGTCAGCTACAAGCTCTTCATGCAGCAATGAAAACTGACCAAGCTACTCTACTCCCTAGTCACCTCCTGCCCTGTCTGATGCCCGGTTTTCCTCCACTTTTTTCTCCCCACATTCCCACACCAATGCCTGGAGGCCTCCTGCAGCCCATGTTTGGCATGGATAGCATGTTCCCATATGGTCCAGTCTTGCCACAGGCTCTAATGGGGCTGTCCCCGGGCTCCATTCTACAGCAATATCAACAAAATCTGCAGGGTGCACTGATGCAACAAAGACTGCAGCTGCAACAGAAACAGTTAGTGCAGCTACCAGAGAAACCAAAACCTAGCCCAATCTCTGCTCGCCTCAATGCAGAGGACACAGTTTCATCCAAACATGACAAGAAGCAGGCACACGCACTGGCACAGATTCCCCTTCCATAAACTCTGTCAATGCTAAGCAGCCAGAAGTGGACAATAACTTTCTTCTAAGCCACTGTATTGTCTCCAAAACAGAGTGTAGAGCAGAAGGTAAGGATGGTCACCTTTATGACTGTCTCGCCTGTGAGGTGTCTCTTACTGGGAATGCAGAGCTCATCAAACATCTGGAGTACCCTCAGCATAGACAAAGAGTGGCAGAGAAACTGAATGCCAAAGAGCATGCTTCTCCTCGATTACCTCACATCAGTCCCTCATCTACCTCTCAGTCAAACCCATCCAGTGAACAGAGATCTTCTACAACTGCCCAGTCTTCTTTAGGGACTCCTTCAGAAACCTCCATTCCCAACCCAACCAACTCTGACCAGCCCGATAGACGTCTCCAAAGCTTACCCCTGACTTCAGCTTTACCTGAGGCTTCCCAAAGCTCACTGGCTTCTCCCTCACATCATGTTCTTTCGCCTTCAATTGTTACCTCAAGCCTGACAAGCCCTGCAAAGACTTGTCATGTAAAACCAATAGACTCTGTGGATGGGCGTTGCGACAGCAACGAGTCAGAGGAGGGACAAGACTTGACATAATATATTGGAGCAAAAGGTTTGATGCTTTCAATTACCATTGTTTTTATGGCTTGGACAGCCTCAGAAAAGACTCCATGAAAAAAAAAGGAGGAAAGTTGAACAAAACGTCTTCACTGCAGATTACACTTGGGGAAAGCTATGACCCAGAGCTAGTTTGGCAGACTGTTTTAAAAGGACTGAATCCTGTAGGATCCAACTTGCATTAACAGTGCTTGTAACCAAAAACAAGTGTCAGTAGAATGTTTTTTCCATTTCAATATGCTGGTTTTTAACTAAAACTTGAGTATATGTAAACTGTTTGGAAACTAAAGGGTGCACAGCTAAAGACTGGTGAAGAACCTAAGATGGTTTCATGATTACCTAACTAACCAAAAGTCTGTTTATAACACGTATGTTTTAACAGACACTCATAAAACACCCACACTATTTTTTGCCCTGTCAAGTGTTAAGATATTATATTATTGGCTTAATGAAGTGATGTAATGTATTTTGATGTTGTCTTCTCTCAGGTCAACAGCTCTCAATTTTGTTCTGTTACAAGACATACCAATAGAAAATATATGAAGCCCAAAAGAAATGTGTAATGAATGAAAACGTCCAATTCTGATTTGTTTTCAAAGTCCTGAAATTGCAACTAAGCTAGTAGATGTTTTTTTCTTTCTTGGACATGTACTTGTCCAGACACAAAGCGTATTGCAGACCGTTGTGAATTGTCAGAAAATATGATTTAGCTTTTTTTTTTCTTTTCAAAAAATGACAAAAAAATATTCTGTGTTAATGATAGATACATGTATGAACATTTTGGTGTTGCGTAGATTGTTGAATTCAAATGACTTAATTGTATGGTAGGTTTAAAACAAATTACTTGTATATTTAACTTTTGTATTGTCCCAGTCAAAGACACTTGAGGCTGTTTAGCCATGCTCATGTTAAAACATAGCATTTACCCTCTAATGCTGTTGAAAATTGTCACTGTACAACCAACTTCCTCTCCTGCACTGAGCCAAGTTGAAAGACCCTATCTGTGTATGAATTAGATCGATGCACATCTATAAGATATTTTCTATTTTTGTTGTCTTCTAAACAGAACATTTCGATTGTGCACTTATTTTTTTTCTTCTTTTGCCTTCAATACTGTAATTTCACTTAAGACAGTAGTTTTTTTTTTCATTTCTTCTTCACTACATGGTTATTTTATTTCTTAACATTTCTGCACTTGCCGAGACTAACAATAATTACAGTGATGATATTATGAAACAATAATAACTTACAGTATTGCTTTAATGGAAAATCCAAAGATAAAGTAGTCTTACCATTGGTCCATACAGAGGATGGAAAAAAAAAACTTTATACTTTAGAAAATATTACTGTTTTTAAGGAATGGAAATCTTTTTACATGATGGAGCCAGCTACGAGAAAACTGTTTTAGCTAAGTTATTAGAACATTTCTGACCTCATATATGAAACAACCAGAGAACCAAAAATAAAAACAAAACAAAAAACAGAAAGCTTTCTCTGAAGATATGGGACAGCACTGTTGTGCAGCCATTGTAGTTTGTATTATAGAGGTGGAGATTACACAGTTTGCTTCTCTGTGTCTGGCCTTTCTTTTTGTCTGGTCTCTTTTGATTTAGTTTCTTATTGTTTGTTCTACTTAATGTACTGGGTCTAATTGTTGAGGAAATAGAGTGTGCTGCTAATGTAGGTTTGTACTAAGATGCATGCTTGATTTTGCTTTTCGCTGAAGCTTTAATGACGACCGTCAGTAGCCACAAACCCTGTCCCCGTTCCACTGCAGTTGTGTCCACACATGACTGTGAAGACTGTGACTCTCCATGAACTACATTATGTTCTCCTCTTAGCCAACCAATGTTGAAAACCAATGATGTTATATTTATACAAAGTTTGCATTCCAAATATCACATTTGTCATTTCAATTGATTTTGTGTTTTTTTTTTCTCCATTGTATTCTACTTCTAAGGGGACTGTAACGTATGCTCTCACTCCTGAGTCTGGACCTGCTGTGAGAGACTGTTTACTCTGCGTGTTCCTGGAAATGTTATTACTGTAGCGATCGCCAAATAATGTATGTTCATGATGCACTTGTGTTTATTCATGTGACTCACTGGGCTTATGTCTCCTGTCCTCTTATATACAAGCATTCAAAGTGAATAAAATCTGTTTCCTTTTAATAATTTGACATGTCTTTATGGTCCTCAGAGCACCCAGGGAATCTCTGTCTTTTTAAAAGACTTTTTGACTCCTGTGTCTGACAGATTGAAGGTTGCAAGTAACACATTTTCACCGAAAATGCACACCAAATTTGTAGTGATTGAAGTTCTGTGATTTGATCATGTGCGTTTCTGCTATGTCCTTAATCTGATTGCATGCACCCTACTCTGCTGAGGCAGTGTAAAGGAGACGGGCAATCAGCCAAAGCACTAGAAATCAATGGAGGTTAAACGAGACAAAATCAATGCAGCTAAAGTTCAAACTGAGATTCAAGTTCATGTGTATTAGCAAGAGACGGCATTGATAACCGTGTTGACTTGTGCTCAATATATGTAATGCACAGGGTTATTCAGAAAAGAAAAAAAATATTTTGTCCTTTTACTTTGTGTACGTATGTGAGAGAGTTATGCCTGAATATGATCTACTCAACTTTTCCTATAAAAGAGAAGTTAATATAAGTTTAAGGATCTAATGTTCTCTGTATGTAATCAGCATTTTTGAGCAGTGTTTTTAAGTCTCAAATTGAGCAGTGTTTCAGTTCTCAAATTGAAGGTGTAGGGCTATTAAAGAGTTAATGTAGGGTCAACCGGTCATTATCACAATAAACACCAACAGAGTGATCAGGACAGTGCTCCATCACCAAGAAGCGGTTTATTTTGCCATAATGACCAGATGACTGTTATCCAACTTACCAAATACATACAAATAAATTCACATAAAATATTTTTTTAAATTGTTATATTTACTTTGATTACAGAGATGTCCTGACTGTATTGTCGATTAGTGTTTCATTATTAGAAATCGCCACTGACCAATCAGGATCAAGTATTAGGCTACATTCAGGATAGCCTAGGTAAGTAAAACAACAATTCTACATTTTCTTATAGTCCATACAATAATATTGTGTATGATATACCCCGTGTTTTATATTTTAGTACGTCATGTTAATAATCAACTAGCGTTATTAAAGTAAAATGTCTGAAAAACTAGAACGTTCCCAATACAATCTACGAACCTTTCTACCGACTATTGGTTGATTATAAGTAACTAGTTCTAGTTTGTCGCATTATGTCGTTCGCAGGAGCCGAGCACTTGTGTGATTGGGTATCGTGCTGGGAGATGACGACTAAATTACATCAGTCTCTGAATGATTTCTGCACATCTCATTAAGAGGAGGGTGATGGGCAGCACTAAACCGTATATCTAAAGAACCGCGAGAGTTTTGATTGCGTTCATTTTAGACAGTTATTATGGCCACTATTCCAGGGCTTCGACATATATTTTAATTAGGCTCTTAAAGCAGGAAAAGGGAACTCGAGTTTCCAGAGGTATTCCAAACCTCCCACCCAAAGAGCTTCACAGCCGTGTTCATATAGCACTTACCCGTCCTGCGCATCATAATCCTGTCTGAGCTGAGGTAAATCACGGCGTAAACGAATCAATACGCACTAATTGTTTTTTATTGTACAATTAGTCCGCGGAAAACAGAAACCATTTCCCACTAATGACTCCTGCATCTGCGTATCCCTTCATCAGGGTGGCGCCGGTTCGAGTGGGGGCTGCACGGCATTGGCTGCTGACGAAGGTTAATTGACTTTGCGTTTAACATGCTAAATTATTCCAGTTTGCCTGCATGGCATTAGGGGCTGCAAGACTCCCTCCTCCTCAGCCGAGGTCAGCCCGGACCAGTCATTAATTAAACTTGTGACATTTAGCCAGATGAGTTTCCTCTGAGTGAGGATGATATTATTAATATTAACGGCCCTGTGTGAATAGAAGCTGTAACCGACCGTGTTTTTTTTATGGCATCAGAGAGATTGAATCTTTCTCGAGCAGCAGATTTTAAAATGAAAAAGCAGGATGGGATATGGAGATCCTGCCTCGTGCATAGTGTCAAAGCTGAATGTGATGCGTCAGGCGTTTTTGTGCGTGAAAGCTTGTTCTTTGGAAAATGACTTGAAGAGGTTTTCTCGTTTCTGTAAGGCACTTTAAGAGAATGCTATGCAAAACTACTTACGTCTCGTGCGTTTTTAAACAGCATAGTGCAGCAGACCATGTGTTTGCCTGCTTAATGGAGAATCATTTCTGTAATTGCCTAGACATAATACATTGAAGATGCAATAGCGTCATTGGTTTTGCATGTCGACATATTAACACGAAGATCATTTGTAAAAATTGCATAAATGCCAAGCCCACCCGTGTTTCGAAACAAAGTGGATTGTGGTACCAGAGAGACCCTTCCCCCACCTCATTGGTTTTAATACTGGGAGGGCTGTTATGAGCATTTCAACTCCTCTTGTGTTCTGATAGATGGGCTCTGCTGATACATGATCTATGATGTATGCGGAGAAAGGCCAGCTCATCTTTATTCATGAGCTCGGAGCTGTGATTTCCTCTTAAAGAGACAGAGCCTCACATTCGCTTCACCTTTCTCTGGTTGCTGCTAGGATGTTGTCATAATTTTAAAATATCACCAAGCCTCTTTAAGAGCAAAGAAGATAATGTATTTTCATCTAAATGATTCTTGTTAAATAGATATTGTTTGCTTCAGATTTCATGAATGTTTTTCACAGAAGATTAGCCTGTAGCGGCATTATCATTATTTTTCAGTTGAGTCATTAAGAGATTCACGGACTGTGTGTCATGTTGTCCCTCTCCAGTGAAGCAGGTCGAGGCAGCTATAATGATCTCCCAGAATCAGAGAAAGTACCGGCTAGTGCGCGCTTCCAACTCATTAAAACCACCGGTGTTCCTTAAGACAATTCGCTTCCTTAGCATGGGAGCGTTGAGAGATTGGAGCAGCAAATTCTGCCGTGGATACATGCCATCTTCTATCTGTATTTCATTTAAGAACCCCATTAGATGCAAAACCGCAGGACGTCACCTGTTATCTTTCTATTTCTGGAAATAGGCTATATTGTTTCTGTTTTCTCTCGTGCGCCATTAAAGTATGCTTCCCGCAGTAGACATTTAGAGGGGAACCTGCTAGCTATCTGTCTCTGAAATGACTTTTTAATGGCCGACTAGATTTGCTCATCTATCACAGGTCTGCGGCGCTCTTGATTCTCCGATAAACTCAAATAGATTCAGTTACTAATGTTCACACAGCCGCCATCGCACTGTTCCATATGCAGTTCTTTACTCGACGTGGCAGAGAAATTCATCTGAGTGGGTTTTTCTCTTACTGAATCGTTCGCTCACAAAGTCAGGTTGCAAAGTAACAATAAATAGCTGTGAAACCAGGGCAAGCTCATAAGGGAGATGTTGCTCTAGCAGGTTTATCCAAAAAAAAGTGCTTTAGTGACATTCTGTCAAAGCCTCAGCAATACTTGAATACTGTCAAATCTGTGAATGACTCAAAACACAAAAACACAGCTATTTTTTATATTTGGATTGTTTTTTATATATTGTAGAGATATTTTTTAACCCCTTTATTGTAAAAATATGGAAAATAGTGCATAGGTTGCATGGCATGTTTGTCATTTTTCAGGCTGATACTGAGAATCACTGTCCACTGTCAGTGTATGGAAAAGAGCAGCTCAGATATTCTGGGGGAAAAAGAGTTTGTGTTCCACAAAAGACAGAAAATCATATGGGTTCCCTTCCGTATGACATGAGAGTGAGTAAATAATGAATGACTTTAATGCTATACATTTAACGTTGGGTATGGCATGTGGGTGATGAAGGATAAAAGTCACTAAAATGCTGTTTTCTTTGGAGATTATATTATTCTTTTGCGATTATATAAAGTAAGATTTGTTTTGAAAGAAACTCAAAAGAAAGAAACATTTTTTAGAAAGAGGATTAATTAAACTGATTAAAAAATGTAGTGACTACAGACATTTACATTATTGCGATTTATCAAAGAATCCTGTTTTTAACAATAAGAAATCATCATATCAGAATGATTTCTGAAGGATCATGTGACACTGAAGACTGGAGTAATGTCTCAGGAAGCTTTGTGATCATAGGAATAAATTACATTATAAAATATATAAAAAATAAAAAAACAGTTCTTTTAAATTGTAATAATATTTCACAATATTGCTGTTTTATGCTTGACAAAATAAATGGTAAGCATAAGAGACTCTTTCAAAAAAAAAATGTATCTTTACAACCCTAAAAATGTAATCAGTAGTGTAGGTTAACATTTACAAATTGGTTGCTTTTTTTTTTTTGGATAATCAATGCTTAAAATATAAATTATTGTATAATGTATATAAAATATAATTTTTTTATTTTATTTCATGTATTGTGTCTAGAAAGTTGTACTGCAGCATAACCTAACTGCAACCAAAGTCATAAGTCATAAAACTATTTTACACATGCTAAGATGTTATGCGAACATGTTGTTTGTAATATTGTGAAATGCAGAATGCCACATCCAAACATTTGCTGACTAAGACACCTTTACCCCCCCGTTGTGGTTTGCGCTGTCAGTTTGACACAGTTGCTGTATAATATTTTGGGTGAGCATCTGTTTCTACAGGGCAGGAACTGAGCCATCATGTTAGTGGAAAGGGGGCGTAGGGGGGGCTTTTTAAGAATCAAGCCTGTGAAATGAGATGCTAATCAGAGGCAGCAGGAGCATGAACGGGCTACGCGTGGCTGCCGTGAATATCTCGCACTGATATGATAAATTATGCTAAATCTTTGACCCTTTGACCTTGGGGAGTCTGGCGTATGAAGGTTGGTTATATGGTTTTTGAGACCCTATACACCCTGCGTAGGCTGAGTGGTTTAAGACTGGTAGCGCTGTTGTTGGTTTAGGGTTTAGAAAGTGGCACAGGTGGGCATGCTACAGGAAAAGGTGGGCAGGATGGAAAGATGTACAGCAACAGTGAGGAGGGGCCTATCCAAGCGAAGTCATTAGCATAAGAAAAGTATGCAGTGTAGTGGTTGCGCTGAGCTGTCCGCACTTGATAACAGCATGAAGTGTGCCAGACAAACACACACTTAATCGTACATGACATCTCACCAGGTGGTGGCCAACACCACATGTCTTTCCCTCTTTCTATTTTTACCCCCTTTCTTTTGGTTTCTTAAAAGAGAATAAATCCTTGAAGCACCGTTTGTCCCTCAGCAATGCTTTGTGACTCGGTCCATACAAAAGCTTCGGATTAGGGCTTATGCTGGCTTCTGGTTTCTGTCTTATTGTTTACCACATCACCGGCTAGCCTGTGCCATTCGCCACAGCAGAGCTAATATGAGAATATTTAAAAACACTTTTATATTAGAACCCCCTGCATACACACTCTGTCACTTCTTCATTATATATGATGGATAGCCCAATTTAAAAAGCTGCTGAAGGAGTCTAATTTAGGCATGAGATTTTTAACGAGATTAAACATTTCACATTCATAGCGGGTAATCGATGCAGACATTTCTATCATACGTAGACCTTGCTCCAGTGTTTACATACAGATTTAAATATATCCGTCACAGAGTAATTACATTAAAGTCACATCGGAGAATGGCCATTCTTGGGTCTGGAGGTCGGACGCTGTTTTGCACTTTATTTACAAAATATTTAGAAGTTATGATGAACGTAGGAGGTGAGTGGGAGTATTATTTAAAGTGCAATTATTAATTTCCTTTCACTTTCCCTTTTCCATCCAGTCTTGTTCTTCTCCTCTCCTTCACTTCCCATTTCTGTCCTCCAACTGTGTTTGTCATTATATTTCTGTAATGGAAAATTTCTAATTTTCCTAATCTCTCCCTAACGCCACGTGCAGTCTTCTCTATTCTTTTATGGAAAATATTGCAGTGGTCCTCTGGTGGCCTGTTGGCTGGGGCATGATTTATTTGAGTTATGTGTGGATGTCCAGTGTAGAATAGCCCATTGTGCGAAACACAAAGAGGAAGGGCCAGTCTCTGCAGCCAGGCAGATGGCACATCCTGGAATCAGAGACAATAGTCTTCACCCTGAGTTCTATTAAAGAACGCAAAGAGCTGCATACTAATCATGCATACATTAAACTGGTGGCCGGTGCTGGACTTTACATCCTCTGAAACATATGGATTGTTTTATGCCTCGATATCTTAAAATCTCAATTGTATTCTCCCAGAGAGTGTTTTTCCGAATTTAATGTCACAGAGCATTGGCATGGAATATCTCAGTACATTATGTGATTAAAATGATGTGATATACATCATAGATCATTCACTTTTTACGAAAGAAAACAAATTCAATACATTTTTTTAAATATTCATAGACAATATTGGTATTAAATAGAACAATGAAATTCATCATCAAAATAAGACCAAAAACAGCCTTTTAATGTGCAGTGTACCGTGCTTTAAAAAAATATTCTTATAATTTAACATAAAATGAAGTAACTGCTTTAGAAACAGTCTGCTCATTGAAACTACGCCCTCATTTCTCGTTGTGCCGTCCTCTGCCCCTCTCCCCTCTCTCTGCAGGTGCACAAGCAATTTAATGAGATGCAAATGAGATATGCATACAGCCAATCTCATGTGCCATGATTAAGCGCAGGATATTAACCATTCTCTCTCTCACTCCCGCTCGCTCTTTCTCTCTCTCTTTTCATCTAGTAAATCCCATCTTCGTCTCTGTCACTCCATTGCAGGATTGCTGCAGCAGAAATATCTACAAGAAAGAATTTTTTTTTTTTGAAAATTCAACGCGTTTGTCCTGCGTCTTGGTACGTGGTGCATTGAGGAGAAAGATCCTTTCAGATTTCTGTGCAGTTTCTTGCATTTTGGTGCTGCTGAGGGAGCGTATCCTCCATTTTCTGCACCCCCCTCCACTGTTGCCTTATTCCCTCTTCCTTGACGCGCCCCTTTTTTGTTAGTGTATGAGTGTGTGTGTGTGTGTGTGTGTATGTGTGTGTGCAGTTTTTCTTTTGGCATAATCCATTTACATAATAAAGATGAGGTAAAATTAAGATCCCCACAGGAGTAAAGAAGAGAATCCCAGCGATACAAACCTCATTAATACAGCGCCATTAGCATATCCATACATAATTGTCCGCAATCGGTACAAAGAAAGACATAAAAGCAAAAAAACAACAGGAACCGCAAATTAAACAGCCCATTTCACGAGGTTATTAACGTCTAATTTGAGCTTGTTTATCGAAGGTTACGCTGAAAACAATGCCCGTTTCAGAACCAATCCTGCGTCGCTTAACGAGAACGATGCCAACGAAGGATTCAAAGCACAAAGGTGTGTAAATCCCTTCCTTCGGAATGCACAAGAAGGAAGAGGAGGAGAGAAATCTGCATTATTTATACTCCTCTACAATGTCAAACACATCCAGTGAGGGACTGAATTCTCTCACTCACTCTCTGAGCAGCATCCTCTTCTCTCACAGGAAGTTTCGAACTAGTATTCAAGCACAAAGTCACTCATTACTGTGTATATGATGGTTTAAGGTCCTCTCCTTGCTTTTGGAAAGCTCTAGTAGGTCCATAAAACTGCAAAAGTAGTGCATACTCCCGCCAACATGTATCCTTTTGGTGTTCCCGACGTACTACAAAAAGTAGTTCATTAGTGCAAACCATTTTTTTTTTTGCAATAGAGAAAAGCCATATTCCATAATGACTTAGCGTTTTGATCAATCTGTTGAGTCACTGTACGGTAAGTCAAGGCCTGCGGTTTCTTTAGCTCCTCCCTGTTTGCTTGGATCCACAGTTGTTTTCTCAATTCTTCATCTTCTGCCTTGTCCAACAAACTTGTTTTTGAACAGCAGACTGTTTTTTGATTCTTCCTTTTCTTTCCATTTATCCTTTTTACAAACCCTGTTGAATGTAAAGTGCCATCGGCACAGAGTCGGCGGAGTGACTGCTGGCATGCGTATCGCTGGCATCCGCTGACATTCCTTCAGTCTGGGTTGCCCATCACTTTTGTTCTCACAAGTGTTCCTGCCACATTCCTCCTCACCAAATCTGTCACACTAATTAACCCAACAAACTCTGCGAGTGTTAATTAAGCTGTCAGATCACTGTGTTTTTCAATCTTGTTTTGTATTTCGTCCCTAGGGCTCTTTGTCTTTGCCAAGTGGCACGCGTCGGGGGCTGGTTACCGCAGGAGCATGCTGGCACTCTGCCATTCCCGAGCCACCGCCAACTTCCCAGCGGCATACGGCGGCGCAGAGATCCTGGCACGCTGCCGAAGGTTGGTGCGTGCCAACGAGAATAACAAGACAAGTCGCATATCTCCATTATGACAAAGCAGATGCCGCCGTACCCGCATCGAGTGGCATCAACACTGGGGTATGTGCTGCTTACTCTCTAGGGGACGTGCCTACTTGAAGCCTGGCACGGTCATGAAGGAGACGGCAAAACGCAGGATGGCGAAGCCTGCGGGAACCGAAATTACGAGGTCTTGGCAAAGAGATCTGCGCTTTTCTGAAACAACCAGAGGATAAAAGGTTCGTTAAGAGGCACCGCATCAGTTTATCGCAATGCGTTGTTCGCTCAGATTTGCATACTCACACAGTTGCCATGCTGACGAGCTGGCGGACGGATCTTCAAAGAGCTCCAACTTTTTGATGCTCGGGAACATTTCGTTAGGAGAATTGGCAGGAGGGTGATGCCTCTCTTTTCTCTCACTATCTGTCTCTCCTCCTCTCTCCTCTGTAGTGCCACCCTGCCTACACGCCCTCTTTGGCACCGGCGCTGAGTGGATGGCACTGTGCCAACCTCGCAAAACCATGGTGTTCATTCGCCACTCTGCGTCGTGCCCTTCCCCCCACACACCCTCCCTCTTCAACTCTTCAACCTTTTTCTCTTTCCATCCCTCATTCAGTCGCTCTACTTTGGATCCATGTGCTCTCTTTGATGGCTGAGTGGTAGAAATGATTTCTGATATGTCGAGCGCTGTGTTTACTTCAGCATTCATGTCCGTAAAGCGTGCTACAGTAACTTTCTATAGCGTTTTCTTGTCGCTGCTCTTCAGCTCTGATGTGCCTTTTATTTCTTGCTATTCAAAGATCACAAGTGTGCTTTTATGTCCCTTATGATACTCCACTTCCAGAGACACCCAAGCTTGTTCGCTGGGCCCCAACAAGTTGTTCTCCCTTCTGTTCTGTTTTCTATTCTTTCATTCGGTGAATCTAAGCATGAAGCGTTTCGCAACAGGAGGTCACTGCGATGCAAATCAAGCGGATTAGCATATCATTTAGTGGAATGCATATGCAAATTTGTGAGTTTTCAGCTTTGAACAATTCAAAAGTCTCTTATGTGTGTCTTGATACCTCTTTCATTTTACAATCTCTAATCTCTTCTCTCTCGCTTCCATTTTTCTCGTTTACTCTTCATCTTTTGTCTCTAAGGGTTTGTACAGGGGAAATGCCATGCCATCAAGATTACCAAGAGGTATTGAGAGTATTTCAAGGTAAAATAGTCTGCCCAGCTGGGCATCAAAGAGAACTAATGGATGTATGGCACACATACTGGTGGAGGAAACACTCATAGTTGTGTTTTCTTCTTGGCAGTAGAATGTATTTATATTAATAAGCTTTAAAAAAAAATGGAATAACCTTTGAAATTATGATTTCCAAAGGAAGGGGCCTGAAATTGCAGAGAAGTGCAACTACAATGCAACAAACCAAATTTTGTTTGCAATATGTACTTAGAAGTGCATATTTTTCTCTATGTTTTTGTATTGTAAGTATTGATTCTAATTATGCATTTTATTTTATTATAAAAAAAAATTGATTGCTTAACCGATAACAAAATATTGACCCTTAAAATATTTAATTTTTACAATTCTGTACAGTATCTTGCATGTTTGTTTTTCTTAATGTTTTACTTTTTTTAGTTATGTAAGATAAATAACAGTAGAACTGGGTTATTTATCACTTTGATGTAAATTGGTTTGTCTTCAACATTGCTTTTACTATCATAATAGACCCTCAAATGAAAAATATATATATTTTGACGCGATTAGAAAAATGAGGGCCATCTAAAATCTTGAATATGAATGAATAGATGAGAATATTAAACACAATTTAAAATTCCAGGCATGATTTATTATGCCAGTTTAATTGCATCAAATTGATGATTTATACCCAGTGATTCAAGACACAATGTCTTTTAAAATGGATAATGAGGTCATTATATTGCACGTTCATTTCTGAAATATTTTGGCTAATTTGATAATGCCCAGTGTAGTATTCTCAGTCCCGTTTAACACATTTGACCAGATTTCCCTTCACAGAAATCTGTGTAGCTCTATCAGTCTATACAAATGAATTAATAATTGATAATAAATAATAATTTATATAATTGTATATGTGTGTGTGTGGGGGGGATTTTAATATGAAAACAATTGCACTTTGGTTCATTATATTAAAAGAGCTCCTTTGTGTTTATTTTAGCAACTTCCTGTCAGTGTGCACTTGTTCCCTATGCCATTTGCAGTGCCCTTCGGACTGAGCGGATGCACTTCCTGCGATTTAAAAAGATGACCGGATATGATAAGTTTTCTTTGGCAGGACACTGCTGGGGGAACGGAACATATCAAATTCTATGTAAGTTTACTCATAATGCCACACGCATACTACCGTCTTTGTTGCATAACCAGTACATACAAGTTGCGTTAAAAACTGGGGGGGGGGGCTTTAAATATGGCTACTGAATGAATGCAAATTTTATTGCAGTCAGATCATCCACACACACACACACACACACACTTGCTCTATGCACACACATTTATGTGAGTAACAGTAATGGGAGGCCGCATGGCCGCCTTGGAATATAAATCACATTTCCCATCAGCCTCTGCTCTGACCTCTGACCTCCGCTCTGATATGGTGTTCAAGAAAATGTATATGTGTGAGTGCGTGTGTGCGAGTATCTCTTGGTCGATAGCTACAGGATCTCTGCTCTTCTACACTACATTATTCTCACATCTGTCCATTAGCAGGGCCGCAGAGAGTAAATCTCCTCACCTACACACACACACACACACACACACACAAGGGGAGAGAGGTGTGATATTACTGTAAGATCACCATGGGATGAAACTTACCATGCATGTCACGGGGCTGTCAGGTAGCGTTGCCATGGAGATCACCAGCGGGTGTCTTTATTATGTGCTGGTATCATGTTTGTCAGGCTCTGGCATGTATGTGTGTTGGCATGTTCACTCACTCATGCACAAATAGACATGTGAGCTTGCAGTGCTTTCTATTTTAAGACACAAGCTCAGACTGTTTTCCACACAGGACAAGCAAACCTCTTGCTTTTATTTATTACTTCATATTCCTTCAGAACAAATGTATCATTTCAGATCCGTCTTGCATTTTATTTCATTCTCTTTCCATTTGCGGTGGGAATACTTCAGGGCAGTTTTGTTTATTGGAGCTAATGGCTGAATATTAGAAGCTTCCCTCTTTCAAAATGTATTCCGCTCCGAGCTATGGAGTGTGTGAAGTCGACCTAAACACAAATGAATATCATTAAATCGGTCTTAGCTCTGTGAAACAACAACAACAAAAATATTTGCAGAGAAAAATGAAATAGCATTGCTTATTCATCAGCCGTTATCTAGATCATATGATGTTCACTGGTGGAACCAAGAGGAAACATGCAATATTAACAGATCATCTAAAGCACCAAAATATCATAAACCCACCTGGTCCTGATTACAAAGAATAGAATAGAATACATTAAGAAAATGTATGCAATTGTATAATAAGTGCAGAATTTCATCAGCCATTATCTATATTCTACTGATTTTTGCAGAACCTTTCATCAGCCATTATCTATATTCTACTGATTTTTGCTGGTAGAACCTAAAAAAACATGCAATATTTACAGATAATCAAAGCACAAAATGATCATAAATCCACCTGGTCCTGAGAATAGAATAGAATAGAATAATGTATGCAATTGTATGCAAATATCGAATAAGTGCAGAATTTCATCAGCCATGATCTAGATTGTGTTGATTTTTGCTGGTGAAACAGAGAGGAAACATGAGATTATAACAGATAATCTAAAGCAGTACAGAATACACAAAGGAAATATAATGTTCACAAATGTCTAATAAATGCAGAATTTACATATTAAAAAAAGGAATGCGCATCTATGGAAAGTTGTCCTGCAGTGTGACGTGATACGTTTTAAACAATTTTAAACAGTGTTTTTCTAATTCATTTTTAATTATGCATGCAGTGTTTATGTCCTCATGTTAATTGAGAACCTACATGAAATATTTGTACTTTTAAAAATTATTTGTCACACCGCAGGATTATTTAAATTGAGCTAGTGAAGGCAGGGAGGCGATTAAAATGGTGGGGGGGGGGAAGAAAAAAATGAGCAGTTACAGCACCTAAGATATACACTTTGTCTTATACCTAAAAAGATTAATAATAAACTAACACTTAAATAATGTCAGTGTGTCAGATACAATTTGATTGTCTAATTGGCTATGAATACAAACCACAATGCTATAACCACAAAATGATGATTACTTTTTAGCTTTATTTTATTCTCGTTTTATTTCATCTATGCATTTGGTAAATGGCGTTAACCAAAGCGACTTGCAGTGTGCTCAGTCTTTGCATTACTTTCCCTAAGAATCAAACCCATTACTTTGGCTTTCTTTCCACATTTCAAAGTATATGGAACCCTTTAAATTAAATGTGTTTGAATCTTACTTTATTAATAGAGACCTTAAACATAAAACACAACACTGGACGTGGTAATTATTATCATACAGTACATGTTCATAATTCCAAATCCCGGTATTCCTTCAAATGTATTTTTGGTTTATGACTAGCTCTCTTTGTCCTGCGTTGAAGCAGAAGCTTTGATCTAGGTCTGTGTCTGTGAGAGCACTGCAGATTTACACCGGCCTGAGGTTAGGACCAAAGCAATGAGGATATAGCTACTTAAATACATGCAGAAACAGCACTGGAAGTGTGTATGTAATCCATGTTTAATCTTGAGCTTCTCGTGACCTTCTCAAAAACTTCTAATCAAGAATCTTACATCAGTGATTTGTGTCACACATTATTATTATTATTCATGTAGGCATAAGAAAAGAAATCAAGGGAAAATAATATTACTTGTATCACAAGGAAACCCCCAAAATAAACTTAAAGAGGCTTTGCACTCGCACACTTCATCTGAAAAACACAGGCAGAAATATAAAAACGATAGTGTCCCTGGAGGGCAAATTACATGGTGTTTGAGTGTGTGTGTCTGTGAGATGCTGCAAAATGAAATTCTGCCTATAGGGAGTCAGACACGCGCTCCAAGTGAATAGAGGAGAACAAAGGATTACGCTCTCCCCTGATTCCTCTTGTTCTGCCTACAGTTGTTACTCTGTTCATTTTGTTCTTGCTATTTTTTCTTTGTCCATTTGTCCTTTTCCTGCGTCTCTAACAGCGCCTCTCGAAAAACACAGAAAAATGAGCACATAAACACAAACACATACTGCTGTAACAAAAAGTCACAAATAATGTCTGACATTTTCTGTCCTCTCTCTCTGTGTGTGTCTCTGCAGGCTGTGAATCAGCTGCTGTCCCGTGGATGCTGCACTCTCTGTCAAACAGTGACCTCCAGAGGACAGATAGAAAACTGCAGCCTGGGTCAGTTGGGAGTCAACTCTGCTGCTGCAAACTCATTATTCGAGGCATAAGCATTAAACTAATGCCCTGTGACTGTGAGGATAAGTATACAGAATGCTTTTTATGTCCTAGAACACAAACTCTAGATGTTTGCTCCAGAGATGCTATACGAGGTCACATCATCAGCTCCACTGAAAGCCAAAAGTTTAAAAAGCATGGGAAAAAACACAAGGAATGTTTCCAATGTTATAATAAGAATGTTTACATTATGTGACAAAAGTCTTCTCAAACTGATAATTAATGTAGATTAAATTGTCATTAAATTATGATACATTTTAAGAAACATAAAACCAAGCCTATTTGAGTATAATAACAAGATACCTAATATAATTAATTCAGCACATTATTAAATAAAATACATTATTAATAATGAGAAAATTGAGAAAATAATGATTATTGTTATATTATTATTAGTAGTAGTAGTATTTTTACAGCCTAAGCAGTTATATTATATTTATTATTGTTATATAATAAAGCTTGCGTAGACTGCAAAATAATATTAATAATTAGAGCAAGAAAAAGAGGCTTATAAGAGACAGATGCACAGACATATACTTACTGTGCATTAAAACATGCATAATAATAATAATAATATGCAGTCTGTTTCAGCAGTTATAATATTATTATTAGATAACATGTATTAAAACTGGTGACAACTGCAAACAATAATAATAGTTATTATTATTATTCAGTCTATTTAAGCAGTTCTATTATTATTTTTATTATTATAGATGTATTACAGCTTGTGTAAACTGCTAACGTAATACTAGTAATAATAATTTATTATTATTATTTTTTTTTTTTTTTTTAGCAGTCTACACAAGCTTTTGGATACAAAATCCTCTGTTTTCCTCTTTTCCAGATCTGTCACTTTAAAGCCTCATCTAATATGACTCTCTCTCTCTCTCTCTCTGTCACCTTCTCTCTCTTTTCCCCTTCGTGTGTCCTTCCTGAAGGCAGCAGTAATGTGATTTCAGTAATGTAATTTGTCTGCGTGTGTGTGTGTGTGTCAGTGTGCGGACAGTGAGGAGGAACCTGATCCAGGCTGGATGATTTATGATGTTCGTTCCACCGTTTTTCTAAAACACGTTTCTCTTCATTTATTTTTAATCTTCAGAGCGATTAGTTCTCCCTGTCACCTGCTGTACAGCGTCTGAGCGGAGCGTTAATGAGAGAGCCAGAGAAAGAGGCTTAAGAGAGACAGATGCACAGACATATACTTACTGCACATGAAAACATGCAGAATAGAACACATAGGAAATAAAGAGCAATACAGTACATTTGTTTTTGTCCAAGATTTTGGGTTGAGGCCATCCAGCACTGGAGAAAGATGTCACCTCAAAGCAGCCAATTGAAATCACTCCCTGCATTTCCATGGCAACACGCTCCATATATGACTCCACTTACACGCCTTGATAGCTTTATTTCCTTTACTCATCTTTTTATTTCCTTTGATTCCTTCCACTCACTCTGTTTTTCCTGCAAAGCGTGCTGTTTGACATCCAAGCGTTTTCATCTGAATAAATTAATCTGAGATGTGTTTGTCAAGTCGTTTGTGTCAAAGTAGCTTTACAGTGATAAATAGAAAAAAAATATTTTCATGTTGCAAAATTTATAAATTATGAACCAAATTCAATTCCATATATAAAGCAGTATATATAAAACTATAGTGTCAATATTCAACTCGATTCAGTTCAAGTTTTGTTCTCAATAGTGTCTGTGCAGTCAAATCGATATTATTATTATTATTACTACTGAATATTATTAATTCAGTAATTTTAAAAGGAAATGTACACTGAAAAAATTATTCATTGAATTTACTAAATTTTTTAAGGTAAGTGGTTGCAATCAATTTATTTTAGCTACATTTAAATAAACAAATTTAGTTGACTAACTTTTAACATTATTTTTTTATTTAAATGTAGCTAAAATAAATTGTTTGCAACCACTTACCTTAAAAAATTAAGTATCATTTTTTTCAGTGTATTTAATGGAATCTACACATTGTTAAGTAGTTGCTAAAGTGTTGTAAATAAGATTATTTGAGTAGGTTTTACAAGAAAATACAATTTCAGTCTTTCTGCTTCAAAGTGTCATGTTTAATTAAGTGTGTTTAAACAGTTCTTGCAGTTTCTTTGTAATTCTTAACTAAATTTAATAGCAAAATTGTATATATTTAATGAAATTATATATAGGCTATACACATACACTAAACAAAAATATAAACGCAACACTTTTGAACAAAAATATAAACGCAACACTGGCTGGCCTTTTATTGTGGTCAGCCTAAGGCACACCTGCCACAGATGCAATAATGCAACTGCTGCTGACTAATCAGCATCATTGATATGCCACACCTGTGAGGTGGATGGAGTTATCTCGGCAAAGAAGACTGTACAGGGCAGATGGCAGACAGCGTGTATGGCGTCACTGATGTCACGTTGTGGATCGAGTGGCCCATGGTGGCGGTGGGGTTAGACAGATTTATGTGATGGCATTTTGAATGCAATATTTGAGAGAAATATGCCTTTTGTGTACATAGAAAAAGTCTTAGATCTTTGAGTTCAGCTCATGAAATAAATGGGGGAGTGGACAAATTCCAAGGCAAATCAACAACCTGTGCGAAGGAGATTGTTGCACTGCGTTGGTGGTCACACCAGATATTTTTTCGTTCAGTGTATATAAGACACCTGCATCTGCTGTCTAAATCTTGACTAATGGATGGCAAAGGAGAAGTGTGTGTGTGTATAGAGAAATATGCACATAGAAAAAGTCTTAGATCTTTGATTCAGCTTGAAAAATGGGGGCAAAAACAAGTGTTGCAATATGTATATAAAGCTTTTTTTTTTTTTTTCATATTTAATGTAATATTAATAAAGCTTTTTTTTTTTGTGTGTGTTTTCGCATTTCTTCTCATTAATCCTTCAAAATTGGCCCCGTTTATTTCTAGTGCCTCATTATAATCCTGATTTTATCTTTTTAAGTAATTCATTTTTTTTATTTTTTATGGTACTAGTGGCATATATTTTGTAGTAATCAACATCTGTCGATTAAGATTAACTTGTGTTTAATCCACTAACATTTTATTTTCGAAAATATCCAAATCTATCTTATTTGGGTTTTTATGTGACATTTCGATTTTTGTTGTCACTCAATGAAGTGGTGAACTGCTCTCTTTCTCTCTAATCGGCCCTTCACTCAGCAGCCGCTGAGCTTTAAATAAAGAGCTGATCAGATACGATGAGGTCAGTGGGACAGAGCGGAGGAGGTGGGGGCTCGTCTGTATTGATCTGCTGTCTGTTAGACTTGTTCTACCGTCTAAACATTATTGATTACACTGTCCTCAAACACAAGCTCTCTGTTCAATTTTCATTTTAAAGCTATTTGTTCCTCTTTAGAAAGGCTTTAGTCCACTTGTAAGTCAATACACATGAAAGAAAAAGATAGTAACACATTGTTTTACATCATTTGCTGCATATGTGTGTCTCTGTGTGAGTATATCTATGTCTGAGCTTCAAAGAGAGTCAATGGATATGTTTTAAAAGAGCACTGAAGCCACTAAGCCATTTTTATTGCTTAATTATTTAACCAGTAAAACATATGTATCTGTACAATATTGAAGGGTTGTCATCTATTGAATAGAAATAAAAATTAAATGAAATAATTATAATATATGATATATTAAATAATGATATAAAATGAAATATGAAATATAAATTATATGAAATGATTCTTAATTGTAATATTATTGCCTCTGTGGCTAGCAATAACAGTAGGTCGCATTAGACCAGCGCCCTCTGCTGGTGCAATCACTTAACTGCACCGTTCTGTCTCCGCAAAACACTTCTATCAAAGCTGTAAAAGCTGTGAAATTGCAAGCCAGCCCAAGTAGGCAATAAATTACAAAATTAAATAAATAAATAAATCCCAACAAATAACATTCTTAATCATATACTTTATGTATTGGATTTTTTTATTGTATATTATTGTGAATAAATTAGGCCCTATAAATAAATTTAGAAAATAAAATGTATTATGATTAATTATTAATTTATTGATTAATTATCATTATATTTAAATATAGTTTCAAATAAAGGGATGAAATGTTATTCAGGATAGACTTTTCTTTGCTTACTGATTATTGGCAAATAAATGGAATGAATACCCAAATGTAAGCTTTTAAAATTATGTTTTATAAAATCTACTTAAGTCAAAGGTCATCGTGTGTCTGTACAGCAGGAGAGAGAAACTTACAGAGATAATTATAGAAAATGTTTTTGAAAAGTCTGTTTCTCTTCCTAAAAATTCTCTTTGATTGGCTCTCATATGTTTGGATTAACACGTGCCACACTTGAGGGGGAGGAGCAAATGCTAAATGCTCGATCAGGATTGGTCAGACAGCTCATTCAGCACCGCCCCTCTAAAGGCACTGGAGACGCTGTTACGTACTCATGCTTCTTCTACTAAAGTTTATGTAGTTATTGTAAGTAATAAATTCATCATTATAGCCAGTTTCGGTAATGAAACAAATGGGTGTGATATAAACTGAGAATAAAGCGGTGTTGTTGATGTTACAGTCGGTTATGAAACCCCCGCAGCAGCTGCTTGTGTAACCTGTCAACTCATCATTCATTCAGTCGTTTTGTAACGCGGCTCGCGGATACATCGTATCTATCAGTTTATCAATGTTTACGACGCAAACTGTTACAAATGATTGTTATATATAATATGTGATGTAGTTTGTATATTCACTGCGGATTTGCTCGAAGAGAATGTCTACAGGCAGAGATATGAAGTCTCGGGTCCGTGAACTGCTGAGAGAGCTGATGTTGGGTCGTGAGGATCCGGATGGGTTTTTCTGTCTGTGTTTGTCTCTGCTGGGGGACACCGACACCCGAACACACTTTCTGGACCTAATCAAACCCCTTGCATCCGGTCATGAACATCTGCACAGTCAGCTGACTGCAATCTTCCTGGAGTACTTCTCTAAGGTAGTGTGGATTTCATACTGTACCAGTCGACGTTTGGATATCTATCTATCTATCTATAATATACACTAATAATACAGTATATATGTAGCCTATATAATATATATATAATTAGAAATGTTTATTGAGCATTGAATCAGCATATTAGAATGATTTCTGAAGGATCATGTGACACTGAAGACTGGAGTAATGCTGAAAATTCAGCTTTGCATGGCGGGAATAAATTGCTTTTTAAAATATATTCAAATAGAAAAAAAAAATCAATTGTTATAATATTTCACATTATTGCAGTTTTGTTTTTACAGATTTTTGATCAAATAAATGTTGCCTTGGTGAGATAAGACACTTTTTTAATAATAAAGAAGTGTAAAAAAACAACAACAAAATCTTACTGACCCCAAGGTTTCGAACAGTTTGTGTGTGTGTGTGTGTGTGTGTGTATCTGTCTGTGTGTGCGTGTGTACTTGTGTACTTGTATATGCTACATTGTGGGGACCAAATGTCCCCACAGGAATAGTAAAACCTGACATTTTTGACATTGTACAATATTTTTTTTAATAAAAAAAACAGTAGATGATGCTTATTTGAAAGTGTAACATTGCAAACAGGTTTTCTGTAAGGGGTAGGTTCAGGGTTAGGGGATAGAAAATATTGTTTGGTCAGTATAAAAGTAATAGAAGTCTATGGAAAGTCCCCACAATTCACAGAAACAAACGTGTGTGTGTGTGTGTGTGTATATGTTAAAAACATATTTTGTATGTTACTTTTTCAGGATGAAGCAGATGAATTAGAGTTGGCCTTAACACTCTCTGTTTATGAAACCAAACAAACCAAACAAACCAAACCAGATCATCAGCCTCATGTGCCTCCCTGTTACAAAAGCTATGCCGACATGACTACAGTAACTTCAGGTGTTGATCAGCCAAACGTCAATGATGGAGCTGTTGTAGCAGAGAACCAGGTTGTTGCAAAATGGACGCTAGATACTGAAGTACATAAAACCACCTGTGCCATTAAAAACATAGATAAAGACAATGACGATCTCAAGGTCACAAAGTCAACGAGGTCACAAAGGCGTCGTCAGCGTAAGAAGCAGCATTTGTTGAAGAACCCATCGGGATCACGACCAGTTCTGCTCTGGTTCAGAAGGGACCTCCGCATGTGGGATAACCCTGCTCTGATTGGCTGCCTGGAGCTTGGTGCACCTGTCATTCCTGTCTTCCTGTGGAATGCGGTGGAGGAGGAGGGTCCAGGGGTTACTGTGGCTGCCGGTGGGGCGTCGAAATACTGGCTGCATCAGGCACTAGTGAGTCTGAGCCGCTCTCTGGAGCAGTGTGGAAGCCACTTGGTGACCCTGAAGGCAGAGGCCTCATCTTTGACAGCTCTGCAAGGGTTGATCGCTGAGACGGGGGCAGCGTCGGTTGTAGCATCGGCCCTTTATGAGCCGTGGCTGAAGGAAAGAGATGACAGCGTGTGGGAAACACTGGAGAAACAAGGTGTTAAGTGCCATATCTATCACTCCTACTGCCTTAGAGAGCCCTACACAGTCAGCACTCGGGGCGTTGGACTGCGAGGTGGGTAATGTTGTGCAGGTCAGGGCTGAAGAGGTGGGAATTTTGGAGATTAATTTTTTGCATTGTATTGGTAATTGTTCACACATTTTAAATGCCTCTTTAAAAAGTAATAAACTTTTGTGTGTACTACCTTGCACATTAATTATGCCTTAAAGCAAGACGCTACAGGTGAGTAGGGTAAAAATTGTTACTAATATAGATATTGCCATACTTTCCCCAGTTGATTAATCACAGTAAATTAAGATAATTGTGTTACAAATGTTCTGAAAAATTATGTTTAATTATGCAAATGATGCATTTCTGAAATGTTATGTTTAAATATGCAAATGAGGCATTGTCTAATTAAATATGAACTAATTTGCATACATTTCCTGAACAGAAACCTGCATATTGTATAAAGCAGAGATGGTTTTGGATAAATCTTTTTATCATCCCACAAATCAGAAAATAATGTCAACAGCCAGAAAAAATACATTTCACCATGTTTTAGGCTTGAACCCCTCCATAAGACCTTCATAATTTAGATAGGAATAAAACTGTAAAGTTTGTTCTATGCTTTAACTATAAATATTGAAATGAAATTCCATAGACACAAAAAGATAAAGTATAATAAAATAAACACTTAAATGTGTATTTTTTTCCACCAGTGCCTGAAAAAACAATGGTTATGCCATGCATTAAATCGAGTGTCTTGTAGAGAGAGGTGTGCTATTACTTCTCTAAGCTAATTAAGATTTTAAAGCGGGTGAACAATCCTATAGAGACTTCATCCATTTTTAGGAGTCTGGGGCAATTAAATAGCCACCATAGCAATTGTGCAGCAAGACACCAAAGAATACTTTAGCAACCATATAGCAGTGCCCTGACAGCCACTTACTACCCCCTAGCATGATGGCGGCAACTTTTGCATGGACAAATACCACCAAAATCTTCTAAAGTGCTAGTTTCTTAAAGGTTTCTACATTTATTTGCAGGTATCGGCTCTGTCTCTCACTTCATGAGTTGTTGCCAGCAGAATCCTGGCAGTGACCTGACCGCTCCGCTGGACGCCCCCGCTTCCCTGCCTGCTCCCTCAACATGGCCACAGGGATGCCCACTTGTTGATCTGGGACTGGCACGCATGCCACGCAGGAAAGATGGCACAGAGGTGAAATATTCAAACCAACACTAACACACAACGCTTATGTTCATCTTACTTACTGTATGTCAGACAAGGCAGTGTTATTTTAGTATCATTTAGATACTATTATAGTTTTATTAATATTTTGAATCTTTTTGCTTTTTATTTAAGTTTAGTAAAAGTTTTAGTAATTTTATTGGGCTTTTGTTGGTTTTTGTCATTTTTTTGTTATATATGTCTATAGTTTTTATTATTTTTATTATTATTTTATTATATTTAGGTTTAGTTATTTTAGTACATCAAGTTAAAGTAAAAGTTTTTTATATTTATTTTATTTCAGACAACAAAAATGTTTTTAAAGATTTTAATTTTAGTTTTAGTTAACTATAATAACTCTAGTTATTATATTTTAACGTTAATATACAAATTAATATCACAATGTTTAATAAGTATCTATGCTTATTATTATTATTGTTATTATTATTATGTTTATATTGTTCATGTCTTAAAATAATGAATTTATACTGATGCTGAAATGTGTATCACGTGTCATATAAAATAATATTTGGATAATAATTTGAATTTACTAGTTTGAATTTGTTTTATTATTATCTAACATCAGAAACTATTGTCTTTATGTAACCTTAGTTTCCATTCACACAGAGTGCATTTTTCTTGAGACTTGAGACACGTGTTTTGAAATGTAAACATATTTGAACTTGTATTTTTTTTAATGCTGTGTCATGTGCAAGACACTGCAAGAGATGCAAGGTGTAATTGTAATGGTCAAAAACCGTCTAACAGGTTTACACACTGTAGAAAATCAATCGAAAAGTAGTGCGGTTGGATGCAAAAATTGTGTTCTGAGTGAACGGTCCCTTTGGTCCCTTAAATGATCAAAGTGCTTTTGTGATGTGGTATTGACAGATTGACTGGGCCATGAACATTCGAAAATCATGGGACTTCAGTGAGGAAGGAGCTCAGGCCCGTCTTGAGGCCTTCCTGCGAGTTGGTAAGACATATTTACAGGCCGCATGTTTTAATATAGCAGCATTACAAGCCCAGCCATCATTTTGCGTTCATTAACTGACCTCACTGTAGGTGTGTACCGTTATGAGAAGGAGTCAAGTCGTGCGGATGAGCCCAACACCAGCTCTCTATCTCCATATCTGCACTTTGGGCAGCTCAGTGCACGCAGCCTATTATGGGACGCCCGTGGAGCTCGCTGCAGACCTCCCAAATTCCAGCGCAAACTGGCCTGGAGGGACCTGGCGTACTGGCAGCTGTCCCTTTTCCCAGACCTGCCCTGGGAGTCCCTCAGGCCACCGTACAAGGCAAGATTCATATTTATAACACCGTCCTGCTTCATATTTGCTGACTGAAATCCAATACTGGTTTCTTAATAATTTTGGGCTGCTGATTCCAAAAATAGTGCCTGTTTTACACATCACACTTTCTCACAAAATGTGATGCATTTCATAACATTTTTGCTTTCGACAACCATTTGTAAAATGAAGAAGTCTTGTATTATAGAACAACCGCCACAAAGACATGATTCCAATAAGAATAGGATTTTGGCTTCAAACCATGTTACTTGCTGAGGAGAGAAGTGCTATTACTTCATCAGATTTATGATGTTTGCCTGTCGGATAATAAAACAGGCACTCACAACATCCTAGAAACTTAGCGGCATCAGAAAATGTATAAATTTAGTTAAGGGATTATTGTTACAAGTTATGTTTGTAATTACATTTGCATACTCAAATGTTGACCCATGTGTAGGCTCTGCGTTGGAGTTCAGACCCTGTCCATCTGAAGGCATGGCAGCGTGGAAGGACAGGATACCCGCTGGTAGATGCGACAATGAGACAGCTGTGGCAAACTGGCTGGATGAACAACTACATGAGACACGTGGTGGCCTCCTTCCTCATCGCTTATCTGCATTTTCCCTGGCAGGAAGGATACCGCTGGTTTCAAGTGAGACATGCAGAAGACACTAAATCCTTATTCTTTTAATTAATTAGTGATTTTTTTTCTTGCAATTGCGAGTATCTCACAATTCTGACTTTTTCCTCATAATTGCAAGTTTATATCTTCCAATTGCATTTAGTATTTCTGAGAAAAATCACAATTGCAAGATGTGAACTTTTAATTCTGAGAAAAGTCACAATTGCAGTCAGAATTCTAAGAAAAAAGTCTTAATTGCAAGATGTAAATGAGTTTATAACTTGCTATTTTGTCATATAAACTTGTGATATAAACACGCAATTCTGAGAAAAGAAGTCAAAACTGTGAGGAAAAAAAATTCAGAATTGTGAGAGAAAAGTTGTAATCTTTTTTTTATATTTTTATTTTTTGGCCAAAATAAGCTTTCATAATAATGCGATGCCACAGCTAATGCAAAACCTCTAACCATAGGGGCTTTCACACCAGAGGAACCTTTTCAAATTGGTGGAAGTTCCTGGTTTTTGGCTTGTTCGCACCGCAAGAGCGTATTTAGTTCTAGGAACTTAGTTTTAGGGAACTAAATTAGCTCCTACTTCAGAGTAGGGTCTAAAACAGTGACAGGAACAGGAACTACCAGTGACGAAACACCGGCTACCCGGCATTTTTAAAAAGCCTTGTAAAAATCATAGACTGTTAAAAAAAAAGGTGTAATATTTTTCCACATTAAATAATCCAATAGCTCTCACTTGGGAGTGTGCTATTTTGACTTTTTATCCAGTAAGAAACCACCTAGCAACCAGCCAAAGTACCATAGAAACCAAATAGCAACACCCTGGCAACCATCTGCAACACAGAAGCATTGTGCCACTGAGTATAGCATTCAAATGCTGGGTTTCTGGTTTGTTGATAGAGAATGTGTCGACTTTATCAGAAATTACCTGTAATGATGACCATCCAACAAGGCATCTCAATACTCTTTCTCCATTTTACAGGACACTCTGGTAGATGCTGATGTTGCCATAGATGCCATGATGTGGCAGAATGGAGGAATGTGTGGACTGGATCACTGGAACTTCGTGATGCACCCTGTTGATGCAGCTCTGACCTGTGACCCCTGTGGCACCTTTGTGCGACAGTGGTGTCCTGAACTGAAAGCACTTCCTGATGACCTCATCCATAAGCCCTGGAAGTGCCCAGCATCAATGCTGCGTAGAGCAGGTTTGTTATACTACGTAATCTGTTCAGGGTTATCATGGACTGAAACAGATTAAATGAGATATACTGCTAATATCACACGCAAATGAACGCATTTTAGAGTTTCATATTTATAGTGGTCAAATAACTGAAAATGCACAAGAATCCAGCAAAAATGCTGGTCAATTTCCAATTAAGTGTTGATATACCGATAAACTGGTAGAAATTTGACAACCAATTCTATATGCCATTGCAGTGTTGCACTGTTACAATTTTTTTCTTTTCATGCTTATTAAGCTCTGCCCATTTAAACATTTAATTGATTTTTTAGCAGTTTTGTCTTGATAACACATAAAAGACAATTCAGCTAGCACACTGTTCTAACAGACGGTTTTCTGTGTGCACATGTATATAGTCGCTGGTGAATAGATAGCATGTGTGTTGTTTTTTTTAGGTTTTTTGCATTTTATTGAACTTATGAATAAGTTTAAAAAGCCCTTTAAAAGGATTTTAAGCAATTTAAGCGCAAATACACACAAAAGAGAACTGTGTTCACACACTGTTTTGAAGGACACCCAAGTGCAAGCACTTAAAGACCCCTGACAGTATGTGAGTTCTTAATTGCAGTCTTTTTCACAATTTATTGTGCTTAATCGGACAATTACAATGAAATTTTGTCAAAATCCCTGACTTGGTGAGTATTCAGTAACACAGTAGATTAAAGCGAAACGTAGAATTTTGGAGAAAATCAAAGAATTGTGAAATATTAATGTCATTTAAAATGTTTGTAATATTCATAACGTTACCTTATTTCCAGCAAAAATAACTATTGTCAAATAAAATTACTCATATTGCAATATAGGATTTTGGTTATATTGTCCACCAGTATTCCCAATAAAATCAAGTCCCATACCTTTTTTTATCACTTGGAAAGACATCACATTATGGAGATAAAATGGGTTGGCTTTAATTAAAAACTAAATCACATTTATACTATCTGTCCTCACTTTCTGTTCACAGGTGTGGTTTTAGGCAGCAACTACCCAGAGCGGATCATTACTGACCTTGAGGAGCGACGTGCCCAGTCTCTACAGGATGTTGCGTCAGTGAGAAGGCGTTTCAGGGAGTTTGTAGACCAGCGATCAGGCTGTGACATGGTACCTGTTCCTGCAAGGCTGGTGCAGGAAGCTCTGGGCAGTATGGAGGATGTTATGAGTCGTGAAGGAACTGGGTTTCTCCTCCCAGTCATCACCCGCATGGAGTTTAAACACCACTCAGAGGATCCAGACACGCAAGATAACCCATACAGCGCTGTGCTGAAGGGCTACGTCAGCCGCAAGCGGGACGAAACCATTGCCTTCCTAAATGAGCGAGACTTCACAGCCAGCGTGATGTTTGAGAGCGCACAACGTAGAGAGAGGGTAGAGAAGGACTGGCGTCTTCTGGAGGGTCTACCTCAACCCACAGTCTCACGTGGCCGAGCCAGACGTACCCCAACCAGAGACCCTTACAGCAAAGTGCCTGGAGGTGTAGCTGTTCCCCACAGATAACAGACTGACATGTTAAAGCTGAAATACACTGCACAACATTTGCACAGATTTTTAACCGATTTGCAGGATGAGCTGATTCCAGTCAACCAGTCTGCAGATTTTTACTTCACCAGCTCTAACAGTATGCACTATATAATATAGTATAAATATGGGTGGTATGAATCCGCCATGTTGTCATTGTCACATGACCTACCAGTGTCAATTGGGTCACTTCACTGCCATTCACAAATCCTCTCCTGTGGCCTCATGGGATAGTAAAGTGTCCATCAGATGCACACTCCACAATGGCTGTGTTCCACTTCACTTTTAGACAGACACTCGCAAACTTCCCTAAGCACTTCCCCTCGGGGGAATCCCTGCTGCCATTTTGAAGTGTGCTCCACTTCGTGAAGTGGATGAGGGAAGTTTATATGGACAGACCCTTGACCCCTTGATTTTGACTGAGGGAGCAAGTCCACTTAATATGTACTTAAGGCCACTCCATATACCCCAATGGAATATGATTGTGACACCACCGCAGATCACTTTTAATTTACCCATACCCCAAACAACTCTATGATATGTGAATTATTTTTTTAAATATATAAAACAGCCCAAGCATGCCTGTATACATATAGAATGCTGCATCAAACAAATTTGTAAAGGGAAAAATAATAAATCAACTCCATAGTTGATTCTAAGGGATCAAGAGCTTAGGACGTCCCAATTCAGCCCATAGCAAATGTTACACCCATAGTGGTCACTCATGCAATGTAATCAATCAATCGAGGGAACGGCATACAAAACTAAGTGGAACACAGACAGTGTCAGCGGAATTGTCAGTCATCTGGATACTTTTCATCTACTGTTTTTTGATCAATAGGAAATCGGACATGCATTGCATACATTTGGCGTACTGTTTTTGCATACTATATAGTATGGAAGTAGGTATATTTGGAAGCAGTTACATTGATTTCATTTGGAATGTGTCTCCTAGCAATGAGAAGCTTGTTTTTGTGTGAGTTTGTGTTTTGAAAAGTCTGGTAGTGTGTGATCCTCAGATGTTTAGTGTATGTTGTCCAGTTTTTATCTTAACTAAATCTGATTTTAAGTTGTGTAGTGTATTCCAGCCCTTAGTGCCTTTAACTTTACAAACGTTTTAGACTTTTTAAGACTCAAGTAAAAAAAGTAATACAAAATGACCTATTTAGATGGACTATTATTATTGCTTATGTGTTTATATAATGTATCATCACTTTTCTAAATGATCAGACTTAAGGTTTTTACCTGGTAGATATGACATTCAAAAAAAAAAAAGTTATTTTACTAAATCAGATTAACAGACTTTTGACTTGTAAGCAACTATATTAAGAAAATGTTGGCTATAAATACAGCATGAGCAAATTTCTTCTCCTGTACACAAACATCCATCATGGTGTTGGAAACTCTTTGATACTGAACATATTTATGACTTAAGCTTTGTTTTCTTTAAAGGTATTTTATAAAACTGTACTAAAGATAATTCATTCACAGACATTGGTTTCTTTATATTGTAAATTAGAACTCTGTGAGATGCACATTTGGCATCAAAAAACAGTATTTCTAATGCAATAAAACCATTTAAAGCAGATAAGTGTTTTAAATAGATGTTTAATGTTGTTAATTAATGATGTTAATCACTTTAACTCAGTTATGAGTCCTTAAAACTTACACAGATTTCACCAGGTTTCATAGCTGTCCTCAGACTGGACATTGGGTGTCATTCGTACTTCCACATTTTATTTGTAGCTTATTCCAAGCAATGACAAGCTTTTATAGGAACAGTATTAACATCTACAAAAGAGATGAAACTGTTACATAGGCTGTGTCTCTGTGGCTACATACAGTAACTGGTTCAATCCAACCAGGTTTGCTTGTTGTTTTGCAAGCGAAGTGCATAATGTTGTGTCCATGTGGTCCCCTCCAGTGGCTGGGTGTGGGTGGATGGGAAAATGTAATTTAGGAGAACATCTAAACTAAATCAACTACTATAAACATTCCTTAATTGACTGTTTTTAAATTCTCCCCCATATGCAACATGCCAGCAGTACACTCTAATCCTCTATAGATTTGATGTATCTCTCATAAGCAGCTTCATCCATCAGTCCATCCAATTCCTCAGGAATAGATACGGTCATCTTCATCAGCCAGCCTGTGAACAAAACAATTAATAAAGACAATTTTTTTTTTTTAAATAACTATTACTTGAATCTGATCACAAGAGTTACATTTACTCACCCTCAGGCCATCCAAGATGTAGATGAGTTTGTTTCTTCATCTGAACAGATTTGGAGAAATTTAGCATTACATCACTTGATCACCAATGGGTGCCGTCAGAATTAAAGTCCAAACAGATGATTAAAACAACAAAATAATTCACAATAATCCACATGACTCCAGTCTATCAATTAATATCTTGTGAATCAAAAAGCTTCATGTTTATAAGAAACAAATCCATCAAGACCAAAAAAATAAATAAAATTAGGAGAGAAATATACACCTTTGGATTTTGATGTGAGAGGACAACAGGTGATGGATTTTTTTTTCCTGCAAGAGCGTTATAATGGATTATGGACTCTGGATTTGTTTCTTAGAAATATGCAGCTTTTTGCTTCACAAGACTGATGACTAATGAACCGGAGTGCTGTGGATTACTTGTGGATTATTGTGATGTTTTTATCAGCTGTTTGAACTCTCATTCTGACGGCACCCATTCACTGCAGAGGATCCATTAGTGAGCAAGTGATGTAATGCTACATTTCTCCAAATCTGTTCCGATGAAGAAACAAACTCATCTACATCTTGGATGGCCTGAGGGTGGGTTCATCTTCATTTTTGGGTGAACTGTTCCTTTAAGTTGAAAGATTCCAGGCCAGTTCGAGTCCAAATGAGTTTGAAGTAATGTCTCACCGTCTTTATAACAAGATTTGTTGACCAGTCCTGGGGTGTCTGCCAAGGCATCATTGACATCTGTCACCTCCCCCGTCAGAGGAGAGTACAACTCACTCGCTGCTTTAACACTCTCCAGAGCACCAAATTCATCTATGGTACAGATATCAATAAATAAACTAAATAATAATTGATCATAATATTTGCCTGATTTACTACTAACAAATAACTGTATTTTGTTATAAATAGCTGTTCTGTGAAGAGCACATTCACAGTAGGATACAAGTTTTTCAAAAGCAGTATTCTCCAGAGCAAGAATAGTTACCAGACTGTGATAACTTGGTACCAACTTCAGGGAGCCCACAGTAGACCACGTCCCCCAGTGCCTCCTGGGAAAATTATAAACCAATGACAATACATCCTATATAGTTCAAAAACACCTCCTCCTATAAAAAAAAGCTTTAATAACCAGTCTAACCTGTGCAAAATTACTGATGCCCACTGTTGCCACACCACTGTCCACGCGAACCCACTCGTGTTTGTCTGTGAACTTCAGTGCTGCTGAATGACAGAGAAAAGGTAAAACAGTAGAGTAACTGTGCACGTAAAGATGCACTCAAAGGTGTATGTAATATAGTTCATTCGGAGTTTATCACTACCATAGCATGAAAATGATTGCAACATCAGTGCACCGATAGACAGATCTAAACTTTCATGCGGGTCGCCTGTAAACATTCATAAGTTTGAATACCTGCGCAAAATCGAGTGGTGGTGCTCAGGGGTCTTTTATAGCATGTCCTCGCCAGCAGTCTAGCTGGAGTCAGAGCGTTTCTGTTTGACAGTCGAGGCAGAGAGGAGGTCAAATTAACAGAAGCACATCGTAATATTGTGCACATCGCCATTATTCCCCGTACGCAAACATTAATGGACGCCGGCGCGCCTCGATGATGTCATTATTCGAATGGCCTATGCGCGCCAAAGCAATGCTTTGAGGTGTGTGTGTGTGTGTGTGTGTGTGTGTGTGTGTGTGTGTGTGTGTGTGTGTGTGTGTGTGTGTTTTGGAGGGAAAATGTATCTAGTGAATAATTTGTCTTATATGTGTCTGTCTATATCTATATCTATAACCGGATAGTCGAAAAATAACATGGGCATTATCTTTTTAGGCAACAACATAAGGATTTTGCGTTGTTTATGTATATTTATATTGTAAAAAGTGTATATTTCAAAATTTTGTAACTGGGTACTATTTTAATCACATTTTGCTTTTGTTAAATTCACATAAAAAGTAATTTTAGTACAAATAATCCATGTAGCCTCTTAATTATATATGAGATCATAAAACTATAGATATAAATATTTTTAAATAGCATTATTTCCTAATTAAGAACAGCACGTCACACTGTTAAGTACAAGGAATTAAACAGTTTTTGACAAATTTGTAGAAATATTTTTTACATCAGTCGGCCTACCCATTTATCACAAGATTCATATAATGCAGAGAAAGGATGATAAAATGTATTTTGACATTTTAACTATTTAGCGAATCTGTTTTCTGAAAGATTGATGGGTCTGTATTACAAGACAACACAGTTGACCTGCTTGTTTTTTTAAATAGTTTAGGCGCCAAAGACATTTTGCGCGAGACGGATTAAAATTATAATGACAGAAATTTCCTTAAAATGTCGACCCTTTGAAAATTATTCAATAATTCGTAATATAATTTTAATAACCACAAAATTTTACGTTTTAAGATTAGGTTTAGCGCAGTAAATAGACGCGCGCGAACAAGCCACAACACGTAACCATAGAAACAGGCTGCTCGAGCCTAGGGCTTCAGTGAGGATCTGTAACGGACGAAATGTAAGTAAGTTAGTGTACTATCATATTTTATGTAGCAAGTATATCACAAAAAGTGTTTGTTTATCAAAAGAGGGGCACTAACGTTACTTGGACAGTCTCGAGAAACCCCCATTGAAATCACTGAATTACTTTGAGAGGATGTATGTGAAGATTTGGTTTAATATTTGCCACAGGTGATCCATCACCATCGTGACACTGAGCAAGACAATACCCTCATACTCGATAAAGATTAAAATATGAAAAATAGGCTATAGATAATCATATCAATTGACTGTGCCGTCTAAACCATTGTGAAGTTAAATTCAAGTTTTCAGAGTACTTCACCTGTGACTGGGATATCATCTGCTCTATATGTCGTTCCGTGCATCAGGTAGATGAGTTACCTGCGCGCAGGTGCGCTCCGTCCTCCTGAGGTAACTCATCCTCCTCTGACTGTACAGAAGATGGACGTTTATCCTTCACTACTCTGGGACAACTCACTTTAGTTTGTTAATCGTACCTCAGAGATCGATCCTCATAAAATGAAACTCATTTCTTGATCGTTGAAGGACGCTCGTCGCTCTGAGATGAACGAACAGCGGGATATTCAACTGTTTTCACTCTGTACACTTTTCATTTTCAAGCTATTTGTGCTTCAAGGTAAGTATAATTTAAATTTTTAATAATTTAGAATTTTAGATTTTTGTGAATTAATAATGTACACATTGCAGTTGGCCCTTATAAAATCTACTATGGTACCATAGTTTTCCTGAAATACTTTATTGTTTTATTCTACAGTGAAATTGTGGTAACATTGTTTTAGTAATAATACATTCAACATAATAACAAAAACATTAAAAATATATAGAGAAACGTCCCGTATTAATGGTATTTTGACCAAAAAAAAATGTTTACAATGGTACAGTTTTTTAGGGGGTTTGCTATATTGGATGTCATTTATGTAATTTGTGAATTATGAATTACGTAAATCTATCTTAAGTTTTGAAAAATTTAAAAAATAAGCCTTCAAAACGTTTTGAGTGTACTAAGCTTAATAGACTTTTATCTACTTATACAAGAATTTACTAAAAAAAATATTTGTTTTGATCCTATGCTGTACTGACTAAACTTGGTTGATAAGATAATTTTATAAATATGCATGAGTTTATATCATTTTGCTTTTGACAGGATTTATTTGCCAGGAATCAAACTCAGAAAATAAACTACCCAGGTATGTGGTTTTAGACGTATCCTGTTCTGATGCTGATGACTTTGTGATGCTGATGGCTAGGTGTATGATCATAATGGTTTTAGATTTTTTAAATATGTTGAGCATAGATTGCTGTTTGATTATACCTTTAAAACTGGTGAACCCTATCAAACATCCGCTATTACATGGAGGTTTTGAGCAGAGAGACAGTGTCAAGTTCTACATGCAATCACTGATAAGATGTTAAGTGTTTGGTCTAATGGTTTGCAGTAACCATTAAACCAGTTTCTTGAGAATCATGCGGTCCATCAGCGTGACTTTGTCTGTATGGCATCTTAAGTGTTTCTGAACCTTCACAGTCGCCGCACTTTTAATACTGCTCTCTTTGTACCACTTTTAAAAGGAGGGTTAATGCACTGCGGCAGAAACGGGATCTCTTCCGTGAAGAGGTGAGTATACCTAAGAGAAAGCGACAAGGGACAGAGTGGAGTAACCACACACACACACACACACTCACAAATACTGAGATACACTCTCAGTGCTGACAAAGCTGTCTTTGTGAAGTTTACACAAATGCTACAGCCACTGAAAGCTCCACTCCCAAATGTCTGCAGTGGCAAAACCATGTGAAGGAATGCCAAGACAGGTTCACCAACATGGCTTAGTGGCTAGACATGGTACTGTTGCCACTATAAGCCAATAGACCTACGCACTTGGCAAATTCTTAGTACTGTTTTTTTTTCTCTACAGACTCTTAGCACTGTGCTGTCTGATTCAGCTCTCCCACGAAGAGTTCTTCATAATTATACAGCGAGAGATGCATCAACAGGTATTTTGTATACTATGCACACACAAACACAGACGATTTGCAGAGATATGTACAGTTTCACTTGAGTTTGCATGCTAGAAACATCAATTATGAAGTTATATTTCAATAAACTAATGTTTTGTTAAGTTACGCCACTGTCAGCTTCGTTGTGAATTAAGATTTGTTTGATTTGGTCATCTGAAGCCAAATGATTTTAGATTCATTTTTTACCAATAATGAATAAAATTCAAAGGATAAAGGATCATGCAGGGTTATTATAGTTAACTGAAACCATTAACAAATGTTAGTTGAAATAAATGTTTAAATAAAAATAAAAAACGCTGAAAGAAAATATTGAAAAAATCTTAAAATTACATAGTGTAAATAGAATCTATAGCTATTTGCACTTAAGTGTAAATAGCATATCGCTAAGATAATACTGCTATTTTATTGCTATTTTCACTTGTAAATAGCATCTAAGATTAATAAATGCTGTAGAAGTATTGTTCATTCTTAGTTCATGTTGACTTAAGTAGTTAACTAGGCTAATGTTATATATTAATAAAACTATTATGAAACTAATGAAATATTATTGTAAAGTGTTATCAAAATATTGTTCAAATTGTTACTGCCTTTAATTATTATTTTGGAATAATAATAAAAAATGCTTATAAACACTGAACTATAATTAGTATCTAAAATATTGAATAAAATAAAAAATGAGGTTAATGAAATACAAAATAGAATTATATTTGTTAATGTGATAACATTAAGTGTAACAGGGACATGAATTTATATATATATTATAAACTATAATTTACTATAATGGTATACTATAATAAACTATAATAGTATCTCAATGATGCTAAAATAACACTGGGAGTATCCAAAAACTAGTGGTCAATTTAATGGTTAGACATTTAAATTAATGATTTTGCTGAACTCTACATGAACAAAGAAATAAAAAGGAGCAAGAAACTGTTTCTTAGCCAAAGGGTTCAAAAGTACAATTAAAGGGATAGTTCACTTTGAAATTAAAATTAGGTATCTATTAGCTTACCCCAAGGGCATCCAAGATGTAGGTGTCTTTTTTTCTTCAGTAGATCCAATTTTGATATTTTTAGGTCAAACCGTTCTAGTCTGTCAGTCATATAATGGCAGGTATAGGTCACTGTCTCTATAAGAGGGAAAAAGAACATGCACAGAGAAATCCAAATTAAACAGTTCCCCATCGTAACTACACATTGATGGCCTAAGACACGAAACGAGCGGTTTGTGTGAGAAAACGAACAGTATTTATATAGTTTTTTACCTCTTGTACACAACCATGTCCAAGTGATCTGAGTGCGCGCACGCATCCGGTGTGTGACGTGTGTGCGCGCGCTCTGGCTTAGTCTGTGCAAGCGCCGGAAAGCACCGGAAGTCACGCGCGCATTCAAAGGCGGAAGCGAGCATCTCGGCGGGATGCGTGCGCGCACTCAGATCACTTGGACATGGTTGTGTACAAGAGGTAAAAAACGATATAAATACTGTTCGTTTTCTCACACAAACCGCTCGTTTCGTGTCTTAGGCCATCAATGTGTAGTTACGATGGGGAATTGTTTAATTTGGATTTCTCTGTGCATGTTCTTTTTCCCTCTTATAGAGACAGTGACCTATACCTGCCATTATATGACTGACAGACTAGAACGGTTTGACCTAAAAATATCAAAATTGGATCTACTGAAGAAAAAAAGACACCTACATCTTGGATGCCCTTGGGGTAAGCTGATAGATACCAAATTTTAATTTCAAAGTGAACTATCCCTTTAAGTACAAGTTAATTAAGTTCAATTCAAACAGTTGGAGGCTTTGGAAGCTTTGAGTAGGAGACCCCAAAGTTGAAGAGTGAATTAGTAATAATAAAAAAAATGTCTATGCGATTCTTTAGGTTGCTTTAGACTGCCAAGCAAAGGAAAATCACAAATCTGTCACAACAAAAACACTGGAGCTATTCACTATCAGTGCTTGGCCTATCATTTTATGTTTCATATTAATGCTTTGTGCGATGTACCCTTTTGTGTTTGTTTGTGTTGTAGAATATTGTGGGTGTCTTAATGGGGGCTGGTGCCAGGAGGAAAAACGCTGTGATTGTGCTCAGTTCCAGGGTCTAGGGGATCGCTGTCAAATCAGTAAGAAGCACACACTGAAGTTATATTAAATTCAAAATGAAACTTGTCTCCATGTAATTATAGGAAGGTACGGTCTGATATTATCATCTGCCACCCAGTGCTGACCATTAAATGTGGATGAAGGAACCCTGAATTTAATTACTAGAACAAGTGGCATTACTCACTGGTTCCAGTTAATCTACGTGACTATGTCTTGGTAGCATTGGATTACAGATGTTCTGGGAATAGATTGCTGGTCACAAAGAGCTCTGTATGTGTGTTTAATTAACCACGCACTATAAAGCCAGGCAGCTGGTATGACCAACAGAGTAACAGGTTACTATGTATACAGTATTCATATAAGCTATACTGATTACATGCCCAACGGGGCATTGATTGCATGGGGCACAAATATTGAATTAAATGGTTGAATAATCAATAACAAAAAATATTATTGTTTCCATGAAAATATTAAGCACAACTGTTTTCAACATTGATAAAAATCTGAAATGTTTCTTGACTTGCAAATCAGCATATTAGAATGATTTCTAAAGGATCATGTGACACTGAAGACTGGAGTTATGGTTTCTAAAAATTCAGCTTTGTCATCACAGAATAAATTACATTTTAAAATATATTCAAATTTCATAGAATAATACATTTCATAGTATTACTATTTATACTGAATTTCTGATCAAATAGATGATGAGCAAATGAGTCTTCTCCAAACTGGTGCACATATTTGTAATCATTCAGTGCCATAATTCTATAGTATTACAAGGACCTACCACCACAATAGTTTTTTTTGTATAGGAGATTTTTGTCTTTTTTTTGTGTGTCAGTTCCCAACCATGGTCAGGACAGGGATGGGATTTGCCGTTCATGGGGTCAGCATCATTTTGAGACCTTTGATGGAATGTATTACTATTTCCCTGGAACCTGTTCGTATATCCTGGCCAAAGACTGCCATTCCACAGAGCCCCAGTATACGGTGTGGGTAAGTTACAGCTGCGCCAGGTCTGCTTGCTATGTATGTTTTTCTTTTGATACCTGCATTGCTAATTTTTTTTTTTTTGGCAGGTTCATAACAGTCGTTCATGTAGAGGTTCAGTGTATTCATGTCCACGTGGTCTGAGTCTGTTCTTCCCAAATGAAGAGGAAATTTATATTAGTAGTTATCAGGTGCTAAAGGGAGGACATAGGTGAGTTTGGACATTTTATTAATGTTAAATTAATACTTTTATTTAGCAAGGATGCATTAAATTACAACCCCAAATCAGAAAAAGTTGGGACAGTATGGAAAACGCAAATAAAAAAAAGAAAGTAGTGATTTCTAAATTTACTTTGACTTGTATTTCATTGCAGACAATATGAACACAAAATATTTCATGTTTTGTCTGGTCAACTTCATGTCATTTGTAAATATACATCCTTTCCTGTCATTCAGACTTGCAACACATTCCAAAAAAAGTTGGGACAGTAAAGCATTTACCACTTTGTAATGTTGCCATTCCTTTTCACAACACTTAAAAGACGTTTAGGGACTGAAGACACCAAGTGATGAAGTGTTTCAGGTGTAATTTTGTCCCATTCTTCCTGCAAACAAGTCTTAAGGTGGGCAACAGTACGGGGTCTTTGTTGTCGCATTTTGCGCTTCAAAATGCGCCACACATTCTCTATTGGAGACAGGTCGGGACTGCAGGCAGGCCAATCAAGTACCCGTACCCTCTTCCTCCGCAGCCAGGACTTTGTAATGTGTACAGAATGTGGTTTTGCATTGTCTTGTTGAAATATGCATGGACGTCCCTGGAAAAGATGTCTTCTTGAAGGCAGCATATTGTGCTCCAAAATCTCTATGTACTTTTCAGCATTAATGGTGCCATCACAGAAGTGCAAGTTACCTTTGCCAAGGGCACTGACACAACCCCATACCATGACAGACCCTGGCTTTTGGACTTGTTGCTGGTAACAGTCTGGATGATCCTTTTCTTCTTTGGTCCGGAGCACACGGCGTCCATTCCTCCCAAAAAATACCTGAAATACTGATTCATCTGACCACAGTACACGTTTCCACTGTGTGATGGTCCATCCCAGATGCCTCCGAGCCCAGAGAAGTCGACGGCGCTTCTGGACACTGTTAACATAGGGCTTCCTTTTGGCACAGTACAGTTTTAACTGGCATTTGTGGATGTAACTACGTATTGTGGTACTTGACAAAGGTTTGCCAAAGTAGTCCTGAGCCCATGTGGTGATATCGCTTATAGATGAATGACGATTCTTGATGCAGTGCCGCCTGAGGGATCGGAGATCACGGTTGTTCAGCTTAGGCTTGCGCCCTTGTCCTTTACGCACTGAAATTCCTCCAGATTCCTTGAATCTTTTAATTATGTTATGCACTGTTGAAGGTGAAATATCCAAATCTCTTCCTATCTTTCTTTGAGGAACATTGTTTTTAAACATTTCAATAATTTTCTCACGTATTTGTTGGCAAACTGGCGATCCTCGGCCCATCTTTGCTCCTAAAGGACTAGACCTTTCTTGGATGCTGCTTTTGTACCAAATCATAATTACAATCACCTGTTGACATCAACTGTTTCAAATCACATCATTATTTAACCAATTTACCTCATTACTAGCCCTAAATTGCTCCTGTCCCAACTTTTTTTGGAATGTGTTGCAGGTCTGAATGACAGGAAAGGATGTATATTTACAAATGATATGAAGTTGACCAGACAAAACATGAAATATTTTGTGTTCATATTGTCTGCAATGAAATACAAGTCAAAGTAAATTTAGAAATCACTACTTTCTTTTTTTATTTGCGTTTTCCATACTGTCCAAACCTTTTCTGATTTGGGGTTGTACTCAAAAGTGATAGTAAAGACATTTATAATGTTACAAATTATTTCTAAAGTAAATGCAGTTTTTTTTGGTCTTTCTGTTCTTTAAAGAGTCATAAAAAACTCTATCACAGTTTCCACAAAAATATTTACCAGCATCTTTTTTTACATTGATAAGAAATATTTCTTGAGCAGCAAATCAGCATGATTAGAATGAGTTCTGAAGGATCATGTGACACTGAAGACTGGAGCAATGATGCTGAAAATTCAGCTTTGCATAACAGAACTAAATCACATTTTCAAATATATTAAAATAGAAAACTGTTCTTTTAAATTATTATCATATTTCAAGGTACTCTTTTTACCATATTTTGGATTAAATAAACGTACACTTAATTGTAAGAGACATCTTTTTCGAAACTATTAAAAAGTCTTAACGACCCCAAACTTTTTGAAGAGTAGTGAATCATGGATGAATTAATGAAAAAACTACAGGTATTAAAGAAAAAATATGCTGATGGAGAGATAAATCATTCGGTTTGATGTGTATGTTTTGTCAGAGAACATTCGAAACCTTGGTCACTTTTGGTATTAAATAGATTTTAGGTCATGATTGCATTATGATGATACAATATCCAAAAATGTCCCAGGCAACACATTTCAATATTAAACTTGATCAAAGTCTTGTGTTTTTGTCTGTTTCTTGTGCATTTATTCAGACTGACTCTGCCACAGACAGTGCGTAATGTTTTCATTGAGCGCTTGGCTGACTATATCCTGGTGAAGAGCACGTTTGGCTTCTCTCTGGCGTGGGACGGGAGCTATGGAGTCTACCTCAAAATGACCGAAGCACACAAAGGAAGGCCTTGTGGTCTGTGTGGAAACTATAATGATGACGGATCGGATGATCTCAGCAGCAGCCGCGGTGAGACAATCACACTCATCATCTCAGTCAGCAGCAAATTCAGGACAATTATATCAAAGCTGAGCAGAGTTGGATACTCAGTCTGAACACTGCCATCCCACTGTTGTCTATTTAGAGATGAGTTGTTATAACCCGAATTCCGGAAATGTTGGGACGTTTTTAAATTTGAATAAAATGAAAACTAAAAGACTTTCAAATCAAATGAGACAATATAATCCACACTGTAGATGATGAGATTTGCAAAGCCTTTGCAATTTGACGTTGAGGAACATTGTTTTTAAAGTATTCCACAATCTTTTTACGCACTCTTTCACAGATTGGAGAGCCTCTGCCCATCTTTACTTCTGAGAGACTTTGCCTCTCTAAGACATCCTTTTTATAGCTAATCATGTAACAGACCTGATGTCAATTAACTTAAGTAGTTGCTAGATGTTCTCCTAGCTGAATCTTTCCAAAATGTCTTGCTTTTTCAGCCCTTTGTTGCCCCCGTGCCAACTTTTTTGAGAACTGTAGCAGGCATCAAATTTGAAATGAGCTCATTTTGTGCATAAAATTTTAAAATTTCTCGGTTTAAACATTTATGTTATCTATGTTCTATTGTGAATAAAATTTTGGCTCATGTGATTTGAAATTCTTTTAGTTTTCATTTTATTCAAATTTAAAAAAATGTCCCAACATTTCTGGAATGCGGGTTGTACATTTTAGGGACAATTTAATTCTAAAGAAACAGGATTTTATAATTTCTGTTGGAACAAGTGTATTATGGTATCCTTAATGCTTTGCATTTTGCACTGTTAGGTATAGTCTCTGACGACATTGCTGAATTTGGGAACAGCTGGGCAGTAGATTTGCCCCAAGAGAGACCCTGTCCTGAGGTTGATGATGATTTCCCTGGACCTTGCTCATCTGAGTCAGATATGGATGTACGCTTTCATGCACTGCATAATGGGTTTGAGCTGAGCTAAATGAGTCTTAGAATGTATGATAGTTTAAAACAATTTTCTTTTTAAGGTCAGAAAATATTTCTATGAAAATATTTTTGATTATTCAACTTAAAATGTGTTTTAGCAACTTTGCCTGTTTGTGTGTTATCTGAGCAGGATGCCATTGAGAAGTGCAGCGCATTGCTTTTCTTTCCTTTCATCTCCTGCCATGAGAACATTGACCCAAATCCATTTGTCGCCAGCTGTGTTTCGGACATGTGTGTGTAAGTCAAGTGTGGTGCTTTTGTCTAAATGGTGTAACCGAAGTTGAACCCTGCTGAAAAAAACAAGCTAAAGGTGGATTGCTGATCTTAGCTGGATTAAGCGGTACTAACTGGTCTCCCAGCCAGACCAAACTGGTGTTTAGCTGGTCAGTTTGCTGGTCTAAAAAACACTCTAAAACCATCTAAACTGACAGGCCTTACCAGATTTTGCTAGACTGAGAGATCACCTTAGACTTGTTTGATAGACTTTTTTCATCAGTTTTATATACAATATTATTTATATAATATTATGGGATTTATTAATATTAATTTTCAGTTTTCAATGTAATTTTTAGAATTTTTTAATTTAAGTAATTTATTAAGTTTTTTTATATTAATTACATTTATTTTTATTTCCATTTTAGTTTTAGTAATTTTAGTCCTTCAATTTCAACTTATTTAATTTCAGTTGCCAAATCAACATTTTTCTAAGGTAATGTTTGAATTTTATTTTATTTTAGTTAATAAATAATTAAAATAAATGAATGACAACAACATTAATATTTTAATAGTTTATTTTTAGTTAACAATAAGAACACTGATATAAAACTTCTTAAACCTTCTTTTAATTTTCAGCAATCTTTGGATCACTGGAACTTTAAGGCCAGTTGTCTTAGAACTAAAATTATTTGGGAATTCAGTAATTTGATCTTTTGCAATTATTAGCTTAAAATGTGTAAACATGACTGTAGAAAATAAACATAGTGAACTTAAAGTCAGATGACTAATTGTAGCATACTAACAGTATTAATATTAACCTTTGTGCTAATGTTAATATTGAACATTTCTGTTTCTTACATTTAGGATTTTAATTAGAATAAGCATGTCTCTCTGTCCCTCTCCCTTCTTGAATATTTTTTTCTCCCTAGCTTATTTCCAGCATTCCACACCTCCCAATTCCAACAGGATTATGTTCATTATATTAATGAAAATACCTTGCATATGGCAAAAGCCACAGAAAGAGTGTTTGTGAATACATGTATCCTATACTATAGGTATGTGTGTGCATGCATGTGTTTGCACTTGTACTAGAATTTTTAAGAGTGTGTGTGTGTGTGTGTGTGTGTGTGTGTGATTACAGTGATGAAATAGCTGCTGGAGTTTATGAACAGATTCAGACTCAACTGTTGATTGAAGAGGTAGTGAGAGGATCATGTTGCAAGAGCATGTTGAACTTGCAGCTGTAGTGCTCTTACAGTCTCATATCACCATACTGAAAGAATTGACTTTTCCCCTATGTTCTTTCTTAGAACCATTTGCACTTTTGGCTGCTTAGTGCTTATTAACCTTTAATTTTTTTTTTAATTTCTAGGTCAGATGATGAGGAGACATTTTGTCGGACTCTTGTTGAGTACACCAGGGCCTGTTCTCATGTGGGATACCCTGTCAGAGAATGGAGGGACAGTTTTCCTACATGTGGTCAGTCGGCTTTCATGTCATAAAGGAAACGCATGCATGCCATAAACTTTGCAGCTTGTGATGTGATATGTTTGTGTTTCAGCGGATGGATGTGAGGATAGTTTTGTCCACAGAGACTGTATCAGCTGCTGCCCACCTACATGCACGTTTGAGAAAGAGTGTTTGGGAACCAATCTACACTGTCTGGATGGATGCTACTGCCCAGATGGTACAGTAAGACCAATAATCAGATGCTTAAATGGGCATAAAAGTCGTAATATTTGTGAATGTTTGCTATTATAAGCACTACACAAATAAGCAGTTTAGGGCACTTCAGAATGCATGTTGCAGTTATTTGTTGAACATTTTAACTTTAGTATGATTTCAGTGACTTCTTTATAGTGAACTATACTTAACTTCTTTTACTCATGGCTCTCTTTTTGTCTGGCTTTTCTCAGGTTTGATTTTACAGAATGGCACCTGTATAGCAGTGTCTCAGTGCCCCTGTGTGTACCATGGTACATCATATCCTCTTGGTCATGTATTGGAGCAGGGCTGCACTGTCTGGTTAGAAACAGATTTTTTACTCTTTTACACCTAAAACACCAAACAAAACTTGTTTCTTTCATTTTTTAACCTATAGTTAACCGTAGTAGCTAATAATAGAAAACTGTTCCATAACAAATGAACTTGTCGTGTGTTAAATTAATGAATAATTTAAATCAATTAATGAATTAATCTAATGCGAATTACATTTTCAGTGTCTGTATGGGAGGAGTGTGGAACTGCACAGAGAACAATTGCACTGGTAAATAAAAACTTTTGTATACACCAGTTTTACAGAATACCATACCAAAACAGGCATCTTTGTATTTTAAGTATAACACAACTTCTAAGTTCTTTTTACCACAAAGTTTTGATATAGCTTTCTACTGAAACATTTGCGTTCACCCAAGAAACTTTCTTTGCAAGCAAATGTTTTTTGTTTTGTTTTTGTTTTTTTGTGCAAATGCAAAAGTTGTACGAGCAAACAGAAACTTTCTCAGGTAACGCAAAACTTTTATTAGCAAATGCAAAGTTTCTCATAAAAGTTTTGCAAAGTTGATGCAAAGTTTTTTCGAGTGAACACAAAAGTTTTGTGATCAAATACAAAGTTTCTCGGAGGAGTGCAAAACGTTTGTGAGCAAACGCAAAGTTTTTCGGGCAATGCAAAAGTTTTGTAGGTAAACGCAAATGTTTCTTGAGCAAACACAAAAGTTTTGCAAGTGAACACAAAGTTCCTTGGGGGAATGCAATGTACTGTATATGCAAAGTTTCTCAAGGGAGCGCAAAACGTTTGCAATGAACGCAGTCTTTTTGTGTGCGAACGCAAAGGTTTTGTTAGTGAAAACAACATTTTTCAGGGAAACTCAACTTTTGTAAGCGAACGCAAAAACATTAAAATATTATTTTCCCACCCATCTCATATTTTTGTCATCACCATCTTCCCTTTGGGGCTGCATAACTTAAAAAGTAAGTGTGTTCTAAAAAATTAATTTGGAATTAAATTGTTACTTTTTAACCCCCAGCGGAATGCACAGTAATGGGTGATGCACATGTGACCACTTTTGATGGGCGGATCTTCATGCACATGGGCTCTTGCCAGTATGTGCTAGTGAAGAGCCGCGGCAGCACCAAGTTTACTGTGACACTGCAGTACACAGCCTGTGGAGAGGTAAGAAGAGTGTTTCTGGGTATGTTTGGCATCAAGATGTTTTGTTTGTGTTTAAGGGAGTCTCTCGTCTCTCAGTCTCAGGAGCACTCTTGCATCCACTCAGTGGCTCTGGTGGTGGATGAAGATGTCACCAGGCAGGTCACTCTCACCAGAGAGGGGGAAGTTGTAATTGGGGCCAGTATGGCTGTCAATTTGCCTTACTCAGATGGTAAGGTTCTCAGTTTTACATCAGTATTGGGGTACTTTAATAGTAAATGTATTCTAATGGCAGACAGCCTATTCGTTCTGATGAAAGCAAAACTGTGATGGACAATCCTAGATCATATCTAATTTTCTCATTTTTACTAAAGTCCATTATCTTTTATTTCACATATCTAGGTTCAGTTCTGAACGTAGAAATGCAGTAATAAATATACGTTTCGTTAGTTAAAAATGCTTATAAATAGTAAGATTAAGTAATAATTGTAAAAAGAATAAATATATAATTAAGAATAGTAAAAAGCTATAAATAAATGAAAAAATAACCAAAAATGTTACAATTACACATTTCTATATTTATGTTCCTTGAACAAATATTGGATTCAATTTTATTTCCCGTTTGTTTGTTTTTTGTTTGTAAGACATGGTGAACGTTCGCCGGCTGACATCTTTGTTTGTGGGTCTGCGGTCTGTCTTTGGCCTGAGGTTTCAGTATGATTGGCAGGGTGGACGAATCTACCTTCAGCTAGACAGCACCTGGATGGGCTTCACACTCGGCCTATGTGGGACCCTCAATGGAAACCTACGGGATGATTTCCTGTGAGAAACGGAGGCTGATCCTCTGAATTTCTTTCAGCAAAACGTTTTAAATGTCTTTCAATAACTTTCTGGGTTGCATTATGCTGTCTCTTTTATTAACATGAGTGTGTGCTTGACATGAGTAGGTTGAATTCCCAGGGAGTGCATGAACTCATAAAATGTATACCTTAAATGAGATGTTAAGTCATTTTTGAATAAAAGTGTCTGACAAATGCATAAATGGAAATGCTTGATGTGTAAGTAAATGTGTTTTTATCCTCCAGTTCTCCTGCTGGAATGATTGAAGGAACCCCACAGTTGCACATCAATGCCTGGAAAGTGTCTTCAGCATGCATAAGCCCTGTTAACATTCCTATTATCGACCCCTGTGAAATGAACCAACAAAATGGTACTTATGCTATCACTTTGCTTATTAGTTACAATATTCATGGTTGTCCCAAAAATTAGCTCTGAGGTTACAGAAGAGACCAAAACATACATAGGTGCAGATGCTTATTTAGAATTTATTTTACTATAAAATTTTCTTAATTCTACATATTTAATTTTGTACGTACCAAGAGCTCCTGGAAACCATAATAAACTCCTTGTGTGTTTGCACAAACTTAGTGAATAAAGCCTAATCTGATTCTGATTATTGTTAGATTCTGTGGCCTCCTAATCAAATTCTAATTAATTTATCTATCCTAATGTTAGCATTTAATCTGATGTTTGATTTCTAGACTTTCATGTGATGATAAAACATTTTTTGTTTCAGTGTTTTATGCTGCCCGGTGTGATGTGCTTTTGGAGGAGGAGTTTGCGACGTGCCATGCATATGTTAGTCCCAGCGTGTACCACCAGCAGTGCCGCTTCCAGGCCTGTCGATGTGGCAGCGCCTGCCTCTGCACTGCTCTGTCCCACTACGCATACATCTGCAACAAGCATCATGTCACCATCAACTTCAGAGCACACGTCTCTGATTGCGGTTCGTTGTTCATACCTACATCTCTCTGTCTGCCTATCTATCTGTCTATTGCATGAGTATGTTTAGGAGTTCATTTGTGAATGTGTGTGTGTGTAGGTATGGTGTGTTTAGGAGGGATGATGTATCACCCGTGCACATCAGCATGCGGGAAGACGTGTCAGTCAATCAGCAGTGGTGAAGTGTGTGATGGCGACTGTGCTGAAGGATGCAGCTGCACAGAGGGAACATTCTACGATCACGCTCGCCAGCGCTGTGTGCCGCTGTACGTCTGAATACACCAAACGCCAACAACCCCACCCTCGACTTGTAATTTCTGAATACTAGCTTATAAAAGGACATATTTTCTCCTTTTCTAACTGGGTCTTGTTTCCTTTCAGCTCCCAGTGTCACTGTTATTTCATGGGTTCAGTCTTTCAGCCTGGTGAAGTGTCCTTCAGCTCATCTGGACCATGGTGAGTGTGTGGACATGGATGATTTTGTTGTGTAGGTGTGCATGGTCTGAAGAGCTGAGTTCAAATGCTAAACGCATCATTTCCCAATCTTGTAATTTTTAATTATAATAATATTTTGCAATATGTGACCCTGGACTACATAACCAGTCATAAGGGTCAATTTCTGAAATTGCAATTTATTCATCATCTGAAATCTGAATAAATAAGCTTTCCATTGATGTATGGTATGTTATGATAGGACAATATTTGGCCGCGATACAACTATTTGAAAATCTGGAATCTGAGGGTGCAAAAAAATCTAAATATTGAGAAAACGCCTTTAAAGTTGTTCAAGTTCTTAGCAATGCATATTACTAAACAAAAATTAAGGTTTGATATATTTACGGTACGAAATATACAAAATATCTTTATGGAACATAATCTTTACTTACAGTAACATCCTAATGATTTTTTGGTATAAAAGAAAAATCGATCATTTTGACCCATACAATGTATTGTTGGCTATTGCTACAAATATACCCGTGCTACTTCTGACTGGTTTTGTGGTCCAGGGTCACATATTATTGTTTTACTGTATTGTATGTATTTTTTGATCATATAAATGCAGGCTTGGTGAGCATAGGAAACTGATTATCCATACATAAAAATGTGTGCTATTTATTTTATTTTTTATTTTTTATTTAACCTGTATATTTTTTATAATTTATTTTGGATATTGCTGTGTTGATTTTTTTTAGTCTCTGCAGAAATGGTCGTATGGAGTGTGTGCCTGAAGAGAGAGGTACATTTTTATTTTTTATTTTTTTATTTGCTCTATTTCATCAGTCTTTTGACCCTCTATTCACTTTCACCTCTATTTTCCCCGGTGGAAAAAAGTGTTTTCATGAGGGTCAGCACAGCAGTACATTCCTCAGAGGTAGCGCATTGAGCGGACTGAATGCTGGACAGATCTGAACATCAGATACACATGCACAAAGAAAGAGGGAGACTTGGGGGTTGGAGATAGCAAATTCCACGTTTTTCGTTTTTTTTTCTCTTGTCTTTTTGACTTTTTTCCAGACTTTTTCAAATGACAAAAAAAAAAAAACTTCAGTACAGTATTCAGGTGGCTGCATTATTAATATGTTTCCATTTTTGTTTTACAATTCAATACATTTCAATCATTTAGATTGAACTGGTTGCCTGTTAACTCTAATTCCTTTTGATAATTGTTAGTTAGTGCAATCATCACTTTTGCTCATACTCATGACTATGGATTTGAACACAGCCCTAACTCAAATTGCTAAACATTGACACATAACTCTTTCCGCATTGTTTTAGTTATGTGTCTTGTTGAAGAGAATGGAAACTTTCTTTCAACCATTCTCTTGCCATCCATTTTATTCAGAGCCTGAGAGAGGAGATTGTCCTAATGGAAAAGTCTACTATAGCTGCAGGGGTCAGAGTGGGCGTGGATCTTCAGGTGTGGGCGTGGCCTGTGAACTGACCTGTCGAAACCTGATGCTGAACCTGACCTGCCCTCCCATGACCCCATGTGTACCAGGATGTGGATGTCCTGCTGGGTAATCACTGTCGTCTTTGCATTTGGAACAAATGTTTTGAAAAGTATGCGTGTCTATTGACACCAGAGCATGTAATGTTACAACATCTTCTTCAATTGGTGCAGGCTAGTGGCTCATAATGGAGAATGCTATTACCCGGAGAACTGCCCCTGTGCATGGCTCGGTCTAGAGTATCTCCCTGGAGAGACCGTGGACACTCCATGCTACCGCTGGTCAGTTTGTTTTAGTGTGCTTAGCTTCCATAATTCTGTTTTCTGTTAATGGGTGGGTCTTCAATTAGTGGAATTTTTCTGTTCCCTTTCTGTGTGTCTAATTACTATTTCCAAATTAAGAGTGTTGAAATGGTGTTGTCGTGAGCATATTAGATGATTAGATTAAATCAGCATATTAGAATGATTTCTGAAGGATCATGTGACACTGAAGACTAATGAAGAGTAATGATGCCACTAATTGAAGAATCATAGTGTACAGTAAGTGTGTATATTTAAGTAACATTTCACTTGGTTTCTCTGGCTCTCTCTAGTGTGTGTCATCGTGGGTTCTTTAACTGCACATATTCGCCATGTCCAGCGGTGTGCACCATTTACAGCGACCGACATTACCACACATTTGATGGCCTGGAGTATGATTATGTCAGCGACTGCCAGGTCTACCTGGTCAAGGTACTTCCTGAGTGTGCGTGTTTGTGATTTTGGGTACACTAGCAAAAAAAAAAAAAATGCAGACCTATAAATCTAATATTTGTTTATTTAGAAATTAGAGAATTTTTTTGAAAGTTTGGGGTCAGTATAGTAAATTCAAATGAACAGCATTTTTTTGATGTAGAAATCTTTTGTAATCACTATAAATGTCTTTTGTAATTTTTTTAAATCAATTTAAAGCATATCATAGGCTACTTAAGTATAATGTATTTTACAAAACAAAATCGTATTCACCCCAAACTTTTAAATGGTATTTACCATTTATAGGTTACAGGCATTACTGTATATTTCCCACCCTCCACTGTAAATATAACCATCGGTCATTTAAAAAACCCACAGTGGTCGACAGTTTTACCATGGTTTCTGGACATGTACCATGGTAATAGTGCTTTTTTGTGTGGGTAAGCTTAAATGTAAGAGTAAGCATATCTCTGTGTACAAGTGCTGTAAAACGGTGACGATCGTTTGCCTTGTGTGCTGGTCTTAGGACCAAGTGGAGAGGTGCTTACCAGTTTGCCTTCAACAAAGGGTGTGTTTCACCAGTTGAACGTGTTGCACCTTTAAACCAAATAATTTTTAACGAAGGGCCAAAGAGTGGGTGCGTGTGTGTGTGTGCTCTCACACATTGTGGACTTCAGTAGGGACGGATAAAGTAGCAGGAAAAGAGATCTGCTTCTACCGCCACTAATCTTGGGAAAATCAGAGGGGATTTTTAATTAGAACAGGGCTGTGGTAATGGAGCCAGAGTTAATGTCAGTCCCAGCACAGAAACTCAGCAAAGAGCCGCACATAACAAAGAGCAATCTGTTCCCTATCAGCCTACGCAATGCAACCTGCTACTGCCCTTAATGACTGAGAAAGTGTGTATGCATGTGTGTGTCGTTTGTGTGTGTGTGTGTGGATGCTTAAGATGCAGGTGAATAGACTTTGGTGTCTCCTAAAGGCCAGTGATTCTCTGAGGAGTCTACTGATCTACCCGGGGGACAGACTTTTCCATCACGACAATAAGAAATGGCTTTAGTCACACACACACACACACACACACACACACACACACTCACAACAACACACTAGGTTTCGTTACTTAAAATATGATATAGCACTGCATTGATTATTTAAATATGATGTCACTTTTCAATGTTAAATTACTTTCTCTTGTCCTAGTTTAATATGCAGATATACAGATCTATAATTAAGACATTCATTGGTAGGTTTCCTGAAGAGTGTAAACAAAGTGGTGCTTTCAAAACATTGTTCGTTTGAGCGGTCTGACATAACAGCTTCTTGCTCAACCAATGGGATGAGACTGGGGTGGGATTACTGTTCAAAAGATTAAGTCTCTTATACTCACCAAGGCTGCATTTATTTGATCAAAAATACAGTAAAAACAGTAATATTATGAAATATTTTTCCAATTTAAAATAAGTTTTCTATTTTAATATATTTTAAAATGTAATTTATTCCTGTGATCAAAGCTGAATTTTCAGCAGCATTACTCCAGTCTTCAGTGTCACATGATCTTTCAGAAATCATTCTAATATGCTGATTTACTACTCAAAAAACAATTCTTATTATCTATTTTGAAAACAGTTGTGCTGGTTAATATTTTTGTGGATACCATGATTTATTTCAGAATAGAAAGTTCAAAAGAACACTATTTACTTGAAACAGATATTTTATTATAAAAATCTTTTTGATCAATTTAATGCATCCTTGCTGAATAAAAAGATTAATTTCTTTAAAAAAATCTCAAGTAAAGGTGTTGTTTTTCAGAGATAGAAATGATAAAGTGTCATGTATCAATTGCACACTATAATTGCGTCAATCTTGTATCTAAATGTAGAGTGTTGGTGAGACGGAGGTGTCCATCATGGCTCAAAATAAAGATTGCTATGAAAGTGGCATTGTCTGCATGAAGTACCTGCTCATCTATGTTGGACTTACTAAAATCTACTTCAGTGACAAATCTGGTAAACCTGTGAGTAAAAGACATATCCCATCTATAGCTGATTAATGGCACATTTGTCCTTTCATAAACTAGGAGACTGGTAATTGTTTCTGTTATCTTGTAGTCTGTATTTACTGTAGTCTGTGTTGATTTGAACTGGTTTGTGCTTGTCCTCCAGAGCTCATCTACTGTTGTGGGAAGAGGATATGAGTTTCAGCTATGGAGTGCTGGATACTACACTGTGGTCCACTTTCCTGCTCAAGATCTGACCATTTTATGGGACCGCAAGACCACTGTCCATATTCGTGCTGGACCCCAGTGGAAGGTCAGAGTCGTTCTCTCTGAATCAGCAGTATAGTTTAATACTCTATAAACCATTTTTCTTATTATAATGTATTTGACTGTGTTTTTAGGGTCAGATGAGTGGTTTGTGCGGAAACTTTGACATGGTAACAGTTAATGACATGACCACAGCTGGACATATGGAGGTCAGTAACGCACAGGCCTTTGGAGACAGCTGGGCTGTTGGACAGGTATGACACTTCAGGATACTATCAGACTGGAGTACACTAAATGTACACTACTGTTAAAAAATTTTGGGTCAGTAAGATTTTTCTTTAAAAGAAATTAGTTTTTTTTTTCAACAAGAATACATTAAATTGATAAAAAGTAACAGTAAAAAAAATGTATGCTGTTACAAAAAAAAAAAAAAATTAAAATAAATGCTTTTGAACTTTGTTCATCGAAGAATCCTAAAAAACAAATCACAGTTTCCAAAAAAAAAAAAAAATGAAGCAGTACAACTGTTTTCAGCACTGATATTAGTTCTTGAGCAGCAAATCAGCATATTAGAATGCTTTCTGAAAGATCATGTGACACTGAAGACTGGAGTAATGATGCTGAAAATTCACAGGAATAATTACATTTTTTAATATAGTAAAATAGAAAACTATAAAATTGTTAAAAATGGAAAATTATTGAAATAATATTTCAGCTTTTACTGTATTTCTGAACAAAGCCTTGGTGATTATAAAAACCTTGTTTTAAAAATATTTTAAAAATCTCACTGAACCCCCCCCCCCGGTAGTATATTCTTAAAATTTTTCATGCTAACCGTGGTTTCTGCCATAGTTTTATTACTAGTGTAAAATCATAGTAAACTGTACTGTACACTGCCGAGTTACACTTGAAGTTTAGATTGACTAAACAGCTTTCGTGTGTTTATGTGTGTGCAGTGTGAGAGCGACTTTGTAGTTCACAGACCGTGTGAAGGAGATCTCAGTCGGCAGCCATATGCTAAGCGGGAGTGTGCCCTTCTCTACAGTGACGTATTTGCTCCATGTCACAATGTGGTGAGCAGCTCTCCTCTGGGGTTTAACAACACATTTGGCCTACAGATAAAAAGGCCACGTCTTACCCACAGCCACACACAGGCTGGAAGACGACATCATATAGACACACACACATTGTCTGTGATGAACCATCTGATAGAAAATTTGAGATGGTTTTGCCATTCAATATCTGGCCACTAGGGGGCTGTAAAGGTTTGAAAAGCGAGACCATTCCACCATTAACACATTCATGTGGAAGTCAATAGTCCTGAGTGTGTGTTGCATAACCAATTGTGTGTTTGTGACAGGCTAATTGGGATTTTAGGGATCCATGTATTGTGTGTAACTAATCCTTGTGGTCCCAAAGGTGGATGTGACCTGGTTTTATAAGAACTGTCTGACGGACACCTGCAACTGCAACCGTGGGGGTGATTGTGAATGTCTGTGCACCAGTATTGCAGCATATGCACACAAATGCTGTCAAAATGGTGTCGCAGTGAACTGGAGATCCCCCAGCGTGTGTCGTGAGTACAAGCACACACATGAGGAAGCAAATGAACTTTTGACCCGTTTGTGCTGTCTCTCATTGAGGTTAATGGGTCAAAGACGGAAAGGGGTTTTCAAGCATCAAAACAATAAAAGTTTAATACAGCTTCAAATTAGAATGTGTCCCGTTTCATTTTTTTTTTATCTGAGCAAAAAATAATGACATATACTTTTTTTCCTTGATTTATAGAAGACACCCACTTAAATGTAATTCAGTGTAACAATAGCTCATATAACAAGAAATCTTGTCAGGCATATTTAGAACCAGAATCATTAGATGACTTTAAAATACTTTTTGTCATTTAAAATCTAAAAATTACATTTTGTCATTTTAAATCTTTACCAATCTTTGCCACTATCCTACAAACCACTAGGTTTTACCTATTTGTCAGCAGTTCTTACGTTTTTAATCATTTGAAATATAATGAAATTTATGATCACATTTTCTTTTATATATTTTAAGTACAGGTCAGAATGAGTATGTTATTCCATTTTTACATAAATATGTATCTGTTACGCTGATTGACGATGGAACATTATTTCATCCATATTTTGACATTTTATATTCACAAAAGTTATTTGAAACATTAACCCCCGGTTTCACAGACAAGGCTTAAGCCTAGTCCTAGACTAAAATGTAAATCTGAGCTGTTTCAACTGAAAGAAACTTACACTAACTGATCTTAAAATATATCAGTGCCTTTGTTTTGTCTCAGGATGAACACCAGTAATGTTTTTTTCTAAGCATGTTTATAAAAATTACTTAAATGTCCTAATTAAACTATGGCCTAATCCTGGTTTAGGCTAAACCCTGTCTATGAAACCGGGCCTAAAGTAGATTAGATTAGATTCAACTTTATTGTCATTATGCAGAGTACAAGTACAGAGCTAATGAAATGCTAATAAAGTAGACACTTTACTTGCATTTAATATGCTTTCTATTTATATAAAATCACTCTTTTAAATTTAATTTGATGAGGACACCAAAATGAGATGTCTTGTCTTTGGCCCTAATAACCACAGACAAACTAACATTCCTAATGCAAAACTAACCCAGCATTCAGTTTATACTTTTCAAAACTGCTCCTCTTTGCTGTCAGGATCTGTTTATTTAATCAGACTTTGATTCCGTATTCTGTTTAAGCTGCAGATTTATCACATTAAAAAAAGTTAAATGCGCAGCTAATGCTGTTTCATGTTGCTTTTTAAGCTGGTAATGTTGAAATAACGCATGCATACTCATAATACTACGTGATTGCGGCTAATATAAGTATTTTTCTTTTAACAGCATATGACTGTGAATATTACAACCAAGGTAAGAATTATTTATTCTGTTTATTTGCCTAGAATACTTCTGTAAGCACCAGAAGATCTTGGCGCTAAGTACCTTTTTATTTATGTATGTTTGTTTAGAGTTGGGAGAGGGTCCGTTCACTCTGTCCAGCGCAGAACAGAATGACTCTGCATGTGTGTTTGGGGCAAATGTGAGCAGTGGTGAAGTGTTTCCCCTTCTGAGGACCAATGCACAACCCAGCACCATTTTCCACTTCATGATCACAACTGGACTATATAAGGACCGAGCTTCCAGTAAGCACATACTCTTCACTTCAACAGCAAAACAAATAAGTGAAAGAAATCGCAGAAGAAAAAGATTAAAACTAATATGCAATCAAACACGTGCTTAAATGCAAAATACAATTACCTGGTGTTGTCATTTTGTTGGAGTGGATCAGTTTGCATTAAGTGCTGCTCCACACAACTCCATCTTTGCAAGAGCTGTGAGTTTGGGTCACTTACAACGTGCATTTGAAAAAACAATGCACAAACCACGTTCCCAAATTCTGACGAGAATCATTTATAAATCCCTTGTCAGCAAAAGAGAAGTCTCTGCGGTTTTCTGTCAAAATAAAAGCTCTATATTTAACATTTGAAAGCAAAGAAATTAATATTATATTAGTATATTAATATTAAATATTAGGATTGTAATTTTACTGTTGTACTGTAAAATAAAACAATAATAATAATATCAATAATAATAATTGTTTTGTATTTTACAGTACGATAGTATTAATTGCTCTAGTAATGTATTTCTTAATTGATTTGTTTCATTTTTATAATTGAAATAATTAAATTAAAATATTATTTTGAATAATAATTATTATTAAAACAATAGTATTATTGCAACTGAAATATTTCTTTCTTTATTTATTTATAATTTAAATAATAATAATAATAATAAACGACTGAACAAAATTGACCAGCTTCTGAAAAAAATTATACATGGTTTATCTCTACCATTTATTTTTAGGCTGAATACTAGAATCTACTGATGTTGTATTTGGTATTTTGCACTGTTTCAGGACTTCCTGTTGTTTCACTGGAGTCTGCAGAGAGGCCTAACTACTTTCTGTGTGTTACTGGGAACCGTGGGTTACGACTGGAACACTGGCAGCCCGGGGAAGAGTTCAGACGGAAGGCGACCTTCATCCACCACCAGGGTCTGTGGTTACCTGGGCGATCGTCCTTTGAGTTGCAAAATCAGAAGGGTGTCTTCCTCACTCTCTCTCATACACACGCACGTGTTCAGAACTACGATCACTCATACACCTTCAAAATCAGCAGCAGTTTTATCACTGAGGGTAAGACCGGTCTGCAAATATCTATATATCAAATAAGCTGTGCAAATATAAAGTTTTCTTATCATCAGGCCCTACACTTATTGTGGAATGGATATAGATATAGTGCAGTGTATTAAAGAGAGCAGGCACACTTATTGGAAATGTGGAGTTCTGCTGATGCATGTCAAATAAGCTCATATTACACCAAACATACACTCAAAAAGCTCCTATAAAACAACAAGCTTACCAACCTCATTTGCAGTGCTTTCTCTAATGTCTCTAACATTATGATGGCTGTGTTCCTGCATTTTAGAGAGCAGTTTTGTGATCCCCTACCGCTTGATGTGCGAATGGAAGTATCATGCATGTGCCAGTCCATGTGTGAAAACATGCAACGACCCCGATGCCACACGCTGCCTGTTTTTACCTCCGTAAGATCATGTGCTTATGCCAATACAATAATATATATGTGACAATTATACAAAAGGTGCTTGGTAAGGCAGGTATTATACATTGTCATGTTTCACTACAAAATCAAAAGGAAGATATTTATGAAAATTAAGTCTTTAGGACTAGGGGACGAGGCCTCTAGGGGGCCTCAAGATGATAAAAAATTAATTAATTAATAAATCATTAATATATTAAAACAATCAAACTAATCTAATTTAAAATGCAAAAACACTTGAAATCTAGATGTAAACTAAAATGTATTTTATATCATATAAATAAAATATATAATAAAAGTAAAATAATTTTATTAAAAAAATTAATTACCTCAATAACTGTTGTTTTCAGCTGAAGAACACACAGTACAGTTCTTAAAACTTTTGAAGTCACAAAATGAATCATGGCTACTTAATTTAATTAAAATCAACACTCCCAGATTTTGTTAATGAAAAAACTTAATATAAAACAAGCCTCTTTATCATAATTACAGCAAAAATACTGAAAATAGCTGATACATAGCATGGAGCCTTCAAATATTGTGTCGCTCAACGGGGGGGGAGCCTCCGAGTCAAAAAGTATGAGAACCACTTCTTTGGGAGCATTAAGAGTTTAGCTCTGTGACATTATCATGGCAGTTAAACACTTAAAATCACTTAATACTCACTTAATATACTTAAAAGCATACTTTTTTACAGTAATGAAAATCATTAATGAGGATTATAAAATAAAATAAAGACTAAATCAAAAAACTAAATTAAAACATCTGGACACATTGCAGTAATTCTGGAGTGAGAATGTATGTGTTTGTCATGAAAATCACAATGCATAATAAAATGTTAAACAGGCTACATGTTCTTTATCAAAAGGAGGAATTTTCTCATATTGCTATGAGATTCACCTGCGCAATTTCTTCAGAAAAAGTACAAATCCATATCTGTTGTCTTTCACTCTCTGTTCTGGTTTAGGGTTGAAGGTTGTTTTCCACGTTGTCCCAAGTCTATGCTGTTGGACGAAGTGACCAGGCGGTGTGTTTACAAAGAAGACTGTACGTGTGAAACCATCATTCGCATCACTTTCATCATCATCCTCTCTTTTATAAACATTTATACACACTGTTAGATTTGTCTTAGCACCTCTGTTGTTTCTGATGTGCTTGCAGGTGTGATACTATCCCCAACTCCGACTCCTTACATGTTCGTGACCCAATCAAACAGAACCACAGCAGCTCCAACCTCTGCTCCTACACTCACAACTACAACCACAACAACTCCTTCCACCACAACGTCAACACCAAGCACCTCTCCGAGCACAACTGCCAGTACTACAATCATAACTACACCTTTAGAAGCAGATGATTTAATTGGCAGTCCAACTACACCCACATCACCACCAACCACAGTCTCTTCAACTTTGGCCACCACCACCTCTACTGAAACTCCCACAACTCCCTCTCCACCAACCACAGAACCCCCTCTAGTCAGCACTGCCCCGCCCACTACAGAGCCCATAACGACAGTTTTTACCACTTTATTATCTACCTCGACCACAGAGGTACCGACCACTCCCGAGCCCACCACTGAACCAGAGACAACGTCTCCAACAACCACCATCCCGCCTGTTACAACCACCACTGTCTTTACAACCGAGACCACAACTTCAGAACCGACTTCAACAGCCATCACCACAGAGACAACATCTGTCTCCACAACGACCGAGGTGCCCTCAACTACCACAGCAGCAGTACCAACAACTTCTGAAATATTGCCTTCACCCTCCCCTTCACCTGAGACTGCAGGAATAACAACAGTTCTTCCTCCATTCCTTCTACCCACAGGGCCCTGCACGGTAAGAGTTTGTGTGTTAGGGTTGGTCATTCTTATTAAATATTTTAATTTTATAGTATTCAGTGATATTCATGGTAAAATATACTTTAAATATGTAATGGAACGATGTTTGTAATGTTCAGTTCTGTTAATGGTTTATGAATAAACAGTGAACGAATAAGAGCCATAACACAAATACATTCAAAGGACAAGACATCTTTCTAGTGTTGTTATTGTTAACTAAAACTAAAACTATTAAAAATCATTTTCATGAATTTAAATAAAGCTGAAATAAAAAAAACTAAAAGAGAAAAAAAGAGTTTAAATATTTTAAATCGAAATATTATAAAATATAAAACTAATAAAAATTGCAAAAGCTCATAACAAAATTAGTAAAACTTAAACAAAAATGAAAACTGAAAATGTAAAAATAAAAGCTAAAAATGAATACTATAATAAGTATATAAACAATACTAAAATCACACTGTTGCATGCAACAGTAAACATCATGGCCAATGTAGTTAAATTGTTGAACGAATAATTCTGAAGACATTTTTTTTAATAAATCGGTCAAAAACAACCACACAAATCAGTCTTGATCTCATGTGTTGAATTTGTTTGAATCAGTTTAATAACTCACTAACTGAATCAGAGAATCGCTTGTTGACTCACTCCTCATTCAAATGAAATTTTCTGAAAATGAAACTGAATAAAAGCTTTTACTTAACTGTACGTCCACCTAAGACTCGTCAAGTCTCGTTACACCCTTAAATTGGTGTAATTAGTCAGTGGTTGTTCAGACAACAACTTGCAGGTAAGATTAAGAATCAGAGAATTGTTAAAATCTCATTCCTAGTATGTCTGAGTGTTCTAAGAAAAATATGTTTTGCCAATGATATGTTTTGATTCATCTTTCCTGATATATCAGTGATGGATTCAACAGAGTTGACGTCTCCAATTTCCCTCCCTGACCTGGATACCTCTCTGACACATTTACACACACATGCTCATAAATATTCACATCTTCAAGATTAGTCCGTAATCCACATAGGGTGAACACTACTTCCAGTCTTAACTCCTTGTTCTTGAGTCATTCCTGTCCACTTGCCAAGATGTTGATGCCCTGAGGGAAGAATCATGAGTTAAGATGCAGTACAGTGAATAATTGATGAATCTGTCATAATATAACACAAGAACAGGCATCAGAAAAGATAACTGATCAATGCGTACTACCTGAAATCACCCCAAGGTGCCTTATATAGTTTTTGGTTTTGGTTTTGGTTTATGTGCTGTCTGTCTCATGAACGTCTCTGTTTTGTATCCATACAGCCTCCGTATTCATTACGTGTGGATGAGTGCAGTGAGTACATCTGCTTTAATGGACAGCTGATGCTGCATAATTCCTCTCAGCACTGCAGATACAACATCAGCCAGCCACAGTGCAACCTGCTGGGTACCCCGATCCAGATCAACACAGACCCCTGCTGCCCACTGTGGCAGTGCCCATGTAAGACATACACACAGAGCTTTGAGCTTTGCTTTAGATGGGAGGTGTTTATATCTGTGGTATTTTAGTAGTAGTCATACTATTATAGCGTTTATTAATATTTTAAGTAAGCTTTTATTTTTATATATACAGTATATATATATATATATATATATATAGTTTTTTTATTATTATTATTTTAAGTTATTTTTAGTATTTTAGTATTTTTTTATGTTTCTACTGTATGTAGATTTAATTTATTTTCAACTTATTTCAGTTAGTTGCAAAGGCAACATTTCTAATTTTCATTTTTTTTGGTTTAAAAGTCTGTTCACACCAAGGATGGTAACCGATAACTATAACAATAACAATAACACTTAATAGGCTATACAGTTTTAAAAATAATTCTAAATGGATAAGAATATCCACAACTATAATGATAATAACACAGAGAAATTGTATCATTGGAATTACTTTCAAAATTATTTTTTCCAGTTGATGAATGCTAAAAACCTTGAGAGCCAATCAGTCTCCATTCTGCTTTAAAGAGCTCGAGCATTTAAAGCGGCAGATGACAAAACTGCAGCGCACACTTAGAATAAACATGATCATGCATTGATGTGGACACTAGTAAAGTTATCTTTATAGTTATCGTTCTTGGTGTGAACAGGCCTTAAGTTTTTCATCTAATATTTATATTTTATTTCAGTTACTGAAAACAATTTTTCATAGTTTTAGTTAACAATAACAAGACTGATTGAGTTAAATAAAGCATTAGCATCAGGAACATTAAATACCTTATTGGCTTTTGATGTTTGACTGTGTTTGTGTGTGCTGTCAGGTCGCTGCTCTATAATCTCTGATCTGCGTGTGATCACGTTTGATGGGAATAATGTGGCTCTGTATGATATCGGTTCTTATATTCTGGTCCACCTGCCCAGAGAGAAAATAGTCGGTCACATTGAGAAATGTCCAACCAGTGAGGTAAACCCATGCTATCACTCTACTGTCTCTACTGAAGAAATGTACTGTCTTCTATATATGCTTTTCACATTTTATTAAATGGTTGACTTTTGCTTTCAGAGTGTGAACTACATCAGAAGACCTGTAAGTGTGTTATTAGCTTATTTATGTTAAAATGTTATCTACTGTATTATAATCATCTTAATGAGGATCACAAGCTCTTTTACTTTCTCTCTTCCTGTTAGACTCCCTCTGGTGGAACCTCTGGTCTGTGTTTTAAGAAGCTTAACATTACATTACAATCGTACAGAATTATGATCAACCGCTTGGACCGGAAGGTAATGCTGGCAAGATTTTACCTGTTTAGTCATGAAGTTATGTTGTTCTAAACACAACAAAACGCAAAGCTGTATTTTTAGTAGCTATTATTTCAGCAGCCATTAAATAATATATATTGTTTGTTAACTGAGTAAAATCCAAGAAAATGGCAATTGAAATTTGTTAACCAGGCAAAATAAATCATTCTTATTTATTTAAAAGTAAAAAAATTATCATAATTAATGAATCTTGTGTCTACGCTTAATTGTGGCTCATAAAAGTGATTTATGTTGTTGAGTAACAATGGTTTGATCCGACACAGGTTTCGGTGAATCAGATTACGGCACGGCTTCCTCTTACAAGGCAGAACCTCCATATTGATGACACCGGGACCATGTACATCATTAATACACCTGGTGGGATCAACATAAAGTGGTACCACAGCACTGGCATCATGGTCCTACAGTACACGGCTCCTGATAACACCTCCACTAGGGGGCTCTGTGGTCAGTGTGTTGTACTTGCACTTTGTAGACAACTGTGACCATGAAATCAAATATGTCCCCGTTTACTTTCTTAATCAGTATCTGTGATCTTATTGTGCACAAATCATCAATGCATGTTTGTGCTAAAGAAGAAAAATGCTTTTATAATCTTTCATCAAAATGTAAACTTTTCTGCTGATGTAATCAGGTTTCATGGGTGGGGAAAAATATTTGTAAACAATAATATAATATCCTACTTTTAACAATATGTCCAAACCCGGATAAAAAATGTCTCACCCTGCAGGAATATTTATTTAGTTTCATTCTGAAATATGTCACATTCTAGAAGCTAAATGTGTTTTTTCATGTTGCTTTTAATAATTTAGCAGCCTTCGGTCATTTGTGGTCATGTAAGTGTGTTTGATCTATTTTGTTGCCAGCGTATTTTGTTTTCTTTCTCAGGATGTTGTAATGGTAATCCAGCTGATGACCTGCGGCTGCCCAACGGTACAGTGGTCCAGGATATTGAGGACATCCCAGTATTTCTGCACGGATGGATGGTGGATACGTCAGAGGATACAGATTACTTCCGCAGAGTGGGAGACAACTGCACCACCGGCAACTGCTCCAAATGTTTCACCATGCTCAACCAGAGACCTTTCTCTAAATGTCACCACAAGGTACTACACACAAGCTTGAATACATATTAATGTGCAGGCATCCCATTTATGTCCATTGCTTTTAATAAGCTATTTTTAAATACCATTGATTAACGATAGCTATAAAATCTTATTTAGCTTGTTCACATTTTAAATAATTTAATAATCATTACATTTTTGACATACCTGTACATAATTTATACCATACCATATACTGCATTAACCCTTATAATGGTGTTGTTTTACCCTCCCCCCCCATTTTTAACTATGTTTTTATTGTTGACTAAAACTAAAACTATTACAGATCATTTACATTAATTCAAATAAAACTGAAATAAATAAAATATAAATAATAATTAAAAATAAAAAAAAACGTTGAAATTTTAAATGTTGCCTTGGCAACTGAACTTTATTCATTACTAAAAAAAACTTTATTTATTACTAAATAAAAGTAAATAAAATTTTGAAGTTGAAAAAGTTAAAATAAAGATAAATCAAATCAAAATAGTAACAAAAGCCCATAACAAAATTACTAAAGCAAACAAAAATATCAAAATATAAATAAATACTATAATAGTATATACTGTAAATAGTATTAAAACAACACTGATTTTTCCTTTAATTTGACGTTTTGCTAATATTCTGGGGAAATTTAGAGAAATTTCATCCCCACTGGCTTGTGAAAGTTCATACTTTACACTACATGTGACTTGACTATTTTATATTGGATTAATTTTCCAAATGTTGTTTTAAAGGTTTCTCCAGATCACTTCTGTGATAAGATATGGGCTGGTGACCTACATTATAAAGAGCATGAGTGTGACTTCCTGGCTGCTTATGTGGCCATTTGTTACACGCATCAGATCTGTTTCAGCTGGAGGAAAAGCAACTTCTGCCGTGAGTGTGTTTACAGATACTGTTTGGACGCATTTTCATAAAGGTTTTTGCTTGAATGCTTATTTTTTGACTGGTAGCATATTTTTTCACTTTTGCATATTTGTATGTGTTTGTACATGCAGCACTCAAATGTCCTCCTGCTAAAGAATATAAACCCTGTGTGAATACATGTAAGACTCGGACATGTCAAAACCGAGATTACTATGAGGAGAGCACCTGTACTTCTATCAGAGAGGAGTGTGTTTGTAAAAGTGGTACCATCCTGCACCGAGCAGACTCTGCCTTCTGTGTCACCGAGGACCAGTGCGGTGAGAATGCCACTCTATATGTTTGCTCGCATGAAAAATAAAGTGCTGTTGTGATAATGGCCTGTTATTTCCATGTGATCAGTGTGTACGGATAACGATGGTGCTCCACGCGCCCCGGGTGAGGTGTGGAACAGCTCTCTGCGTGGCTGCTGTCTGTTCAAGTGTCTGGAGAATGGTAGTGTTGTTCCTGTGGAACCCGAGTGCAGTTATGAACCTGCTCCGCTGTGTGAGAGGGAGGGAGAGTATGCAGTCGATGTACTGGAGGAAGGAGTCTGCTGTCCTAAGAAGATTTGTGGTAAAAAAACACATGGATATATAATTCACAAATCCATCAGAAATAGTATACCATCCTGGAACATTTGATGTACAATTTTTTTTTTTTATATACTATGAGCTGGAAAGCTCTAATCTCTAATGCGAATCTCACATACAATATGTACTACAGTTCAGAAGTTTGGGGTCATTTTTTTTTTTTAAAGACAATTATACTTTTACTCTTAAGTTGTGCATTAAGTTACTCTAAAATGACAATGAAGAGAATAAATGTATCACAGTTTCCACAAAATAAAAAAAATGAATCAGCACAACTGTTTTCAACATTGATAATAATCAGAAATGTTTCTTGAGCAGCAAATCAGCATATTAGAATGATTTCTGAAGGATCATGTGACACTGAATGCTGGAATAATGATGCTTAAAATTCAGCTTTGCATCACAGTAATAAGTAACATTTTAAAATGCATTACAATATAAACCAGTTATTTAAAAATGCAGTAATATTTCACAATATTACTGTTTTTATTGTATCAAATAAATGCAGTCTTGGTGAGCACAAGAGACTTAATTCAAAAACATTAAAGTTGACAAAAATCTTCATTAGATACATGCAAAACATTTAGATTTTATCTTTCTGCATGAAAATTATTTATCATGTTTGTTTGTTCCCTTTCTCTTTTTATAAATATGTTTATTAATGTTATTTACCTGTTTTTGTTCTTGTCATGAAAATAGCCTTAGATGCCGATATGGCACAAAACATCCAAATAAATAATGAAACAAATCAGATATGCACATAAAAAATGTACAGTATTTCCAAGAAAATATGCATGACTAATGCTAGTGTCTTTGTGTGTAGAATGTAACCTCACCATCTGTCAGAGTGAAGTGCCCAGCTGTGAGAATGGAGACAAGCTGGTGATTGGCTACAGCGCTCTGTCCTGCTGTCCCGAATACAGATGTGGTAAGAGCTCATGTAATCCTTACTCTGATTGGCTGTTTATTTGGTCAGTGGACAAAGGTCAGACTTCTGATTGGTCTCTGTTAGAATGTGATCCGCTGGCATGTCAGAGTGTTCCTGCCCCGATCTGCAGAGAAGATCAATTCCTGGTGGAGGTCAGAGGGGCACACGCTTGCTGCTACAGCTACATGTGTGGTAATAATATATTATAAATACTTGAATACTACAGCTGACATTCTCATCTCTATGTTGACAATACATTCATTTTTGTATTAAATTATAATTAACAATAAAATAATTATCAGAAGGTTATGTTTTTTTAGTATTTAATTATACTGGCACACACACACACACATATATAATTTAGTACTAAACATATGATTTAAAATAATTAAAACTAGTAATTGTGAAGCCTGTATAAAGTATATATAATTCACTATAAATGTATATAAATACACAAAGATATAAAATCATTTATAATGCTTTAAAATATACATTATACTATAAAACATATTTACATAAAATACTCTTAAAATGTTCATCTTTTGTGATTTTACTGTGGCATGCTATAGTAATAATTTGAATATGTTTTGCAGTGTGCGAGTCCTGTATTGACCCTGTACCAGTGTGTCTGCCTGGAGAGATACTGGCTGTGGATGTGAACACCACTAATCACTGCTGTCCACAATATCATTGTGGTAGTTATAACAAACACACTAGCAGTCACTGTACTGAAGTAACCAGTCATTTTGTGTTTCGTAATGAAAGGAGAAAATGAGGTGTTTAAAGGCTGTGTCTTGCTCTTTCAGTGTGTGATATGAGTCTGTGTCCTGAGCCCAGTGTGAGTTGTGCTCCTGGAGCTGTGCTGGTGAAGAGACCCGTGCTGGACAGCTGCTGCCCAGAGGCACACTGCGGTACTGGACACATGCACACTTACCTAGATATCTAAACAGTGACTTCCCTGTGACTTCTTTTTGTTTTTAAGATAATCAAGATAATTATACTTACTACAGAATAACCCTTACTCAAACCCTCAAATTCTCCTTTTGACATTTTAGAAGGCATTATTTTGTCCCTTTATGCACTATTATTCCTTTTGTGAATAATTATTATTTTTTGTTGATTTAGAAAACTTCTGTGGACATTTTTTCAACAGTTCTCTCCTAAATAAAGCTAAACTAAAACATGCACAAGCTCACAGATAGATAAATAATACACTAAAAAGTAACATGCTATTGGCATGTGTTTTGGCATGAGTATAGTGTAAACTGCAAGATATTCTTTGTACACTACCATTCAAAATTTTGGAGTCTGTAAGATTTTTAAGAAATTAATATTATTATTTAGCAAGGATGCAAAAATGTATCAAAAGTGACAGTAAATATATTTGTAAAAGTTCTATTCATCAAAGAATCCTGAAAGCACAACTATTTTCAACATTTCAGCAAATCAGCATATTATTTTTCTGAAGAATCATGTGGCACTGAAGACTGGAGTAATGATGCTGAAATTTCAGCATTGGATCACAGGAATAAATCACATTTTGTAATATATTACAATAGAAAACAATAATAATATTTCACTATATTACTGTTTTGAGAAGTAAATGCAGCCTTGGTGAGCAAGAAAATTCAAAAATCTTACCCACCCCATACTTTTAAATGGTAGTTTATGAATCAAAGTTCCTTGTAATGCCATCACTTTACCATGGTATTGCCATACAAGTATTTTTTATATACTTACACACAGTTTCATTTGTAACATTTGTTGTTTTTAGAATGTCAGTGTCACAACGTTACACTTCCTATCTGCACTGCGGTGAGTGTTTTAAAATGTATTTTTTATGCATTTTGTTGCCATAGTGAATTCTCCTGTAACCACAGTGTTTTACCGTGACCTTTGTGTTAAAGGGTGAAATGAAAGTGGAGGAACCAGACCCCGGCGGCCCGTGTGGATGCCCACTGTATCACTGCAGTAAGACTTGTACAAACACTAACACACTCCAAATGCCACACTATTCAATGAAACTGAAATACAAGTGCGTGTTTATGTGTCTCTGTGTGTATGTGTGTGTAGAGAAGGCAGAAGTGTGTCTGTTTCAGGGCGTGACGATATTGAACCCGGGCCAGTCTATGGTGCAATACTTTGAGGGGGAACTGTGTTACACCGTTCAGTGCCTCACACATAAAGACCCCAGCACCGGGTTCTATGCCATGGAGGTTACCACTGCCAACTGCTCTGAGAAGTGTGAGCCTGTAAGTCACATGACTAATGCAACTTTCAGTATATGTATTAACAGATACTTCCACAAATATGAAAAGCATTATTTTCCATGAAATTCATGAAAATGAATTTGAAAAGGGATGTAAGATTAAAGAAAATATCTCTTTTAAGATGAAAGAAAATAGCTCTTTTAAACTAAATATTTCAATGTACAATATAGACTTAGGTTAGTCCAGTGGTTCTCAAAAAAACACCTGCAACACTTGAAACATTGAAAAATAGCATACAGCGAATAACTGTTATTATTATTATTATTATTCTCTCTGTAATTTTTCATTTGTATTTATTTATTTAGTTGTTTGTTTGTTTGTTTTTTTGTGGGTTTCATGCTGTCCTCTAAGGCATAGGACACACACAGGCCTTTCCTCCTCACCAATGAAATTAACACCGTATCTACACCGGATGCGAGTGGCAAAATACAGTAGAACCCATTATAATCAGTGACACTGTTTACACTGGATGCAGCGCGACACGACGAGTCCCCGACATTAAACTGATGCCTTGTTTTATCTATGACGCACTGACACAAAGTTAAAATGATTTGCAACGGTCACTTTGTCGCGTCCAATGTAGACTGTTGTGGCGCGATGCGACAACTGTCCGGTGTAGACACGGTGAGTGAAGCCAAGAGCAAGATATGCCTCGTCATATTTTCTATATTTAGCTTTTGAATGACCAGCACCTGCCTGGGTCTGTGCGACTTCATCTATGGCTTTTCTCTTCCCTTTCACACACCGATCCATCTCCCATTCAAAGTTACGTCCTTTGGCTGTTTACTGTTTTATTTATTTTCTTTTTCTGCTGATGGCCCCCCACACTTTGAGAACCACTGGGTTAGTCAGTCATAACAGAGGTGCAGCACCAGTTTCAGCCATCTAAGGGTTTTGGTGCAAGAAAATTTTAATAACATTCAATAAGTGGATTTTAGGGAATAAACAATGCTTCAGAAGTGTAGAATATGGCCTATTTTGCACAATACTTTATTATATTTACATTGAATTTTCCCAATATTATGTGATTTTCTTGTATTGTGTGTTATGAATGTATTATTTATGTATTTTTTTGCATTTATATTTTTATATATATATATATATATATATTTAATTTTTTGATATTTTAATATTTTTTTATATTTTTGTTACTCTAGCATCAGGTTTATGTCCAATCGTCTGATCCACATGTGTGCTGTGGCTCCTGCAAAAACATCTCATGCTCATATCCCAGTGAAAACGGGACTACAGAAGTATTTATGGTAATCTACACTCACCGTCTGGTACTTTTTGTTAACATATAAAATGATATTCAGAAAAATCTAATTTTTTAAAATGGAAGAGTTTATTGAACCTTTAGACAAAATATTTTTTAAATCTATATGCATATGAGTTTTTGTTGAGTATTTGATATTTGATACATCAGGCTTTTATGGCTCATATAATGTGATATAGGGGAATATGGAGCTCATTCTCGAGGAAAAACACCTCAATATTATTCAGGAGCAAAAATATGCAATTTGGTGCAGTTGCTGACATTCATATGACCAAAACGTAAGATGAAATTCTGATGCTTCTTTATAACAGTATAGCAGACATGAATTGCATATAAATATTACTTGTCACTCTATATATTCCAATAATATGTCTAAGTAAGATAATATTTAAATGCTTAGTTTTATGATCATATAATATACAAAGATAATTGACAGATTTACAAATAAACATTCCTCAAAAGCCTGATATGTAATTTTTGATACATTTAAACATGATTTCTCTGAAAAATGATGAACCTAATTTGCTTCAGCCAAAGTAAGTGTTCATGTTGAAATATGACTAACAATCTAAAAGTTATTCTTGTGCTAAATTTATAACAATAAGTAAAGATTTCAAAGCAAAAAGCCCCGTGAACCACAACCTGAAGGGAGATGTTTTTACAATTATACAAATGGTCCTTTTACTTGCTAAAAAAGTACAGATTTTGATCATGCTGATGATTTAGAGTCCATAGAAATTGGCACATTAAATATGATCCAGTATGCTGTATAGTGTTACTGTAATCCTAAACTTACCCTTGAAAGAAACTTTCTGCATTTTGAGAGAAAAAAAAAGTCAAAAACATTATTCACTGTATTTGTGAACATTTTCCTCTTTGAGGATGTGCACAAATGAATGTTTTGTCAGATTTTCTGGGGGCATTTTTCCAGTAAATTTATCCACAAAATTATTGCTACTGTAGGTCAAAAACACGCACAAAACCACTTCATTGTTTTCATGAAATCCAAAAAGCCCGAGCCTCAAATGCATTAACCTGATAGTGTATTTTGATGTGGTTTGCAGGCAGGAAGCTCATGGGTGGCTAACTGCACACGCTTTGACTGTGTGGAGACTGCAGTAGGCGCAGTAGTTCTGGCCTCTGGAGTGGTCTGTCCTCCTTTCAATGACACAGAATGTATTCAGGTCTGACTAAAATCAATGCATTCTTATAGCTTTTCTGTAACAGTTTGTGTTGTTGTTGTTCTTCTAACCTCTGTGCTTTGTGTTTCAGAATGGAGGCATAGTTCAAACGTATGTGGACGGTTGCTGTAAGACATGTAAGTTAGAGTTTCTGGGGCTGGCTGTGCTTTCTAGGAATGCTGGGGGCTGTTTTGAACAGCCTGATGGAGAAGCAGTGCTGGGCTTTACTAGCTGCTGGTTGCGTTGTGGTTAGATGCTCCCTGTTGTCCTGGGGAAAAAATGAGCGCTGCTGTACACATCTCATGGGTCTCTTTCATTCTTTTCTTTCAGTTTCAATTTCATGTGCTTTTCCTTGTTTTCAATTCTCTCTATAATACAATGAGTGTACACGCCATGATCTGGGAAGAAATTTATATATTTCAGCACAAAACAAAGTGCTTACAGGGTTTTTGGGATGAATACTAATGAAAGCCAGATTGCTATATGGTTCTCCTCTCTATGCGTTCTTTACTTTATCTTTGTCTTTTGTGGCTCAAGCTGGATTTTGTGCTATGGGATTGGTGTTTGTGGTTTTTAACTGCCTCTTGTCAAAGCTTGGTGCTTTATGTACAGTATAAATAGGTTCAGATGAATGCAATCAGAATCAGTATGTACAGTAATGACTTGTTTGAGTTACCAATATGGGTTTTTCAGTTGCCCATGTTTCAGGTTTTGATCAGCTTAATGACATCAAATGATATTTATGCTAAATTTTGTAATGTCAAAGAATTTTTAAATTGTGATATCTAAGCCTAAAAAAAGTAATGGAAATTGATCAAATCTAAAAACAAGTTACAGAAATATAATACATTTCATACATTTTCATTGTCAATATGAAATTCTGCTTGTGTTTAGCTCTAAAATATTTAATAGGCTTGGAATTTTGTGAGTGAATTCGTTATTAAATGATTTTTAAAAATCCTTATCCAGTTGTCTATAATAATTAGAAAAATAATTGAAAAGTCATGGGAATGAATAGTTTAAATGGTTTGGGAACCCTATATTTTGCACAATATTTAATTGAAATGCACAAAAACAAATATCAACCAAATATTTGAGCATTTATTGTCTTGGGTTGCATTTCATAAAAGCGTAAACCTAGGTAGATGAATATATATTGGTCTATCACTAATAATAACAAAAGCATTTAATACATTTTTGAAAATGCATTTTTATATTTATATACACCTTGCTGTTCAAAATTTGGGGCCAGTAAAAGTTTTTGAGAGAAGTCTCTTATTCTCACCAAGGCTGCATTTATTTGACCAAAAAATACAGTAAAACAGCAATATTGTGAAATATTCTTACATTTGAGAATAACTGTTTAATAACTAATTTTAATACAGTATAATGGAAAATGTAATTTATTTCTGTGATGCAAAACTGAATGTTCAGCATCATTACTCCAGTCTTCTGTGTCACATGATCCTTCAGAAATCATTCTAACATGCTGATTTGCTGCTCAAGAAATATTTATTACTGTTATCAGTGTAGAAAACCTTTGTGCTGCTTAATATCTTTGTTGAAATCATGATGCATTTTTTTTCAGGATTCTTTGATTAATAGAAAGTTGAAAAACAGCATTTATTTGAAATAGAAATCGTTTGTAACATTATGAATTGCTTTACTTTTGATCAATTTAATGCATCCTTGCTGAATAAAAGTATTAATTTCTTTAAAAAAAAAATACTGACCCCAAAACTTTTGAATAGTAGTATATGTATTTTTGCATTACTTATAAACCAAGGAAAGCATATTGGAAAATGCTGCATGAATCTGTTTTTAATAAACTCCTAGATAAGAGCCAGTGGTCTTGATTACATTGGCATGGCATGCTAGAGGGATTCAGAGGTGATTTTGAGGAAAAATTCAACATGTCTGGCATGTGCCTTTGCTGGCTATGTGCTATATTTGCTTCTAACAAACTGGTATGTATTTTTTGTGTAAGCAGTGGGTCTGTGCATCTTTTTACGCATGAGGGCGCAGTTTTGTGTGTGTTCGCATTGGTTTGGGGCTCTTGCGTTTGTGCTGCGTGCTGGAAGCTTTACGAGCGACTTCAACCAAAAGAGTTTGTTATCGACTTGTGAGTTTGTGAACCTGCCCCTGTGTGTTTCTCAGGTGCTGGACTTGGTTTGTTGCCTTTTTCCGTTAGTCCAGTAACACCCACTGCTAGTACTAACTGTGATACAGGTACTCAATCATCTACTGAATTATTTTTATCTGTGTCTCATAACATTGTGTGTGTGTTGAAGAAAATATTTTACACTTATCACTTTCAGTCTTGCCATTATTTTCTTTTAGTTTGAGTGAACTGATTGATTAAGTGTGTGAGACATTTGGCCTGTAATAGAAATTTTATTTAATCACCCTCATGTTGTTTCAAACTCGTACACTATTTTTTTTCTGTGGAAAACAAATTTAAAATTTCTTAAATCTCATGCACCACCCTTATGTTTAATTCAGATATGACCTGCAGGTTTTGCAGCAGGTTTGATGTTTATTTTTATTACCTTTTTTAAAAATGAATATATGTATTTTTCGTATGTTTTCTTATTTAAAATAATAATAATTCCCCTTAGATTTTACAAAAAAAAAAGTCTTAATGCACTGAAATGTAATCAACATTTTATTGAATATTTAAATATGAATATTTTTAAAATTATTTTAATAATTATTTTTAATTGTTTTGGGGGAGAGACTTGATAGCATAATGAACTATAATGAACTTTCATTGAAAGAAATATCAGTATTGTTGTGGAATGACATGAGGGGTGAGTAAATAATGGCAGAATCATCATTTTTATGAACTGTTCCTTCATAAAAATGATGATACTCGCACTCATGAACATCTGTGTAAAATTCAGACACAAACACAGACACAACTGCATTGTATACACACTCATCCGCTGTCTCTCCAACCATCTCAGACACACAGCTGTGAAGTCTTGATTTATTTTCTGTGGAAATCCCCTGATAAATCTTCAAAACCTGTCCTACCGTTTGAACCTCCAGAATCCCTGTTTCAAAATTAATGAACTTGAAATTTATAACACTCACACACTGCCCTCAAAAGAGTTAAATGCCTTTCATTTTATCATTGTTATACAAACAAAAATTACATATGGGTGAAAAGTTCAGTTCTCAATGGTGCTACTCGATCATTGTCAGACAAATGTCACCATGGTAACTAACATGTCAATCAAGTGGGGCCCCCAAGGTGCAGCAATAATAGTCACTGAGCCTGCTGTGTTAATGTGTTTGGATGTGTGTTTGACTCATTGTTATAGCTGCATTTACAAAGATTAAACTCTACTTGGTGTAGCTGTCAAAACCGGCGACAGCTGAATACGTATCATAGATGAATATTCTAAGCTTGTGAAAATGCAGTACTAAACATCAATACGTTTTTTTATATGTATTTTATTATTAATAATGTTATCAAAATGTCACATATATTGTATAAGTACTGTATGAGTATGTTTAAAGTCAACGTAATATCTTATTGCATGTTCCTGAACATATTGCTCATTCTTCCATATATATATATATATAAAACAGTAGGTAATGCAGCCCTTCTGAAAAAAATCATTAGTTTTTTTATATGTATAATGTGATGCTAGTTAATGTAAAGTTACAGCAATAATAAGAAATAACAATAGTCAAATCCAGATGGATAAAAAATGTCCTGTTGACATATTTTCTAATTTTTCCATTTTTAATTCAATACATTTTAAATTATTAATTGTATTATTTTTTTATGTAATAAATGTTAATATCTTTTCTTCAACTCTGTGTCACATTGCAGAAGTAAATTGGCTTATAAATCACAGTTTCTCTCTGTGTGTGTGTGTGTGTGTGTGTGTAGGCAAAGAAGATGGTAAAACCTGTAAAAGAGTCGCCATCAGGACCACCATCAGAAAAGATGACTGTAGAAGTAACGCACCTGTAAGTGTGAAAGAACACTATGAACACTATTATTCTCTATTCTGTTCTGTACTGTAATCTATGAAATACAGTAGAATATAGTGTAATTCATCTTCTGGAGTGTTTACTGTTAACATAATCTCTCTTTATGTTTCTCTTCAGGTGACTGTGTACTCATGTGATGGAAAATGTCCATCTGCCACCATCTTCAACTTTAACATTAACAGTCATGCACGTTTCTGCAAGTGCTGCCGTGAGAACAGCCTCCAAAACCGCATCATTCAGCTGTACTGCACTCGAAATGCCACTACGGTGGACTATTACTTCCAGGAGCCAATGGACTGCTCATGCCAGTGGAACTGATTCCATGCGGACTGTGTGCAGTAAAGTTAAGATCTCAGTGAGAGCACTAGCTTGACGCAGACAGGCCCGAATACGACTGCATATACAGTACAGTATCTGTAAAACCGCAAACTACTAACACAATCACTGTATTTGGTTGTGTCTTTGATATCTATAATTTATCTGTAAGTACAGTAGGTTAATCAAACATTTATTCAAACAAGAACAACAAACTGCTGTTTAATTGGTGTATTGTTTAGATTTTAGTATTAACATTTGTTAAATGATGAAATGACATGGGACGAGTATTATTAGATTCATTATTTTCCATTAACATTTTAAATACATTTATACATTTCAAAATCTTTACTTTTAACCAAATGCTTTTTAAATGGCAACTTTGTGCTTTTTCTAACAAGAAATGCTTTTTTTATAAAAAAATTTGAATTACAGAGAAAATAAACAAGCCAGTCTTAAGCCCTGTTCACATCAAGAGTGATAATGATAAAGATAACTATAATGATAACTATATTCGCGTCCAACCCAACACATGATTTCAACATTATGTTTATTATAAGCACGTATTGCAGTTTTGTCATCTGCCATCTTAAATCTCTTCAAAACAGGATGGATTCTGATTGGCTGTCAGAGTTTTTATCATTCATCATTCTGCATGTGATTCCAACAATGTTGTTTCTCTGTGCTGTTATTGTTATAGTTGAGTTGTGCAATTCTTTTAAATTTAGATTTTTTTTTAAACCTTTATCGTTATCGTCTTTTGTGTGAACAGGCCTTTAAGTAGGCATTTGATATTTAAAGAGAAATCCCACACAGTTGCTTGACAGGCGCATCTATCACTCACTAGTTGTGTTGACACTTCCATTGTGAAGTCTATGTTTAAGCCGTCTCTATAAAACATAATGTGATGAACTTGAATTTCCATACTATAGCCATAATGCAAAAAACATGATTTCTGCTGCAAGTGAACTAAATTGTATAAGCCTAAATATGCTTAGCACATAGCAAACTACCTATAAACCTGCATGTTATTGTCACTGTTTTATAAATAATAAAATAAAAATACAAAAAAACTATATTTTTCCATATGCACTGTGCAAATCAATCATTTAATGGATTTACCAAGCTATTTTGTAATATTCCATTCCATTAGCCACAGAGTAGTATACAGCAGATACGAATCATTTAGAAAATGTAGAAGTTTTGCTTCACTTTTGTGTGTGAATATTCCATTTAATTTCACTGTAAAATTACCAAACAGAATAAATAATCAGTAAAACTGCAGAAAAACAATTGGCATGTATCTTGGCCTCCATCACCGGAAGTGTAGGATCTTCACCCTGATCTAATTCCAGCAGTGATTTATTAACTAGATCAGCCCACACATGACTTGAGATATATCCTGCTGAGTTGTGTTTTGCTTTCAAGTCAGGTAATTAAAATGTTGGAGAAGTTCATCTCCTCCCTCGCGAACATCTGCTGAATCAGAATTTAAAGGAATGTTGTGAGTTCAATACAGTGAACTCGCGATTTCCACAGAGAATAACATTGACTTATCACTTTATTTGTACAGTAAAATCAGCAGAGCATCGACAATGAAAGTCTGGAGCAGTGATATAAACGTTAAAATACACACTTTGAAAGCTGCCAAATTAGAAATATTACAAAGCTGTATAGCTCAAATAACATTGATGTAAGTTCTTTAACAAAATGCTGAGAGCTGCAGTACTTTTAAGGGTAGTACTGTATATACAACTTGTATTGACTCTGAAACATTCCAAACATTACATAATGTGTGTTAATGAATTATTCTTGACAGCTAATATAAATTGTTTTGAGTTTTATTCTCATCGGGTGATGTGATGCATGTAGGAGTGTAGTATAGGATTTTTGTGTCGGTTTTATTTACTTAACGTTTATCGCAACTCCGCGACTGACCCTGCATGACTTTTGTCATCTTGACAACCTGTACTTATTTCGGTACAAAAAGAAAGAAAAATCAAATATGGGGTGGAGAAGGCTGTCTGAGCTGAATGAATGAGACGCAGAGCTGTTTTTGGGAGGAGGTGTGGTTGAATCCTCCAGTGTGGGGTTTTTGTAAGATGCTGGCATGGGCATCTGGAGTGGCAGGGGAGGCGTGTCCTCAAGGAATGTGGGGTATTTTTTTGTGTAAACTGAACTGAGCCAAATGTTTTGCTCTAAGATGCCGGGGAGTGCTCTTTTGACCACAAAGACTGTTTTAGGATGCTACTGAAGTTTGACTGACCATACTATTGTAGTGTAGGTTATTATTACAGTGCAAGCTGCAAGGCTAAAGACCGTAGTGTTTTGCTTTAAGGATATGGTGTCGTCTATAGACACTGGAATTATGGGATGGAGCTCCATGGACAAAGTTCTGGCATTGTTTTGGCAACTTCTGCACTTCTTTCAGGTAATAATTTATTCAAACTGTTAATTTGATTGAATCATCTTCAAGTTAAGAAAAAAAGCATCTGCTGTAAATTGCTGTGAAGAAAAAAGATATATGGCTTTCTGAGAGTTAGCATTACGTAAGAAATGCTGTTTGTGTTAGAAACTTTCTAAGCTGGAATAGTTCTTTAGAAAACTTGAACATGAAATCAAAATTGACCCTGTTTGCTTTCTTAATAAATGTTCCTGTGCCATTCTTCATTAATGCATGTTATTCCAAAGAGGAGATGTTAGTCTTTGCAATCTTTTATCACAATCTAATAACTTGCTTTGCATCTGAAATGTCTTTCCTTTTCGGCTGATGTCATCTAGGCCAGAAATAATGTTACTTATTAGCCAAATATGGTATTTATTTTTTACTATAGTGGTCATTGTTTTAGGCAATGCAGCCTACTGTAAATCTAGGCTGACAAAGTAATACAGTGGCAAATAACAGTAATGTACTGTAATTAATATGGCAATAATACTGCAATAATACTTTTTACCATTGGAATAAGTCTCTTCTACACAATACATGCAGAAGCTGTTTGTGAACATCATTTCATGTTGATTTTAAAAATAGCAGTCATATTAAAGTAGTAATATTAAAGCATGATAGAAAAAGTTCTCTGATCTGCCCTCAACCCTATGGATTTTTCTTTCCTCTTGTTGCCCTGCAGGCTTTCAGCCTTTCATGTTCCAGAAGTCCATCCTCTGTCCATGTGCAGGTGGCGTTTCAGTGTTTTCCATCTCGGACAGATCATTTTTATACAGTTTTATTGGGAAACAAGGTGCGATGCAAACACCATCCCTCTCACAAGCTCACACTCTCTTTTAAAAAAAGGTTCTTTACTGGCATTGATGTTCCACAAAGTTTTTTAAACATCTGTGGAATCTTTTAATGGTTCTTTAAAGTTTCCAATGGACAAAAAAAAGGTTCTTTTGATTATAAAAACGTTCTTCACACAATGGGAAATGGTTCCTTTAAGAAATGTTCACTGAAAGGTTCTTCAGGGAACCCAGAATGGAACTTCTTTGGCATCTCGGTGTTATAAAAGTGCACAATGATTATATTGTGACCCTGGACCACAAAACCAATCATAAGTAGCACGGGTATATTTGTAGCAATATCCAACAATACATTGATTGTATGGGTCAAAATGATAGATTTTTCTTTTATGCAAAAAATCATTTGGATATTCATTTGGATAAGATCATGTTCCATGAAGATATTTTGTAAATTTCCCACCGTAAATATATAAAAACTTAATTTTTGATTGGTAATATGCATCGCTAAGAACTTTTTTTTGCACCCTTTAGAGTCCAGATTTTCTAATAGTTGTATTTCAGACCATACATCAATCCATACATCAGTGGAAAGCTTTTTTATTCAGCTTTCAGGCTATGTATACAGGTGCATCTCAATAAATTAGAATGTCGTGAAAAAGTTATTTAAGTTATTTCAAAAAGTGAAACTTTCACATATTTTAGATTCATTACATGTAAAGTAAAACATAAAAAAAAAATGATTTAATTTTGATGATTAGAGCTTACAGCTCATGAAAGTCAAAAATCAGTATCTCAAAATATTAGAATATTTAAATTTGAGTTTCAATTAATGACCAGCCCTACAGTATAAATTCCGGGTATCTCTTGTTCTTTGAAACCACAATAATGGAGAAGACTGCTGACTTGGCAATGATCCAGAAGACGAACATTGACGCCCTCCACAAAGAGGGTAAGTCACAGAGGGTCATTACTGAAAGGTGTGGCTGTTTACAGAGTGCTGTATCAAAGCATATTAAATGCAAAGTTGACTGGAAGGAAGAATTTGGGTAGGAAAAGGTGCACAAGCAACAGGGATGACCGCAAGCTTGAGAATACTGTCAAGCAAAGCTGATTCAAACACTTGGGAGAGCTTCACAAGGAGTGGACTGAAGCTGGAGTCAGTGCATCAAGAGTCACCATACTCAGACGTCTTCAGGAAAAAGGCTACCAAGCCACTTCTGAACCAGAGACAACGTCAGAAGCGTCTTACCTGGGCTGTGGAGAAAAAGAACTGGACTGTTGCTCAGTGGTCCAAAGTCCTCTTTTCAGATGAAAGTAAATTTTGCATTTCATTTGGAAACAAGGTCCCAGAGTCTGGAGGAAGAGTGGAGAGGCACAGAATCCATGTTGCTTGAAGTCCAGTGTGAAGTTTCCACAGTCAGTGATGATTTGGGCTGCCATGTCATCTGCTGGTGTTGGTCCACTGTGTTTTCTGAAGTCCACCACAGTCAACACAGCCATCTACCAGGAAATTTTAGAGCACTTCATGCTTCCTTCTGCTGACAAGCTTTATGGAGATGCTGATTTCATTTTCCAGCAGGACTTGGCACCTGCCCACACTGCCAAAGGTACCAAAAGCTGGTTTAATGACCATGTGTTACTGTGCTTGATTGGCCAGCAAACTCGCCTGACCTGAACCCCATAGAGAATCTATGGAGTATTGTCAAGAGGAAGATGAGAGACACAAGACCCAACAATGCAGATGACCTGAAGGCCGCTATCAAAGCAACCTGGGCTTCCATACCACCTCAGCAGTGCCACAAACTGATCACCTCCATGCCACGCCGAATTGAGGCAGTAATTAAAGCAAAAGGAGCCCCTACCAAGTATTGAGTACATATACAGTAAATGAACATACTTTCCAGAAGGCCAACAATTCACAATTTTTTTTATTTTTTTTTATTGGTCTTATGAAGTATTCTAATTTGTTGAGATAGTGAATTGGTGGGTTTTTGTTAAATGTGAGCCTAAATCATCACAATTAAAAGAACCAAAGACTTAAACTACTTCAGTCTGTGTGCATTGAATTTATTTAATACACGAGTTTCACAATTTGAGTTGAATTACTGAAATAAATGAACTTTTCCACGACATTCTAATTTATTGAGATGCACCTGTACATCTCAAATTTCCAAAAATTTGTGGTCCAGGGTCACATATGATTAATTGAGTCTCTCCCCCTCTGTCAGGTGCTGAGCAGTACTGCAGTGTATGAAGACGAGTGTAAGTGTGTGATGAATTTCAGAGCACCACAAGTTTCTGAGAAGCTGGAATTTAGTCTACAATCATACAATGACACAGAACTGCTGGATGCCAGGACTTTCCACCTTGGTAACACTGAAGGCAGAGGCTCCAACGACACAAATGCACATGTTTTGGCTGTGTTTTAATACTCTTGTTTTGCTCTGTTGTTGTTAGCTCCTCTCGTCACATCCTGTTTACACATGAATGTCTCATCCACGACTGCCGTGTTCAACTGGCCTACATTGGATGATGGAGATGTCTTGGATGTGTGTTTGGATGAGCAGTGTTGGGTTGCAACCCATTTTCAGCCATTCCACCAGGTGACGGGGTTACACCCTGGGCGTCGTTACAATGTCAGTGTGGCAAAGAAAACATTCGTCCCTCATCTCCAAATTAATGTTACACAAAGCCAAAAGCTGGCCATAAAGACAGGTATGTGCACATACACATACCATGAATAGTGTTGTGAATGAATTGCTAATGTTCCTCTATTGTAATTTGCTTGGGATAAAAGCATCTGCTAAATATGTAAAGGTAAACGTCTTAAAACTAAAGTTGTTAAGTAGAACCAAAATAGCTTTTATTGGGCCTGATGCAAATTACTGTTTATTGTCCAGTTATTTAGAAAATTACAACTTTTATGAATGAAACTGTCTTGAGATTTGAGATTTTTAGTGAATAATTTTCTTCCAGTGTTTCTCACACAAAAACAGAAGACTTGGAATATAGTGCACAATTTGTATGGACTGCTTTTATGGTGCTTATTGGTCATTTTGAGTCAATATAATACTACATATCACAATAAAGACAGACTGACAGTGTCTAAAACTAAAACTAAAAAAAAATATATATATATATATATTCATGAAATGAAGTTGAAATAAAATAAACTATAAACATTAGATGAAAAACATGAAATGTTGCCTTGGTAACACAAAATAAAAATAAAAATTAAAAACAATTTAAATACTGAAATAATTTTTAATTAAAGGTAAATATATATTTACAAACAGATTTTGTTAAAATATATTCATGGAAAATTTACAAAAGCACATAACATTATTAAAACAAACTAAAATTTAAATGAAAACAGAAAATATGATAAATTAAAGCTAAATCTGAATATTAATAAACAAATTATATGGACTACTTTCATGGTCATTATGAATATGATTTTTAATTTTATAATACTATACCAGACCATAAAATATTATATTTGATTAAATAAATCACCATTCACTTTTGTTGTATGAAAAAGTGTCAGTCATACTGATTTAGAAAGGCAAACATTTCAAGAAGATGAAAAAGGATGTAAATTGTAGGAAAACATGTAAAGACACCCAAACACTGATGTTGTAACTTCCTTCTGCAGGTCAGTGTCCCGTTGGCTGGCTTGCTGTGGGATGGAGCTGTTATAAGGTGAACCCAGGGTTCATGTCATGGTCTGGAGCGAAGCAAGCGTGTGAAAGATCAACCCCAGGGTCACATCTGGCCAACATAAAGACAGATGCAGAGTTTCTATCTATCATATCCTTCTTAAAATCCTGTAACCATCTTCTGCTGCTGTGGACAGCTTTAAATGACCATGAGGTACATGGCAAACGCACATGGACACTATGGAGACTGTTGCACACTTTTTTTTGCTGCATACTGAAACTTTTAAAAATAGTGTGCTATGCTAGTATTTCATTCAGCCTGTGTTTTTAATATCCACAGACAGAAGGTGATTTCCGCTGGTCTGATGGCTCTACCTACAACTTAAATATTGAAATGACATCATCGCTTTCACCCAATCAAACTGGCTGTGTTGCGATGCAGAAGAATGCGACCGGAGCGGGATACTTCTTCACTGCTTTCCTGTGTTACCTGCTGCTCCCCTATATTTGTCAAGAAGAGTGTGAGTGAAGGAGAGAGATACTGAGTGTAGTTACTCTCACTGCGATAAGGGGGATTTGATTTACACAAGCAGGACATGTTCCTCGATCAACATCTACTGTTGTTCCTGGAAAAAGAGGTTGGGTTGGAGTCAGGATTGATTGGGTTGATAGGAATGTTGTTCCTGGACCAACAAAGCATGTTGGTCCAGGAATATGTCCTGTTTTGATAAATCAAGCTGTGCGATAAGCATTGCTTGCTCTGGACTGAGCATTTTCAGAGAAATGGCCTGATGAGTACTGTATTGCTCAGAGGTACTATTTTAGCACTCTCAGAGTTTTTAAAGTATAACATTTGTCTCAGATGTTTCACCATAATTAATTTCTCCTTCTTCATAATTAGAAAAAATGAAAGTAGACTCAAATGTATATAAAAAATATAGAGGCATAAAACTATATATAAAAATTCATTAATTCAAATAAAGCTGAAATAAAATATAAATAATAGATGAAAACTTAAATGAAAATTAGAAATGTTGCTTTTGCAACTTAAGTCCTAAAATTACTAAAACTGAAATAAGAATAAAGCTAAAAAAACAAGAACTAAAAAAAAAAAGATAAAAGCACATAATAAAATTACTAAAACTTAAACTGTGAACATAAAAGTTGATATTTTGAAGAACGTTGGTAACCAAACAGTTGCTGGTAGCCATTGACTTCCATAGTATTTTTTGAGAAAAAAATTAAGAAGCATTATGCCAAAATGGCACCTTCAGCTCATCTCTGAGTCTGTATTTTGCAGCATGGACTGCTGGGTAATAGTACACGGTGATGTCTGCACCAAAGGGACCACTTGTAAGGGACACCCCATGGTTTTATGTAGTTTCACCGATCATCACAAGACCGGTGGTGCAAATGAAATGTGCCATATGGAGTGTCTTTGTTTCCATTTTCTCTCTATTTATTTGAATTGCTGTCTAACAGAATTATTTGAGATCTTAAGATTTCATTTGGGAGTTTCTTTTAGATTAATTGTGTGTCTCTGTTTCAGTGTTGCAGAGCAGCAGTGAATGGCTGTATCTGGAGAGTGTGTGTGAGACAGAAGCAGCATTTATCTGGTCAAATGAATCTCACCTGGATTTATCTGCTGGTTTTAAGCTTGCTCTACAATCAGAGGATGAATCAAAGGATCAAACCTTCTCACATATGGTGCTCACAAACACTCAAGACATAGTGAGAGTTCAAGGTCTCTCTCCTGGACACGTCTATCATTTCTCACTGGTTCTTACACGCCCCAGTGGGGCGTCTCAGACACTTGGACTCATTTTTATTGCCAATACAAGTAAGTCTCTATATTTATAGTACCAACACACATTAAAGGAATAGTTTACCCAAAAATGAACTGTTTTTGTAATGTTGCAGAGCCAAATCCTCCTCAGAATCTCACTGTGACAGCTGTCACGTCCAGTCAGATTGCATTGTGTTGGAATGCCCCCGATTCTTCCCATAACGCTCAGTTTGAGCACTTCATCCTGCACTGGGTGGATCTAGTCTCTGGCAGAGGCCATGCTATTCGCTTGGACAAGATGAATCGGAGCCCTGTGATTGGTGGGTTGAAGGCGTATCATGCTCACAGGATCACAGTTGTGTCTGTCACAGCTCAAGGTGTGGAAAGCTCTGACAGTCTGTCCGTGACTGTTATCACAGGTATATTTTGCACATTAAGTGTGTAGGAGATATTGAGGGGTGAAATCACTTTTGCGTGCAGTATTTCTGTCCAAAACCATATTTCTTATCAACATCCCAGCTAACAGGGAATGTTCTCAGAACTTTGGCTAATGTTCTGGCAAGGTTCTCCCCTAGTTGTGAACAAATGATCTTACAGTAACGTTTTTGGGACATTCATTCATTCATTCAGCATTAGTGTTCTCAAAACATTAGCACAAAAACTTTATTTATACATCATTCATGGAAACTTTTTTTTCTAAACTGTATTTATTGGATGTTCATCTGACATGTTTTTTAAATTTTACTACTTGTTTCAGAATGTTCAGAGAAAGTTCAAAAGTAACATTCCCATAATGTTTGCAAAATGATAAAAACACACTGTTCCTTAACGTTTGCATAACCATTAAAAAATATTTCTAAAACATTTAATATATTTAATATAAGAAAATATATATTTATATGATTTATTTATAAAAAAATATTTAAATAACTTATTTTTTATATTTAATAATATTAAATATAAAATTATATTTAATATTTTTATATATTTAGTTTACCTTTGCTGTCATCTAATGTTTACTTAACATTAACAAACTTATAATAAAACTAATAATTTAATAGCACTAATATTATACAAATTTAATGAATGTAATCATTAGCAAAAATCAAACTATCAGTTTTTACATGGTACATTTTACATAGTTCATTCAAAAAACAATTGATTTGTAGAGTTGATCAATTGATCCCTAGATTTGGCAAATTTCATTTATACCCTGTGCTAATTACCCATGCAAATTACGATCAGCACTAATTTTGTCATCTTATTTGGCGTAAAAAGAATGTGTTGCTAAAACAATGTAGACAATGCATGCAAATAAGCAGATGCCCATAAATTAATTCTAAGTGAATTCCCCCCCTCAATTAGGTTTGAATCATTTGGGTTTTCACTTGCCCTGTTATTGAGATCCACATAGATGTTTTATGTGTTGATGTGTGTTTCAGAGGTTAGTCCTCCACGCAGGGTCTCAGTTGATGCTGTGGGCCTGGAGAACATGACTGTGTGCTGGTGGCCTTCACTGGACGAGGAAGTTGATGAATATTACATCCAGCTCCACCCACAAACAAACCAGGCTCAAACTAGAGAATTCTGGGTAAATGGCTCCACCTGCATCTCTCTTACACAGCTAAAGTCAGGTGGGACATATGAAGTGGGAGTGGCTGCAGTGAAGGGCAGAAACATGAGCGTAGTGACAACCATACAACAGACTCTAAGTACGTTTCATTTCTGTTTTTATCTTCCATTTCCTCCACGATGCCTCTTCAGTCTACAAAATGTATTTTTGATTCTTCTTTCAGAACCTGATAGCATCCAGATAGCTGTCCCATACAAAGTTGGCACACACTCTGTGGAGCTCTTTGTGCAGATGCCCAGAAACAGCATTTATGACGGCATCACCATTACTTACCAGAATAATCGATCCTGGATGCCAGTGTCCAAAGACAGCACCAAACTGTTAGTCGACAACCTGAGTCCAGGAACACAGTATGACTTTAATGTGTTTGTGACCAGCAGAAACATCAGCAGCGAAGGCTTTGCTCTGCCACCTGTGAGGACCTGTGAGAAAACATTTAAGAAACTTTTACTTTTATTGCTGAAAAGGTACAATACTGGTCAAATGTCTGAAATATTTTGGAAGGTTTTTGAAAAATGTCTCTTATTCTCACCAAGTCTGCATGCATTTGACCAAAAATACAGTTAAAACAGCAATATTGTGACATATTATTACAATTTAAAGGTACTGTTTTGTATTTTAATATATTTTAAAATGTAATTTATTCCTATGATGCAAAGCAGAATTTTCAGGGTTGCACAAAAATATTAAGCAACAAGTGTTTTCAACATTTATAATAATAATAAATGTTTATTGAGCACCAAATCATCATGTTAGAATGATTTCTGATGGATCATATGACACTGAAGACTGGAGTAATAATGATGAAAATTCAGCATAATTACTCCAGTCTAAAAACAAAATAAAATAAAATAAAAAATATTCTAATAGAAACCATTTATTTCATAATGTTACTATTTTTACTGTATTTTTGATCAAATAAATGCAGCCTTGGTGAGCATAAGAGACTTCTTTCAAAAACATAAAAAAAAAAAAAAAAAGATTCCAAACTTTTGACCTGTAGTGTATGGTCAATTGAAATATTAGCATACTGATTATTCTATACGGCACAGTGATTTTTTCATTGACTGTATGCTGTATGTTAAAAAATAAATAAATAAATAAAAATTAACCCTACATTGTCATATGATCTCATTACTTTACTTATTTATTGCAGCAAATTGAGTTCAGATGTGATCTTGAAAATAAAAATGATTTTGCATTTTAGCCTAATTTTGCACAATGTACATATTCAAGTATGTTATTCCGAACACAGTCCCTGGAACTCATCTAGTGAAGTACTGATTTCGTTTGAATCTGTTTATTTATTGACAGGTTTGGCTCCTCCCACTCATGTGCGTGCTGGTGTTGTGACTGACAGATCTATAGAGCTCCTGTGGGACGGGGCTGAGGGGGGCGGACACCATTATGAGGCGCTGTGTATGAACTGCGCTGAAACTGTCATGGTACGATCCTGTGTGCGAGTACACATCCTGTGTATGATGTCTGTGTTTCTTCTTTTGCATTCTATAAATGATAACATTTGATGAAAGAAATACATTTTCTGATCCCATTCCACCATAAATGGGATCACCAACATCATTTTTATGAAACTGCAGTGAAACTGTGCACAGAAGATTTTGAAGTCAATATCTTATGCTGTCCTTAACCTGTTAGCCAGCACCCCCCATATTGGGAATCACAGCTGAAAATGACTAACTAACTTAAAATGGCTAACTTAATAGATATGTAAAGAAGGGGAAAATAGTTTGTTTACTACTTTGTTGTGTGTGTCTTTGTAGGTGCAGAAGGTTGTCGACACTAGAGCAATTTTTAAAGATGTGATTGCAGGAAAGCTATGCAACTTTTCAGTCCGAACCGAGAAGGAGTTTTTCAGAGACAGTCTGGCTGTGATTATCACCATAAGAGCTGGTACACATACATCACACAAGCTCAACTACTTATGCTACCATTCAAGAGTTTGGGGTCAGTGAGATTAGTTTAGTTTAGTTTAGTATTACTTTTATTTACAGAGGATCTCTTAAATTCATCTAAATTGACAATAATTAAAAAAAATAAAAATAATTCTACTTCAAATCAATTCCGTTCTTTTGAACTTTCTATTCATCAAAAAATCCTGAAAAGAAAAATATCACCATTTCCACAAAAATGTTAAGCATCACAGCTGTTTTCAACATTGATAATATTTTTCTTGAGCAATAAATCAGCATATTAGAATGATTTCTGAAGGATCATGTGACACTGAAGACTGGAGTAATGATGCTGAAAATTCAGCTTTGCATCACAGGAATAAATTACATTTTAAAATATATTCAAATAGAAAACAGCTATATTAAATTATAATAATATTTCACAGTATTACTGTTATTACTGTATTTTTGCTCAAATAAATGCAGCCTTGGTGAGCATAAGAGACTTTTCAAAATATTAAATAATCTTAACCCAACATTTTTTAACTTCTTGTTTACTTGTTACTGAAATAGAATTACATTTTTGAAGAGAAATATTTAGTCTTATCAGCTTGTGATTAGCACAACTAATAGAACTACAAGAAAAATGAATACATTTCTATGTAATTTCTGGAAATAACTTTTTTTGTGTTTCATGACCATAGGAATCTGTTATAACTTTTAAACGATAACTTTGTGTTTAATTGCCTTGAGTGTTTTTGTAGCTCCCAGTCCGGTCACCTTGCTGCCAGTGCAGAGGACATCAGCGTCTCTCAGTGTGCGCTGGAGGGCCGGCCGGGGGGTCTGTGACTCATTTATCCTGTCCGTCAGAAACTCAACCTTTATCCTGCAGACCAGTCAAAGTGCGTCTGATGACAGGTGCGGATTTAGATCAGTTATCTGCCCTGAAGATTCGTTCTGAGAGAGGTTTGAACTGTGGCTTTCTCTCTTTTTAGAGCATATCACTTTGACAACCTGTTGCCTGGAAGTGTGTATACTGTTGAAGTGAGCAGTGTTAGTGGAGACAGGCGAAGTTTACCTGCTGCTGTAAACACTAACACACGTGAGTGTGACTACACTTATATTGGTACTAAACTTACTGTCTCAAATCCACACATGAGCTCTATTCCAAAACATAGTGCCTTGCTGTACTGCCTACATAGACAGCTATACCCTCCAAAGCAGCATGCTAGCTGAAATCGAACCTTATAAATGACTCATTTGGAAAAAGTCCTCTGGGGTAGCAACTCCATTAGCATCTACTTATATACACCAAACAAATAGAGCTCTTCATGTGAAACCAATTCAGCTAAGTTGAATGTTAGCATGCCACTAAACTAAGTTGATACTATAGTAAACATAAAAATATGTATGTAATGTTGCACTTGAATTGGCCATAAGGTAAAAAAATATCGAGACATGAGGATGTGCTCTTTTTTATTTTGCACAATGTTACAGACAAACTTCCTGACAGACTATTTAGTTCAAATTATACTGCGTGATTTGGAACACCCTGTTTCTTATAAGTGCCTGTAATGCCTTAAATGTCATCTATGTAGGCATATAGATCATCTATGTCTCAAAATTATATTTTTTGTACTTCAGTTCCAGAACCTCCTGACGACCTCACTTTCATTGAACAGGAAGTAAGCAGCATGTATGTGATGTGGACACACCCACCGGGCAAAGTGGATGGTTACAGGGTAGGGTGACTTTTTGTTTATCCAATCAGCATCGAGATCCACATACTTAAGGGATTTGGTCGTTGCATATTAAACATTAGATTTTTGCTTGTTTGTTTACTTGATTTAGCAGTTGAATAGAAATGAATTGAAGCGGAATGAAGTGGAATGAGTTATTATAAGTTTGTGTGTATTGTAAGCATGACTAGACTAGTATCAGGGCCTTTGCACACCTGTTAAAACTTTCATACTGACCATCTCAGCTGAAATGTAGCCTAGCAACATCCCCATGTGCTCGGGTTTCTGCCTTTCTCATAATACATGAGCACCAATCCTTCATTATACCTTACACACAGAAGGAAGGTATTTGATTGTATGATGAAAAGATGCTTTTTGTGCAATGTAAAGTCCCCTGGAATAACCTGGGCCAAAGTGACTGTTCCGAGGGCTGTGGTAATGATCTTCCCACTTCCATTGTCACCCCTATTCTAGATTGGCCTTGCCAGCATCTCAGATCTTTATTGACTGATCTATTAACACTGTTTTTTTTTTTTACATTTGTTTGTCATTTTATTCAAACTACTATTCAAAGTTTTGGGGTTTGTAAGATTTGTTCGTGTTTTGGAAGATGACTCTTATGCTCACCAAGGCTGTTCAAAAAATACAGTAAAAACAGAAATATTGTGAAATATTATTACAATTTAAAATAACTATTTTCTATTTTGAATATATTTTAAAATATAATTTATTTCTGTGATGCAAAGCTGAATTTTCAGCATCATTACTCCGGTCTTCAGTGTCACATGATCTTTCAGAAATCATTCTAATACGCTGATTTGCTGCTCAATAATCATTTCTTATCATTATCAGTGTTGAAAACAGTCATGCTGCTTCATATTTATTTCAGGATTCTTTGATGAATAGAAAATTCAACACAATATTTGAAATATAAATCTTTTTTAACATTAATGTCTTTGCTGTCACTTCTGGTCAATTAAATGCATTCTTGCTTATTTTATTTATGTTGCTTTCTTCTCATTCAATCCTCTTTAGCTTCAATATGGCTTTGTGGGTGACCTCTCTCTGCAGCACCAGGTTGATCTTCATGGTAACAGTGTCAGGATTCATGACCTGACCCCAGGAAGTGATTACAGGTTTGAGATCCAGTCCTTCCTGGGGTCAGATTTCAGCCAGACCACATCCCAAAACATCTCTACTAGTAAGAATCTCCCAGTAAATATTTCTGAAGCAGTGGCCCTTGATTCTGTTCTTGATGCTTTCTTTTTTTCATATCATTAACAAATACAGATGAAAAATACAATGCACAAACACATATTAACAATTAACATCATTCTTGATGCTTTCCTCAACTAATTTATTATTCCAGGGCCAGCAGGTGTGTGTTCACTCTCTGTGCCTCACGTCAATGGGACGTCCGCCACAGTGTCATGGGAACCAGCCACTGGTAATTTTGATTTTTATAGAGTGGTGGTCAGTAACAGCTCTCATATCTGGACATTAGATGTGAGTCCACACTCGCAGCAGGTCACTGTCAGCAGCTTGTGGAACGGTTGCTCCTACAACATCACTGTACAGCGCTTCAGAAACAACATCAGTGGAAACACCGCCACAGTCACCATACATACAGGTTTGACTGTTACCCACAATACACTTTGCACAACTGAAGGTACAAGTTCCTGTAAAACTGTTTTAAAACAGTTTCTATTGTTCTTTGCCTCCACGTCGTGCATTTAAAATCCTTTAATGCACGGCTAGCCGTTGATTATCCCTTATATATATATGTGTGTGTGTGTGTGTGTGTGTGTATACACAAGTAACAAAAATATTTTTATATTTAATAATTTTTTTAAATAGTTTTAGTTAACGATAATAACCCTGAATTGAACTGCACTTAACTGAAATGAATTATTCAGTTAATTAGTTAAGTTTGGTTTGGTTCAACTGCATTGAATTGAACTGAACCAATCTGAGCTGAATCAAATTGAATTGAACCCAACTGAAATGAATCAAATTTAACAATTTATTAACAATTTTTTAAATTTTTAATCAACATTTCATTGTTGATAATTTTTATTTTGTTCTATTCTAACATTTTTACTGTTTAATTTTAATCTGGTTTAGTGTTATTTGCATTGCTTGTATTGTGTGTCACTTGCTTGTTTACAATTGTAAAGCACTTTGAATTGCATTAAATTTGTGTAAAAGGTGCTATATAAATAATGTGTGGTTGATTGATTGAGTGAAACTGAACCGAACTGAACTAACTTTAGTTTAACCATACTGTACTGAACTGAATAACATTTTTAGCAAATGTCTGCCTTTAAATTATACTGTATGCATGCATTTGTATGTTTTTTTTATAGTGAAAAACCAAAATCTGTGTGTTTCAGTCCCTGCCAGTCCTGAGGGGTTGCGAGTGATAAGCATGTCTCCTCGTGCTTTCTCACTCCACTGGTTGGCATCACCTGGATGTGATAAGAACTACATGGTCCAACTGCATCCTGACCACGGCAATATCAACATCACCACCACAGCAGACAGCAGCGTCCAGGTACACACACACACACACACACACACCCTGAGTCACTGCTCTCCCGCAGCCATATGCCAGGTGTCAGGTAGAAGAGTATCTGTGTCAGCTGGGCGGAGTGTGTGGAAGAAGGTTGGAGAACAAGGGAGAGAGTGAAAGAAAGAGAGAGAGAAGACCGTTAATAATAGGTTTAACAGTGGTGGAGGGACTAGTTTGTTTCTGATCACTCACATACCATCGGTTAGTTAGCCCGTTCACCCATCCAGCAGCTCTCTCTTAGTGAGGGGCCATCATGCCATCCTGTCTGCCCCTGCTGGTTATCCTGTATGCAGGCCTCTGTGACGTTCAGGTAGGCTTTAATTGCATATTTGCATTGCATGGGTTTTGCATTACATGACATGCATTACGCAGGCTTTTTAACCTTGGACCAAATTAAATAGTTAAGTTGTACCATTCAGAATGGTATTGAAATTGAATTATTTACAACTTCAAAAAAGATAAAAAAAAAAAAAAATTGAAATTGAATTTGAGATGATGTATGTTGTAAAAAAAATATTCTTTTAAGTTTTAAATAGGGATGTCAACGATTAATCGACGATCGATTAATTGTCGATAAGAGATATAATCGATAAAAGCTATCGATGGTCGATTAAGCAGTTTCATTTTGGGGTGCGTGCGGCTCGTGTGCAAAACACGTGCAAACGGCTGTGAGTGACGGTGAAGGGGCTGGATCTTACAAGAAAAGAATTTACTAATGTACAAACTACGCTTTTAATATGATCCAAACTTTAAAAGTACATTAAAACAGATACAGTACAAAGTTCTTTTGTATTGAAATGTAGTAATAAGTCATGTTCAATTATAATTTCCCTAGATAATTGTTGCATATCGGGCACTTTGCTTTGACAGGGCTGCGCACGCGAGCAGGACAGTCTGTTCATTCATATAACTTGTTAATTCGTTCCTACGACATATTAATTTGTGGCAGCTGTCCATGTTTCATTAATTTGTTCCCTAGAAAACCCATGATTTAACTTAAATGCGGGAACAATTTAAGTCATAGTAACGAATTCTTAATTCATGGCCATGAAATCTTTAATTTTCCCCCACACGTTTACCACAGTAATAGATGTGAAAACAGTGATTAAAAGTGAACAACAATAAAATAAACCTGCGAATTTAGAGGGTGAGATAGTGAGGATTTGGGAAAAGAAACAATAAATAATATTAAATTCGTGACCATCCGGAAAAACAGAACACAAAGCTGCATATGGCTTGATTTAAATGTATGCGCTCGGCATGAATCAAAAAGCATAGTCGTGATGTAACATTTGCCTGCTAACTAATTATTTATCTTATTAACAAAGCTTTGTACCTCACTTGTGTCATAATACTCACATTAAAATGTTTCAAATGGGTAACAGTGTGTTTTGCCATAGCAACGCCGGTGGTTCTGGAAGCGGATCACTGACCACGCTTCACAGCCCCACGCGCCGTACTTGCGTTTGGGATCATTTTATTTAAATCCCGATAATGTCAATTGCAAACATTGCTATGATGTTTTAAAAATAAAAAAACGAGCACCATGAAACCATTTAAAAAGGCGCATTCAGCGGTCTCCGTGACAGGATATGAAACAGCACATAAAGTATAATGATCCCGTGCGTAACTACGGCACGCTCTCTTCCTTTTATCAGATGATCATAATCACATCTATTCATTTTACCATCCTGCCACTAGCCTTTTATTTAGACTAAAACCCCTTTTCATTCGGGTGAGGAAGCTGGCGTTTTGAGTGGTATTTGCACATCCTGTCATGCCGGTGACTATGCCACTGCAATAGACGCGTTTTGCAGTAGTTAAGGTTAACGATTAATTGATTAATTTATCGTTAATTTAAAAAACGATCGATTATGGAAATGATCGAAAATGACATCCCTAGTTTTAAATAAAACTAATTATTGGAGTACATTTTACAAGAAAATACTATTTTAGCTATCCTAACCTCAGAATTTCACATTTAATTCAGTGTGTTTGTAATTATTTGTGAAATGTACTAGCATTTTTGAGTTAAAGGAACACTCCACTTTTTTTGAAAATAGGCTCATTTTACAACTCCCCAAGAGTTAAAACAGTTGAGTTTTACCGTTTTTGAATCTATTCAGCCGATCTCCGGGTCTGGCGGTACCACTTTTAGCATAGCTTAGCATCGATCATTGAATCGGATTAGACCGTTAGCATCTCACTCAAAAATGACCAAAGAGTTTAGATAATTTTCCTATTTAAAACTTGACTCTTCTGTAGTTACATCGTGTACTAAGACCGACGGAAAATGAAAAGTTTCGATTTTCTAGGTCGATATGGCTAGGAACTATACTCTCATTCGGCGTAATAATCAAGGAACTTTGCTGCCGTACCATGAGTGCAGCAGACGCAATGATATTACGCAGCGCCTGAAAGTAGTCCCTAGCTAGGTAACTAGTTATGATATAGCTGGGGACTACTTTCAGGTGCTGCGTAATATCATTGCGTTTAACTACATAACTAAATTTTTGAGCGAGATGCTAATGGTCTAATCCGATTCAATGATCTATGCTAAGCTAAGCTAAAAGTGCTACCACCAGACCCGGAGATCGACTGAATGGATTCAAAAACGGTAAAACTCAACTGTTTAACTCTAGGGGAGTTGTAAAATAAATAAAAAAGTGGAGTGTTCCTTTAAATTTGTTTCAAAGTAAATTCTACACAGTTTTTTCCAGTGTAGCAAACAGAATTGTTTAAAGAAATAAATTAAAATGGATGGTTGTAATCAATCAAATGCCACCTGTAGAATTTTCTGATGTATATTTGATTATATTTACTAAATTTAACTTATATTAACACAAAAAAGAGACTCATTTCCCAGAATGTAATTAACCCCAAAGTCTTTAAAGTGGAGCATTTGTTTTATTTTATTTTATTTAATTTTTTAAATATTATACTTTGAATTGCAATTCTGTAAATTAATCTTCCTGTCATTCTAATTGAAATTCCAGTTGAACATCTTCCGGGGTGTTTCAAATGAATTTCAATGACATGAAATGAATGATTTCAAATGAAAATTCCAACTCAGGAACTTAAAGGGTGACAATTTTGCAATTTTCTGCAAGATTCTCTGCAACGCTGCGAGATTGATTTCTTCCCCTAAAACACACAGACTGTGTTCTGTTAGAGACACAGGTGTGAGCTGGTGAGATGGTGAGACGCCACACGACCTTAGAAGAATTTTTGAACTGGCTTGCGTTTCTTAGAATGAAGGGACACGACAATACTGGCACACAAACAAAGACTTGAGTGTGTGATAAATATCACTGTGTATTGACTGGTTTGTGCAGGTCTGTGTGTTTGGAAAGCATTGCCATTTGACATTTTATTCTCTGAGGTATTCATTTGTAGAGCATTCATAAAAGTTGCCATCACCAATCAAAATTTATTTTTAAATTTAGATGCTTTCTGCTCATTTTCAGCATTATTTTCCATTTACGGTACACCCGTGTGAACTTGAAAGCAACTTTCTTTGAGATGCCGCTGTTGCATTACTCAACAGACCTTGTGTTTGTATGTTTGTGAACATGTGACAGAAAATGACAAGAGATGCTTTTGTTATATGATATTTATGAACAAATGATTTCTGGTGAAACAATAATGCCAAAAACCCATATCATTTGAAGTGCATGCTAACTCCAGAAGATTTGTTTGCAAAAAGTGTGTATGTGTGTTTGTGGAAGTGTCTGAGGTGCATGTGTTATTAATGGTATCTAGATGTTTTTGAAGGCAGTTTGATGCATGATGGTATTTTGAGGGAATATTGCGACGTATTTGATTAATGTGAGTCATTGTCTTCAGTCAGGCATAGCCAGTGCTATTAGAATCACATTCATATATCCGATCACATTCAAATTGTGGTTTGTTGATTATCTTGTGCTGACATTTTGGTTTTACCTGAGGTTTATTTTATAGTATATTATGCTTCAGTCTTTTCAGAAGAGACGTGACTCAGCAAACATTGTCATGCACTGAAAATGAGCCTTTACTGACTATATTTGAAAAAAATCTACTCTATTCAGTAATAAAAAATGCAATAACTAAATCAAAATAAGCTTTTTTCAATTATTTCTTGAAAACAACTTTATTTTTTTTAAACCCTGAACTTTAAGGTGCAAAACAACACCTTCAACAAAACACATAACAACAAAACATAAGATTTTATCATTGCACTGGTCAATTGCATATTTGTTTGGCATGGGTTTTGTGTTACATGACATGCATATAAATACTAATCAAATACCAAATTAAATACTTAAGATTAGCAGAGTTGTGTGCCATTTAGAATTGCCTTTAGAATTAAAATGGAATATTGTAATCAATATTTGAGATGCCACCTATTAATATTTTATAGATGTAATATATCTTATCATAAAAGCTTATTGTAAATGTTTATTAACATTTGCACATTATTGCTAATCAGACTTGACTTTTTTTTTCCACAAATGAAGCATTAACACCAATGAATCTTCTAAGATGTTATCATTATCACCTCAAAATGTGACAGATTTAAATATTTAACAAAAAAATAAAGTGCAAACCATTATAGTGCCATTTCATATGATCTAATATATAAAGTTGTTATAGAAAAATGTATGGAATTATGTCTTTTAAAAATTTTCGTGACTGAAACAGTAAAGGACGTATCTGTCACCATGTTACGTTGGTTGTAGATGTTTAACTTGTATATGTATTGTGTTTATTCTGTGTTTTAGGCTCAAGTGTCCAGTGTAACCCCTGGAACATCATACACTGTGACGGTCAATGCGGTGGCCTCGTCAGGGTTCAGCTCACCTGTCAGCCGAATACTCATCACCACTATTGAATCCTGTAAGTCTGTGTGTTCCATTCTTAAACCACTATTCTCATCTATATATATATATATATATATATATATATTCCTTTAGACTTCCTCCTGAGATTTGTACCTGTTTTTGCTTGTCAAGTAAAAAGGATTCAATTATTTTCATAGACATACACTAAAGGCTCCAAAAGGGGGGTTTCACAGTGTTGCCATAGAAAAGAACGATTATGGGTTCCCCAAAGCAACTTTCAGTGAGCAGTTCTTAAAAAAAAAAAAAAAAATTCTTAGAGTGAAGAAAATTGTAATAATCTAAAGAATGTTGTTCCACTATAAAGAACAATAGAAAGATTCCACGGATATTAAGAGTTCTAGAAAATATTATGCTATAATTGTTTTATTTGCAGTACCATGCAAATACCATGGCACATGAATACACCAATCATGCAGTACTGTTATACATAAAAGCACCAACTGATACCATCTCTGTACTACTGTATTGTTTTGTAAGCGTAGAACCAGTGACGAAAATTGAAAGGTGAAACCCTTTGAGATGTTGTGCATGAATCCATATGCATTTTGTTCCATTTGAAATATGTGTGTGTGTGTGTGTGTGTGTGTATTTATGTTTGCATAATTGATGCTGATTCCAGTTAGCAGGCTTTGATAGGTCGGTGTCAGATTCCCAGGGTGCTGTTTGCTCGTCCCTCGGAGAATGGCATGGTCGGGTCACGCTTTCTGCTGGCTTTATATTGTTATTCTCCTAAATTGCTAACACCTCCACAACAACAGATAGCTGTTAGCGAGCCAAACGCCTTCTGAAAGACCTCTAAATTTGATAATGACCTGGATGATACTAAATCTAGGTCAGAGAAACAATATCCGTCCTGCTTCATTGCAGAAGAAGAGGAAATAATGGCAACTATAAATGCAAGAAGTGACAATGAATTAAAATTAATTGTGTGTAAAAACTACATAAGATAATTGCTGTAATTAACCAATTAGATTCAAGTATTCAATAAAGCTGTCATAAAGTAGGATAAAATACTGAATGCATTATAAAATGCTTAAATGAATTCATTATTTGTGTTGTATCTATGTGTATGCAGTACCTGCGGCTCCCTCTAAGCCAGAAGGGGAGCGGGTCGGTTCCACTGGGATCCTGCTGTCCTGGCGGATGCATCTCGACAATTCAATTCACTCATTTGTCATCAGATACAAGGAAATGTGTCCATATCCCGACCCTACCTTCACTGAGGTCACCAAGAGCCTGGATATCCCAGAAACCCTGCTGAACACACTAACCCCTGGAGCCACATACAACATCAAGGTGCACGCTTGAGGCTTCACACATTTCAATTGTTTATTTGATAGCAAAAATGAGAGAAAAGCACAAAAAATACCTAATGTTTTATGTACACATATCTTTGCCCACAGCATAGATTTTCAAATATCAAAGGAACAGAATATCAAGCTAGAGTGTGTGCATAACACATTTGACTACAATATGTTTTTATGGAAATGTTTTTTAGGAAACTGTGAAAAGGAACTAAAGTATAATAACTTTTGCAAAGCTGCATCATATTACATAGGAATATTCTGAACTACCACTTAAAAAATTGGAATTAATATTTTTGTAATGTTTTTGAAAGAAGTCTCTTATGCTCAGCAAGACTGCATTTATTTGATCAAAAGTACAGCAAAAACAGTAATATTGTGAAATACTATCACAAATTCAAAGAATTGTTTTCTATTTGAATATATTTTAATATGTAATTTAGGTAACACTTATTCACTATTAACTATGACTTTTCCCTCAATAAATTCCTAATTTGCTGCTTATTAATAGTTAGTAAGGTAGTTGTTAAGTTTAGGTATTGGGAAGGATTAGGGATATTAGAATAAGGTCTTGTAGAATAAGGCATTAATATGTGCTTAATTACTACTAATAAATGGCTAATATTCTAGTAATATGCATGCTAATAAGCAACTAGTTAAGAGACCCTAAAATAAAGTGTTACTTGTGATGGCAAAGCTGAATTTTCAGTCTTCAGTGTCACATGATCTTTCGGAAATCTTTCTAATATGTTGATTTGCTGCTCAAGAAACATTTTTTATTATTGTCAACATTAAATACAGTTGTGCAGCCTAATATTTTTGTGGAAACCGTAATTTTTTTCAGGATTCTTTGATGAATATGAAGTTCAAAAGAACAGCATTCTCAAGGAGCAAAATTGTAATAAAGGAAACACTTGAGGTTGAAGCACTTGAAGTGACAAGATACTTCAGTGGATAGTTTATAAATGCCACAAAAAAGCATCCTCAAAAACTACTTTTAATCATGACAGGTCTGCAACATTGAATACTCGTAACCTGGTATGAGGAGCACAAAACCCAGACTGAGTGAACATGGGTTTTCTCATAATATGCTCATGTTTCAGGGCAGAGTGTCCTAGTACACACTACTAACACATTCAGATGTGACGTCATGAGAAATGCATTTCTTAAAGATTCCCAGGTCTAGAGATTTTTCCGGTTTCTTTCCAACTCTAAAGAACTCCCGGCCTCTTATTGAGGAATGGTGCAACATCACACAGTTCAAGAGCTAAACTATATTATTCCCCAAGGAACCGAAGCTCTTCTAAAGGCAAAAGCATGACCTGCTCCTTATTAAGTGCATGGAAATTATTGCATTTATAGATGTTACTGATATTATATCCATCCCATGTGTATATAAGATGTTAGATCTTCCTTTATTTCCCTTTAAAGTGTTTTGCGGTGGTCATTGTGGTGTATTGTTGTGTCACCTCTAATGAAATAGCAGCCAGTAAAAACTTTTCTGAAAATGCTGTTTAACTCTATAAGGAAGGTCCAGCGTTCAGCAGACACTACTGGATTAACTGTCCATGGGAAAGTTGCCAGTGGCCTCTATTCCATTGATCCCACTCAATAATTTATCAGCTGTGAATTATTCATCTCCTACAGAGAACTCTGGATCCACGAGGGATCTCTGTTTTCCCTCATTTGTCTCGTGAATTCATTGGCCGGGTACACCGTGAACTCTGAATTGACTCTCTGAGCTTTTGTGCGAGCGTGTGTTTGTACGTGTGACAGTATTTGATGGATCTGTTGTCTGGAGTAGATCATCTTGCATTGGAATCTTCATTCACAGTGTTTATATAAGCACCTCTGCTAAGTCATGGTGATAAATCAAGCAGACGTTCTTATGCTGCATGCTTTTGGCTACAGTATATTGCTTTTTAAAAGCTTTTCTTCTGTCTTTTCTCTACAGGTTGCAGCAGTAAACAAAGCAGGAATTGGACCTTTTAGCCAGTCTCTGTACTACAAAACCGCAGAGGCCCGTAAGCAACATCTGTATATTTTACTTAAGCTTTTTGCGAAGTCCTAGTGAGCCTCTTTGCTGTCTTCAAAGGCAGCATCTTGAGTAACTGATTCAAAATGCTCTTCATGGACAGCAACTTTGTTAATGGTTACTCATGTGTAAAACATGAATAGCACTCCTCCTGTGAAGCGCATTTTGATACTCTAATAAGCACAGAAATGCACAAAACATGTACATTTTAAATAAATGGGAACATTTTTAGTAAAACATAAAATATATTTTAAATTTACATTTACTCAATTTTGATGTAATCCTCATTAAAAAAAATATCTGAGCTCATCACAATGAATTGTGGTATTTGTCACAAAAATATTAAGCAACTATTTTTCAAAAGTGATAATAAGAAATGTTTATTGAGCAGCAAATCATTGTATAAGAATTTCTGAAGGATCATGTGACACTGAAATCTGGAGTAATGATGCTGAAAATTCATTTTTGATCACATTATTAAATTACATTTAAAATATATATTCAAATAGAAAACAGTTGTTTTAAATTGTAATAATATTTCACAATATTGCTGTTTTTACTGTATTTATGATTAAATAAATGCAGCCTTGGTGAGGATTAGAGACATTCAAAAACATAAAAAAAATTCTGAATGTCAGTGTATATGCTAGCAAAGATTTTCTGCTTATGATGCCTAAAAGTGATCCTAAGTGGGGATGTATGTATTGTATGAAAATACATTGTATGATTAGTTTGTGTATGTGTTCTGATCCATGTGTTTATGTTCAATCTCACAGCCCCTGGTCTGGTGTCAAACCTCACAGCGTTTGCTGAGGATCACACGTCAGTGTTAGTGACATGGTTTCTCCCTGTACGCATTAATGGTCTCATCACTAAGTTTGCAGTGAAAGTCAAACATGCTCGAACAAGCCAGACCATCCGTACGCTGGAGCTCAACGCAGAGGACATCATGAACGGAGCCCTGCCTCACTGCAACGTACGTTTGTACTTGCATTAATTAATATTTGAAGTGATACAGGACAGCTGAGCCATATTCAAACCGCAGTGGTATATGCATTGACCTACCAATCTGTACAATTAGTTTCGGAGTGTTTATGTGCATGTATGTGTCTTCTAGGATGCAGCAGACATCTTATCTCGTGGAACTCCAAGCCCATCTGAGTCTTCCCAGTTGACCTCTGCTGTGTTGCCCACTGTTACGCTCTCAGCCGTACCTCCCGCCTCCTTCTGGAGTGTTCCAATCAGTGTGAAGATTGATGAGCTCCGCCCCTACACTCCCTACGTGTTTGAAGTCTCTGCCTTCACCAGTGATGGGGAGGGACAGATTGCCAGCACTATGGTCCGCATGCCAGAGGCTGGTATGCTATCACACATTCACACTCTTAATTCTCAAATACGGTATATCTACACTACTGTTCACTAGCTTATCAGTACGATTTTATGTGTAATGCATTATAAAGGTATTCATAGTGTATGTTGTAATTCATTATATCTTTTCATAAATAAGTGTAGCCAAAGTTAAAATTCATTATTATATTTGTAGATTCTTTGTTGCATCGGAAATTGATTGTTTGTGTTTTAATGCACAATTTTTTTCTGAAGGTGTAAAAATCAGTAGATAAGTATTATAACTGTGGTTACAAATATTTATAAGATCATTCAATGCATTAAAAACATATGCATTGAAAGGCATAATTAACGCATTATATACTGTTTTTATAATACTTTTATGATGCATTATGTTTAAAGGCTTTAAGTAAAGTGATTTTTACAGATTTGATTTTGATTTGATTTGATTCAAGTTTGATTTTATTCTGCAAGGATGCAGTTATTTATTATATAGTTATGAATATGAAGTTATGAATGCAGTTATGAATATTAATTCAGAATAAGACAGTTGTACTTGATATTTTTTTATCAAATAAATGCATGTTTGGTGAGCAGAAGATATTTCTATCAGAAGCACAATAAAAAATCTTACCGACCCCAAACATTTAAACAGTAATCAAAATTGCAATTCTATTCAAAAGTCTATTTACTCTAAATATCTCTGTGTTTGTGCATGATTCATTAATACATGTTATAAATAGGAGACCTTACAGAAGTTCATTTCTATTGCAAATACCATCTTAATCTTGTCTTATCTAAATAAAAAGAGTTTTCACACTAATACGTAATCTCAAGTTTTAGTAAAGCAAAAATGTAATGAAAAAAATAATGTGTGTTGCAGCCCCTGAAGACCCTCCTCAAAATGTAGTTTTCAGAAACATCACTTCTAAATCTCTGTCTCTAACTTGGGACCCTCCAAAGATCACCACAGGAAGGTTCAGCTATGTCATCCAGCTCCACAGCTCTAAAGGTAACACTTACTAACACCCCTTGACCACCAAACCAATTCATTCACTGTTTAGCATTCATATTATCTGACAGACACCACACTGTGACAGGAGCTTTACATGACACAAACCAGTGAGTATACGATGCTTTGTAGCCTTGCGTTTAGCACACATGCTCCTGACATGCTCCAGACTACTTCATTCAAAGCACATCCTCTCATAAGTCTTCTCTAAACATTGTGGTGTATGTATGTGTGTATTTCAGGGTTTATAAGTGAGAACAGCACAATCGAACAGGCGTTTATGTACACTGGACTGACTCCATACACACAATACTATATCCATGCGATGGCCAAATCAGCAGGGGCCACAGGACCGGCAGCAGTGATCAACATTACAACACTAGCAGAAGGTAAAATACATATACACACACAAATTTACTTGCTACCTAAATGAAGGCTTACGGTGACGTCATACTTACCCCTACCCAAATCTTAACCTCATAAAAGAGAAAAATTTTGCATTTCTAAATTTAAAAAAAATTATATATATATATATATACTGTGTATATATATATATATATATATATATATATATATATATATATATATATATATATATATGAATATATATATATATTTTTTTTTTTTTTTTTTTTACTGAGTATGTCCATTTTTCTCTTAACCTTTAAAAGAGAACATTTTTGCATTTCTAAGTAAAAAAAATGTATTTGTTTTATTTTTATTATTTATTTATTTTACTGAGAATGTCCCCATTTTTATCAGATTTAGCCAACTTCTGAGGACAAAATTTGTTTCTTTACTATAGATAGTAAAGAAACAACCTGTGAGTGTGAAATGTTATTTGCACCCTGATTTTGTCTTTCATTGATTTTAATTTGTTAGTTGATATTTCAAATCTTCAGACATGATATAATGTTAGATAAAGTGTCAGTATAGCATATACTTCAGCTGATTTTATTCAATGAAGACTGTCAAATAATAATTAAGTTAAACAAAACCCACATTCCCTGTATGAAAATATTATTGCCTCATACACAATAACCAGCTGAACCACATTTAGCTGTGCTGACTGGAACATAAAGAAGCATCGAATCACTTTAGATACTGCTGATGTGCAATTGCTTTTTTTTCTTTCTGCATGACCCAGCTACACTTTAGTTGTGGTTCATGGATGAATTGCCACAAATTCGTTTTGTGTATTTTCCGCTACAGTGGAGAATTAATGGTTCCTTCAGACATCACTTGACCTCCACCATGATTGATCGTTGGTGTTGTGTGTTTTCTTAAACTGTGTCTGTGTATGCTTGATGGTGACATGGGAGCCACGTCATACAAAACAATTCAATTTTTGATTCATCTGTTTGGAGAACAGACGGCTCAGGGAATGTGTAAGTGTTTGTGACTTTTGTAAGTGCTCAGAACCAGGGGTCAAAATAAGGGAGAGTTATAAATGAGGTTTATATTTAGCTGGTCTGGGTGTAATTAAGTCTGTCTGCGAAATCAGCTATCTCTAATTATACCTTTAATTGGGTTAATTTAGCTGGAGGAAATGACTTTTTCATACACAGCCAGTTGGCGCTGAATAAGAAAATGCTTATTAAATGCGTGGAAAATAAGAAACGTTATTTGTTCACTTAGGGTTGCTTTTATCTAAAATTAGATTTTGGTTCAAGGCCTCAAAGCATCCAATGCTATGATAAATAAAGGGCTGCATTTTTCTCAGCATTGGATTTTAGAAATGGGAAAATATATCAGCTGTTCCCAGTAATGGACATTAATAATCCAACCCTGACTTTACATAAATAGGTTCAAGGGTTCAAGGTTCAAGGTTCAAGGTTCTTGTTTATTTGTCACATACACAATCATACAGGGTATAATCAGTAGTGAAATGTAGGTCAGGACGGGTCCGCTCAATGGACAGTGCAAAAAAATAAAATAAAAGATGATACATAACACAGGAGCATATATTTAAATATAGGTAGGAATAAGATAAAAAAATAAGTAAAAACAATAAAATAAAATATGGAGTAAAATGTGCAATGAACTAAAATGTGCAATACAGTCTACTGTGGATTTAATAAATATTAATATAACCAGGGATGTGCAAGAGGAATGTGCAAACAGGTTGTACCAGGTATGTACACATAGCAGCAATGCGGATGATGGAGAATGATGGGTGTTACAGTTAATTAAATTGAGTCCTGTAGATGTTATGAGACTGAGTTTAGGAGCCTGATGGCCTGAGGGTAGAAGCTCCTCCTCAGTCTCTCAGTTTTTGCCATCACGCTTCTGAAGCGCTTGCCAGATGGCAGTGTGATGAAAAGACGGTTACTGGGGTGATTTGAGTCCTTGATTATTTTTTCAGCTCTGCTTTTGCAGCGTTTGAGGTAGATGTCCTGCAGAGAGGGGAGGGCAGACCCAGAGATGCGCTCAGCTAAGCGCACGACTCTCTGCAGAGCTTTGCAGTCCTGATTTGTGGCGTTACTGTACCACACTGAGAAATATACACTACCATTCAAAATATTTTTTTAAAGAAATTAATAATTAGATTTAGCTAGGATGCACTAAAGTCATCAAAAGTGACAGTAAATACATTTATATTTATATTTTTTATTATGAATAAATTTGCATGATTTTTCTAGTCGTTTGTGATTTAAAGAACTCTTTAATAATTTTTTGTGCTTATTTTATTTTAAAGCATGTTTTGTCTTTTTTTAAAGTAATTTAAAGTCATTGGAACAGTGCTAAGGCCCCTGGTTAAGTTTATTGTTAACTGTATGTGTGTGTGCATTTATTTCCCTGTTAGCCCCGAATGCTGTGTCTCATCTGACAGCAGAGGCTGTGGACTCCACGTCAGTCCGTCTGTCCTGGAGACCCCCGAGCCAACCAAACGGACTAATCACACACTATCAGATACTAGTGTTATACCGCAGTACTCTTGTACAGGACATCACCCTGCGAGGACAGGTGAAACACACTAAACTCCACAAACACACACACACACACACACACATGTACTGTATTGTGTTTAGTTTAGCTTTACTGATAATATGTCATTGTGTTACAGAATGCTCCACTTCATCGTAATGCGAGGTCACTTGACATCACCACGTCATCTGCGTTCCTCCTCACCTCACACAGAACGTCTCCCGCTTTGGGTCGTGATTTTACCAACACTGATACTGAACTGACCTCTGACCTTCCTCTGACCCCGAGCACCCCCCACACACCTCCACCTTGGCTCACAGTGACCCACGACAGAACTGATGTATCTGTTGAAGCTGAGACTGAAGCTGTGACCGAGGAACCTTTGACTGAACTTTCAGCTGTCACTCAAAGAACTGACCAACCACCGTTGGTTAACTTAAGCCCCTCCCAGCCCCGTCGCTCCACTAGGGCAGTGGCCACAGACTCCACCCAGCAGCAGACGAACCCCTCAACAAGAGCTGCCACCACTATTGGAAAAGAGGGTAAATAACTATTGTGGTGACTTGGATACTAATATTACTGTTAAAAGCACAACCAAAATAACAACTCATAATAAGTCATTTATATTAGGTATCCGTAAGTATAAATATTATTTAAAATCTCCATAGATAAAATGTATTTTTTGCAACATGAATAAACCTGTTAGGACAGACCTACTTTACTCTGTGTTCATTTAGAATTATTTATAAACTATTATAGTGTCGATTAATATTTTGAGTTAGCTTTTTATTCGTTTTTATTTTCATATTTTCAGTTTTAATTTTTAATTTTAGTTCAAATAGTAATTTTGTTATGCACTCTCATCATTTATCTTAGTTTAATTTTAGTTTCCATTTTTTAGTTTGAGATTTATGTATTTTATTTTTCCAGATTTGTTTCAATTACCGAAAATTATTTTCATGGTTACAAATTTGTTAATAACAACACCGACTGAAGTATAGACAAGACACTTCATTTTTTAAAAAATTGTGTGTTTTTTCCCCTGCTTATTTCCCTACCCATAATCCTAAAGATTAATCCACCAATCAGAGAAGTCACTGTCACCATGAAAACTGGTTGAAATTGGTGAAAAGAGCAGTTGTGACCTGTATTTTTTTATACATTTTTATATAAAAAAAAATATATTAATATAGTTTTTTTTTTTTTTTTACATTTTATATAAAATATAAGTATTTTATATAAATATGAATTTTTATATTAATTTATTTAAAAAAGTATGTAATACTTGTTTAAATAAACTTGTAACCCTAAACTAACCCTAACCATAAACTTGTCCTTACTGTAGTCCATGACTTATAGTAAATATTTCTATATTGTACCATCATTTTTTTATTTGATCACTTAATCCATAGTGCTTCTTGGGAAGAATTTTCTAAAGAATTTTGTAATTAAAAAATATATTTTTGCAAAGTTTGTAATGTTGTTGTTGTGCTAGTTCATGTGCTTCGAAAAATTCTTTATTGAAGATTTTTTTTAAATCCCAATGGAGAAAATTATTGGGAAAATTACTTTATCATGGACGCTAAAAAGGGGGGGCAGTCTTTGTTGCGCTCCGTTGCTTTTGCTTTCTGTTTTCTGATTGGTTGTGCTTTTTGATGAACAGTCCTACCTGCCACTGAGGAGACAGCAGACCTGTCGTCTGATCACATCGTGTATGTGGTTAGAAGACTGAGTCCTTTCACCGAGTACACATTTAGCGTGACGGCAAAAAACATTATTGGAGAAGGACCTTCCACAGAAGTTACAGTCAAGACAACTGAACAAGGTAAAATACATTCAGATTTCTGAGTTGAAGTAAAGTAGTTATAAAATACAACAAAGTAATAAAGTAACGCCAGTGTTTGCCCACAGTGCCCAGCTCTGTTCAGAATGTGTCCTATCAGAACCTGACCTCCACCTCTATCCGTGTTACTTGGGAGCCACCTCTCAACCCTAATGGCAAGATAACTCACTACACTGTATATGCACAAAATCTCCTTACAAACCAGCAATTACGACAGATGGCAGACACCACCACTGCAGTGCTCACAGGTAACACACTAACAAGTACACTACAATTCAAAAGTGTTTTTTCTTTTAAGAAATTAATACTTTTGTTCAGCAAGGATGCATTAAACTGATCATGCATGATTGTAAAGACATTTATAATGTTCTAAAAGATTTATATTTCAAATAAATGTTGTTCTTTTGAACTTTCTATTCATTAATGAATCCTGAAAAAATGGTCCATCAAGGTTTCCACAAAAATATTAAGCAGCACAACTGTTTTCAACATTGATCATAATAATAAGACATGTTTCCTGAACACCAAATCAGCATATTAGAATGATTTATGAAGGATCATGTGATACTGAAGACTGAAGTAATGATGCTGAAAATTCAGCTTTGCATCACAAGAATAAAATACATTTTAAAATATAGTACATTAGAAAAGAGTTATTTTAAATTGTTTTAAATTGTAATAATATGACACTGCTCACATTTCACTGCTGGTTATATACTCTCTATATAATCGTGTATGTGACAAATAAAAAAATCTTGAATCTTTAACTGTATGTTTGATCAAATAAATGCAGCCCTTGAAACTTCTTTCAGAAACATAAAAAAATTGTTCCGACCCGAAGCTTTTGAACAGTACTGTACATCTAGTGTACATTTGGGCATTTATGCCACACTTTCTAGGACACTTTGAGGAGAACTGACTTAATACATCCACTAAAAATTACCAAAAACACCAGAGACACTGAGCAAAAATTATAAAAAATTATGAATTTCCAAGAAAACACCCTTGCATTTGTTTGCAGATTCATCCTGCTTGGATATTTGACATCTAATGCAATGACTTTTAGACATTTCTAAGTGTGACCAAGGTGTTCAAATAGTTTTTGAGTCCACCGTATAACACTATATATGCTCATATCCACAGGTCTGGACAAGTACAGCAGTTATAAGGTGTGTGTGGCCGCTTCTACCGCTGTGGGGGAAAGTCCACTGACCGATGAAGACTACATCTTCGTTATGACACTAGAGGATGGTATTGAGCCAGTTATGTTTCATATACATACAGTAGCACCCTTAAACACTTTTGAAATCTCTTAGCATGCTTCCATCTGTCTTTCAGAGCCGGATTCACCCCCGCGGGATCTGGCCGTAGTGAAAACCACCTCCTCCACCGCTACTCTCACCTGGTCTCCGCCAGAGAAACCCAATGGCATCATCCGCCTGTATGAGGTCTCCTACACCAACGGCACATACAGCAACACAGTCAACAGCACATCGCCCAGTGCCACACTGCGCTACCTGAAGCCATACACACACTATAATGTGACTGTACGTGCGTTTACACTGCACGGACATGGGAACCAGATTTCTGATACTCTACAGATGCTGTCGGGGGAGGATGGTGAGTCATTGTGTGTGTGTGTGTGTGTGTGTTCATGTTTAATTGAAAAACTAGAAGAGGCATAAAACTTTAATCCAATCTCATCCTGAAATCCCACACTCTTTCGCTTTCAAAGGGTTCCTACAATTAAGGCACATTCACACATACAGCGATTAAAGTCTTGGTGCTGTTTGATTTCTAGTAGACGTTCCCGCTCCAACTCTATCAGGCATCAAATCATGTGAACTCTAGAGTCTTTACGCCAGTCGCTATTCGCTCATTGCGTCTCTACTTCAATTAGCACGAAGTGGAATGTAAATCACCAACTCTCATTAATAAAGATGAATGACTCTTGGACACTTTGTTGCAGCAAATATACATTTAATCAGCAAGAACACATTCAATTGATCAAACATTCTTTTCATCAAAGAATTCTCAAAAAGTATCACAGTTTGCACAAAAATAGTAAGCAACATTGATAATAATAAGAAATATTCTTGAGCAGCAAATCAGCATATTAGAATGGTTTCTGAAGGATCATGTGACACTGAAGACTGGAGTAATGGCTGATGAAAATTCAGCATTGCATCACAGAAATCAATTAAATGTTAAAATAGAATCCAATAGAAAATAGCTATTTTAAATTTTAATAATATTTCACATTATTCCTTTTTTTACTATATTTTTGATCAAATAAATGCAGCCTTGGTGAGCATAACTTCTTTCAGAATCATTCAAAAGTTTTACCGACCCCAAACTTCTGAATGTTAGCGTATGAATACACCTTCATTCATAAAAGCCCACTTCCCAGCACACCTGCTCTGATATATTGAGCCATGGTGCTTATGCAGGTGATTTACGTTTAAATCTTAGTCATTTCCTCTTCTTCTCCCCTGTCCTCTTTGTACTGTTCATTATGTTGTTCACGAGTTCACCCTTACATCTAATCTGATAGCAAACAGTAAGCATATTTTGGCGTGCTGTCCTGGGGGAGGGCTCCGAGCCCGGAATATGGCCCGAACCCAGAGAACTCCCCCTATCCCTAATATGGGATAAAAATAGATTAGGGGTGAGGAGTTGGGGTGGAGGAGGGATGCCGGAAAACTGTCATTGGACAGAGGTAGGCAGGCTGCATATATATACACATATTGTGCTCATTAGGATGGTTAGCTAAACGAGTTGCACCTGCGCCAAATTAGTTGATTATCTGATCGTGCTCCTCCCGAACCTTATTAATAAAACATCATAAAATTCAAAAACACCATAAAACAGGCCAAAAAGGGAGCGTGGCCTAGTGGTTAGTGCATGAGCTCCAGCATGTTGAGTTATGGTACTCATGTTTCCTTCTTTTTATTATTTCAGCATATTGAGCTGCTTATGTGGGAAATGCAGATTCTAATCTCATTCCCCCTCTCTGCTGTTACAAAAAAAAGTTAATTAATTAAAAAGCCCACTTTAATGCTCTAATATTATTTATCACATGCGTGAGAGGACTGTTTTATTGCATATGAGCGATTTGCAGGCTGATATATTTTTTGCACTATGCGCCGACTTCATCTTAATGAGCAGTATAATTGTTTGTTGCAGTGCCTGGCAGCCCACCTTATGATTTGACCTATGAGAACATCGGATCCAGTGAGGTGAATGTGTCGTGGTCGCCCCCGCTTCTCGCAAATGGCATCATCTTGTTCTACAACGTAGAATACTGGAATGCCACACACAGTCTGAACCAAACCACACACGTGCCTTATGTCATCCTGTCCAACCTGCGGAAGTATGCACACTACCGTATCAGCGTACAGGCCGCCACACAGGTCGGCTTGGGAAACCACACGAGTGAGATACTGAACATCACCACACTGGAGGATGGTGAGTGTTCGGTTTTAACAAACGGACCTTGTGGTGTTTAATTAAGCTGTTTTCACTTTTAAGGTTCAGTCTTCATGGTGAATTTATCAGGATATGGCTAAAGATGCAGAAAGTATTAAGGTCACACTTAAACATTTCTTCTTTTTACAGATTTTCAGAGGTCTGCACGCAGGAAATTAGTGTTTTATTACTTTTAACTATTTTTATTTCTCCCACAGGACATTTCTGAAAGCAGTCTGGGAGTTTTTTTTTTTTTTTACAGTGTTATGGATACATTTTGCCTTTAAACCAAGTTTAATCTTTCTACCTCAGGAGACAGAACCTACCAACAATGTTTGTGTTTGTTTCTCTGTGTTTGGTTGGTTAGTTTTTCCATTAGCAGCTGTCAGAATGGACAAATGTGGATGCCGATCCTGGCATGGGAGACATTCTCTTACATTTACTAACTCAAATCAGTCAATGTCGTGTTCGAAGAGTAAAGTCCTTTTCCACAGTTTTGGGTCTATAATAGCTGTTTTTCCTGAACGACAGTACCCAGTTCCCCTCCAAAATTCCTAATCGCCAGGAAATTGTCTGATACTGAGGTAGAGTTGTCCTGGAAACCTCCCAAGGAGGCCAACTCTGAGATTTTATACTACATAGTGAGAGTGTGGTAAGTAAAGATGATTTAAACTCAGTTTTTACCAAAGGCCTGGCTATTGTAGTAAAAGATTGAAACTAACATTTGTTTGCGTGTATTAGGAATCTGAGCTCTGAGTTTGTCGCCAATGTGACGGAAACGTCAGTGGTGGTGAGTGTGGATGGATTGGGTCAATATAATGCTTCCGTGAGCAGCTGGACTCGACTCGGAGACGGAGGAATGTTGATTTACATCACGTTCAGTACCATAGAATCAGGTGAACACAAGCACATTCTGTCATCATGTACGTTTCTAATGTGAAGGCACATATGCCTCATTTTGGCCAAAAATTATAGCAGCATCACAAGTATCCTAGAATTAACTGTGAAATAATTTGAAGATGACAGAAATATCAGATTTAAATAAATGCATTACATAACAGTTATAAACTACATCTTAAAATATATTCAAATAAAAACCAGTTATATGAAATTGTGATCAGCTGCTCAAATAAATGCAACCTTGGTGAGCTTAAGAGACTTCTTTCAAAATCTTACCAACACCAAAAGATTGCAAGAGTAATTTTACTTTGTGTCCCACTTTATATTAGGTGGCCTTAACTACTGTGTACTTACATTTAAATTAATAATTTGGTACAATGCACTTATTGTGTACATACATGTTTTTACATTGTACTTATATTTTTAAAAATACCTATATGTAATTACATCTGTAATTAATTTCTGTAATTACATTTATAATTACACTGTTGACCCATCCCTTACACCTTAACCCACCCTTAAACCTACCAAACCTACCAAACCTGTCCCTAACCTTACCCATATCCCACCTGTCACAAATCTAGCCTCTGTGGCTCCCTCCGATCGCCACCAGAGGGAACCATCACCGGAGTACTAACCGGTTCTTTCGGACTCCATTTCCCATGACCCCGTGCCTGAGACTGATCACCTGCACAGGTGTCAGTCATTATCACAGACTATTTAGCCAGTGCATTCCTCACCCTCGTTGCGAAGTCTTGTTTTGCTATTGCTAACATTTCCGAGCGTTTTTCCTGTGAGTGATTACCTGTGTATTACCTGGACTGTTTATTCTCTTCTGATCGTTTGCTGCCTGCCTTATTGACCCCGCCTGCCTTTTGGATATTCTCTCTGTCTGCCGCCTGCCCCGACCTATTGCTTTGACACTGTGTATGAATCTGCCTTGCCTACGTTGATCTTGATACTGCTGTATGAACTTTGCCTGTCTGACCTCGTCTTTGTTTAATAAAAGCTGCAAATGGATCGCAACGTCACTGACCCCTCATTACAGAAGACTTCGCCAGAAATCGATCCAGCAGTTTTCTACCATTTCACTACGGAGGTATCTGCCCAAGCATCGGCTCTGGCTTCACATCAACAACAGCTTAGTCGACTTACCTCTCTCACGGAGGAGTTGGTGAAGACCCTGCAAGCTCTCCAACTTTCGCCACCCGCGATGAATCCTCCCATGCCAAATCCACCACCTCCAGCTCCGGTTACCGCCAGCCCTCGCTTGGCGTTTCCCGAAAAGTTTGATGGATCACCCACAAGGTGTAAGGGTTTTTTGCTGCAATGCTCTATGTTTGTTAACCAGCAACCCACGCTATATTCCACAGACGATAGTCGGATTGCCTTTGTTTGCTCTCTCCTCACCGGACGAGCGCTGGAATGGGCCACTGCTGTGTGGAGTGAGAAACGCGCTGTTTTCCCGTCATTTCCCTTTTTTCTGCAGCGCTTCAGGGAGGTTTTCGAACACCCCGCTGGGGGTAAGGAGGTGGGCGAGCAGTTACTAGCCCTCCGTCAAGGAAGAAGTACAGCAGCAGACTATGCACTATCCTTCCGCACACTCTCTGCGCAGACCGGGTGGTCAGATGATCCTCTCAAACTCCTCTTCCGTAAAGGTCTCAGTGCGGAGCTTCAGTCGGAACTGGCCTGCCGCGACGAGGGTAAATCTCTGGACCAATTCATTGACCTGGCAATTCACATTGATAACCTCGTTCGCTCACGACGACAGCCTCGTTTCCTCTCGGCTTCTGCTGGTATGACATCACTGCCTGAACCTGAATCCATGCAAGTAGGCTTTACTCATCTCAGCGTGGAGGAGAGAGAGAGAAGGATGCGCCAAAATCTATGTTTGTACTGTGGCCTCCCTGGACACCTGAGAGCTTCTTGTCCCACTCGTCCGCCTCGCAACCCTTCATCGGTGAGTAAGAGTTCTACCACATCCTCTGTCTTAGAGATACCAGTTACCTTAAGGGTTAATGGGGAGGTTATTGCGACTACGGCTCTGATCGACTCTGGGGCAGCGGGAAATTTCATTGACTCTTCATTTTCAAAGACTCATAAGATTCCCCTTGTGTCTTGTGAATCTCGTTTGGCAGTGGCAGCGCTAGATGGATGCCCGCTAGGCTCCGGCCGGATTCAATTCACCACCGAGGATCTATCACTGTGCACCGGAGCCTTTCACACTGAGACCATTCGACTATTCGTCTTTCAATCACCTCAAACTCCCATCATCCTGGGACTCCCCTGGCTGGAGAAACACAACCCGACCATCTCCTGGTCCGATAAACAGATAATTCAGTGGTCTGAAGCCTGTCGTCAACGCTGTCTAGATCTAACTCTTCAAAAGAAAGTGAAAGAACGGCACCTCTCCCTGCACACAGTCTTCTGGTTGAGTACCACGATCTAATCGAGGCTTTCAGCTAGACCAAAGCCTCACAACTACCTCCTCATCGCTCAAGTGACTGTGCCATCGATCTGCAACCCAATTCACATCCACCCAAGGGCTGAGTTTTCCCCCTATCACAACCTGAGTCTGAAGCCATGAAGTCATACATCGAGGAGGAGTTAGCAAAGGGCTTCATTCGTCCATCCATATCACCTGCATCAGCCGTTTTTTTCTTCGTCAAGAAGAAGGATGGAGGACTCCGTCCGTGCATAGATGACCGAGCTCTCAATGATCTGACTGTCAAGTTCCGTTACCCCCTACCACTAGTCCCAGCGGCCTTGGAACAACTTCGAACGGCCAAGTATTTTACAAAACTCGATCTTCGCAGTGCATACAACCTCATCCGCATCCGAGAGGGCGATGAGTGGAAGACGGCATTCTCCACAACCTCAGGGCACTACGAATATCTTGTCATGCCGTTCGGGCTGGTCAATAGTCCTTCTGTTTTCCAGGCATTCATTAATGATGTGTTTAGAGACATGCTAAATCGCTGGGTCATCGTGTATATCGACGACATCTTGATCTACTCGGACTCCTATGAGGACCATGTCAAGCAGGTTCGTTCAGTTCTCCAACGTCTCCTCACCCATCAATTGTATGCCAAGATCGAGAAATGTGAGTTTCACCAGACATCTGTATCATTTCTCGGATATGTGATCAGTTCGGGAGGGGTAGCCATGGATGACAAGAAGGTTCAGGCTGTAATAGACTGGCCACAGCCTGTCACTTTAAAGGAGTTACAACGCTTCCTGGGCTTTGCCAATTTCTATCGGCGATTCATCCGCAACTTCAGCACAGTCGCAGCGCCCATGACATCGATGCTCAAGAAGGGGAGACAACATCTCATGTGGACACCGACAGCCATTTCCACCTTCCAGAAACTTAAGGAAAGATTCACCACGGCTCCTATCCTGCATCACCCAGATCCTGAAAGGGAATTTATCGTGGAGGTGGATGCTTCCAGTACTGGTATTGGTGCGATTCTCTCCCAACGACATGGTAATCCTCCCAAATTATACCCTTGTGCATTTCACTCACGCAAACTCACCCCCACGGAACAGAATTATGATGTGGGCAATCGAGAACTACTTGCTATGAAGGCAGCTTTTGAGGAGTGGCGTCATTGGCTCAAAGGAGCCAAACATCCATTCACAGTGTTGACCGATCATCGCAACCTGGAGTATCTGAGGTCCGCCAAGAGACTCAACCACAGGCAGGCAAGATGGGCTTTATTTTTCACCCGTTTTGATTTTTCTGTGACATATCGCCCAGGCACACAGAACACGAAGGCTGACGCCCTGTCCAGACTACATGAATCATCCATAGTACCACTCACCCACGAGTCCATTATCTCTCCTACCATAATTCTAGCCCCCATCCAATGGGACATCATGACAGAGATCACTGAAGCTCAGGCCACCGACCCTCCACCGGCCGAAACTCCACCCAATCGCACGTATGTACCACTTGCTCTGCGTGAGAGAGTTATCCAATGGGTACACTCTACCCTCAGTTCAGGTCATCCAGGTATCGCTGCCACTGTTCAGTTACTCACCAATCGCTTCTGGTGGTCCACATTGCAGGCCGATACGATCACCCTCATTCGGAAATGTCCCACCTGTAATGTATCCAAGCCTTCTCACCAACTACCTGCCGGCCTCTTACAACCTCTACCCATTCCACAACGCCCCTGGTCTCACATAGCCATAGACTTTATCACGGATTTACCGCTATCAGGGGGTCATACCACCATCCTCACAGTGGTTGATCGTTTCTCCAAAGCATGTCGCTTTATACCTCTGCCTAAGCTACCCACTGCCCTCGAAACAGCCGAGGCCTTATGCAACTACGTATTCAGATTCTATGGCCTCCCCGAGGATATAGTCTCCGATCGAGGACCTCAATTCACCTCCCGAGTCTGGTCTGCCTTCTGTCAAAAGCTCAATATCAATGTCAGCCTCACCTCCGGTTACCATCCTCAGTCCAATGGTCAAGTGGAACGCTTAAATCAAGAACTCACCCGTTTCCTTCGGTCATACTGTCATCGCAATCAGGCCGACTGGAGCCGCTTCCTCTTATGGGCCGAGTATGCCCAGAACTCCCTCTGCAAACCGGCCACAGGCCTCACCCCTTTCAAATGTGTGCTGGGTTTCCAACCTCCCTTATTCCCATGGTCCGGGGAACCCTCAGAGTTACCTGCTGTCGATTCGTGGCTCCAGCGGAGCGAGGAGACCTGGAATGAGGCCCATGTCCACCTTCAACGGGCCGTTCGATGAACCAGGGAACAAGCTGATCGTAGGCGGCGGGCAAATCCCAACTACCATCCCGGTCAATGGGTCTGGCTATCTACCCGTGATCTTCGTCTTCGGCTTCCTTGCAAGAAGCTCAGTCCCAGGTACGTGGGTCCCTTCAAAATCCTTAGACAGATAACTCCTGTTTCATTTCGTTTGGCTTTGCCTTCCAATTATCGTATCTCACCCACCTTTCATGTTTCTCTGCTTAAGCCCGCTGGTGGTTCGAGAGGAGCGGAGGACCAGGAGGAGGCTGGTGACCAGGGAGCCCCTCCCATCATCAAAGACGGCGAGGAGGTGTACCGAGTTCAGGAGATTCTAGACTCCCGTCGCCGGGGCAAGGTAATTCAATACCTAGTGGATTGGGAGGGGTACGGCCCGGAGGAGCGGTCCTGGGTCAGTTCAGAGGACATTCTGGATCCCTCTCTCACCACAGACTTTCATAGGACCCATCCGGAAAAGCCAGCCCCGAGACCACGTGGAAGACCCCGGCGTCGTTTGCCTCCTCGCGTCAGGAGCCGCTCACAGGAGGGGGGCTCTGTCACAAATCTAGCCTCTGTGGCTCCCTCCGATCGCCACCAGAGGGAACCATCACCGGAGTACTAACCGGTTCTTTCGGACTCCATTTCCCATGACCCCGTGCCTGAGACTGATCACCTGCACAGGTGTCAGTCATTATCACAGACTATTTAGCCAGTGCATTCCTCACCCTCGTTGCGAAGTCTTGTTTTGCTATTGCTAACATTTCCGAGCGTTTTTCCCGTGAGTGATTACCTGTGTATTACATGGACTGTTTATTCTCTTCTGATCGTTTGCTGCCTGCCTTATTGACCCTGCCTGCCTTTTGGATATTCTCTCTGTCTGCCGCCTGCCCCGACCTATTGCTTTGACACTGTGTATGAATCTGCCTTGCCTACGTTGATCTTGATACTGCTGTATGAACTTTGCCTGTCTGACCTTGTCTTTGTTTAATAAAAGCTGCAAATGGATCGCAACGTCACTGACCCCTCATTACACCACCTCAATAGCAGCAAAAGTGTTTTGCAATACAATATGACCACAATAAGTACATTGTACTTATTTTTTGATGCAAGTACATAGTAGTTAAGGCCACTTAATATAAAGTGTGACCTTACATTGTACTAAAAATATATTAATAGAAAATAACAGAACATTTAACTTTCTGGATGTTTCAATTCAGTCAGTTATAAGGTTTAGTTTCATTTAGCCTAGAGAGTGAGGCAGCTCACTAAGTTTTGAAAAAGAACCACAATATCATGAAACAGCATTGCCCTCATAGTCATAAAGATAAATGCTTTCTCTGTTTTGCAGCCCCCTCTGACCCTCCACAGAATGTATCATACACACTCCTCACCACCACTACAGTGCATCTCAGCTGGAGTCCTCCAAACCAACCCAACGGCATCATCCAATACTATACCATCTACTACACAGACAATACAGAAAACAACACAAAGTATACAGAGGTATATACACTCACACAGATGAGTATTGATCTTTTTGGAGAGACTAAACATGATGGTGTTCTATTTTCTATTTAAATATATTTAAAAATGTAATTTATTCCTGTGATGCAAAGCTGAATTTTCAGCATCATTACTCCAGACTTCAGTGTCACATGATCCTTCAGAAATCATTCGAATATGCTGATTTGCTGATTATTTTCATTCTAATATGCTGATTTCTTATTATCATCAATGTTGAAAACAGTTCCCTGTCGATACTCCACTCGTACTGCGTCTTGATAAAGACGCATATGGGAAAAAGCCTTTTTTCTCCTGAACTGAAGTCTTATTCAATCACACAGTGAAACTGCACGACTATTGGTTCGTGCAGTGGTAAAAAACGAACCAATGGGTCGGCAGCGGAGCTGCACGAACCTATGGCGACGATTCCAGCCAGATCCCGCCAGATCCCGCCAAAATGGGCGGGGCATCTGGCTATATAAGCGGTCGTTTCGCCATAGGATCCTCAGATTTCTTCTCCTTCATCGACGACGACTTCGTCTACACTGACCCAGAAGCCTACTCGCCGTTGACACGCCTCGCAGCTGGACCCAGCGACCTCGATCTGCTCGGCTGATCCGCCTTTTCTACGCGCCCCAGCATCGCAGCAGTTCCGGTCCCGTTCGCTGCCGCCATCCGGCGATTATCACGTAAGTCTCTAAAAGAGCAAATCGGCGTTCTAATGCTGCGCCGTTACTGCGGCTCGTGCAGGTCTCCCCTGCACGCCGATGACGGTCACAGCGAGTGTGTTTCCTGCTTGGGGAAATCCCATGCAGATGCCACGCTCGCTGGCTCTGATTGTTCTCACTGCGAGAGCATCAGTCTCGCCTCTCTGCGCTCGCGGATCGCTTTCTTTTCAGAGAGCGACCCCGCCCCTCGTGCCCTCCCGTTTTCTTCCTCCCAGGGACCGGTGAGGAAAAAACAGCGGGGCAGAGGTTCTCAGCGCCCGGTTGAGAGCGAGCTCACGCCGGCTCAGATCCCGCATGCCTTGCTTTCGCCACACAGAGAGGTGTCTCCCGTCCTTTTTTCCCAACCTGACCAGCGTCCCTCTGCAAGCGTGAGCGATCTGGTCTCGTTCGGGGGAAGTGACGATGAGCTGGCCGATGACAGCATGTCACTGGTAGCTTCAGATGCTGAGGAGCTGTCGGGCTCAGTGACTGACCCCGCCCCCTCAGGTTTGCCCGCGCCCAGCGCCGCCAAAGCCGGGATGGATGCCGAACTTTTCCGTGTCCTCTCAAAAGCGGTTGAAGAGCTGGGTTTGGAGTGGTCTCCACCAGAGGAGCCCTCTCGCAGCCGTCTGGATGAGTGGTTTCTGCCGGGGCGCCGTCAGGCCCCTCAGCAACGACCATCGCCGTTCTTCCCTGAAGTTCACGACGAGCTCACGAGATCTTGGCGCTCCCCTTACTCTGCCCGCCTCCGTACTTCCGCTTCATCCGCCCTCACTACGATTGACGGCGCTAGAAAAGGGATATGAGAGGATGCCTCAACTGGATGAGTCAGTGGCTGCACATCTCTGCCCACCCACTGCCATCGGCTGGAAGGCGAAGGCCAGTCACCCGTCCAAGCCATGCAGGACCACTTCAGCGCTCGCTGGACGCTCCTACGCTTCAGCTGGACAGGCGGCTTCGGCGCTCCACTCTATGGCGGTTCTCCAGGTCTATCAGGCCAAGCTCCTCTCTGCCGTAGATGAGTCTGAGCCTGATCCTGCGACTCTCAGGGAGCTGAGAAGCGCAACGGACCTGGCTTTGCAAGCCACCAAGACTACCGCCCAAGCCATAGGAAGGTCTATGGCCAGCCTGGTAGTGCTCGAGCGCCACCTGTGGCTCACGCTGACGGAGATCAAGGACGCGGACAGGGTCTCCTTCCTTGATGCTCCAATTTCCCCCAGCGGCCTCTTTGGACCTGCGGTGGAAGGATTCGCTGAGCGCTTCACAGAGGCACAGAAGGCATCACAGGCTATGCGACACTTCCTGCCCAAGCGCTCCAGCCCAGCAGCTGCTCAGAGTCGCCCCAGGACTGCGCCGACTCAGCAGCCCGCGAAACCTGCACCTGCCGTTTCCGCCCCTCAGCCTGCTAGGACTCAGCAGCCGCGAGGGCGTTGAATGAATGAATGAATGAATGACGCACTTATGAGCGTTCACGCTCAGCCAGACGCCACCCCCCTCCGAAGCGCCAGGGCCCCCGACACAAGATAGCGTTGGACCCTGCGCCTCCGGCGTCCTCCTGATCTGCAGGACAGGAAGAGGAGAGGGTCGAGTCCCGCCACGGCCGGACCACCCACCAAAAGGCCTCTCGTGAGAAACCTCTTGGCACCCCGTTTTCTTCTGGGTGCAGAGGGAATTGTGTTTGTTGCTACAGGGTCCGTACAAGCGCCCATGCAACCTGTGATAGTGGAAAAAATAAAACACAAACATTCTCAAAAAGAGAGCAATTTTCCTCTTCCGTCCCTCACGAGTGCCCTGCCTCCGTGCAGCCGGCCACTCGAGTTTATCCAACCCCTTGCCACGCGGGCCGAGGCCTGGCAGGCCATCCCCGGAGTGTCAGAGTGGGTTATGGGGATAATAAAACGAGGTTATTCACTCCAATTCGCTCGAAGACCCCCGCGTTTCAGCGGCGTGGTCTCCACCTCGGTGCAGGGCGAGAACGCGCGCGTTCTGCGCTCAGAGGTGATGACGTTGCTGGAAAAAGGAGCCATAGAAATGGTTCCTCCAGCTTTGAGCGAGTCAGGCTTTTACAGCCGTTACTTCCTCGTCCCCAAAAAGGATGGCGGCCTCCGGCCCATCCTCGATCTCAGACGCCTGAATCACGCCCTCATGAGACGGCCGTTCAGGATGATCACGCTGAAGCAGATCCTCTCACAGATTCGCACAGGGGACTGGTTCTGTTCTCTGGACCCTGAAAGACGCATACTTTCACATCCAGATAGCCCCCATCACAGACGATTCTTGAGATTCGCCTTCGAGGGAGTGGCTTACCAGTACACGGTCCTACCCTTTGGGCTGTCTCTGGCCCCCCGTACTTTTACGAAGTGCATGGACGCGGCTCTTTCCCCTCTGAGACAGATGGGAATCCGCATTCTCAACTACCTCGACGACTGGCTCATTCTGGCCCAGTCAGAGGTGGAACTACTTTCACACAGAACCCTCATCCTCAGCCACTTAGAGCGCCTGGGGCTCAGGGTCAATTTCGCCAAAAGCGCACTGTCTCCCAGCCAACGAGTATCGTTCCTGGGTACAGTTCTGGACTCAGCTCGCATGAGAGCGGTGATAGCGCCAGAACGCGCTCTGGCCATTCAGAAACTCGCGGCCACCTTCAAGAGCGACACCGCTCGCCCACTCAAAGTGTTTCAGAGAATGCTGGGCCTTATGGCCGCAGCATCGCCAGTGTTACAGCTGGGCCTGCTCCGCATGCGCCCCCTTCAACGCTGGTTGAAACCACGGGTTCCACACAACGCATGGCGTCACGGACGCTTGCATATCAGGCCTGTGTGACAGCCCTGACCCCCTGGAAGAACCCACGGTGGACGAAGAAGGGCGTGGCCATGGGGTTGGTCCACACCAGGAAAGTTGTCACGACAGACGCCTCCAACACAGGTTGGGGGGCGCTGTACGAAGGCAAACCGACCTTCGGCCATTGGTCGAAGGCGTAGAGCGGCTTCCACATCAACTGCTTGGAAATGCTAGCAGTTTGTCGAGCCTGCCAGTTTTTCCTACCGGACCTAATAGGACGCCATGTGCTGATTCGCTCAGACAACATGTCCGTGGTGTCCTATATAAATCACCAGGGAGGTGTCTCCTCAAAGCGCCTCTTTATTCTGGCAGAGCGCCTTCTGGAATGGGCTCAGCTCAACCTGCGCTCGCTGAGGGCAGCACACCTGCCGGGCAGACTGAACCAAGGAGCGGATATGTTATCTCGGAGCAATGTCCCCTCAGAGGAGTGGATGCTCCATCCGCAGGTGGTTCAGAAGATCTGGAAGACCTTTGGCAAGGCAGAAGTAGACCTTTTCGCCTCCAAAGACAACTCTCACTGCCCAACTTATTATTCGAAGGACAGGGACGCGTTGGCCCACGACTGGCCCAACCTCCTCCTTTATGCATTCCCCCCGATTGCCCTGCTTCCACAGGTCGTCAGGCGTGTCAGGGAACAGGGTCACAAGGTGCTATTGGTGGCCCCCTTGTGGAGGAACCAACCTTGGTTGTCAGAGCTGACTCAGCTACTGACAGCAGCCCCCTGGCCCGTGCCCCTGAGACGGGATCTCCTCTCTCAGGCGAACGGAACAATATGGCACCCCCGACCCGAGCTGTGGGCTCTCTACATTTGGCCGCTCAACGGGAGCCTACTGGCCTCCCAGAGCGAGTGTTAAACACCATTTCTGAGGCTAGAGCCCCGTCTACGAGACGCCTCTATGCCCTTAAGTGGTCTGTTTTCTCCGCTTGGTGCCTCAACCGTGGTGAAAACCCCTCTACCTCTGAGTTAGCGGTGGTTCTGTCCTTTCTGCAGGAACTGCTAGATAAAGGACGTTCTCACTCTACACTCAAGGTGTTCGTAGCAGCTATAGCGGCCTTTCATGCCCCTATAGCGGGCCAGTCAGTAGGCAGAGACAACTCAGTTGTCCGTTTTCTGAAGGGAGCCAGGAGGTTGAATCCACCTCGGCCCCTTACTGTCCCTACATGGGATCTGCCCACTGTACTGAGGGCCTTGAAAGGCCCTCCCTTTGAGCCGCTACAGTCTACGAACCTCCGCTCGCTTTCGCTGAAAACTGCTCTGCTACTAGCACTAGCATCGGTTAAGCGAGTTGGAGACCTGCAGGCGCTCTCTATTAGCCCTGCCTGCCTGGAATTCGGGCCTAATGACTCCAAGGTCGTCCTGAAACCAAGGCATGGTTACGTACCTAAGGTACTTTCAACCCCGTTCAGAGCTCAGGTCATCACGCTCTCCGCGCTTCCTCCGTCTGAGGAGGACCGGGAGTTATCCTTGTTATGCCCTGTCAGAGCTCTGAGAATCTACTTTGAGCGTTCCGCCCCCTTTAGGCATGCGGAACAGCTCTTTGTTAGCTTCGGTAAACACGCCAAAGGGCATCCGGTCACGAAGCAGAGACTCTCTAAGTGGATAGTGGATGCTGTCATGCTGGCATACTCTTCTTTGGGCCTGCAATGCCCCATTGGAGTACGAGCCCATTCGACTAGAGGCATCTCCTCGTCATGGGCATGGTCTAGTGGTGTGTCCATTACAGAGATTTGTGCGGCGGCTGGCTGGGCCACTCCGTCCACATTTGCTAGGTTTTATAACCTGGACATACCGGCCTTACAGGCCAGAGTCCTCTCTGCTTAGATGAGCTTGTATACATACGCTGTGGGAGCAATCCTGTCAGAGATTTCTTGACCGCAATGCGCTCAGGCTCTCTGATTGGCACCCTGCATACTCCGGTTATCTGAGTATACAGGAGTCATATGGAACGATCATCCAGGCCGAGCATGACCTCTATGAGTTTAGCTCGCTTTAGCCTGAAGTATACTACTTACTTCCCTATGGGCATTTATGCTTATGGAGGTATATACAGTCGTTCATCTACCCTAGCACGGCGTGATTAAATTCAGTTCCCATATGCATCTTTATCAAGACGCAGTACGAGTGGAGTATCGACAGGGAACGTACTCGGTTACTGTCGTAACCTCGGTTCCCTGAGATACGGAACGAGTACTGCGTACTTTGCCGTGCCAGGTAGCTGCACGACTCAGTCGTCGCTTCAGTCGAAGTAACCTGAGGATCCTATGGCGAAACGACCGCTTATATAGCCAGATGCCCCGCCCATTTTGGCGGGATCTGGCGGGAATCGTCGCCATAGGTTCGTGCAGCTCCGCTGCCGACCCATTGGTTCGTTTTTTACCATTGCACGAACCAATAGTCGTGCAGTTTCACTGCGTGATTGAATAAGACTTCAGTTCAGGAGAAAAAAGGCTTTTTCCCATATGCGTCTTTATCAAGACGCAGTACTCGTTCCGTATCTCAGGGAACCGAGGTTACGACAGTAACCGAGTACGTTTTGCTGCTTAATATTTTTGTGGAAACTGTGATACATTTTTTTCAGGATTCCTTGATGAATAGAAAGTTTAAAAGAAGTCTTTACTGTCACGTTTGATCAGCTCAATGCAAAATCGTACTTTTTAAAGAAGAATATGTTTTTGATATGTTTTTTTAATTAGCTGTTAACTAACTAAATTGGCTGTCACTGGAAACACCTAATTAGCAGACAGTGTAGTCTAACTGCAATTTACTGTAGATATGACTTGTTTAAGATATGAATTAAGACATTATTTACATTTAAGGTTGTTTTTCTTGTGCTGATATCCTCATTAGATAAAATAACTTTGGCAGGTTTCACAACCCCGATTAGTTGTGCAGAAATCAGAAAGAAATAAGTAGAAAAAAACAAAATGTACCATGTTTTTGGACATGTAACATTTAAAGGAATAGTTCACCCAAGAATTTAAATTCTGTCATTTACTCACCCTCATGTTGTTCCAAACTTGTCTGAGATTCTTTCTTCTGTTAAGCATAAAATAAGATATTTTAAAGAATGTGGGCAACCAAACAGTTGACGGTAGCCATTGACTTCCATATTATTGGAAAAATACTAAAGACTGAATCAGTGGCTACTGTCAGCTGTTTAGTTACCCATATTCTTCAAAATATCTTATTTTGTATTCGACAGAAGAAAGAAACTCACAGGTTTGGAATAAGAGGGTAAGTAAATGATGAACCACCACAGTACTTTTTGAAAAGGATTTAATCTCTAGGAATAGCTAGACCAACTCAAATGCACAGATTTTAAACTCTGAATGAAATGCTGATTCAGTCGTGCAGTGAATGACCATGTTCTCTTTCTCTCTCTGTAGACGGTTCCGGGTTCAGATCACTGGTTGGTGTTGTCTGATCTGAGGGCAGGACATGAGTACAGTGTATGGATGAGTTCCAGCACTTCTGTTGGTGATGGGGGAGTGTTCAGTCCCCATCTAAACTTCACCACGTTAGAGGACGGTCAGTCTCCTCACACACTCAGGGGAGAAGCGCAGCTCTGCACCACTTTTCCAACAGATTACGCTCCAAAAAAATCACACTGAAACTCATAAACACACCCACATGCATGCACACACACAGAGTCAGCACATTTTGTGAAAGGAGACAACTTCCTTCAAGCTGCAAACTGGGATTGTTGAGCCCTCACCACGAGACCGAGTGCGTCTGATCTCAAAGCCTTTTATTTGTCGGTCTCTATAGACTATCCCAGCTTGCATTTCCTCTCACAGGATTTGTTGAAAATAGAAAATAGCACGTTGCTGTAAGTTTCTGGGTACATTATGTAACATGTTTTATATTCGTCTTTGAGAATATTGTAAATGTGTCAATTTGACTTAAGAAATAAAATAAAACTTCCTGTTTGAGAGCAATTGGAGACTTTTTTTTGTCTCCTGCTTCTCATATGTTTGTGCTGAGAAAAAGAGCCCAGTAAAAAGAGATCTCAAATTGTGCTCAGATTTGCCAAAATCTACAGGTCAGAGATCTCAATATGAACTCAAACATTACTCATGAAAGCAAATGATCTGAGCAGCTATCTACTTTATTTTTATAGCTCTATGCTTTTATTAAATGTCAACAGCTCATTTGCTCTCCTTTTACTTTTAGGATTAACATCTGAGCTGATTCCTAAAAGAAACAATTGAGAAGTATAGTACATTTGATGTTCTGAGCTATTAAAGAGCAATAGATGAACACTTAAATTAATTATTTCATACTTTATATGTTTATGTGAATATGTTAACCTGGTTTCAGAATCTATACCGTGTGTCTGTTTTTGTGTGATTTTGGGAAAAACGGTGCAGAGGTGACCTTCTGAGACAGATGAAGGTTTTTCTCCCCGGGTGTCTGAGATTTTGAAAGTGTTCTATATGAATAAATAATGCCATGGTCCTGTTTGGCTCTTTGTGAGTGATTGTGTCTGATCGGTTTGCAGTTACTGGAGAATCACCCAGCTTCAGCAGCTCAGTTCAGCCCAAAGCAATATCTCAGACACAGAACATGCTCCAGATGGATTTTCTTACTAACACAATCAGCCTGTCTTTCTCTGCTCTCTCCTTTTCTATATCTGTGATCTTGACTCTGGATTTTGCAGACGCTGTGCTGGAGTTTATTTACCATTTTTCATTTCCACAGATTCCCAGATGTGTGTAATTGCTGAATATCATGTCCATGTGTGTTGTATGTGTGCTTTTGTATTTTTTGTATGAATATTTTAATCTCTTGGTTTAAGATAGATCATTTATCTTCACTGCTTTTAATCATTATAATTGTTGACTGGTTTGAATCGTTGACTGTTTTGGTGTTGCAGTGTGCCATTTATGCTTTATTTAAGCATAACTATATTAATTAAAAGGATACTTCTTTGTACATCTAATGGGTGAATCTCAATTTCTGGGTCATATTTCACACTGAGATTTAAAAATATATATATATATATATTATATATATGAAATAAAATCCTATTTTTTTATTATTATTATTTGTATTTATTTATTTATTTTGCAAAGTCAATTTTAGGACCTTTTAAGATTTTTTTATAATCTTTTTTATGATTTATGATCTTTATGAAAACCTTTTAATAGTCCTTTAATAGGCTTCATTTTTTGAGGTGAAATATGTCCTAATATTGCAAGTTTTCATGAGATGAACCCTAATTTTGTTACTTTAGATTGGGGAACAAAGCCTCATTCCATTTCTTGGTTGCAAATTTAACCAACATTTATTACTTGGACTGATTTGTTCCCCGTTCTAAATTGTAACCGTTAGCCGTTCTTCACACATTATTAATTGTATCTCTTCTACATCCTCCCCCGTGCAGTGCCGAGTGGTCCCGTCCACAACCTCACTGCTACGATCTATAGCTCTACGGCTGTAGTGATCAGCTGGGACCCTCCTCTGGAGCCCAACGGCAGAGTCTTCTATCAGCTGAGCCTCCAAGAGGCGGGTATGACCCACCCGTCCATCAACCGCACGGTTAACATCACCATCACCAAAACTACCACAGACAACATCTACCTTTTCACCAAGCTCAGGAAGTATTTTCCCTACATCATAAAAGTCACCCCGGCAACCAGTGCAGGATCGGCCGTAAACCACACTGCAATGCTACACCTGCGAACAGATGAAGATGGTATGCATCACTTCTTGTTTTTTACATGCACATGTATATAAAGCATACTCACTGATTGAAAACTATTGTGTGTCTGTGTTTTGACAGTCCCAAGTTCTCCTCCGTTGCCTGGAGCTAGTAGGAATCTCTCCAGCATCTCCATCCATGTGTCATGGTTCCCCCCAGTGGAAGCCAATGGCGAGATCATAGATTATGCTGTAGCTTTACAAGGTCCTGGGACCGTCAACAAAACCTACACCACTGAAACACACCTAATGCTCTCGGAACTCTCTTCATTTACACCTTACAATCTCTCCATCGCTGCGGTCACCCGCATTGGTGTCGGTCCCTCCGTGATTATTCCACTGCATACTGATGAAGCAGGTCAGAGATACATCTTTGTTTTTCTAGAGGAACTGATCTGTTCAAATTGAAATATTTAAGTTAGAATTTGAATGTGGAGTTTGTTTGATATTTGAACATTTAAAACAAAAATTTGAAAAGTCTTTTGTTTGATCTTTGAAAATGTAAACTTTTGTTAAACTTTAAATCTTTTCTTTTAAAATTTGAATTTGGAATTTGTTTGCTATTTACATTTTTAAAACGGAAATAGAATTTGAGGTCTGATGTTTGATCTTTAAAATGTAAACTTTTGTTAAACATTAGATCTTTAAGGTATGGCTTTAAAATTTGAATTCAAAATTTGTCTGACATTTGAAATGTAAAAATGTAAATTTAAAGTAAAAAAATTCTTGTTATAATCTTTTCATTAAATTTTAAAATGCACACATCAATTTTGTTATATGCAACATAAACAACACAAGGGCAATAACCCTAAAATGGTAATTACTTACTAATTAAGTCTTGCCTTAAAAATTTAATAAATAAAGTTTGACATTTGAAAATTGTCATTTGAAATCTAAAGTCCTAATTTCAAAGCTGAATATATCCTACTTTGCAAATTCATACAATTATAAATGTGCAGACTTAATGTGTCTAATGTCTTATGTGCTTTTTTGTGTGTCCAGTCCCAATGTCTCCACCACGTGATCTGATTATTTTTAACCACACTGTGAATTCAGTGTGGCTTCAGTGGGAACCAAGTCCAGAGCCAAATGGAATCGTCCAGCACTACGGATTCCGAATACTCGAACTCAACACATACACTTTCAGTTATCAGGTAATAACACCCCTATGTCTATGTAGTATGATTGATTATGTTCTCACATTTTTCTCTGTGTGTAAATTAAACTTCAAATGCCTCTGTTTACCCAAGAACTCATCAGATGCATCCACACAAGCAGAGCTGAGTGGCTTTAGACCTCATAATTCATATGAAATCAGCGTGTGCACATTCACTAGAGCAGGAAATGGGGATCAGTATAGCCTGCCTGTCATATTCACCACCAATGAATCAGGTAATACACACTCGCACATCCAATCGTGTCACATGATCCTTCAGAAGTTATTCTAAATATGCTCATTTTGTGCTCAAGACACATTTCTTATTATTGTCAATGCGAAAACTGTGTTACGGAAAATGTAACAAAAAACTTTAAAAAGTTTAAACTTTTGTTAAACTTCAGGTTTTAAATCTTGTTTTTTTAGGTTTTAAGTCTTGGCTTTGAAATTTCAATTTGTTTGATATTTCAAATTTAAAAGCTATACAAATACGAAAAAATATATACAGAGTCTTAGCGATCAAATGAAGGAGAAATGAAGATATTCTGAAGATGTATATACATCTGTGGTGTTGGTGTGTATGTTTCAGTGTCAGATGCCGTCGGGAATCTGACCTGCTCTGGATTGGATTGGAATTCAGTGTACATGGAATGGGAGCTTCCGATTCATCCTAACGGAGAGATTCTGTACTACCTTATTCGCTCTGGAGATCTAGAGGAGGAGGCTCATCCTCTCATGCTCACACACACAGTGGTGCACACTTTCATCGGCCTGTCACCTAACATTTTCTATGTCATCAGCGTAGCTGCAGTTAATTCAGCCGGAACAGGGGAGGAAGCCAACTGCACTGCACACACTCCACCAGAGTCAGGTATCGTGACTTAAAGGGATAGATTTGCTGAAAATTTATGTAGATGAGTTTGTTTCTTCATTGGAACAAATTTGGAGAAATGTAGCATTACATCACTTGCTCACCGGTGGATCCTCTGCAGTGAATGGGGGCCGTCAAAATGAGTGTCCAAACAGATGATAAATACATCACAAAAATCTGCAAGTAATCCACACTACTCCAGTCCATCAATTAATGTCTTGAGAAGTGAAAAGCTTCATGTTTGTGAGAAATAAATCCATAATTAAGATGTTTTAACTTTAAACTGTTGCTCCTGGCCAAAATACCCATAGAGTCCATAATCCATAATAATGCTTCCTCCTGTGAAAAGTCCATGCCCTGTTGTCCTCCCACATCAAAATCCACCAACATATTTGTTTAGAACTGTTTTGGACTGTTTTCACTTGTAAACGGTGCTTGATCTGCGCATATTTCTCTCTTATAACTTTTTCACTTTAGAAGGCGATATTATGGATAGAAGACTCGTATTTAAAGGGGTCATCGGATGCCCATTTTCCACAAGTTGATATGATTCTTTAGGGTCTTAATGAAAAGTCCATAACATACTTTGGTTAAAATTTCTCAATGGTAGTGGAAAAAACACCCTTTTAACCTTGCCAAAAACAGCTCTTTTGGGAGCAAGCTGTTTTGTAGCATGTTGCTTTAAATGCTAATGAGCTCTGCTCACCCCGCCCCTCTCTTCCAAGCCGCTCTCTGAGAGAATGTAAACTTTAGCCGCATTTAGCCGCAGAACTTGTTAACTAGCACGTTATTAGCGCGTGACGTCACACAGACAAGAAGCTGAGAATGGCTTGATTTGAGAAAGTGGTAATGATTTTAGTAGATAAAAAAAAAACACAGGGTGGATTTTTCTAGAGGAACTGATCTGTTCAAAATTTAAATATTTAAGTTAGAATTTGAATGTGGAGTTTGTTTGATATTTGAACATTTAAAACAAAAATTTGAAAAGTCTTTTGTTTGATCTTTGAAAATGTAAACTTTTGTTAAACTTTAAATCTTTTCTTTTAAAATTTGAATTTGGAATTTGTTTGCTATTTACATTTTTAAAACGGAAATAGAATTTGAGGTCTGATGTTTGATCTTTAAAATGTAAACTTTAAAATGTAGACGTCACACAGACAAGAAGCTGAGAATGGCTTGATTTGAGAAAGTGGTAATGATTTTAGTAGATAAAAAAAAAACACAGGGTGGATTTTTATCATTATAGGGTGGTTGTGTACACACACTGCCAACACACATGTTGTTCAAACAACATGTAAAAGTGCATTTCACATCTGATGACCCCTTTAAGCTGAAAAACATGGTTATAAAGTTAAAAATGTCCTAATATGTTTATTTTGAACACTTCACAAGACATTAATTGATAGACTGGAGTGGTGTGGATTATTGTGATGTTTTAATCCGCTGTTTGGCTTCTCATTCTGATGGCACCCATTCACTGCAGAGGATCCATTGGTGAGCAAGTGATGTAATGCTACATAGAGCCCTGCATTTCAGCCCGGGCCCGATGGGCCCCGACTTTTTTATGTCCCTAGGGCCGGGCTTCGGGCCAATTTTCACGTCATAGTTTAGACGCGGGCCGAGTCTCGGGCCTGTTTTAGGCTTCTACTTATTTTTTATGTTTTAGACATCCATCAATTATTGATGAAAAAAAATTGCTGCGCTGGTGGAAACAACACGAGACTGTGCTACCGCGACTGTCAAGAGCGGCTCGATGGTGTTTAGTGTCCAGCAGCAGCATGCGTGCCATCAGCACAGCTGAAGAGTTCTGCGTTCAAATGCACGCAATAGGCTAGCTTGCCGCAAAGCACCAAAACGAAACAAAACAGAACGAAATATAACCACTTTGTCATTACATACAAAACTGAACTATTTTAATAGCTGAAACCGTAGTATAAGCTGTTTTGGGAGAAAGGGGAAAAAAGACGTGCTCTGGTCGGACTCGGGCCGGTAATTGTGATAAGCTGTCGGACAAGGGCCGGGCTAGGGCCTGAGCGTCTCGGGCCAGGGCCGGGCTAGGGCCTATATTTGAGGCCCGTGCAGGGCTCTAATGCTACATTTCTCCAAATCTGTGTCAAAAACTAGTGATCCCTAACCGATACCGATAATTTGTTTCTAACCGATATGCAGAACCGATAAACTGTTATACTTGTGCTTGTAATTTTATTCTGCACCAAATCTTGTGGAGACACTGTTACTAAACAGTTTTTGATCTTCGATGCAGATAAATAAAGCACATTTTCTCACCAATTAAAAACTCTTGTGGCGGCAGGTGACGTCACGTCATGTCATTGTGTCAAGTTTGCGTTCAGGTTTTGGCACTTAAGATCCTAAATGTCACATACTGTAATTAATACGCTGACCTTTCTGTTGTCATAATGTATAAATAGTATTAATTTTACATGTTAACCTCACTGACTATAATCGCAACATGTCTGATAAAATCTCATCTAAGCACTGCGACTATATGCGGTCCCTCATTCAGCGCACTGTCTGCGTCTGAGTGTTGCGCATGACGAATCTGTCCAAACAGTCAGTAAGCAGGTGTTGGAAACGCTAATGATTTACTGACGATTTTGCTGCGTTACGCAAATTGCGCTGCTTCACTGCCGCTCACTGCACAGAATTCGAGACTGTGATCTCGCAGAGTAACGTTACTGGAGACAAATTCCAATTGAACGATAGCTAAGGTTTTTTCCGCTAGGTTTGTCAGTATGTACCTGTTGAAAAAAGTCTGAAAGTTGCTAAATACTGTGCGAGTGATGGCAGTGGATGTTGCAAGTAAAGAGAGAGAGCTCGTCTGAGGGAGTGTCTACAGTGAGCACACAGAACGAGCAGTGTGTGGGGAGATTTTCAACCAGTTAATCGATCGCGGATGGTTTCATTATCTCCAAAAATGTGTCACCGAATGGGCGGCCGTTAATATACCTGAAGTCTATGTGTGGGAAACACTGGAGTTGTGTTTACTAGATGTTTACAATCGTGAATCATGCGGTGGCCGTGCTGTAGCATTTCCTGAGCATCAACCCACTGAGTGAACAGCAATATGAAGCGGCTTCACGAGACTAATGATGAGCAAATATACAACAGAGAGCAGCGCTTTTACTTCCAACTTGCGCTCATTCATGGCTGTATTACATGCAAAGTTACGTCTTTATTGGGACAGGACTTGACGGATTATCTTACGTGACTCGTCTACTTAGAGCCAAGCTGCATAAACTACATATCAAGCATATGTATCACATCTAATTTGTGCATTAATGGCTGTTATGTTAAATAAAATTTACAATTACAGCAAAGCAAGTAATACTTTACCTGTGCAAGATAATTCATGCGTGCAATTCTTAGATGGCGGCATTTAAAAATCCGATATTACAAAACCGATATCCGATTATGGAAAAATGCTTAAATATCGGGAAAAATATCGGTAAATCGATATATCGGTCGATCTCTATCAAAAACCCTAACACTAAGTTTCTAAGTATTAAACTTTGGCTTGTAATTTATTCTGCACCATTTGTGGGACAGACATGATCATGCAGATTGTTTCTTTCTCTTTCTGCAGTTCCTGGTCCGCCCCAGTCGCTGACCATAATGGATGTTACCTCTGACAGTGTTTCTCTAAGCTGGCAGCGTCCCGTCCATGTTCCTGGTCTGTTGCAGGGTTATAATGTAGAGATTCAGCAATTGGCAAGAAATTGTGTGGCAGAGCAGCACATGGAGTCCTGTGTGGAGAGTGAGCTTGTGGAGTGGGTTGAAGGAGTAACCAGTGGAGTCACACTTTCCAGCTGAAATATAGAGAGTACAGTATCAGACTGGTGGCGTTCACCAGGGCCGGAGCCGGAGAACCCTCCGACTGGATCCACACACAGACACTCGCAGGAAGTATGTTAAACATGCATACAAATATTCCCATTAGGAAAAAAATCTTAAAAATCTCTTTAATGTCTCGTATGTTTATCCTAGACAGCAATAGGAGACTTTTGCTTGAGTTTGCCATTTGTAAGATGTTTCCCCTGAGAAAAAGATCCTAGTCTCACATATCTTTTCTCGAGTTTCAGAAGAGATCTCAGCAATGTCAGATCTTAATATAAACTTAAACATTTCTCATTCAGTTTTTCAGATCACTATCCAATTTGATTTTGACTCTATACTCTCACTGTATGTCTACAGTTCAGTTGTATTTGTTTTATTGCTTCTAAGAAAATTCTAAGGCAAGTTAGATACTTAAAATGTAGATTTTATAACTTTAAAGAAAAACAACTTTGTATAGTTTCTAAAAAAATACATAAATATATATAATAAAACTAAAAATATAGAAGTATGTAGAAGAAATATTATATAAATATATATTTATTAGTTAATATAAATGTTATTTTATCATTGTTTCTTTTTATTTGTCTATATATTCTAAAAGCTATAGTTTAAATGAATTTAAAATTGAAATATATAAAATAAGGCATATAATAATGTAATATATTATAATAAATATATTTATATAAATGTTATTTTGTAATTCTTTTTTTTGTCTATAGATTCTAAAAACAGAAAATACTAAAATAAATAAAAAATAAAGCAAACTATTATATAAATATATATTTATAAATTGAATCATTAATATAAATATAATTTTGTAATTTAATTCCTTTTTTTATTATTGTCTATGGTTTCTAAAATGTAAAAAAAAATCAGACATTAGAGAAATAATAGCAAGCAAGACAGGAAGGTAATGATGCATGGCTTCTGTGAGCTTCACTGTGTTTGGAACATTTGTCTTTCAGTTCTGTTTGACACTGCTATGAAATCTCTGCAGTGTTCAGGGATCTTGTGAATTAGAGCTGCATTCTCGTTCCATACTGAAAATCAATGGGCAATGTTGTTGAAACGCTGCCCGATCCATTAGCTTTGATTTAAGAACTCTCAACATCAACATTTTTTCCACACATTTTTGAGCATCTGCTTTTTGTAGAGACTGTTTGTTGGTCTACGTGGGAGCAATATGAGAAGTGCAGCTTAGAGGAAACATTTATTAAGTCTCCTGAGCTTTTGAGCTACATAATTTTCCCTTAGGTTGTCATTTGCATATAGCAAACCCTTATTTTTCCTTTCCCTCTCTATCTTTTTGTCTTAGACCCTGATGCCCCCCCTAGTGCCATATCAGCGTTTCCTTCTCCCACTGGGTTAAAGATTGTGTGGGAAGAACCATCGGTCATCTCAGGGCCCACCTCATACATCATTGACATCACTGCTGTGAGTTCATAAACTTGAGAAATCTGGTTCATCTGGTGACTTTCTGAAATTTTCTACTTCAATTTCTCTCTGTCCTCTTTCAGTTGGATGGTTCGGGATATAACATAAGCCTAGTGCGGCATTCAGAGGAGATCAGGGCAGTGGTTGTCAGGAACCTGACTGCTTTTACCCTATACTCTATTACCATCACCGCCTTCACGGGGCAGCTTTCCAATGCTCGCACAGACGGCAAAGCATCTGAACCCGTCCTCGTCAGAACCCTGGAGGACGGTGAGGATGTTTATGCATGCTTGATTATCAGATATCCATTGAATGCATGCGTGCATAACTTATTTGTGACATTCATGGTCATGTTTTCCCAGAGCCCAAGGATCCTCCCAAAAACGTGACATTGACGGTGATCCCAGAGGAAGTGACACGTGTTTATGTAACGTTCTCTCCACCGGATGAGCCGAATGGAAACATCAGTGCCTACCACGTCGCCATCTATCGAAACGGACAACTGGACTTCTACATAAACAGCCTGTCTGTGATCAGCAACCCTAATAACACCATGACGGCCATTATAGATGGACTGAAGGGTGGATTCAATTACAGCATAAGGGTAGGAAACTAAAACCTAAACATTTTAGGGGCATTCACACCTATTTTTTTCCCTTGATTAGATTTTTTAGTCTAAAGTGCATCTCCAGCCTCTTCCCCTACATACACAGGACTCTTTCTCGTTCATATACTCACAGAAAAAAAGGTACAAAGCTGTCACTGGGGCAGTACCCTGAGGTAAAAAAGCTAAAAGGTACATCTTTGTACCCAATTTACCCCTAAATAGTACATATTAGTACTTTAAAGGTTCATATTAGGACTTTAAACGTACATATTAGTACCTTTAAAAAGGGTATCCACCCAAAGACAGCTTTTTGACCTTTTTTTCTGAGATTGTACTGAACTGTGGTACATTTGCATCATCCGATACCACTGTGAGCACTAGCAGCAGCTATTTAAAACCGTATCTAGGTAACAACAGAGAAGGCAGCTCCAAAAATGGAAAGCAATATTTGCATCAGTCTTTTAAATCATGTTTTCATTCCTTTGGTTTTAAATACTAAAACTTCACCTGCACAGAATGGTCTTTGTAGTTGTTTATTGACTTCCACAATTAGGCCAAATGCATTTGTTTTGTCCTTGTTGCAGATTGCAGCTGTGAATGGAGCAGGTTTAGGACCAAGTTCAGAGGTTCAGGTCACCACAGGTGTGAAAGGTATGAGAAAACCTAAGGCTTTGTTAGTCAGCTGTACTATTTTGCTGAAGTGACTGTCATTTTAAGATTCTGACCGGTTTATTTAGCGCCACCCAAACCGTTGAGGAGGCCGCGGGCTGCTCTGAACCATGCAGGTGTCATCATCTCTACCTCCAAGACCATCACCATTGAGATGCCTGAATGTTTCTTTACAGATGACCATGGACCAATCCAAAAAGTCCAGGTCATTGTGTCTGAACCGGCAGGTATTAAAAAATGACATTTAAAGGGTTAGTTCACCCAAAAATGAAAATTAGCCTGTTTTACTCTCCTTCCTTTCTTCCTTCAGACAAATCCAATCGGAGTTGTATTAAAAATTGTCCTGGCCCCTCCAAGCCTTACAATGGGGTAAGCGGGTGCTTTTTGTCAACAGTCCAGAAAACGTGAAATCCGCCTGGACGGCTTCCGCGTACGACAGTCAGCAGAAGTGAGAAAAAAGTGTTTTTTATGTTTGAAATATGGATATTTTTCTTACAAAAACGCATGGATTCGCTACAGGAGGCCTTTATTCACCCCCCGGAGCCGTGTGAGGCACGTTTTATTACGGATGCGCGCACTTTATTTCACGTCTTCTGAACTGTTGACAACAAACACCCGCTTACGTCATTGTAAGGCTTGGAGGGGCAGGACAATTTTTTATATTACTCCGATTGGATTCGTCTGAAAGAAGAAAGTCATATACACCTATGATGCTTTGAGGGTGAGTAAAAAACAGGCTAATTTTCATTTTTGGGTGAACTAACCCTTTAACACTATTAACACTTTGATTCAGCAAGGATGCATTAAATTGATCAAAGGTGATAGTAAAGACATTTATAATATTACAAAAGATTTTTAGTTCAAATAAATGCTGTTCTTTTGAACTATTCATCAAATAGCCCTGAAATTTTTTTCAACATTGATAGGAATAAGAAATGATTCTTGAGCAAAAATCATTTTTAATGTCTGCTGAAAATTTAGCTTTGTATCACATGAATAAATTACATTTTTAAATATATTCAAATAGAAAACAATTATTTTAAATTGTAGTATTATTTTACAATATTACAGTTTTTACTGAATTTTTGATCAAATAAATGCAGCCTTGGTGACCAAATGAGACTTCTTTCGAAACATTAGGAAGGTTTATTGTTATATTGTTGTTCTGATGTTGATGCAGTGATGGACTATGGAAATCTGTCCAACTGGAAGAGTGTTTTCACCTACCCTACTGCGCCATACCTGACCGACGAGGGCTTCTTGAACCCAAAGTGCTCAAAGAAAGCAGAGCGCATGAGCACAAACACCAACACATACGTTATAGGAGCAGATGAGGGCTGTCTGTCTGAAGATGCCAAGACACTTTGTAACGGACCCCTCAAACCCAAAACATACTATGTGTGAGAGACATACGCACACACAACTAATCTGTGTTGTAAGTATTTTAATCCAGGAGTCTTTGTAACCTGTTTTTTTACCGTTTATTTTTGTAGGTTCAAATTTCGGGCAACAAACATCCGTGGGCAGTACACAGACTCTGAGTACTCGGATAGGGTCAGAACCGCAGGTATGGACGCAAGTAGCACACAAGCACTGTTACAGTATTAATGCACTGAGACCAGCTGTGATGTCTCGCTCACATTTTCCCTCTTTCCCTCTCAGATTTTCATACTTTTTTCCTTATTTCTATTTCTAAATTATTTATCAAATACGAAAATATAATTTCATTTTAGTTTTAGTATGAGACTTTATATTATATATTTTTCACCAAAAAACTTATTATATAAGTATTGTTTCTTGAGCATCCAGAAATCATATTAGAGTGATTTCTGAAGAATCGTGGGATGCTGAAGACTGGAGTAATGATGCTGAAAATTCAGCTTTGCATCACAAGGACAAATTACATTTTAAAATATATTCAAATAGAAAACAGTCATTTTAAAATGTAATAACATTTCACAATTTTACTGTTTTTACTGATCAAACAAATGCTGCCTTGGTGAGCATAAGACACTTACTTTAAAAACATTCAATTACTGTACTTATGCTCTTATACATGTACCTTCTATAATGCTGGGCTTGTAGAACAACACATTTCATTGTGAACAGGTACTGCTTCTGCTGTGTATAAATATTGACTGTGATTTCAGATGACCGCCTGCTGACCAGAGACGAGCAGATCATTCTTGGGGTCCTGCTGTCATTTTTCCTGGCGTTGTTTTTCATTCTGATTATATACGGATCTGTGAGGTAAGTTTAGTGTTGTTGTATATAGGAGTTCAACAACATACTCAATTAGTATTTCCCAAAAATCATCTATTTTTCCTGTTTAACAAACTAGACTCACTCTTTCCGATCCTAGGATCCACCGCAGGCAGAAGGAAGGCGGGACGTACTCTCCACGCGAGGCAGAGATCATCGAGACCAAGTTCAAGCTGGATCAGCTCATTGCAGTGGCCGACCTGGAGCTCAAAGAGGAGAAAATTAACCGGTGAGACACTGTACACACACCGTACATGAGCAGTGGACTTTAGTTATCTGTTTATATGTGATTTTGTCTTCTGCTTTCTCTCTCACTCACTAATTCACTCATTGACTCACTCACTCATTCATCCTTTCATTCGTTCACTCTCACTAATCTATTCAAACACTTGCACTATCCTCTGTTCTCAGGTATTCCTCCTTTTTCTTTAGAAGGAAGGAGATTTTTGTCATCCAGTAAGTAGACAGAGATGTTGGTGTTTAGATGATGCATGATCCCATATGATATGTAGCATCAGTGTTTTCATTCGTTTTAAAGATTAAACATTTTATTTTCCCAGTTGCATGTTGTGCTGTTAGTACCTGGCGTTGAATGTGTTTTATTATGAATGAATATGCCACACTAAATTATCTGCCTTGCTATAATTTGGGGCTGTTCGGTTTCATAATGCTGCTCTGTAGTTCTGCTCGGCTTTGTGTATTTGTGCCTGAAAGATCACATAGAATGACTCTCCGATTCTTTTATGTTTGTGTGTCTTCCTCTAATTAGATTGTGTGGTGAACTTCACATAGATTAATTTCTTATTTATCACTGGAAGTGAAAAGTAACCTAATTTTTCAGTGCAAGGCCAATTTCATATTAATTCTTTACTGTCTAATGTTCCAGGCTGCTAAGTTACAGGAAATCTCTCAAGTAAGTGAAGGAGACTTGATGGATTGGTTGATATTTTATTCCATTTCTTATATTATTTTCTTGTTTTTCTTCTTTCTCTGTTATTGTTCAATAAATATTTGAGTCACCAAAACAGATGATTACCCATAACCACCTGCTCTTAAGAGGTGTTCTTTAGAAATAATGCTTGCTGTAGTGGTAACAATGATAAAGATGATGATCATTTATGGTTTTGTGGATATTTCATGCTCTGTTTATCTCTCTTTAACTCATTTGCAGGCCAATCAGTAAGAAAACATTTCTTCAGCATGTGGAAGATCTTTGTGCCAATGACAATGCCAAGTTTCAGGAGGAGTTTGCTGTAAGTTTTAGCATTAAAGTGTGTAGGTGGGTGAGAGAGAAAGTGCTAGTAAAATGAGTTTCAGTGACACCTCATTCTGATTGGGCACGTAGAGTTATGTGCTCAATGGTGTATGACTTTGCTGAATACTTTCCATGGTTGATTGATTTTCTTCCTGGTGTGTTTTATAATTGGACGTTTTCTACTGTGTGTTTCAGGAGCTACCGAAGCTGCTTCAGGATCTGGCCACATCAGACGCTGACCTGCCGTGGAATCGCTCCAAAAATCGCTTCACAAACATTAAACCCTGTATGAATTTTTTTTAAATTCTGACATTGTTTACTAGCTCTCATGTAGTTACAAACCTGTTTGACTTTCTTTGTTCTGTGTAACACAAAAGGAAAGGTTTAACAGAATGTTAACAGGCTGTCAAGCACCAAAAAGGACATAAAAGCACCTCAGAAGTGTCCCGTATGACTTGTGTGCCAAACTACTATTCAAAAGTAAAATACAGTAAAAAAAGAAAATTGTAAAATTATATTTCAATTTAAAATATAATTTATTCCGGTGATGCAAAGCTGAATTTTCAGCATCATTACTCCAGTTTTCAGTGACACATGATCCTTCAGAAATCATTCTAATATGCTGATTTGCTGCTCAAGAAGCATTTGTTGTGCAATATGCTTATTATATGGAAAAGATTCAGAATGTTTTATTTTTGTTCCGAGAAAGTCATGCAGGTTCTGAACGACATGAGGGTAAGAACATGATGACAGAATTGTAATTTCTGAAATTATTTTTTTCAAACTTACCAGGCTTTCTTCATATAAACATACTTTTATCACATATTTTAACATGTCTTTTTTAGATAACAATAACCGAGTGAAGTTACTGTCTGAGCCAGGAATGCCAGGGTCTGACTACATCAATGCCAGCTTCGTCTCTGTAAGCGCGCGAGATCAGCCCACATATCAGCTGTGTCTCTCTTTTATACTGCGGCTCAACTTTAATTGAATTGGCCTAAGCTCTTGTTCTGTATCTTGTCTCTGTGTCTCAGGGCTATCTGTGTCCTAATGAGTTTATAGCCACTCAGGGTCCTCTGCCTAGTACCGTCGCAGACTTCTGGAGGATGATTTGGGAGACGGGGACCAAAACCATCGTCATGCTCACTCAGTGCTTTGAGAAGGGCCGGGTGTGTATGTGTGTGATTGAACAAAACAATGTAGCCAATTAGATATATGTTTGTACAGTCAAACCAAAGATTATTCAGACACCAGATATCATTTTTGATATCTTTTTACTAGTGGGTGCAGGACACTATAGTTCATTTATGTAAGTGAGGATAGCAAAATAAAGTAAACTGTGACAAATTATACCCCAAAATTCTTCATACAGTGGACTGCCAGTAAAATTTATAAAAAATTTGGGACCAACACTTTAAACCACAGACTGAACAAAATTAAGCATTGCTTGGTAAATTGATATTATCTAATTGTGTACTTAATATATACTGTATATACAGAGAAAAAATAGATTTTTTTTGTATTATTTAATGTATAAAACCCATTTAGATAAATATAAATATTCTAAATATGTATAAAATATTTACTTTCTATATATTTTCTGCCCACCATTACAGTGTTGTTTTTATGTAGGAATCTTAAGAGAAATGTAAAACTTGTGTAATAACATAAATGTGATTTCCAGCCAGTCTTTAGAAAGTAAAATAAAAACAGTAATAATTTGAAAATCTGAATTAATTACATTTTTTTATTTTACATTATTTTTTTATTTTACATTATTTATTTTCAACTTTTTACACTTTTTTACACTTAAGAGTATGTGTAATATGTACATACTGTAAATTAATTCAGACTTTTATCCATATTCATTTCATTTTACCTCCTTGTAGGTCTATATGTAGAATTTACATCCAAAATACAATTAAAACACAATTAAATAAATGTTTGACCATGATTTGCTGAAATATATGCATTATAATGATAAACTGTAAATGTAATGTGGCTGTATGTTTCAGATCCGCTGTCATCAGTACTGGCCAGAGGACAATAAACCCGTCACTGTTTTTGCTGACATCATAATCACTAAACTCACAGAGGATGTGCATCCTGATTGGACGGTCCGGGCACTAAGAGTGGAGAGGGTAAAACATTTTGAAGTTCATTGCTAGCTAGTTGCATTTACTTGTCCAGTTAAATGGCATCCAGTTTAATTTAAAGAAAACTCTGTCGCCCCCTGAAGTAATGAAATTTTTTACTGCCACAGAAATGTATGTATCATGGCATGGGGCCGCTTGCTTGCATGTGCTGATTGTGTAGTCAGTTCTTCATATGCACTTGAGTATGTCTGTGGCCTTATACAAGTCCAAAAATGCACAATAACGCACACACAGATGTGGGTGGTTAGATGAATAGATAATTAGTCCCCAAGGACACATTTAGCCCTTCCTCTCTCTCTTTCTCTCTCCAGCACGGAAGCTACATGATTGTTCATCATTTTAACTACACCTCATGGCCAGAACACGGCGTTCCGGAGTCCAGCTCCACACTCATCCAGTTTGTCAAAGCGGTTCGCTCACACAGAGGCCATGACAACACAAACATCGTGGTCCACTGCAGGTGCGTATATCTGCCCATTAGATTAACAGGAAGTCTTGAGGATTTTCTCTACAGTGAGCTACCAGTGCATGTTTATGTTTGAATCTGAGTTGCATGGAAGTCCATTTTTGCCTCAGAGTAAAAGAAAAAGCTAATTGCAATTTCATATCACACAATTGTGAATTTATTTTTTGCAGTTGCAAGTCATGTTGTGATTGTGTATTTCACAATGTGACTTTATATCTCACAACTGATACTTTTTTTTATTTAGGCCTCTGGCCAATTTACTTTATATCTTGCAAATTAATTTATATCTCATAATTGCAACTTTATTTCTTAGAATTCTCTCTCAATTTCTACTTTGTCTCACATATTTTCTTATTTGAAACTCTCACAATTACTATATTATTTTATTTTACAATACAAGCTTTATCACTTTGGACTGGTCAGTGTTATTTTAGTATCATTAAGACACTACTATAGTTTATATAATATAAAGTATATTTTATATATTTTCATTTTATTATTATTATTTTTTTTTTCATTTTTATTAGTTGCTCTATATGTAGTTTTTATTTTATTTTTTCAGTTTTAGAATCTAGTTATTTCTGTACATAGTAAGATGTATGTATGATACAGTATGTGTTAGAATTTATTTCAAGTGACAATTTTTTTCATGGTCTTAGTTTTACATATATGTAAATTTTACATACACATGTAATGTCTGTATGTGCAGTGCTGGTGTGGGCAGGACTGGAGTGTTTATAGCTCTGGATCATCTCATTCAGCATGTGAGGGATCATGATTTTGTGGATATATATGGCCTGGTCGCAGAGCTGCGCAGTGAGAGGATGTGCATGGTGCAAAACCTGGTAAACCTATTTAAAAACCGACAGATTTCACTTTGTATTGCAAAAATAAAATAGTTCCATCTCTGTAGACTTGTGTGAGATGATCATGTTCTCTTGCTCAGATGTTTGAATCTGCCTCTCTCTCAGGCTCAATACATGTTTCTGCATCAAAGCACTCTGGATCTGCTGTCTGCAAAAGGAAACAGTCAGTCCATATGGTTTGTAAATTACTCCGCTCTGGAGAAGATGGACTCGTTGGATGCAATGGAGGGTAAAATACATCCTACAGTCAATGACGTGTGCAGTGCAGTGAAGGCTGGTGGTTAAAGATCTCTGTCATTCTTCTGTTTTGTCTTGATGGAAATGTATTTTGTCATGTTTGTTCTCTCAGGTGATGTAGAATTGGAATGGGAAGAGACGACTATGTAACAGGGACATTGTTTCCTGTCAGTCTGATGGTTGTGAGGAGACACTCATTAAAAATCCAGACGCTGGGACTTTGGACCCTGGGGCCAAACACGCTAAGCAAAGGATAAACGAGGAATACAAGTGCTTCAGAAGCAAACTGGAATATTCTCGCCTAAATGGATTGTCTCTCATTTGCTTCACCAGACAGTCTCATCCATCAAAGTTTTTTTCTAAAGTTCTTGTCCAACTTCTGTAATTATTTTATCTCTCCCTAGAAAGTGGTACACCACCTACTTATGGACTCAAAAAGGAGCAGACACTAAAAATATGTCTGGTTCTTAAGGAAGTAGGAATATTCAGCAGTCAGGAGTGAGAAATAACAGGGATTTTATGTCCTGTAGTCAAATGTATTATTAATGCAATTATTAGGGATGAGAGTCATAAGGATTTTTTGCGAAATGGTTCTCTTAATGATTCTTTTGGTAATTTTTTATTTTATTTGGACAAATTATGAGATTATTTTAAACAGAATAGTAATTTATTTGCATGCACATAGAACATATCCTTACACCAAGAATGAAAATTATAACTATAACAATACATCTACAACTTCACATCAACAAAGAATAACGTTGTGTTTATTCTAAGCAAAAAGTTGCGTTGATTTTGAATATCTGTCAATGTTTCTATCGTTCATCTGGAAAAATCACTGATTCCAACGATTTCTCATCTCCATGCTGTTATCGTTAAAGTCATGTGGACTCCACTATTCTTTGAAAGTCCGTTCACACCAATAATGATAACTATATTAGCGCCCACACCAACAAACAATAACGTTCTGTTTAATATAAGCGCGCGCTGCAGTAAATGTAGTCTACCGCTTTAAATGCTCGTGTTCTGTAAAATCGGATGGATTCTGATGGACCGTCAGTGTTTTGACGTTCATCAGCTGGAAATAATCGTTCTGGAAGTGGTTCTAAAGATACCGTTTCTCAGTTCAAAACCTAATTGTTAGTTAAAGTTATCGTGTGAACTAGACACAGCGGGTCATGTATTCCTGTGAAGCTTTGAAGCTCGCGCTTTACAGTCGGTTGAGGTTTTATTCACTGTCAGTATTTTTATGGTTCATCAGCTGGAAAAAAAACGCCCTGAACGTGTTCCCAACGATATCTTTCCACAGCATCATTATTACAGTTGTGGTCTGGTTTGGAGTCCTCTAAGAGTAAGATTAAAACGACTTTTAAAACCACCTTATAGTTATCGTTCTTGGTGTGAACGGGACATGATGCTAGAGCGATAATTTACCCATAAATGGGAGAAAACTGCACTTATTTCATATGGAAGTTAATGTCACATGTATGTCTATGGCGAATGTTTTTCTAATCAGGAACTGTGAAGTTTGAAAGATTTCTTCACACCTCATCTATTCATAATCATCTCTGAAGTTTCAGACAATGGTGCTTTGTCATTTATTCAGTCGGAATGCTTTTGTTTTGCTACCCACCTTCCATTAACTTATCGTTAAGCTGATGCAGAGTGAGGTAACACATACTTTATATGTTCTTTCATTTGTAAATGATAGCTTGACAAGTATTTGATTTGTCTTTTATTGCTTTATCCATTTGTTCGTGTTGCACAGGAACCGAGTGAGAGCACATCCGTCATCTCAAAATTGTAAAGCTCTTTCAGAACTTATCTTTTGCATAAATTATTATGAAGCCAAATGAGTGTCAGATGACTTAAGGTTTTGTTGTGTGTATATTTGGAAATCAACAGTATTTGTGTTTTGAAATAAATATATAAATATTGTTTTCTTCTGAAGATCATTGCAAATATTTTGACTGTCATGATTTTCACTGAATAGTAACTTAAATCATGATCTGTTCTTCACACAAAGCTATTGTATCACTTCAGAATGTACAGCACAAGTATTGTAAGATATGTTTATGATGCTTTACTGAAGGTTTTTGTTATTTTGGAACTTTACAGCCCTGGTCCTCATTCACTTTTTATATTTGAAAAGACTGATCTATATATTTGTCAAAACTTCACCTTTTGTGATAAACAGAAGAATGAATGTCATGAGTTTGGAATCACATGAGGGTGAGTGAATTAACTTCAAATGCTCTCTTTAAATGGTTACATTAATAGAAATTGTGCAGTCAGAAAAAAATCAGAACTGTTAACATAAGGTTTTCAAAATATCTGATTGTTGAAATCATTACAGGAGCTCATATTCATTGGCATTCATGAGCACCCCAGAGTGCACGGTCTGTCATTCTCTGTGTGGTTGCTTTGAAGAGTGAGAGAGCATTCAGTGTGAAAGCAGCAATTCAGGACCCTGGAGAGCAGCACTGAAGCTTTCAGCCGAAACAAAGGGAGGATGCTGGGAGAACACAAGGTCCTGCTTGAGAGGAACGTTCAGGTAGGGGGTGTTTGGGGGTTAAAATAAGGCAATAAGCCTATGATTACTATGATTTTACCATGAATGAGAAGTGTTGTTAGGTATGAAACAACTGCAGCAACAAAAAAAGTTCTTGCACAAAGTATTTAATATAGAATTGAACTGATATGAGGTCAGAGATGTACATATATATAGTTTCATATTTTTTACATTTGGGTAAGAAAATAGTTCAAAAGTTTGGGGTCAGTATTTTTTATTTATTTTATGTTTAGCATAGGTGCATTTATTTGATAACTATTGAAAAAAAAACTATTGTCAAATATTATTAAAATCAATTAATTATTTGAGACTTTAGTAAATGTCTTTATCTGTTGCTTTATCTGTTTTGCTTTTAATTTGCATACATTTTTCATATAATATATTTAAAGAAAATCTTACTGACCAAAAAAAATTTTTTTTTATTAAAATATGATAATTTTCTTATATTTATTTTTATATATATATATTTTCATAATTTTTCTTCAAATTTCTTATTGGGTGACAATTTTCTCATACGTGGAACATGGATGCAACTCCAACCTCCAACTAATCTCACTTCTAATTGTGCTTTTCATAAATGGAGTTGTTAATGTTTGTTCGTGTAAATAAATGCTAATGTTTATAATTAGTACTGATTTGTGAGTCAACACTTGAATGTCAGGTTTAATCAATATGCCAGTCGCATTTAACGGATCCAGTCAAAAGTATTTGAGAACATCTAGCCAAACAATAGATTTACTATATTATATAACAGCCTGCTGATTGCAGTCTTTAATGCCATTGTGATATTTAAGCCCACTGCTATTGAAACACAAACACACACAAGTTCTATTCTATTTTCTGCATGTTTAATGATTGTTGAGATATGATTAAGTGACATTGCATATACAGGATATGAATGTGAACGTATCAAGTGTCTTTGCACTATATAAAACTTCATAATAGTGCTCAATACAAATATAGATCGTAAAAACCTATTAGATGGGACCATTGCTTTAACCACCACAAGGCCATATTTTGAGAAATTATACATGAAATTCAGCATTTTCTTTTCAGACAGATACTTTTAGCTTCTGTTTTTTAAAATGAACTTCTAGGAGTTTGAAACTGAAGTCAAGAAGTTGATGTTAGACTGAAAGCATGGACTCAAGGATGGAGTTTATGGTGCATTTTCGCAAAAATGCAGTGCAGTTTCACAACTTCACAGTCAGAATATGGCCCCTTGCTGGGATTAAATGTGTCGCTATGTTCTCGGAAACAAATATGTCGCTACGCACTAATTTAATCTAGCAAATGAACAGCTTCTGGCTCGACGTGGTGCGTGGTAGAGGAGCGTACGTGAATTGAACGGTCCCATCAACATGTCAGAGCAGGTGTGCACAAAGAAAAGACTGTATTTAATCAGCGCATCTTAATGAATAAACAGCTGTGCAAACTATACAATAAAGCTTTTCATTCTCCTACTCTGTATGAATAAATAGATTTATAAATACATTTTTTGCTGCTTTTCTGTGTCTTAAGCACAGAATGACATCATTTCCAATAATGCCTTGAAAAAAAACAGATATGTAGATACATGTAATTAAAACTAGTTTTGTGATTCAAAACCGAACGAAGAAAATAGAAACATAAATATTAGTGTTATACATCTGAGATATACTCCTGATAAAAGCTCTTTATAGATATCTGCACATAAACATGAATCTCTTATGACATGCAGTACAGAAAACATGAATTCTAAGTGGCAAACACAAACATAATCCACCAGATCATTTTAAAACACAAATGCTTTTTCCCCCCAAAGATTTTAACATAATAGTTTAATAAACATTTTAAGTGAAATCTTTTTAAAAAATATACAATTTATCAGTCATAGCCTTGTAGTATATAACATTTGATATTTTCTCAGAGGTTTGATGTGCACCTGGTTTTCACATGAATCTACCTGAGCACCAGGCTTGATCACAGTAACACGCTACAGTCGCTCTATAGGACCGGACACAATAAAAAGATTGATTCAGGATGATAAACTGGGTTAAAGCCGACCCCTGGCTCTAGTTGGTAAACTATCTCACCACCCTCTTTCAAAATTCTCTGTTTGTTGCTGTAAAAAGTTGTTTTAAAGAAAAAGCTTTAGCAAAGTAAGAAAATATTTGCAAACACTTTAATTACATTAAAACTTTAAAGGAATAGTTCACCCAAAAATTAAAATCTGCTGAAAATGGCACCCTTAGGCCATCAAAGATGTAGAGGAGTTTGTTTCTTCGTCAGAACAGATTTGGAGAAGGTTTTAGATTTGGATTAAGGCTTTTTAACTTTAAACTTCTGGCCAAAATACAAGTTAAAAATCTTCTAACATCAAAAATCCACCTACACATTTGTTTAGAACTCTTTTGGGCTGTTTACACTTGTAAACAGTGCTTGATCTGTGCATATTTCTCTCCTGATTCAGATGATAACTTTTTCTTTGGAGAAATCAATATTGTAGAGGACGGTTTTAAATTAAAATGTCTTAATGATGGGTTTGTTTCCTACAAACACACAGCTTTTTACTTCACAAGATGTTAACTGATGGACTGGAGTGGTGTGGATTACTTGTGGATTATTGTGATGTTTTTATCAGCTGTTTGGACTCTCATTCTGACGGCACCCATTCACTACAGAGGATCCAATGGTGAGCAAGTGATCTACATCTTGGATGTCCTCAGGGTGAGTATATTTTAAGCAAATTTTCATTTTTGGGTGAACTATTCCTTTAATTTTTACTCATTTACAAATATTAACAGATCAATACTTGATGTACATTCAGTGTGAATGTATGTGAAAATATATCAATCAAATGAAAAATTTCTGACTATCTGAATGATCAATCTATCTGACAATCTGAAAATGAACTAACACTTTCAAGCAGGATGTTAGAAAATGTTTGTCAATGCTGTAAATAAAAGTTATTATTATATAAACATTTTGTTAAGTAAAAACCCCAGTTAGGTTTAACCAATCAGAATTTGTGGACAATAATGAAATTGAAATTAGAGTAGAAATACAGGAAACCTCCTATTTCTAGCAAGTACTATATGGAAATGGGTTACAGCACAGATTAGCTATTCACACTGGGCCAAAATGTGCTTTTTAAAGGACATTAGGATCCTTTTATGAGAAGGCACAAGTCAGGAGCCGGGTATCCAAACGTTTTAAAGGGTTTATGGAGCTCAGTCAACACCCTCATTAGGAACAAGGTGCACGGCTCTCAAGATCAAGCGCTTCCTCCACACAGGATGGCAGCGTCCTAAATTTCTCAGCAGCTGACACTCGGGCTCTTGACAGGATAAGAAACTAAGATGATGATGCCAAATACAGACAAAATCTGCAGCTTTTATCTTGGAAGTTAGAAATTCTTTAGTGGCCACATCCTGACCTAAATTTCTTTCCAAAACAATTCACAACAGAGCTGGAATAATTCCCTAAAAGATGATTTGATTTGCAGCAATAAAATCATTCATTTTCAGTAGGAGTTGGCAATTTGAATAAAGAGCAAAGTTGAGCTTAATTTATGCAAATGTGCAGTAGATGTCACATGATCCGCCTCCTGATACAGTTGGTTACTTTTGTTTAGTTCAGGATGCGTACTGCAGTGACTTATGGGTGCAAATTGTTATTTGCTGCATCTAAAGCAACTCAAGGGGGTGTCCTCTTTTCTAACCTAGTTATTTTACTTTTGCATTTGTTTTCAGAAATGCTGCGAGGTCTGATTTATATCCAGATACTGTAATTTGATTTTGTTTTTCAGGCTTTAACAGGTAAGACCTTTGAAAGAGGGTGGTGATTTTCTATTTCCATACAAAACACAATGTGAACATTTATATAATTTCAAACATTATTTTATGGTGGTGTGTAGAAACAAATTCATCTTCACAGCACTCCCTCTACACTACATCCATCTATTGTAGTTCAGGTCGGGGCAACACACGACATGGGCATTTAAGGACAAATCAAAATATATAAACATTTCATTTGAATACGGGGACATGGTGAGCACACAAGAAAAGATCTGAGAAAAAAAATCCCTCTTAAAAAAATACTATACATCTACTCACTTTAAATACACACTTTAAGGCCATGAGGACCTAACAATTCTAAGTGTAGCTTCTTTTGAGCGACGTGAGCCTAACAGTTCAGATCGGGCTGCTTGTGCTATTTTGTGTCTTCAGACAGAGTGCACATGATAGTTTAGTTTTAAAGCTGTGTGGTTCACGTAAATATGAAAACTCTGTCATGGTTTATTCACCTTCATGTTGCTTTACATCCGTATGCTGTTATTTTTTCCACAGAACAAAAAAGAGAATGTTTGAAGAATGTTTATACAGCTCTTTTCCATGCAGTAATAATTAAAATGAAAAAATCTTGTTTTGTTAAATGAAATAAGGTTGAAAAAAATAAAATTTAAATATTAGATAAACTTTAAAAAATGTGTAAACAAAAATATGAAATGTTGAAATATAGAAATGTTGCCTTGTCAACTAACTGAAATAAAGTTCAAGTTGAAGTGCTAATATTACTAAAACTAAAATCAAACTAAATTTGAGCTAAATAGAATATTTAAAAAAACAATAAAAATGACAAAAGCATATAGCAAAACTTAAACTAAAATTAAAATGAAAAATAAAATAATAAAGCAAATGTAAAATATGAATAAACATTATAATAGTATATAAATAATGCAAAATAACACTGGCCAGTTCACACTTCATAAACTGCAAAATATGAAAAAAAGCTGTGTAAAGATTATTCAAAATGAAAAAAAAATAGCTTTTGTGACCCTGGAGCACAAAACCAGTCATAAGTAGTACGGGTATATTTGTAGCAATAGCCAACAATACATTGTATGGGTCAAAATTATCAATTTTTATTTTATGCCAAAAATCATTAGGGTATCAAGTAAAGATCATGTTCCATGAAGATATTTTGTAAATTTCCTACCATGAATATATAAAAACTTAATTTTTGATTAGTAATATGCATAGCGAAAATCTTTATTTGCACAACTTTAAAGGCGATTTTCTCAACATTTAGATTTTTTTTGCACCCTCAGATTCCAGATTTTCAAATAGTTGTATCTCGGGCAAATATTGTCCTGTCCTAACAAACCATACATCAATGGACAGCTTATTTATTCAGCTTTCATTCAGACAATCTCAATTTAAAAAAAAATGTACCCTTTTGACTGGTTTTGTGATCCAGGGTCACATATGGGTTTGGAACAACATGAGGTTGATTAAATAAAGGTGAACCGTCTCTTTAACAGCTGTAAACTGATCTGTGTGTTGTTAGACTAGGCTGCGTGTCCCGCTGGAGTACCTGCGTTGGCTCAGCAGGTGGCGTGGAGGCGGAGGGGTCGGGGGGCAAAACTGATGCGGGTGATGATAAGGAGGCGGCGGGGGAGGGAGGGGCGGCTGCTGCTGCTGCTGCTTGCCTGCCTCACGTGACCTGGTGGGCGTGGAGACGGCCGATTGGATGAGGCGATGGGCGGGGTTGTGGCTGAGGAACGCCTCCACGTGGCCACGCCCAGCAGAGTCCACGACGATCACCTTCACGATCTGCTGGCACTGGATCAGGGTGTCGGGGGAGATGGTGAGGCCGGAGCCGGGGGCGGGGCTAGGCAGGACGGCCAGGTGTTGCTGAGCGCTGGTTGGGGCCAGAGGAGAGCTGAGTTGGTACGTTTGGAGCCTGTTGTGAATTGACACCTAGTTTAGAAACAGCCAGAAGCAGGAAGCGTTATCAGCCTGGCCTGCTGCACTCTCACGGCCCTCTGGTGCGGAAACACACGACAAGGCCATGCTACAGAGCATGCAGACGGCAAAGACCCGGCACAAATACATACATACAGCGCGGTCGGAGTGGGTAAAAGCAGGCGACGCTGACGTCCTACTGCTGTGATTTGGATAATTATATATATGTAATAATAAATATGTGCATTTCGTTGCACTTTTGCTTTTTACAGCCATTTGTAAGGTGAAGAAGTCTTGTATTATCACTTAATCAGCAGAAAAACTGTCACAAAGACATGATTCTTGTGTTCCTCTGAGCCAGGTTACAACTGTTTGTTCAATTGTCAGCCGATTTTCATGTATGAATGATTCTGAAGACATGATTTTACACCTAATCCTGATTTTAAGGTTAGAATTAATGGCCAGTGAAAAAAGAAAACGCCAACATGACCCAGATGTTTTCTGCTACATTTGTATGTGTTTTACTACATCCAAGCAGAAAATTACAGATTTTGCTTATTAAATTCTTTGACATTAAATGGAGTATTTGAACATATTCTCCCACTCATTTGAAGACCGTAATCTAAATTTGATATACATATAAAAAACTGAAAAATCTTCATTCTTATTTTGTAAAATAAAAACAGTACATGATGGAAAGTAATTAGTTTTGGGCCTTTTTTTGTAAATCAGAAGAATTTTTTATTCAAAATATCCTAAGTATTTTCTATCTATTTTTTAATTTATCTAATAATATTTTTTACTATTATTTTTGAAAATATCTAATGATAATAATATTAGTAATAATATTATTTTATAATAGTTTATTATAATAAATTATAAAAGTCAAAGTGTATTTTGTCTTACTGCAATGGCAGATTTTTTTTTTCGTTCTCCAAAAATAAATTTTCTTCTTTAAATTGTATTTACTTTAGTTAGTAATAAAACAAGTGCAAAAATCTGCCAGAGCATGCAGGCAAAACACAGGATGACTACGTACATACAGCGCGGTGGGAGTGGGTGAAAGCGGCCGATGCTGACTTCCTTCTTAAACTGCCGTGATTTGGATAATTAACTGCTATCTTATGCATTTCCTTTTATTACTGCGCTGCTAATCAGACGGTTATATTTTTATCCGTCTGTAAGAAGCATTAAAGTGCCCCTCGAGGGCCTAGACACTTGGCAGCGAGGGTCCTTATTGCATGCTGGGTAATTTGCACCTTGTCTTGATAGACCTTGTTTGCATGTGTATACGTGTTATGAGTTTGGCATCTCGTGAAAGCGCATTAGTGTAGCCTGTCTGTCCACAGTAACCACAGCTCGGTGCTTTCATTTCGGCTCTTTTTAATGAAGTATTTGAATTTTAATGACTTCCAGTGCAAGAGCTATTGAAACTATTGCCAATGGTGTTTCTGGACGTGCATTGCAAATCTTATTTGTTATTCCACAAGCAATAACATTTTTTCCCCCCTCTGGTAGGCAAGTGGTTTTGGACATGCAATTTGCAAACCGTGTGCAAAACTAATGTACACTACCATTCAAAGGTCTCTCATGCTCACCAAGACTGCATTTATTTGATCAAAAATACAGTAAAATTATGAAATATTATTACAATTTAAAGTATATATTTTCTATTTGAATATATTGTAAAATGTAATTTATTCCTGTGATGGTGAACTGAATTTTCAGCATCATTACTCCAGTCTTCAGTGTCACTTGATCTTTCAGAAATCAATCTAATATGCTGATTTGTTGCTCATGAAACATTTTTTATTGTAAAAACAGCAGTGCTGCTTAATATTTTTGTGGAAACCCTGATGCGTTTTTTTCTTCTTCATTTTTCTTTGATGAAAAAAGCTCAAAAGAACAGTATTTATTTAAAATAGAAATCTTTAGTAACATTATAAATGTTTTTGCGGTCACTTTTGATCAATATAATGCATCTATACTCAACAAAAGTATTAATTTCTTTTTTTTTTAAACCATACCGACCCCAAATTTTTAAACGATAGTGTACACCTGAGTGTAACAGGATATAAATTTGTGCATGGCATCAATGTCTGCATGTCATGTCATTGCTGTCACAACATTATCTACAACATTTCCTTTAAAGGCAAAGGCTGAATGTGTGAATTTGCTTATCAGTGCGTCTTACTTGAATACCCTGTCGACATCAATTCCACAAAGAATTTTAAAGAATTTAACCCCACAACAACAGCAGCTGTATGCAGCATTAAAACACAGCAGTCAGCAAAAGCCCGAGTGAGAGGCCATAGATTACAGATCACAACGAGGGGCGGTGAATGGTGTTTTCTGGGGTGTTTTCAGTGCTGTTATTGCTCTGCACCAGTGGTGTGTGATTACAGTGAAGACACCGAGGGCGGGCGTCTCCATTCTGATGGACACCGGGGTCAGAGTGGGCTCAGGGGTCAAAGGGTAAAGGGCTGGGAGTTTGGAGAGTGGGGAGGTTATCTCTGATTCTGCAAGGAGATAGTGATAACTAAATAGACTACATACGTGCGGTCACCACCTACAATTTTCCCCAAAAATTTGAAAACACCTTAGGCTTAAAAATGGCACAATATCAGCATAAATACTCAACATTTTTGGTGTAAATGCATTAAAGTATTAGTATTATAGTTTATTTTTGAAGTTTATTGGGTCGGCACACCTTAATGGCTTCACTTATTATTATGGATTATGGACTAATATTTTGGCCAGAAGCAATGGTCTGAAGTCCTAATGATGGATTTGTTTCTTATAAACACACAGCTTTTCACTTCAGAAGACATGACTGGAGTTGCATGGATTCGTCTGAAGTTTGTTTTTTGTGGGGGGGGGTTTCAGCTGTTTGGACTCTCATTCTGACGGCACCCATTCACTGCAGAGGATCCAAGTGATGTTAATCCTAAATCTCTCCAAATCTGTTCTGATGAAGAAACAAGCTCATCTACATCTTGGATGGCCTGAGGGTGAGTACATTTTTAAGCAAATTTTCCTTTTTGGGTGAACAGTTTTTTTATAAAACATACTTTCATAGTTTGAGTCATCCCTTATCGATGCATCACTAAAAATGATAAACATTTATGCTGATATTATCCAAAACCCCACTTTGCCTAGGGCATTCCCAACCTTTGGAGGACACTGTACACATGCACACAGAATCTGAACATAATTTTGCGCTGCACTCACAATTTACTGATACAAACCTCTACCGTGTTGCTTCCTGTTTTCTCATAAAAATCATCCCCTGCAAGCCACACAAATACACAAGACATCAAAAACAGGCATATTGTTGTGTATAGCACGTGTAAGTATTTGTGTGTGTACCTGAAGCAGAACTAGGTCCAGCGTGGATGTCTAGTTGTGTGCCGTGTGCTGTGTGATTTCTCACAACCTGTTGTCTTTCTAGTTCCCCTGAGAACCACATACATAATTCACTTTAATGACGGCCACAACATTCCCCACAACTGTGGCATTCAAACCACAGAGGAATATAGAGAATTCATTATATTTCAGGCTAACCTTTAAGTAGTTATAATGAGTTAAAATGGTAGAAATAATGTTTAAATTATTCATAGTGCTAATAAACGACTTAAAATGAGGAAACATGCACTGTTCTATTATATACAGTATTCTTTTTCAATGATATTAAACTGAAAATGCTTTGCGTGTTGCTATGTTTTTGCTAGGGGTGTTCTTGATGGTTGCTAAGTGGTTTCTTTAAGGACCAAGTCAAAAGTCTCTAGATTTTGCTAGTCTGTGGGGTTTTTTCAGACAAAACATGGACGTCCAGAACCCCAGAGATTTTTTATATTCAATTTAATATTAATAATGTTTAATTTAATAAATGTGACTATCACTATCCTAAAGTGTGTGCTGTGAACATGAGTAAATGAGAACACAGTTACAGGCAAAGACACTCACACTCAATCCGTATTTGTTCCATCTCTGCCACCTCCGTGATGCTCTCTCTCAGGTCCTCTACAAACTTGAGCAGCTCCTCATCGCTCTGAGAACAGAAACTCACCACCTGCTTCTTCTCCGACGAGAACGGAGACAACATCGTGATTCCATGAGGGTAATCTGTGACAGAAAACACACATTGTATGTATGACAGTGCAAATACTGAGATCTGCTCTGTAAGGTTCTGCTTTTTATTATTTAAAAAATATATTCTCAAAAAAAATTTTTTTTGAAATGCGTTATATTGCGATTACCTTTAAAGATAATAATGATTTTCTTTTTGATTACATAATGGCAGCATATACACTTCACAGTCAGACATATCTTTTTTTGAAGATTATTGCAGAATAATAATCTATTCACTGACTGACTGACAGCGAAACAGACGAATCAGAACAGTTTGGAGATGATATATAAATAGCTTTAGTATTTTTCTTTGCTTTGAATTTTTGATTTTGATTTATGCTGATATTATCAAAAAACACACTTTGCCTTTTGGAAGGCATTATGGATATTATTATTAATTTTTTATTTTTTATTATTATTATAAAAAAGAAACATGTTTACATCTGAATTTGTGTTTAAAAACTAACAAATTGAAAAATATGCATATTTTAATATTGGACTTACACTCTTCAGAAGCAACCAGATATAAGTTGATATAAAATTTTGTTTGTTTATTTATTAGTAATATTATTTATTTATGATTATTAAAATGCAATTTAACAGAAATTTTTAAATATATACAGTATATATATATATATTTTTTTTTTTTACTTGTCAGTCCATGGACCCCCTGTTGTAATTTCATGGTCATGCAACTTTAACTACTGTATACTACAGTCTTTACCATATTTATTAATATAGAAAAATATACATTTGTGTGTGTTTGTATTCTTACACTCATTCTCAAACAGATGAAACTGCATTCCCAGTAAGCCCATGGCCTTGCAGAACGTGTATGTGGCAGCACTCTTCTTCTTAGGGCATAGTTTGAGGATCTAACATCACAAAACAAAAATATTTTTTTATTTTCAGTTGTTTGTGTGTACATGTTAGAATATGTTTTCACGTATGAACGCGTGTCTCTCACCACTATCAGGTCATTGAAGAGGAACACCTCCCTCTGATGTGAGGCCTGTTTCTGTGGTTTATTCACATCGGTGACCTCATAGAGTCGACTGCAGCACACCAGCCTTCGGTGAGGAACCGACAGTATCTGAGGAAGAAAGAGAGATCAAATATCAGGTGAATTCAATTCAGAGAGTGCCGTTTCCATCAGCACAGGAAATGAAAAGAGGGATGTCTGGTGCAGTATGGGCTGAAGAATGAAATTAATATTTCATATGGAGGTAGACTGTTTTGCAGCGCTGTCATGTGAAATCTGAAATTATAGCACCAAACTAATGAGCAGTTTTAGTCTCAAGTCCCCTGTTTTTATAGCTCACGCACTGATAAATTCATTCACACAGCTGTTAGCATAGAGAGGTGGGAAAAATTAATGACCAGAAACTGTAATGTGAATTTCACTTGTTTTTGCTTTGAGCAAAGTTTATTTTTACCTCATCATGTTAATCAAACTTGAGACTGGCAAAAGTTTTTGGGGTTGAAACTTATTTTAAGCTTTAGACTTGCATATGAAACTTATATTGTTTACCATCTGTGAATTATTATATGAATTATCATTCTGTTGAATAGAATTCTAGAATTGTTTTCAGAATAATTTACAAAATATAGAATTTAGAATGTTTTTAGTGAATCAAAAGCATACAGCACAGTGTTTTCTGAATCTGAAACAAATGATTCTTATGAGCTGCTGTTTTCTTTTTTTTTGTGAATCAAAAACAATCATTGTAACCAGTATAGTCTAATTCACAAACAAATGACTCTTATAAGCCAGTTATTTTTAGTAAATCAAAAACATATAGCACAACCAGTGTTGTCTGATTGTGGAACGAATGACTCTTATGAGCCAGTTTTTAGTTTTTTTGTGAATCAAAAACATTCAGCACAACCACTGTTGTCTGATTCTGGAACAAATGATTCTTTTGAGCTGTTTTTTTAGTGAATCAAAAACAATCATAGTAACCAGTATATTCTAATTCACAAACAAATGACTCTTATAAGCCAGTTCTTTTTAGTGAATCAAAAACATAAAACACAAGCAGTGTAGTCTAATTGTTGAACAAATGAATCTTATGAGCCGGTTCTTTTTAGGGAATCAAAAACATACAGTATAGTATAGCATAACCAGAAATCTGACTCTTGAACTCTTGAACTCCGGATCTTTTTAGTGAATCAGAAACATAAAATGCAACCAGTGTAGTCCGATTCACAAACTAATGAATCTGTTTTAGTGAATCAAACACATACGGCTGTGAGATTTAAATCAGTGACTGTTTGTTCATATGACAACATGTGGTTAAAGATCTTAAAGATGCACATGACACATTTTGTCTATAGTATTTTATAAATAATGAATTAAATGTTGTTTTATATTTAAACAACATATATTCATCTAATCTTTTGAAAATTGCACTAAGCATTAATTCCTTAAAACTGAAGAAACGGAATCATAAAGAATCTCTAGTCATTTGTGTAGCACAAACGGTTCAGGTTAAGTTCAATACTAGGTGTTAGAGGTTGTTGAAATCATTACACTAGTATGAGTGATAGTAATGCTGATCTTTGACTCAGCAAGACCCACTAATAACTGTAATGTTGAGAAGCCAGTTGTTCGGTCAGACATCTCACTGTCTCTAATCACCTTTTCAAATCTGTAACAAGCGCAAACTGAACCGAAAGGTGATGCACTTTTCACGTTTACGTGACCTTTGTGTATAATTGGTAGAGAACGGACTCACCGTCTTCATTCCGAGAATGCTTTGCTCCACTCTGGTAACGTAAGTCACATGATCCTCGTTGGAGCGCAGCTCCCTCTGCTGAATCCGCTCGTAAATCCCGGCTAGCATCTCCCGTGGAATATCTGCGCCATCGTCCACTCCTGAAGGTCAATTTACTTATTTATTACCTTATAACATTTTAAAAACTAATGCAAGAATATAGTTTAAGTTTGGAAAACTGTACAGTGTTCTGGATTGTCTCTGTAATAGGAATGCATCTCTTGTTAACAAGGATCAAAGTTTATGGAGAAGCTGTGGAAATATTGAATATTGATATTTGTTTATAAGAATATTGTTTTTTTTTTAAAAAGTAGTTGCGATTTTTTTAATCACAGAATTTGAATATTTTTCCTCACAATTGTGACTTCTATCTAATAATTCTGACTTTTTCCTCAGAGTTATTAATTACGAAATGTAAACTCAGAATTCTGAGGGGGAAAAAAAAAAAAAGTAATTTTTTTCTCAGAATTGTGAGCTTGTCTTGTTATAAATTGTAAAATAAACGAATTCTACATTTATTTTCTCAGAATCGCAAGTTTATCTCTTACAATTGTTAGTTATTAAAATAGCCTATTAATTACGAAATGTAAACTCAGAATTCTGAGGGGGAAAAAACAGAACTATAAACTTTCTGGCAGAATTGCAAGTTTATCTCATTTCAGAGTTATTAATTGCAAAATGTAAACTTAGGATTCCTAGAAAAAAGTCAGAATTATAAACTGGCAATTCTGCCTTTTTGTTCTCAGAATGGCAAAATTACCTGTATATCTCGCCATTGGGAGTTGTTAATTGCAAAATGTAAACTTAGGATTCCTAGAAAAAAAGTCAGAATTATAAACTAAATTTTTTAATTTTTACAAGAAAAGAGTCTGAACTGTGAGATAAAAACTAACAATTACCTTATTTATATTTTTATTCCGTGGTGGAAATAAGCTCACATAAAAAGCAGAAGTGTCACTGTGTACTTCTCCATAAGCCAAAATAAATCCTCACTATAGAAAAAGTCCCATCATAAACCAGAGCGCGACTAATAACACGCTCTGATTTTGTTCCAGTCCCCGTGTCTTTACATCTCACTTTAAAGTGTGGCTCTCTTATACCGGATGTGTTTGTTATATCTGCAGAAAGTAGGCAACAGATCAAAAACTATTTGATCAGAGACCAGGAATCCATCCAAGACACACACACTGCCTACGCTCCTAGGAGATAATCAAAATGTCTCTTTTGATATGAAAAAAAATGCTAATTTAAACATGAAGATGGAAAGCTGATGAAAAATTGGCAAGATTTAAAACCAAATATCCGATCTCTGACCTCAAAACACCATCAGGCTCCGGTTTTAATTAACACACCTCGTAGGTTGCGTATGAAGTCTTCCAGAAGCATCTTGCGCTCTGGTTTGATGTTGGGACTGTACATATCTGTGTTCAGCAGAACGATGGCGAAGGCCAGGATGAAGATGGTGTCGGGGTTATGAAACTGCTGCACCACGTCAGGGTTACACATACAGTACCTCTGACTGAAAGGAAAAACAACATTAATGCATATTATAGTCAATGTTCTGCACCCAATGGATAAAATGACCATAGTTATTCTGTAAAATTGCATGTGTGTCTAGGAAATGACTCCCAGCACTCGTCAGTTTGTGATTCTCACCTGAATGCTTCAATGAGTCTCTCGACTTTTTGAGCTTCTCCTTGCACTCGCACATGAGCCTGAAACTTCCTCAAAGCATCATCCAGCTCCAGCATGGAGAAATCCATCTCATCCACCACACAGCTGAGAGAGAGAGACCACATAAAACTCATAAATGTGCTCGGTTTAAATTAAGAGCCCAATTTATGAGGCTCCAGCACTGTAAGAAATGAAAATGTGCCGTTATTACCTTCAGTGGTTGGTTCTTAAATTATAACCTCCAATCCTGGATATGTGGTTACATTCATGTGTTGGTTAATACGCAGTTAGGTTAATTCAGTCATATTAACCCTAATGTTAATGTTACCCTTTCAAAACAAAGATATCATTTTAGAGGTTGTTAATTAATACTGCAGTTTAATAATATTTGTGACAATATTTTCTTAATTTAGATTTATTGGCAATGACAATTCTGACTTTCTTGATAATTCTTTACATAATTTTGTGTAAATAGCATATTTGTACATACATTTAGTATATTCTGTGAAATATGTACATACATTTGTCTATTGTGTTTATAATGTGTATATTTATTTCATTTTTTTTAATTAAAGAGAACTAAAGAGTTTATTTATTATTTGTTATAAATGCAATAGATTTAACCACATTAATATATTTTTATGTATTTTACATTTATTTAATTAAACAATACTTTTTTACTATAGAAATTTAGTAAAATATACATATATACTATAACAATATTTTGTTCCTACATTTTATCAATTTTTTCTGTTATGTTCATACATCATTTGTCTATTGTGTATGTTTATTTATTTATGTTTTTGTTATTTTTCCAGTACATTGGAAGCTTCAAACATACTGTAATCTTACCTGGCAATAACTCATTCTGATTTTATAGTGAGCAGTTTTTAATTCAGCTAATATTAATTAATTTTTCAGGGCTTATTATAAATGTTTTATATGATTTAGGACTACATTTTTACCTCATCAGAGGATATGTAATTGTCTTTAAAATGACTGTGATACAGAGAAAACTATAGTGCATAAAACTTTATGAAGACACAACTCACTCCAACACATCTCTGTTGAACTGCCTCTTGCTGTTACCCAGGAACTCTCCAATCATCTGTCGACTCAAACCCTTCCTCTGCAACAGGAAGTGAGCCACACCGATGGCTGTGTCAGGAATAAAGCCCCTGGATATCAGGAACTGGATGCCTTTGTCTGGATTGCTGCAGGAAGATCAAGAAGGATGTAGGTGAGACAACTGATCTTCTCTTTCTCAAGAACACTTTATAATAATGTTCATTAGGAAAAATAGCTAACATTATATTATGTAATGATAGAATATACTGCAAGTACATTTAATGTTTTCATGTGCAAGTTTTTGAAAGACATTTAAAAATATTTTCAAATATAAAACATCATTGTAAATTGTAATAATATTTCACAATATTGCTGTTTTTACTGTTTGGATCGTATTTCATAAACATAAAAATCTGAATGATTTCAAAACTTGAAATCAAATAGCATACACAAAATAAGCATTATTTAATGTTTTTTTGAAAAAAACATTTAACAAATTTCTGCTGTTTTCGGTCCAAAATGAGCAGGAAAAAATGTAAATAAAAAAAACCCAATTTGCATTCAGTCTGAGCTTGTGAAAGTTATTATGAATTGTTTCCAGAAAAAAAACAGAGGAAGACTGTGTGCATGTGCGCAGGTTCACATATGTACTGTATATGTGTTAAGAGAGATATTCATAGCTACAAGCATACAGTATTTACATGCAGATTATTGTTTCCACGTCAGTAAACATCTTTCTGACATTCTGTTCCACAGACGCACTCGTCCATATCTGCATCACAACATTATACAAGCAGACAATAACAGCAGGACTGAGCAGCTTATATTTGTATATGTTCACTACTCTTTAAAAGCCTGGGGTCAGTATGATTTTTTTAAATATATAAATTAATACTTTTATTCAGCAAGGATGCATTAAATTGATCAGAAGTGACAGTAATTACATTTTTAATATTATATTATTAATTACATTTTTTCATATTATAAAAAAAAAAAACTCAACTTTTGAGCAGCACAGCTATTTTCAACATTGATAATAATAAGACATGTTTCAGCACATCAGCATTTTAGAATGATTTCTGAAGAATCATGTGACACTGAAGACTGGAGTAATGATGCTGAAAATACAGCTTTGCAATGTTCATTAGGAAAATTATCTAACATTATATTATGTAATGATATAATAATTAATTATTAATTTAATAATAATTATTATTATTATTATTATGTTTTAAATTATAATATTATTTCACATTCTTTTTCCCCTCATCGTAAGTGGATTTATAGGAATAAATAAGTGTTCAATATGTCATAATGGATCCCAGTGAAAGTTTCTGTTTCTGGAGATTATTATTTATAATAATATTGATATTCCTTTCTCTGTATTTGTCTGTTCCTAGCTTTCTTTAGTATTGGAGTTTGAGATGACATCACTGAGTCATGCATTATTTCCACCACGCTGAACGTCTTCACAGGTCACACCCGACCTTATACCGGTGAGCGCACGCACGCACGCGCACACACACACACACACACACACACACACACACACACACGCTAAACAAGCTACATGCCACTTACTCATTGTGAGTCTGCGAGCTGAAAAAAAAACTAAATTCCCAGATACATCCTCACAGAAACCTTAAAAAAAACAATAGTGTCCCTTAGTTACAGCCTGAGTAAAACAGTGTGTGTGTGTGTGTGTGTGTGTGTGTGTGTGTGGATCACCTGGTTACCATGGCAACCGTGGTGCTCCTCACATCAAGCATGTCAAAGTGAATCTGATCTGAGATTTCAATTGAGTGCTGATGCACTCTGAAGCCTCTGAGGATTGGCTTTATTCTGCTTGTGTGCGTTTGTCTGAAAGAGCTACACACAAAATGGAGCAGAGAAAGAGCCTCACAATCACCCCTGAGGGAGTATAATATAGTCTTCTTGAGTATGTGTGTATGTATACATGAGCAAGCGTGTGTGTATCAGCAGGTATAATGAAAATGAACTCAAGTCTTTAGTCATGGTCAAACTGACCCACAAACAAAAGCTCTTTTCTTTAGGGTTAGTAATTTAAACAATTCTATAATATGTTTGTTTGTTTGTAAGGCCTAAAAACCTTTAAACTAGAACTTTCAAACAAGTTTGACAAGCCAAATTTAAAGTTTACTTTGACAAACTTTGCGTTTCCAGTTAAATATGACAGTTATATATTTTCTTCTAATTGAATACTACTTCCTTATATACACGCATTGCAATTCTGCATCCTCATATTCATATTCAGAAATTGAATTGGGATTTAAAGGACATGACAAACAACAAGAGATCTAGAGGCAGACTTACTGAAAGCAATGAAAGAAAACATCCCTTTATGAAGCAGTTTTCCTCATTAAGATTGTAAAAAAAAATCAGTAACTGTAATAAAATATAAATATTAGTTGAAAGACTTACAAATTAGAAATGTTACCTTGGCAACTAAAATTAATTTTAAAGTACTAAAACTGAAATAAAAATAAATTAAAGCTGTGTATGTATATATATATATATATATATATATATATACACAAACAAGAATATAATGTCAAAGTAACAACAAAATATACTAAAAAAAAAATTACTAAAATGAAAATTTCTAAGGTACTAAAACTGAAATAAAAATACAACTATATAGAAATATAGAAAAAACTAAATATTAAAGCAACAAAAAATACTACAAGAGAAACTAAAATTAAAATTACCTTATCTGAAATAAATAATAATAATAATAATAATAATAAAAAAAAAAAAAAAATGTCAAAGCAACAAGAAAAATACTAAAAGTGAAACTAAAATGAAAATGAAAACTAAAATGGTATACGAATAATATTTGAATAGAACTTGATTTAGTAGGTTTTACTGTCTTTGTGGGACATCTGAGGCTTTCAAACATAGCAAAACCTGTAACACACTCAGAAAGCCACTGTTAAAATAAGATTTGACCTTTAACCTTTATACTCACACATTAAAGAGGTTGAGTCCAATGCGGTAAAGGCGTTTGCGTGCAATATCTGTGGAGAGCGTGCCGCAGGGCGTGTCCTGACAATGTGGGCGGGGCAGAGACAGAATCATCGTCTCACACGCTGATGTCGAGGTGCTGCTGCTACTGGCGGGCTCTGAGCTGTTTTCCGCCGTCTCTGGTGCAATCTGATTGGTCTGTTTTCCCTCCAGTCCCGCCCCTGCTGTCGGTTCGTCCGTTCTGGTTGGCTGTTGGTTCTCTTTCTCTTCCTCACTGGGTGGCGGAGCTGGAAACTCAGGCTCTGCCGTAGCCTTTGATGCCGACTGACCTGCTTTCTGTCCCCCCGTTTGGGGTTCCGAGCTGGTCTCCTTGGCTACGCCGTTACCAAGAGAAACTGTCTCCAGCACTGAGGAGGAGAGGCGAAAGTTGTGGTTGTCAATTTGAACAGTCACATCCCTGAAAGCCATCATGAGTTTACTGGCGCTGCGGGGTATGTTCTCCCCACAGCCGCTCTGCGTGGGATCCTGTAGGGCAGCGGGGTCCATCAGGAGCCCCTCGGGATGGGATCCAGAGGGAGGGGCCGCAGTGGACTTCTCTCCTTCCCCGTCTCGAACAGAACTCCAGCTGCCCAAAGCCTCGTCAATAGACCGCGCTAATGACTGAACCTGGTAGGGAGAATAGAATAGAATGAATAGAATAGAATAGAATAATGTGACTAAAACAGAATAGACTAGGACAACATATTTTAATAGTACAGGTTAGAATAGAACAGAAGAGAATAGAATAGAACAACATATTTGAATTGAATAGAATAGAGTGAATACAACAGAATAAACCACCATATTTGAATAGAACAGAATGGACTGGAATACAGTAGAACAGAATACAACAACATATTTAAACTGAATACAATATAATACAACATAACAGCATACAACAAAAACGAACATTTAAATTGGATATAACCAAATAAAATATAAGCGAATACAACAGAAAATAACATATTTAAGCTGAATAGAAGACAACCAAATAGAATAAATCCAAATATGATTGAACAGAACAACAAATACTGTGTTAGAATGGAATACAATAGAACAAGATATTTGAATAGAACAGAAAAAACAGAACGTAACCAAATACAACAGAGAAGAGCAAGATATTTGAATAGAATAGAACACAATATAACAACATTTGAATTGAATCGAATAGAACCAAATATAACAGAATAGAATAGAATAAGACAGAACAAAATCCAACAGAAAAGAACAACATTTAAACTGAATATAATTTTTTTTAATAGAGAAGAGCAAGATATTTGAATAGAATATAAGAATATATTTGAATTGAACGGAACCAAATATAACAGAATACAACATATTTGTATAGAATAGAATAGAGTAGAATTGAATAGAACAAAATACAACAGAACAGAATCCAACAGTAAAGATGAACATATTTAAATTGAATAGAAAAGAACCAAATAGAATGGAATACAATAGAACAGAACAGAATAGAACAGCATATTTGAACTGAATAGAACAGAATAAAATGAAATTAAATGAAATGAAATGGAACAGAATGCAACGGAAAATAAAATTTGAATAGACTAGAATGGAATACAATAGAACAGAACAGAACAACATAATTGAATAGAACAGAAGAGAACAGAACAGCATATTTGAATTGAATAGAACAGAATAAAAAGAAATGAAATAGAACAGAACAGAATGCAACGGAAAATAAAATTTGAATAGACTAGAATGGAATACAATAGAAAAAAAACACCATATCCGAGTAGAATAGAACAGAACAACATATTTGAGTAGAATGGAACAGAACCAATCAAAAAGACAGAACAGAACCAAATGCAATAGAATCAAACAATATAATAGCATGAATCGAACAGAATCGTTTGTGTACTTGAACTCATGAAAGACTGTAATAGAAATATGCTGAATAGATAGCAGATGTTGATGGTGCACCTGTACCTGTTCAGTGAACGTGTCCTCCAGGTGTGTGATTGTGGTTGCAGTGGCCACCGGCAGTGAGGTGGAGTGTGTGAGCGGGATGCCCATGAGTGAACATCCCTCCATCAGCGCCCGTTCAGCAGAGAACCCATCCCTCTGTACCCGGACCCTGCGCACAGACATGCGCCGCGGGATCCCGCTCTCCAGAACTGAGTTCCGGATCTTCTGGAAGTTCTTACTGAGCTGGTACTGACGAAACGCCGTCTGGATCTTACAGGCTGCTCGCCGAGAAATCAGAGGACCACCGTACTTCTGCTCCAGTTCCTCTATCTGCAGATAAATAGATAGATACAAAATTAACTTATCGTTTCATGCTCTTCATATCCAAGTATCATTTTGTACAGATGCGTGTCCGTTGGGTCGTACCTGTTTTTGTTTGAGATCAGGAGAGAGCTCATATTCTGGAGGATGTGAGCAGGGCGGCGCGTCATGCTGGGAGTCTTTTTGCTCATCTTTCTGTTCTTCTCCTGCAGCAGGAATCGAGCTACGGTTTCAAATGACACAAGTGAGCAGTGGCTGACCCAGATTCACCGTCTTTTAATCTAGACTGATCAGAACCCAGTGCACACTCAGGACTAATTAACTCTGCTTAATTACTACATGCAGGCTTTCACAGATTTCAGCTTCAACACAGCCTTCATGGAAAATGAGGTAATCAAGCGAAGGTTTCAGATCATCTTTCCAAATCATCATTTAATTGTCAGAATCTGCTCATTGAATGAGAAAGCAAAAATTAAATTAAATTAAAATAGAATTCCATTAGTCATTTTTGGTTTTTAAACTATTCATTCAATCAATAAGACAAAAATGAAATTGTTAAATTTTTAAATTAAATTAAATTGTTTATGTGTGTTTGTGTGTACTGTATACACACATTTGTGTATAAATATTTTAGCTATACATATATAAATCAAATAATATCATATTTAAATCAATGAATCTCATATAATCTTTCTGTCATTTTATCTTATATATTTTTTTATGTAATTAGTATATACAAGTCATTAAATTATTAAATTATTTATATATATATATATATATATATGTGTGTGTGTGTGTGTGTGTGTGTGTGTGTATATACACTAAATCATTAAAATGAAATGATTTATATATAATATCATTTAAAATATGAATTTTATATAAAAAATTATATCATGTAGATCATATATAATATATATATATATATTGTAAGATAAAAATTAATATATATAAATTATATGAAAAACACTGCTTCTGCAAAACTAGTTAAAATTTAATTATTAATTAAATAAAAAAATATTTGGTTACTCAAATAGTACATTTAGAAATTTCAATGGATAGGTTTTGTATAAATTCCCACACAATCTTACGTAACCCCATACATGACAAAGCCATTTTCCTCTTATGTTGAGCTCATGAAAAAGCATTTCTGAGTGGAAAGCAGATGTTTAAATCATGAGAGATGTTCTTCTGCTTAACAACACAGCTCAACCCCATTTCCATTTTCTCCAGGTTCTCTCTCCGTGTAGACACGGGTTTACAACACACACGAGCACACTGCTGACTGCATTCACTGTCAGCACATTAGCTGCTACCCTGGAGTAAAGGCCACTTAAGCTCTGTAAGCACTCATACACGAGGAGCAGAGAGCAGGGTTTTCCATCTTTCATGCGCCAAGTACTGCTCGCCTCTGAGGAACAACAACAAATGCAGCAGAACCTTAAAAGAGAGTGAAAACAGACGCCGGGGCACACGGTCACTACAGATCATTAGGTCGCTGCGCAATTGATCTGAGAACCCAAACTGAAATGTGATATCACTCTATGTGAGAGAGTATGTGATCCTGGTAGCAGAGTTTGATGTCATTTCCTGGGTTATGATTTAATAAATATGCTTTCTCTCTCAAGCTGTTTAAAAACAGATTGTGAATGACGACAGGTTTCAACATCAAGCAGAAACCCAGGCAGTCGATTTGTGCAAATAAAAGGTGAGAAACTACTGCATGCTTATATTTTTCTCTCCCACCAACCCCCTTTCCTGATCATTTGGGAAATAACTGGCACACACTCACGATAGGCTTTTGCAAAAATTAAACCGCTCTCTCCTGTTCATCGATAAAATTGGCATCAATAAAACGTCATTATTAGTGCTTACTCAAGCTTACGGTTAGTGGTTTAAACAAACATCTAACCCTGAGCATTAAACTTCAGTTCACCACTGAACCAACACCATTGGAGCTACGGATATCACCTACTCACCACCCAAAACACCCTAGTAACCATCAGAACACCCTAGCAACCACAACCACAACCACGTAGAACAATTCTAAAAACAAGTTTTGCACAGCCAAGCTCCACTTACATTTTTTCTACACTGTAAATCATGTAATTTCTACTGAAAAATACTGTAATTTTTTTTACAGGCTTTCTATTGAACCACCTGTGTTATTTATAGGTAAAATGCATATTTTGGTAGTTTAAGTAGCTTGGTGTATTAACATTACATCACTTAATTAAATAATATGTTCTAAGTTTTAAATTATACAGGCATCCTGTAATATAGGAAACACTGTCACTGTATTTTTACAGTGAGTTTGTGGCAACCAGAGCCGCCAGTTTTTTTACTGTCAATTTAACAAAATATTTTTACATTGTATTACAGGTGAGAAACAAAATGCACTCTGACTGCATGCTTATCTTGGTTTCTTCCTTTCCTTTTTTGTCCTTTTTCAACCATTCAGGTCATAATTGGCACGAAATTAGAATAGATTTCCTGCTGAAATAAAGCTCCTCTTTAATGTTTACCACAAAAATTGGAAAATATGATTCAGAGCTTTCTGTGAGGGTCAAAAAATAAAGAGCACTTTCCACTTTATCAGTTTGCTGCAAAGATGAGGTCATGATTTCTTCAAATTTGGACACCAAAGTATAGATTTTCTGTTGTTTAGAACTGACTTTGTTCACAGTTTATCATGTGCTGTTTAATTAAGAAGAGCTTTTAAGACTTGATTTTGTTGGCAACATAAAATATGCAGTCAACAAAACTCAGATGGTTTGAAGTTCCCAAAATAGTGCAGAACTGCCACATTCACACACACACACACACACACGCACGCATGCGCGCACACACACACACACACACAGACTCTCTCTCCACCTGAGTGACGGTGCTTATCCATGCCGAGAGTTTTCCAGTCTATCAGACAGAGGACGGATGAGGGTTAAACTACACCTGCAGCATGCACTAACTCTCTTTCTCACAAACACACACACACTTACACTCCGCTAGCTTGAATCCCATCACCCAGAATGCCTCAGGCCAAGAGAACAGGGGCCGCAAACAGAAAACCACTACCATTCAAGGATGAAAAACTTAACCAATGCAGACAGCTGCGGTAAACAAGTAGATTCACACTCTCCTTACTGCATCAATTGCTCATATTGTAGATTTAGTTTGTTTGGCATGTAGAAAGACTAACTCTCTTCTGATTGGCTCGTTACATAAGACGTCGTCCTCACCTGGAGCAGGTTAGGGAGTCTCCCTCTGGGGCCTCTGGTGCGGGACAGCAGAACTGGTGCAGGACGGTCTGGCTCCTGTAAAGGTTTAAATCAACATTACTGCAATTAAATGCAATGCAATACTATTTGCATGTTACTTCATTTTGTGTTCTTTGAACACTAGATAGAGATTGCTGTAGCTTAGTGTGGTGATTCTCAACTGGGTTTGCTTCAGAATCCAGACTATTGGGCACTCAAAAGTACACTCAAACAGTATTTTAGGCATAAATTTAATTGAATTGCATATAAAACTTCCATTCATTTGGATTACACAGTTTCAATATAGACTAACTAATAAACATCTGTCAGTCATACATAGATGAAATGGGTAAGATTTCTACAAACAGAACATACCTGCGGTTTTAGGTTTAAACCCACCAGTTAAGGACCACTAGCCTCCAAATAACTTAAATGAAGTCTTGGAGGAACAGTTCATCCTGACAATCACAAAGCAATGGCTGCTCACTATTCTTTCAGAAATCCCCAACTCCTTCCTGATTTATTTTAATTTGCTAACACTTTAAACACTTCAGTCTCTAATTTAGGAGTCCAGGGAAACTCAAAGCTCAGGATGAGTTTTCTTTGAGCCTCCTTTGTTGACAGCACATCAAATACGTTTGCTTCACACTCCAGCATAACATGAGAACGTGAAGTGCTATTAATATAATCATATTTGCATATCACTTCCTTGCAGTCCTGCTATTGTGATTATGTAATATTCATTATTAATATAATATTCTGTTTTGTATGTAAAATTCCCAGCCGCTTTCTTGCTTACAAAAAGTGCGTCACTACATTTTTGTGATCTTCTTTTATGTTCGACAGAAGAATGCCAGTTTGGAACGACATGAGGGTCTTTAACTTTAACTTTAAATAGTCACTTATGACCAAAAAAACAGACCTTAATTCACAATTACACTTCCTCCAGTTAAAAAATCCACTCCCTGTTGTTTTCGCTTGTAATCTGTGCATATTTCTCTGAGGATTCAGACAAGTTTTTCACTGGAGAAAATTATATTATGGATAGAGGACTAGTATTTTGTCCAGAAGCAATGGTTTAAAGTTAAAATGTCTTAATAATGCATGAGTGTTGTGGATTACTTGTGGATTATTGTGATGTTTTATCAACTGTTTGGACTCTCATTCTGACGGCACCCATTCACTGCAGAGGATTCATTGGTGAGCAAGTGATGTAATGCTAAATATCTCCAAATGTTCTTATCTACATTTTGGATGGCCTGAGGGAGAGTAAATTTTCAGCATATGTTAATTTTTTAGTGAACTATTAAAGTGTCTACTGCAAACACTCTGTCTCACTCGCTAATAAAGATGCAACAGTCTCAAAATATACCTGTCATAACCAGACAAGTTGATGATAGTGATGTGAGATTAACTTTAATGAGCTGCATGCATGAGCATAATTGGGCCCTAAAACTGATTGGTAATGAGCATCTCACACTTCCAGTACAACTAAACGTATACTGTCATATAAGAAACAAACACACAACAAGGTAATATGCTCTCTGACTCACGACTAAGTTTATCCCCTAAAGGATAAGGTAATGCAACCATTCAACAAATCAGAGCGGAATGTATCATTCCAGTTTTGCTTGTGGGGTTCACACACACATAAACACACACACACAGAGGGAGTACTCTACAAATGCAGCATGAGATGTGCACTGAAGCAGATGAGCAGTCGTAATAGACGACACACACACACTGAATCTCTCATTCTTTCTCTCTCTTACTGTGGATTAGATACCAGCTGGCGGATCAACTTCACATGCACTGTGGGAATGTCACTTAAAGCCTCACTTTAAGCATAAATCTGTGTGTGTGCGTGTGTGTTTGCATGCCAAAAGAGTGTTCTTAAGTGCTTTTTAAAATGCATTCTTGCTGCAAAATAATCAGGTGCATTAAAAACCTCTTTCTCAAGACCTTTTGCCCTGGAAAGAATGAATGTGCTGAACTAATGATGAACTATAATCATTTTTCTTCCATTTTAGAGTGTGCGGTTAATTTAAGAATGCAACACACATGCATTTAAGCACTGATAGATTACAAACCCACACGATCTCAAAAACAGCATGCTGAATGATTTTATAAATACAAATCATCATGCTTGTGTGATCGTGGAATTATTGATGTGCAATTGCATATTCACTGTGGCCTACATAGGGTGAAATTCCTCTGTTATGTAATCCTGATGGCGCATGTAATCTGCTTTACCGATCTCATGTTTTCCCAGAGAAAAAGACTGATTTGTTGAACATGTGATGAGAACTTACTCAGATGTCCGTGGGAGTCCCACAGTTCGGCACAAGGTGGCAGGTGTCTGTGGGACCAGGGACCGACAGCAGGGGTCCTGAGCATCATTATCATCTTCATCAGCAGAGTCCGGACTGGCATTGGTGGGTCCCGTAGGAACGAGCTGCATGTCCAGTGGGGAATGATGCTGCTGCTGCTGCTGCTGGGTTTGGACCGGGGGTGTCCCGGCTCTGCTGGTTCGGGGCAGGCTGGAGGTCCGGGGTGGCGGAGGCGGATGATAGCGGGGAGGGTGCCGGTGATGGCTGCTGGAGTCCCGCAGCTGCCGATTCTCAACCGCTAGATCCTCCAGACGGCGCTCGAGTATGTCTATCCGGTATCGCTGGGTTTGGATCAGACCCTGTTGGTTCTGCACGATGGCGGTGAGCTCCTTCAGATAGAGCACCGCCTGCAGAGGGTTCTCCAGGAGGCTCGACATCCCGGTGCAACGCTCCTCTTGAAAAAGCCGAGAAATTATCCGATCCAAGCGGGGCGTCTTGGTGTCAGTGCCCCTGACCAGTTGAACGGGTTGATATTTAAATGGCTGAACCGAGAGAGAGAGAGCGAGAGAGAGACCCCCGCCTCCGCCTCCACCTCCGTGCCCAGAGCGCGCATGAAGGGATGCGCGGAGAGGTACTGATGCGAGGATGTCAAAACACAGGATTGAAGGGGGCGGGGCCGCGTTCGCCAGTGACGTCAGGAGGCACGTAATGAGGCGCAATAACAGAGTTTTCTTAGTTTATTTATCGCCTAAATATATAAATGATAAGAAATCTAGATATGCTTGTTTATTCATTTCTTTTTTGTTTATATTAACCCTGCATATGTTTTGTTAATAATTAGTCATGAATAATAAATTGTATCAAATGTAGGCTATGAATTGTATAAAATGTATGAATTTTAAATAGCCTATGTACCTCGACATGGATCCTTAGTTTGTATGCCTTTTAATCTTCAATAAAAAACACATGAAAAATGCGTCTTATTTTATTGCTGCAAATTTAAATTTCTGTTGCTTGGTTACCAAATGAAAGTTCTTTCCCCCTTATTTTCAGAGTGCATTATTAGCAGAATAACTGTTTCTCACTATAAAGCCAAAGCGTCAATTAAAATAATAATAATAATAGAGAAAATAAGGTAAAAATCAGAAAGTAAATGATGGGAGGGGTTTACTGCTAACAAAACTGATCAAAACGCTTTCACAACTTTCGTATATTGCTTACATGAAATATACCACATGGAGAAGTGACTTTCGAAAGCTGTTTATTCATTCACAATTATTTTAAAGGGATAGTTCACTTTGAAATTAAAATTTGGTATCTATCAGCTTACCCCAAGGGCATCCAAGATGTAGGTGTCTTTTTTTCTTCAGTAGATCCAATTTTGATGTTTTTAGGTCAAACCGTTCTAGTCTGTCAGTCATATAATGGCAGGTATAGGTCACTGTCTCTATAAGAGGGAAAAAGAACATGCACAGAGAAATCCAAATTAAACAATTCCCCATCGTAACTACACATTGCCTAAGACTCAACGCTTGTGTGAGAAAACGAACAGTATTTATATCGGTACACAACCATGCCAAGTGTCTGAGTGTGCACACACATCCGGTGTGTGACGTGGTGCTGACGCTGCACAACGGGGCGTCGGCGTCAACGCTTCAGGGCGTGTCTGAGCGCTGACAACTTTTCAAGGAGGAGGCGTCAGCCAATCAGATCGCCTCATGCAAATACCCAATCCCGTTCATGCAACACCAGAGAAGTATGTGATTGGTTGTTGTAACTATGACGGCGCGTCAGCACCACGCTTCAGACACGCCCTCCGTCAAGCGTTGACGCCGACGCCCCGTGTGAATGCAGCGTGAGCCAGAGCGCGCGCACACACACACGTCACACACCGGATGCGTGTGCGCACTCAGATCACTTGGACATGGTTGTGTACAAGAGGTAAAAAACGATATAAATACTGTTCGTTTTCTCACACAAACCGCTCGTTTCGTGTCTTAGGCCATCAATGTGTAGTTACGATGGGGAATTGTTTAATTTGGATTTCTCTGTGCATGTTCTTTTTCCCTCTTATAGAGACAGTGACCTATACCTGCCATTATATGACTGACAGACTAGAACGGTTTGATCTAAAAACATCAAAATTGGATCTACTGAAGAAAAAAAGACACCTACATCTTGGATGCCCTTGGGGTAAGCTGATAGATACCAAATTTTAATTTCAAAGTGAACTATCCCTTTAAGATTTGTGGCCTACACAAAAGTAGGCTAAAGAAAAATACACGAGGACATACATCATGATAAATGCCAAATTATATTGTTAACAGCAGCAGCAGCAATAACAACGATCATGGTGATAATAATAATACAAATCAAATAATTAATAATAACAAAATTATTAACACAACAGATGCTCAAAAGTCATAATGTCTCATACACGAGTCAGTTTTAGCATTTTAATAGACATTTAATAAACATTTTAATAATTCCTACAATATCGATGTGTAGATCAATTATATACTTTAAATTTGGTTTGTTTTTATTATTTTATTATGCGTTTTTCTCCTGTTGTTACGCGCTGACGTCAGGCGTCACGTGATCTGAGAGTGCGGAAGTTTTGATCCTGAAAGACTGAGCGCCGTCAAGCAGCTTAACGTTTGCGCTTTTGGCATATAAATGGTCAGGTAAAGTGATTCCTTTCTACTTTAACAGCGACACTTCATAGATATTTTATAGTTATAGTTATCCCTTTGTATTTTTGGCCGCTGTGTTTTCTTCAGCGGCGATTGCAGGTTGTTTGCGTTATGCATATCATGAGAATCAGTGTAATCAGAACTGTCATATTACCATTATATTCTCTTATTAAAAGGTTTGCATTGCGACACACAACATAACCGTGTATTCATGTGACTCATTCGGTTAAGCCTCTGTTTAGGCTGGATCAGTGTTTCATGTTGCTGTATTAGATTAGACTCTTCTAGATTGGATCTAGATACGTGACCCATGTATCTGTGGGGACAAAAAGCATAAATCCCACATGATATGAAATTTACATTTCCATACAGTGTCCACTGAAACATAACTATTATGTGGGTTGCCAGCTTCAGTATGCAGTCTATTTGAGTAAAGCACATCACACATATCAGCTACTACTTTAGCAAATGATAACACTAGATAATTGAAAATGACTTAAGACTTTATATTTCACAATTTGCTCATACAGATTGAATGATTGTTTGGTTTGTGTCTGTGTATGTGTGTAGGATGACTCAGAAACGTTACCTGGAGGGACAGGTGTACTCTGTACCGCTCATCCAGCCGGATCTGAGGAGAGAAGAGGCTGTGCATCAGATCACTGATGCGTTACAGTACCTGGAAACAATATCAACAGACATCTTTACTAGGTAAACACTCTTTTGTACTGCAGAGCACTTTTGTGTAGGTCAGAGATGTAAAAGTTCAAAAGGCTAGAATCAATAATATTATAGCAGTTCACACAAATGTTATATATGAGTGCTACTTTTTGAGTCGCCCATCCAGGTCTCAAAAATAATGATTTTTCTATAGATGGATATAGATTTTATGAAAAATATATTTGTGGCATATACTGTATGTTGCTAAACTTACATTTATCTTAGCAACATATTTTGTATGTTACAAAAATATATATTTTTTATTTTTTAGATTATTTTGTTTTACTAAAAAAAGTGGCTATAATTTATTGGTTAATATGTAATATAATAAATTTTAAATATGCAGTACTGCTTTTTTAAAGAAATTAATACTTTTATCCAGCAAGGATGCATTAAATTGATTTATAATGTTACAAAAGATTTCTAGTTCAAATACAAGCTGTTCTTTAAAACTTTCTATTCCAATAAATGTTTCTTAAGCAGCAAATCAACATATTAGAATGATTTCTGAAGGATCACGTGACAATGAAGACTGGAGTTATGATTCTGAAAATTCAGCTTCAAATGCATTCAAATACATTAAAATAGAAAACAGGTATTTCAAATTGTAATAATGTTTTACAATATTACTGTTTTTTTTTTATTTAGATTATCAAATAAATGCAGCCTTGATGAGAGTTTAATTTTTTTTAGATCTTATCAATCCCAAACAGTATTTAAATCATTAGAATTAACAAACCTTTGGTGAATAACACATAGCAAGTATTTATGTGTGCAAGGCATAAAAACACATGTACATGATCAACAGACATAAGATGTAGTGATGAGGCAGCACTGTTCCTTTGAGGTAAGTGACAGCTCAGTCCGCTGGCCCAAAACCCCCTCACACCGGCCCCGGGGCCGTCCTTATTGTTGCGCCTGGCTATTAAAGGAGGGAGCGTGATTAGACCGTGTCAAAATAACAAAGGAGAGAAACACAATGAAAGGTGTGTGTTTTGCATGAGATGCAGTTGTGAGGGAGTGAGTGCTCAAATATGCTAATTCCAGCTGAACAGGCTGGAAAACCATCCACAGCGTTACCATGACAACATGGCACGTAGGGGTCCAGGGAACTTATTTGTGTGTGTGTGTGTGTGTGTGAAGCAGTGCGTTTCTAGGTCAGCTCCATTAAGCCTCTCCTTCCCCCCCTTCTCTTTTAGTCATTCTTCTGTCATTTTCTCCCGTTTCTAATGGAGGGTCTTTTCAGACAGTGTGTAGTGCCATAGGCTACAGAGGAGCACACTGACTCAGTAGTGATGATAGGACTGTACACATGCACAATTACGCTCTCATTCCCGCTGCATTTTGTTGATGTTTCAGGCTGGTGTATACTGTAGCTGCCTTCTGCAATCAAGGCATCTATTTTCCCTTTTGCAATGTTTGTCCACAGAAACAGTGTAGAATGGACAAACAAAAGAGATATGCGGCTGGTAAACACAGATGGCTTACAAAAGGTGTAATAAAAAGACATTATAATATCAAGCCAGGACAAATGGCATTGGCATAGAGCCACCAAGGTCACAGTATACGTGCTGTTTCATCTGATAATGTGCTGCAGTACACCATTATTCAGCATGATGTTTGGAAAAGTTTGCTTCAGAGTTTCTCATTCGTCCAGGTTCAGCTGTCACAACTGTGCTCACCAAGGCTGCATTTATTTGATAAAAAATACAATAAAAACTGTAAAATTGCAAAATGTTATTACAATAAAAAAAAAACTGTTTTCTATTTGAATATATTTAAAAATGTAATTTATTCTTGTGATGCAAAGCTGAATTTTCAGCATAATTACTCCGTTCTTCAGTGTCACATGATCCTTCAGAAATGTCTTTACTGTCACTTTTGATCAATTTAATGCATTCTTGCTGAATAAAACTAATAATAAAATAAAAAGTAATCTTACCGACAAACATTTTTTTAAAATGGTGAAATACATGTATATTACATATATTATTATATGTCTATTACAGGGCTCTCTGGAAGAAGAGAATGCAATCTCAATGGGATTTTCTTGGTTAAATAAAGGAAATAATATACTGTTTTAAAAAAAGCAATGATGCACTTATAACCTTATTTCTTATAGCACATTAAACACACAAAATTGCAAAATTTACAAAATTCAATTTGTACTTAATGCAGTATTTACATAGAATTTTTCATTCAGAAATACCTGTAAAACAGAATGAGTTAATTTGTCATAGGCAGATTAAAAATGTATTTTTTTGAAATTGAAATGATCAATGTCTATCATGTAAAAACAGTTAACCATCAAGCAAACATACTGGCTGAAACTGGATTAAATTGTTTTAATCAACAAGAAAGAAATTGAGAATGGCCTGAATTGTTGTGAAGTTCGGATCTAAATGTGTTCACCTGTATTCTGCAGCTATAGTTTGACTTGGTTTGATTTTGACAGGGTGTCTCAGAGCGTGGAGAAGAACCATGCACACCTTCAGACCGTCACAGACCGGATCAAACTGGCTCAGGCCAGAGTCCAGAAGATCAAAGGAAGCAAGAAAGCCACAAAGGTGATGCAGATGATTCAGACACACAGCGTAGAAGAGAAACTTATTCTGCAACAGATGCCTGGAGCAGAAAGGGAATATGAGTTGTAGGTTGGGCATAAGCTAATCATTAAAACTTAACAAAAAAGGTCTGGGTCATATTTTGCCTGAGTAACAAAATAAAAAAATAAAAATTTACATTAAGAACATTAACACTATTTTTAGGACCATTAAGATTTTGACTGCTGTACTGTTTGAACTGAAGGAATTTTGTACTTATAATAATTGTACTTGGATTAAAGCACCAACTAAATGACTAATTAATAATTATTGCACTGTACCGAGTGGTCATATGTCTGGTGTGTTTGTGCAGGTGTTCTCCAGTGCCAAATACCCCGCTCCAGAAAAACTGCAGGAATATTCGTCCATCTTTACAGGTGCAGTAGATCCTGCCTCTCAAAAGCGGCCTCGCTTTAAAGTTCAGAGCAAACTCCGCCCACTGGATGACAAGGCCCTGCAGGTGAACAAATTCAGTCATTTGTGTTTTAGCTCCTGCTCCTGCTATCTTTCTTTCAAGTCTATATGACTCATATTTTGTTTTTAAAAAAGCATTGAAATAAATGGAAATGTGAGCTAGCATTTTGTCTTTAAATTCTCTCTATATATTCCCGTTATAATTTTTTTTTTTTTTTTATAAATCAAAAAATCTGTCATAATCTGTCACTACAGTACAGATGTCGCTCCCCTTTTTAATAATTTAATTTGTATGTTTTTTCAATTTTTTTTTGTTGGAATAGTATTAAAATATCAACTCTATTGCTATGATTTTTATGGAACACTAGTAGAGACATTTGCAAATAAAATGAAGGAATAAGTTATCAATTTAATATTTAAAACATAAAAATTGAAATAAATAAATCACTTTCTAAATGGACAAATTAAGAGGCATATTTAAAACAGTTTATTTAAATTATGATTTAAAATGAAATTAAATAAATAATACGTCATTTTTAAATTGCAAAATAAATGGACATATTGTTAAATTCATGCTTTGAAATTCAGTTAAATAAAATAATTAATAAATCATTTTAAATTTAAAAATACATTGATTAATGTAAATGTTGTTTAATAAAATAATAAAATATTAAATTAGAAGTTATTTCTAAATGCACATTTTAAACCGTTTGCCATTTGCTTGTCTTTGTCCATTTGTCAATCGCTTTCTTTGTTTTGTCAAAACCTTTTCTTTATCCATTTGTTAACTGAATTAAAAAAGCCAAATGGATAGTTCTCTCATGGAGGCAACCAATCAGCTTTCAGCTCAATTTTACAAACCATGCAAGCGCTTAACAATTATTAATTGAAAAATTGTTAATTGAGGATATCAAATTATCTTTTTAAGAAGTTCCTTCAAAGTTTAACACTTGGCTTGTAATGTCAAATTATAATATAAAACCATCAACACAAATTGATGTTAAAAATGTTTAATGAAATGCCCCATAAATGTGTTTTATAGGAGAAGTTGATGTATTTGCCAGTATGTGTAAACACTAAGAAGCGCTCTGAAGATGAGACGGAGGAGGGTTTGGGAAGTCTGCCGAGAAATGTCAACTCAGTCAGCTCCTTATTGCTGTTCAACACAACAGAGAACCTGTGAGTACACAAACACCTACACATATTGACTGAATGCTGCACTGCCGATGCAACCTTATTAATGCTCATATAATCATCGCTGTGCGTGTTTGTGTATTTTCAGCTATAAGAAATATGTGTTTCTTGACCCTCTGGCGGGCGCCGTGACTAAAACACACACCACGTTAGAGACGGAAAAGGAAGATAAACCGTTTGATGCGCCGCTGTCGATCACCAAGAGAGAGCAGCTAGAGAGACAGGTGAGCCGCCCAGTCATACCTATAATGAAGCGATACGCTGAAAACAGGATGCAAGCTCAGTTAATATCTCTTTCATGCTTTCCTCTCAGACTGCAGAGAATTATTTCTATGTGCCAGACCTGGGACAAGTGCCTGAGATCGATGTGCCGTCTTACCTGCCTGACTTACCTGGCATCGCTGATGACCTGATGTACAGCGCTGACCTCGGACCAGGGTTCGCACCATCTGTTCCTGCCAGCAACAGCATCCCTGAACTTCCTTCATTTGGCACGGAGCATGACGAATCTAGTGGATCTGGTGGGATCATTATTAACATTAAATTATGGCAGAGTTCTTATTTTTTTGAGAAATTAATTAATAATTATGTAATTTTGAAAAATACAATTTATATATCATTACATAATTATAAATTATATAAATATAAAATTATATATAATTTTAAAATATAAAAATACATGTAATTATTTTTTATTTATAAACGTAAAATGAATAAAAACATGTTACTTAATAATTACTTGTTTGTATTTTAAGACTCTCATTTTAGGCTTGAGGCTCCGCCCCCTCCACCTCCTCCACCCCCTCCTCCACCAGAGCCAACTCAGGTATCAGTCCCACCCCCTGGAACATCCCCAGCTCCGCCCCCTCCACCCCCACCTCCACCTATCACAGCAGACAGCACTGATGCCACGTCAAGTCAAGCCCCTCCCACAGGTAAAAGATTAATTTTCAGATTTATTGACTTTTTTAGCGCAGTATGTCATTGCAGAGTTAGCATAGGGAATTGCGAGTGTTTTTTTTCCTGCACCAGCTGTTTTCAGACTACAAAGGTGGTTAAGTGTTCAAAACCTAAATTTATTTAAAACTATAACACATTTATATTTCTGTCTTCTGCATAATTTTTTTTTTTTTTTTTTGTCCATATACACTACCATTCAGTTTGTGGTTGGGAAGTCTTTAATGCTTACCAAGGTTGCATTTATTTAGTCAAAAATACATAAAAACAGTAATATTGTGAAATATTATTACAATTTAAAATAACTGTTGTCTGTTTTAATGTATTTTCAAATGTAATTTATTTCTGATGGCAAAGCTGAATTTCCAGCGTCATTACTCCAGTCTTCAGTGTCACATGATCCTTCAGAAATCATTCTAATATGATAGTTTGCTGCTCAAGAAACATTTCTGATTATTATCAATGTTAAACTGTATTTTTGAGGAAACTGTGATACATTTTTCAGAATTCTTTGCTGAATAGAAAGTTCAAAAGAACACCTTTTATTTGAAATAGAAATCTTTTGTAACATTATAAATGTCTTTTTTATTAATTTAATGTCTTCTTGCTGAATGAAATAATTTATTTCTTTAAAAAAAAAACACTTACTGGCCCCAAACTTTTGTATGTTAGTGTATGTCAACCACTTTCTGTCATGTTTGTGTGTATCAGGTATAGTGAAAGGAGCCCCTACTGAGGTGGGACAGCCGTCAGACGGCCGAGCCAGTCTGCTGGAGTCAATCCGAAACGCCGGCGGTGTCGGCAAAGCAAACCTCCGCAATGTAAAAGAGCGCAAGATGGAGAAGAAAAAACAGAAAGAGCAAGAGCAAGGTCAGACGCCAGCAGTGTTTACTCTGTACTGAAAGCATACTGTCAAACAGGGTCAATTAGAGGGTGTTAACATTAGCTAAACTGTTATTAGGGTAAAAAACTTGTTAGTGTTTGCTAATGGAAGCATTAAAAAAGCCAAGCCATATGTAGAAACTTTGGACCAGTAAGCAACATCCTAGTAACCCCATAGGTACACCCTGGCAACCATCCAGGATATATGTAAAAATGTACATGCAGTTATTGTGCAAGATGAACATATTAAGTGTACAAGAGTATTCATTTTTAAAACAAGAGGAATTCATTGTTTCAGTATCGCTGGTATAAGGAAGAGTGCTGTGGTATTTGGAAAGGTCAAAAGAGAAATTTACTTTCATTAAATCTGCCCTATTAAGCCTTTTTAAATCTGCTTGACATTTGCTCTGAAATCGACTGACTCTGGACTCACAAAGTCTCAAATATTTCAAATTCTTCACTGATATATTATAAATGGATAAACTTTGTGGTCTTTTGAATTTGCCATGTCTGAGAGGTAATTACTAATGATTTAGGACTTGGGTGAGAGTTAATGCCACACTTAAGATTTGAAAGAACGCAATGTAATAATCTTTGCTACTTGTTATTCTCCTGAAATATGCACTGTTTGCTGCAGAAAATAACAAAGGCAGTTGTTGTTCTTTTTCTGATGAACACAAAAGGAGATGTTTAGCAGAAAATCCAACCTGTTATCTTCTTTTCAATTAAAGTTAATGGGAAGTCTTGAATGTGGAGTCTCCAAAAAGGTCAAAAATGCACAATAAAAGTGATACATATGACTTGTATATGACTCATTTAGCTTTCAAATTTTTGGTTCTGTAAAATGTTTCAATGTTTATCAAAGTAGCTCACTAAGGCTGCCTTTTTTGAGCCAAAAAAGTCCATAAAAACAGTAATATTTATAAATATCATAATGTAAATCAACTGTTTTCTATTTGAACATATTTTAAAATGTAATTCATTCCTGTGATCAAAGCTGAATTTTCAGCATCATTACTCCAGTCTTCAGTGTCACATGATTCTTCAGAAATCATTCTGATATGATGGTTTGCTGCTCAAAAAACATTTCTTATCATTGTCAATGTTGAAAAGTTATGCTGCTCAATATTTTTGTAGAAACCATGATACATTTCTTTCAGGATTCTTTGATTCCATTTGAAAAAAAGAATTCTTTAGTAATATTATAATGTCTTTACTGTCAAAATTTTGTTTACATCCTCGTAGTGTATACAGTCTTCTGAAGCCATGTAATGTGTAAAATTAATTGAAAAAAAAAAAACGTATATTTTCTTTTGCATAATCTAACAGTTGTCTTTCTTCCAGTTGGGGCAGCGGTGAGCGGTGGAGACCTGATGTCTGACCTCTTCAATAAATTGTCCATGCGCAGGAAAGGTGCGTTTGAAACCTTGGTTTTAGCGCCTCAGTCTCAGTGTTTTCATCCTATCTGATGCATTTTTCACTGTGAATATTTGACAGGTATCTCTGGTAAGGGCCCGGCGGGCAAAGACTCATCTGAAGCACCTGCCAGCTCCGGCGGCGCCTTCGCCAGGATGTCAGATGTGATTCCGCCCCTTCCAGCGCCACAGCAACCCACTGCAGACGATGATGACTGGGAGGCGTAACCATGGCGACCCAGAGTTGAGTGTGAAACTCAAGACTGGAGAGTTGAAATCCTCATAGACAGGGTCTGGAGATAGTGTCTCTCCAAGGAGAGTTGTGGAGTGTTGAGTGAGACGTTTGGTCTCTTGTTTTGTAACCTGAAGGTCAGTGAATTAACACAAGTGTAAGATGATGTGTTCTATATGTCATTAAACCCTTATAGTCTGAATTATTTTATATTAAAGTCAACATGACATCAAAATTCACTATTTACATTCCTCATTCACATTTTTGGTCATCTGTGCTTGATTCATCATTGCAGATCATTTCAAAATTTTGAAAATGTAAACTTTCTAGCAAATTTAATAACTTTAATATTATTATAATATTAAATACTACTACAATGATACTATTATACTGTAAAATAAAAAACAAATATAAGTATAATTTACAGAACAACAAAAATTACAGTATTAATAATTACATTTCTATAATACTTAATTTCTTGGCTTTCAAATGTTAAACTATAGAGCTTCAATTTTTTCAACCATTTAAAAAATAAAATCCATTACAAAATACAAAATTCCATAAATATGGAAAAATCCTGTCTGATGCATACTGTACATAATATGCATAGACTTCCTGATGAGCTACTACAGTATGCAGCAGGGCATATGGTATCCCATAATGCAATGTGCTTGACTGTACCTTCCATTATTATGATGAATGAACTGGAAGTGATACCAACTGCCATTTTTATCATCATTTTGAATTAATATTTAACAGACTAGCAAATGTTAAGACATTTTAAAAAATTGGATTGAAAAAGTCAACTTGACTCAGCCTATTAGCATGCTTCATTTGTGTTTCTGATCATTTGTGCATGATTTATCAAAAATTTCAAAATGCTTCTTTGTAATCTTTACAAAATCAAAATTTTGTAACATTTTTAAATGACTTTCCTTTTCATCTGATGTCATCTTGTCCACACGAGCAATTGGTAAATATTAATGTTACCCACTTTAACTCGTAAATCTCACATTATGGTTGTCTTATGTTGACTTTAATAATTAATTGCACTTTTTGATGAACAGTTTTCACTACTCGTGAACATTCAAAATAATGTGACATCATGAAGTTGATGGTGAAATAACTAATGTTCCTTAAGGAAAAAAAGAATGTAAAAAGCAGGTTGTATTTTTTGATATTTTGTTTTACATGCTCAAAAACATCTCTGGTATTAGTATCTTTAGTAGAGAAAATAAACTCTAATCTACTATGATTGTTTTAGCCCATCTGAGCGAGTCTGTTGGCTTCACGTTTTGGATTACAAACACAGAAACCAATCCAGTCTTGTAAAAATCAGCTTTAATTAAATGAAAGTCAAGAACTGAACCAAAAACACATGCTGAAACACAGAACCTGAGGACAGAGGCGGCAGAACTCCGCCTCAATAATTCACAAGGCCAGAGTAGTCCAACAAACATCCATAATGCAGGACACAGCGTAGTATTTTTACACACGCGGCTCAGCCCTGTCGAGTCGATGACCTCAGAGCGGCGGTCTCTGTCGCTTCTCCAGGAAGAACTGCGGAATCAAATGAAGGATCAGACAGGGAGCATACGGCTAACAAATCATCCTCATCCTGTCATCCTCGACTTCCTGTCATTAGAACAGATCTGCTTACAGAGAGCACAGCTGGAGAACGTCTGTCTCATTAAAACAGCACCCAGCTGGAGAGACGCACACGTGCTCCTGTCTATCACTCTGCCACAATGACATTCTATCTACTATTTGAGAAATGAAGCTGAATGCATCAAGCAACTGATCAGCTAAGAACAGAAAAAGAAAGAAAACCATTTTTTTCTCCTTTGAAATATTTTTATTTTATTATTATAAAATTACAACAATTTAAAATGATAAAGCTATATGATAATTAAAATTAATTTTAAAGTATACAAATTAAATCAATAAATGTACAGTATGCACCAGGGATGTGATTTGTCCATATTTCTATTAATTTTTGTATTTTGTAAAATGGTTTTATGGCAAAATTTGAAAGATATGAAAGCAAAGAAATAAAGACAGTCACAAATATTAGTATTGTAATTTTTCTGTTGTTCTGTAAAAAGAAATAAGAATTACAGTATTAATAGTTATACTATCTTTATGTCTTTGATTTCAAATATTAAACCATAGAGCTTTTCTTTTCACGGAAAACTATTTACAAGATACAAAAATCCATTTAAATATGGAAAAGATCACATCCCTGATGAATACTGTACATAGTATGCATGGAATTCCTGGATGAGCTAGAGCAGTGATTTTCAATCCTGTTCCTCGGGACCCACAGCTCTGCACAGTTTGCATGTCTCCCTTATCTGACACTCATTTGAGTTCATGGAGCTCTTTCCTGATGAGCTGATGATCTGAATCAGGTGTGTAAATTAGGGAGCCATGCAAAATGTGCAGAGCTGTGGGTCCCCAGGAACAAGTTTGAAAACCACTGAGCTAGAGTGTACAGCAGAGCACATGGTATCCCACAATGCAATGTGCTTGACTTGACCCTCCATTTCCACTATGATGAATGAACTGGAAGTGATATCAACTGCAATTTGGAATCTTATTGACTTAAATTTTGCTAGTCTACTCAAATATTAAGACATCTGAACAAAAACTGGATTGAAAATGCAAAATATTATTTTCTGAGATAAATCACTTGCTGTATAAACATGCAACGTTAAAAAATCATTTGACCACAATACTGTTTGAATTTGTTGCATGCTGTTTCATGTACAATTAAAAACAAAAAAAGTAGGCAGTATATACAACATACTGCACAGTACGCTTACCCTCCTGATGCTGGCGAAGGCGGGACCGAATGTCGTGTGTGTGTGCGTGCTGGATCGAATCCATTCGGGAAGTTTCTGCAGCGTGCCTGATCGGGCGTACCGGTGATCACACAGAACAATACATGCGTAATCACCACGATGACGGATCGCACGACCTGCGTGAGGTGAGGAGAGAAACTGAGCTTTACTCTGCTATTACTCATCTCAAAGACTGTTAGAAAGCAGATTGCATACTAGTCTTATATGGAATAAATAATAAAAGTACTATGCTAATAGGCTATTTTGAAATCAGACAATGTCTTTTTGTATTACAATCTGCAGTTGTGTGCCCTTTGTTAAACAGCATTGAATTACAGGAGTACGGGGCTCCGCCTACCAATCGACTGATTGACAGCTTTCATGCACAGATTCTCAATCAGTGCCTTCCCAGGACTTTTACCACCAACGTGAGGCTGAAACAGAAGGGAGAGAGTTAGTAATGGCAGATTATTCCCAAATGCATCATCCTGTAGGAAGTCTCACCATGTTCTTGTCCAGGTAAGCCATCTTCTCCTGCAGCTCCGGGGACTTTATGTTAGGATACGGCATTCCAACCAAAACAATACATCTAAACACAAGCACAAAAGTGTTTCATTCAATCATTTCTAGTATATTACTTATTACATACTGTGCAGTATACACTAAATACAATTATTTACAAAACAGTAAGTGAAGCAGTATGCATCAAGCATTATTTTAATATAATTAATATAGTATTCAGTAATATTAGTATATTTTACATTTATTTTAATTTTAGTTTAAGTAGTTGTTTTTCATGTTTAGTTTTTTTTATTTTTCAGTTCATTCATTTTAGCAAAACAAAAAAACAATTAAAAAAATTATTACATAATTTTTTATTTTCATATTTTCAATTTCTAACTTGGTTTAAGTTTTAGTAATTTTGTCTGGGTTTTTTTGAAGGTATTATTTGTTTTTGTTTTTAGTTTTAGTTTTTTCAGATTTTTTAGATTTAGTTATTTTAGTACTTCAACTTAAACTAAAAAATGGAAATTTTGCAACTACTCGAGATTATTTTGCATATAACTAATTGAAATAAGTATAAATATATATTTTTTAATAGTCTTAGTATCAGTTAATGACAATTTGAAAATTATATATGCAGTGAAATATTCTATAATGTTGTCACGTCGTAGTGTGCTTCATTGTATATGGCACATTTTTGGTATTTATGCATACTGCTTACAGTATACATACTGCAACAATAGTATGGCATGTGATTCTGAACACAGTTTTACCTGCCCAGGTCGTCAGAGAAGTTGATTCCTTCACTCATTTTCCCTCCTACTACAGAGAATAGCAGCGCCCCTGTCTGGCCACTTCCGGCATTACTGCAGCGCTGCATTAACGTAACGCACCACAACTCGTCATTTACCGTAGATATAAACAGACAGACCTGTTCTAATTTACTTGTTAGTATAGTAATATTCACACACTAACACACCTGTATACACTTGGAATAGTCACTGAGCACTTGCTCAACCTGATTGGCTTTTTTCGGCTCCTGGAAAATCTGAAACACACAAAGAGCATCTTAACTCATGTATAAATTGACTTGGCATGGTAGTGCCGGTGTTTGTGTACCTTCTTCTTAGACTCTAGCCTCTGTAGGACGCCAGTACTCTCCCAGTGTCCCAGAATCCTCTTCTCATATTCGTAGGAGGGGAAGAAACAGATCACGCCCCCCGGCACTATGTTACAGAGGTTTAAGAGAACACGGCCCGTCTCCTCCATCTGAGATAGGTAACAGGTATAAAAATCATGCTGAACATATTTTTGTGTTATTTACTTTTTTTTTTTTTAAGGCTGCATTTATTTGACCAAAAAAATAGTGAAAACAGTTATATTGTGAAATATTATTACAACTTAAAATAAACTGTTTTCAAATTTCACTATATCAGGTTTCTGCAATTTTATAAAGGTAATTTGAAGACCTTTTTAAGACCAAATAAAGAAAATTTAAGGAATTAAATTAAAGGGAATACAATACATCAATATGTTACTTTTTAATTAATTTTACACACAAAAAAGTAGCTTAACAAAGATATGAAATCATTGTTACTGCTCCTTCTGATCACACTGCACAAAAGTGATGTTCTTCCTCAGTATTTTTGTCAAATGTCTAAAAATTATTAAATCAAGGTAGATGCAAAAATGACTTGTTTTCTGACAAATGTATTAAAATGAAGTGAATTAATGATATAAAATTATCTACAATTACAAATATCTGCCAAGGGGCTCACAAAAATCAACTTAATTCCAATGAAAAACAAGCTTTCATATGCCATTTACAAATATTTGTTCTTGTTTTAAAGTTAAGTTTGTTCAAATAAAACAATACTATATACATTACTATATATATTATATTTAGTGTACATCTGATGATACTTTGTGGCCATAATTTAAGACGAGCAGATTTTTGTTGTGTTTGCTTGCAACCATCTGTGGTAGTTTTAATTTGCTCATGTAAGTTTTACCATCTGTGGCGTGTCTCTAGTTTGGAAAGTGAACTCCAACTGTTGTCCTGAGGGGCCGGCGCAAAGGACTATGGGTAGGATGTTCTCAGGGGGTATGACATGACCTGAAGCCATTATGCAAGAGTTACACACATAATAAGCAACATTGCAAAAGATAGCAAGAAGAAATATACACAATTCCATAAACTCACCACATGAGAACTCTAAAATACGGTCTTCTGTGACCCCGGCGGAAAACAGAAGCTGCTCTTTAAAATCAGCAACCTGCAAAACATGAACACAAAATCAGTCTTGCTTTCAGAGAAATGCAGAAAGAATGCTCTTCTACACACTGAGAGTCTTTAATATGTCTGTTTAAAGTTATGTAACTGAGACAGCTGTGTCACTGTGTCCAACAGTGCTTGTGAAGTGTGTGTGAGCGTGTGTTTGTGTGTGTGTGCGTGTGTGTGTGTGCGTTTGTGTGTGTGAGCGTGTGTGTGAGCGTGTGTGTGTGTGTGCTGACGGGCTGCATGGTTCCTCCAGCGATGATCACGGCCCTGCACTCCTGGATGATCTGTGCGAAGTGAACTGCGGCGTTCAGCAAGAGAAACTTCAGACTGCTCTGAGAAAGACATGCTGGAGAAGAAAGGAGAATTATGTGTGAGAAACAATTTCCTATGTGTATCCATGTGCATGTGATCGAATATTCACTTACCCTGCCTTTGTATCATGACTCGTCCGTCTTTGTTGGCGTTAGTGAGGGCAAACAGGAAACTTTCAACCAGCATCATTGGAGAAGCCATGATTGGTTTGTCTTCTACTGCCATCTGCTGCTCTGAAACATCTAGAACATCAAATCCACACTGCTCCTCTGTGTAAAACCAGGGTGTATGAGGAAGTACATGTTGACCGAGACCGGACTGTACCTGTAGGTTTGTTCTGAAGCGTCTGCAGGAAGCGTCCCAGTCCTTCTATGCGACGGTTCTCTTTGTTCTTAGATCCGGAGTGTGTGTTTACACCACTGCCTTCGTATTTCTCCACAAATCCAAACAGCTACACAAGACATGGATCATCTGTGTGTGTTTGTGTTCATTTTTTAAAATGTGTCATAAATGTGTTCTCGTACTCACTTTTTGGCTGATCATGCTCTTCTCAAAATATTTCTGAACCTTCAAAAGATAGATTAAACCACATTAAGGACTCTACCAATGTCATTTTATAAATATATAAATATACAGTAACATTGATACATCTATATAAAAATCCTAAATGAGAATGCAGCATTGGCAGCTATCTGAAATAAAATAAGTTTAAGTTAAATTACTAAAATGACAAACTAAAATTAAAATAAAGCTAAAAATAAATATTACAAAATTAAAAATAAAACCTTTAAAAACACTTTAAAATTAAACTTAAAAATGAAAATAAGAGCTAATTCAAAATATTAATAAATAATATAATAGTATATAAATAACTGTCCAAAATAAAATTGCATCCAAAATAAAAGTTTTTGTTCACATAGTCATAGTATATGTGTGTGTGTACTGTGTATATTTATTATGTATATATATATATATATATATATATATATATATATATATAAATACACCCCCCTGCATGTATTTATTTAAGAAAAATATGTTACGTTTATATATTAAATATATTTATATATATTATAAATTATATGAATATAAATATATACATGTAAATATTTTCAAAATATATACTGTATGTGTGTGTATTTATATATACATAATAAATATACACAGTCCACACAGATATATTATGTAAATTAAAGACTATTATTTTGGATGCGATTAATCGTTTGACAGCACTAATACATATATACATATATATATTATTTATAATAATAACCAATAAAGTTGGTGTAGTGTTGTTATTATTAATTTTGTTAATTGAAGTAAAGCTGAAATAAAATCAAATTGAAATATTTGATGAAAAATTAAAACTTAAACCCAAATGAGAATGTTGCACTGGCTCTGAAAAAAAATATGTTTAAGATGAATTATTAAAATGACTAAACCTGAAATAAAAAAAAACAATTTGAAACATAAATATATATATATATATATAAAATGTAAAAACACAAATTAATAATATTAATAAATAATAGTAAATATAAAAAACATAATAGCATATAAATAATACTGAGTCAGTGTAGTACCTTAAAAAGATTTATGTTATCAACTTGAGCCTTAAACAGGAAGTCATTGATTGTCAGCAGCTCACTTCCTGTTGTGTAAAGGAATTCAAAATCATTTTTAGAAATACTTGATGAAGGAAGAAAACATTAAGGAGTGAAAAGTTTCTTGTGCTCTGCGTGCTGGTTGTGTTTGTTTACCTGGTTGACAGGACTGAGTGTTCGGATTCTGACCCACTTTACCTGTTAACAGGAAACCAGCTAGATAAAATGAGATGGAACAAGATAAAATACACAAACACCACAATCTGCCACACAGCTGACCTCCGAGTGTGCGCACAAGTCCCTCCAGCACAAAGAGGATCTGTTTGATGTACATCAGATTTTTGGCCTTCAGTCGACTTCTGCAACCATACAACACAATGATATTTACATTAAATCATAATGATAGTGTGACCTGATGTCTAAAACATTACTTTAGTAGCTAGCAGGCTTAAATTTCATTTTGAATGACATTTCATTGTGCTTTTTTCCATACCATTATGTTTTTGAGCAACAAATCAGCATATTAGAATGATTTCTGAAGGATCATGTGTCACTGAAGACTGGAGTAATTCAGCTTTGCATCACAAGAATAAATTACATTTTAAAATATATTACAACAGAAAATTATTATTTTAAATTGTAATAATAATTCACAATATTACTGTTTTTACTGCATTTTTAAAACAAATAAATGCAGCTTTGGTAGCACAAGAGACTTAACTTTTAACATTTTTGACAGCATCAGATTGACTCATTTTCATTGTGTGAACATTCTGTTTTTGTGTTCCACAGAAGAAAAAGTAATATGGGTTTGGAACAACCTGAGGGTGAGTAAATAAACTTTACCCTAAATGAGATGTACAGAAGTGTGTTGTATTTTTACCTGTAGCGCTCACAGTACTGAGAAAGCTGTGAATGAGCCCTGCAGAGCTGAAAAATAAGAAACACACATCAGTTAACCACCAATCTGACTACAGCTAGATCTGATCAGTGAGTATGTGTGTCCGTGTACCTGTGCTCCACTGATCTCTGTGCTGTGGATGGCTGAGATTGTGTCAGTCAGATTATGAGCCTCATCTATAATGACAATCTGATCCTTTAGTTTGATCCCAGACGCTTTGCGGGTGGAAGCATGGAGCAGCGACTGATACGGCAACACCACCACCTGAGAAAGAGAGAGAAAGACTGTATGCACAGGGTTGTATTTGAGCGAGAGTGTGTTGCATCAGGTGTGTGTGTACCTGAGCTGCTGGTATGGCCATCCTCGTGCTGTAGTAAGGACACGCGTGTGTCTCCCGGCCGTGCTGCAGGAGCTGCTCCACATCTCGCACCTTCACCAGCACCTCGTCCCTCATCGCCATCAAACTTTCAAAACCCGAGAAGGGACACGTCGCCTTGGCAACGCCGCGTCGCCGTTTCGTCTCTGAGTCTGATGCCTTTTCTCGTTTCTCTGCAGATGGAGGTCAGAACTTCAACATTTAGCTCATGTCATTCTCGCCTGATTATGTTATCACTGGGTGATTTGAAATCAGCAGGGTTTGAACGTTTCTGACCGTGTTTGTTTTTCTGCATTTCTAAACAGCGGTCGTTCATCATTTGGACGTTTCCGAGCCGGACGACCTCTGGATTAATGCACAGGTTCTAAAAATGGAAAAATGACAAATATCATCTAATTGCCCGTTTATGGATGCATAAGAAATTATTGAAAACTGGCCTTGCATTGTAGCAGCACTGATTTTCCCCCAAAAAATTCATTAAAGCAAAAAATAAAATAAAAGCAGAATTTTTGTCATAGACACTCATTATAAAATATCATATCATGTTAAAACTGATTATAGAATTATCATATCATTATACAGTATACTACTGTTTAAAGCTTGGACTTATTTTTTAAGAAATTAATACTTTTATTTAGCAAGGATGCATTAAACTGATCAAAAGTGACAAAAAAAACATGCTATTTCAAATAAATGCTGTTCTTTTGAACTTTCCATTCATCAAGAAATCCTAAAAAATTGTTTCCATGAAACTATTAAGCAACACAACTGTTTTCAACATTGATAATAATGAGAAATGTTTCTTGAGCAGCAAATCAGCATATTAGAATGATTTCTGAAGGATCATGTGACACTGAAGACTGGAGTAATGATGCCTTGCATCACAGGAATAAATTACATTTTAAAATACATTTAAATAGAAAGCAGATATTTAAAATTGTAATAATATTTCACAATATTACTGTTTTTACTGTATTTTTTATCAAATAAATGCAGCCTTGGTGAGAATAAGAAACTTATTTCAGAAACACTAAAAAGTCTTAAGACCCCAAACGTTGGTATATGTTCAATTATTGTTAGTGTTTTTTATTAATAGTGATAAAATAATCACAATGACAATTCTGTGTGCATGTTTACCTGTCTGGAGCCCAGGTTAACCAAGTGAACAGCGGCCCCGTATGGACTCTTCTGCACCTCGTGCACAAACTGAGCCAGCTGAGAGTGAGTTCGGCTACAGTAATAAATCTAAAGATGTAAAACATATCGTTAAACATACACAAACACCTTTTTCACCAATGCAGGGTAGAAAAAACGTTTTAACATGCACCTTAGTAACATGAGCCTCCTCCAGATCTTCATCATCGTCCTCATCACACAGCCTGCGGAGGAAACCCTATGAGAACTCAAGGTTGGAAAACACTCATCCAGTCATCCATAAACACAATCAATACCTGGTCTTGGGTGTGGCCTCATCATCACTCTCATATTCTGCTACAATAAGCCCCTCCTCCTCTGGATTGTGTGTCTCTGACTCCGCCCCCTCTTTGCTTAGCTGGAGTAATTTTACAGCCTCATCTTCTTCACTGGCCTGTTAAAGGTACAATAAGCAACCTGATACTTTTACTGGGTAAATGTCCATGATCAACTGAAATAGCAGATCCATACTCAAATTATTTATGATTTGTGAAGAATTAAGGACTAAATCATAAAACCTTGTTTATTTCCTGGTAAAGATGATTTAAAAAGTCCCAAATCTGTTCATGCACTCACTTTTCTCTTCATGGCATATCTGAGCTGCGCATTGTGTCGGATCATCTCCAGTCTCTCCTCTCGCTTCTTTCGTTTCAGCTCTTCATCCTGAATGAAATTGAGGACAAGCATGATATTTTTTTAAACTTGTTAAACTGAGTTTTCAGTTTTTTAGATGCCACAGACCCTCATCTATGATAATCCTTGTGCGAAGGACCCCTATCATAAAATTTAAAAAGCAGCTAGATATTTTAATATATAAAGACCCAATTTCTAAATAATTAAATTAAATATTATTTGGAAAATATTTGTTTGTTTGTTTTTTACAATGCATAATTACATTTTCTACTCATTATAAAACTATATTGTTAGATGTAATATTTATTTATTTGATGATTTAAACCAAACTTTGTATTTATATTAATAAAAATTTTAACCAAATTATTTATTTAGATCTTAATTTTTTATAATTGATTGATTTATTTATTTGTAATTTTTGTATTTGTAAAGCAAGGAACCACTATCCTAAAATTTAAAAGGCAGCTAGATTTTTTTTAAATATTTAAATACACGATTCATAAATAATTAAATTAAATATTATTTGAAAATAATATTTAGAATATATTAATTTTTTAACATTACATAATTACAACTTTCTACTCACTATAGCACTGTACTTTTAGATGTATTATTATTATTTATCTGATTATTTTAATCATTTTGTATTTAACAATTTTTTTTTGTAATGTGAGGGACCCCCATCCTGCAATTTAACAGGCAGCTAGGATATATATATATATATATATATATATATATATATATATATATATGCATCCAATTTATAAATAAATATTATTTTGAAAATATTTTTTATATTACATGTTTCACTTACTATTGTACTGTACTGTTATATGTATTATTTATTAATATATTTGATTATTTTAAGAATTTGTGTTTACTTTGATATAAAAATTCCTTTTATTTATTTGTATTTTTACACTGCTTTTCTCTAAAGGTTTTCACTAGCTAGGACCCAGGTTGAAACCCCTGCTTAGAAACACATAACTTGGTCTGATGAACTGTGAGAGACACATAATAATTCTCATACCTTTAACTTGTTCACAATGTCTCTCTCTGCTTTCTTCTGCACAAACTCAGACACCCAGTCTGGCTCTGATGTTTGGCTGGTGCTGTTCTCCTCCTTCACAGCATCACACTTCTTCTCCGGTCCATCCAGAAGTTTAGCAGCCTCCTGTTTCTTCTGCTCCTCATAGTCTCTCAGCCATGTCAGTGCACCACATATAAGACTCAGAGATTTCCCCTGCAGGATCAAACACAAGAAAGCTTAGACATCTTAAATGAGACGGTGAGATGAACGGATCTCATGCGCAGACTGACCGTGCCAGTGGGACTCTCGAATATACCGACTTTCCCCTGATCCAGAGCAGTGTAAAGGGCCTCCATGAAGCTCTCCTGGATGAGATAGGGCTGGAAAGGGAAAGGAAACCGACTACTCTTGCTCTCCATGTCATATAATCAGATCAGATTCCTGCATACACCACATACACTGACAATAAACTCCTCACAGAGTCAACGGAACATGACTTAAGTTCATATCTAAATCTGTCGCTTTTCCCGTGTAATTATATTGAGATCACAGATGGCAACAAAGAAATATCACCTGTTATTTCATATAAAAGAAAAACTAGATCTGAAAGCGTAAACTTCCTCGAACAACCGCGCCAGTCTTGTGCTTCAGCCAATGAAAACGAGGGACCAGCGTCAAATTATACTCTCTCATAAAAACTGAAATAAGAAACTCCCAATTTCCCTTTCTAGAAAGTCTTCCGTTCTATGGGATTAACTTTGTGCCAATTAAAATGAATGTAATTTTTCAAGAAACGTATGAAAATATAAATTAAAACGGAATAAAATGTCTTTGAAACTGAAAAAATAAATAATTGCATGCAAAATTTTTGACTTCGTTTTTAATACACTACATGTTTTGCAATGGTTTTCTCCTCTTTCATTCGTTGATCTGTACTTACAAATACGCTTCCATAGTTTTCGTTTATGATTCTGAAGAGACATTCTATGATGCTTTTCGTTCGCCCTTCTGCACAAATCTCTTGTGGGGGCGGGGCTAGCAGTGACGAGTGTGTATCTCATTGGCTACTGAGTTTTTGATTGACAGCTAGCCCCAACGATCTTGACTCTGGAAGTGAAGACGTCAGTGTTGTGCCCCCAGTGTGGATGTGAGCGTCTCTTAGCAGCTTCCTGTTTCATTTTAATGATATAAAGTTAGAGTTTTGTTTTTGAATTCAATCTGTATTTATCTGTTGCTACTACTGTCAACATAAGCTTTTAGGAGCGAGAGAGAACAAAGATCATATTGAGGGTTAATTATTAAAGTACTATATATAATCACTGGATGTAATAATGTCATTGTTGTGTGTTAGCTATTTGTCTAACGTTAGCTAGCTAATGTTAGCTAATCATCTTCTATCTACTGGTATGTTAATAAGTCAACTTTTCCTTCAGTCACTGAAATTGCATCAGTAGCTAACGTTAGCTAACATAATGCTGCTCATCCGTGCCTTCGTGAAACCAGGCTCTGTGTATCCTTACATGATTGTGAGCAACATTTCACTATTCGTTATCTCCCAAACTAAACAAACAAAAGCAACTATAATTTTTGAAAAGGTATCAAATATTTCTATTTTAGTAATATTTATATAAAATCAAATAATGATCAAAACAGTAAAGCAGTATCTTGTATTTTTTATAATAATCTGTTTTTAGAGAATCTCTTTTAAGTTCATCCCATCTGTGTGTGTGTCTCCACAGCCCACACACCATTCTTCTCAGTGGCTTCAGATGCCTCCAATCATGGGACCACCAAGCTCTTCCCACTGTCAGTGCGTTACTACACAAAATGCACAAGAACATAATATACAGACGATATGTTTAAAATTCATTATATGATTTTAAACACTGCAATGATCCTTTCATCAGTTCCTGTTACAGTATAAGCTACAAAACAGTGAATGAGTATCTGCGTTATTCCGCTAATGGAGTGCAATATCAGTCTGAATTATGGGGATAGTCCATCCAAAAAAAGAGAACAATTCTCTAATTATTTACTCAAACCTGTTATGCCATTCCAGATCGTTTACGACAGTTTCTTTCTTGACATAAACACGCAGGAAGATCGGCTTTTAAGATAATCCATCTCTGAGAATCCTAATGTCGTCACACAAGTGGACCTTGTAGCCACTTCTCGTCAGCTGCCAAACGAAGCGATTGTTCATAGTCAAGAGTTTACAATTTGTGGAGATTAGTGTTTTTCTTATCTGTTGTTTAGACTTTTTAACCCACTAAGGTAATTTGTGTTTACCTGTCCAGTAGAAAGAAAGTAATATGCATTTGACGACAGCATGAGGGTGAGTAAAAGACCTGAGAGAAGTTTTATTGGGAGAGGACTATCCCCTTAACAATCATATGCTGTTCAAGGATGACCAGGATGGTGAGGGCAACCCCCTTGATCTACAGGTAACTAATTTTAATTGCACTCAAACTTTTTTTTTCATCTAAATGTTATTACATGAAACAGGGATTAGTGAAATGATGATAATGCAAACAGTGTCAGACACAGGATCATTGATCTCCTTACTACTTTTAGGTTTACCTGTCTTCCTCAGCAAATGCGCTGAAGATTTTCCACAACACTGTGCTGGTTCTGGAGGAGAAGATGGGACTGTCTGTGAGCTCTACGATATGATGTTCACCCTAAAAACCAAGCTACAGCAACATCAGAGTGATGGATTCTTTGGGGCCCAGACGGGTGTACTCCTCCAGCAGTTTCCAGACAGACAGGCAGCTGTGCTCAGAAGGATGTGCAACTTATAGTCCTCTCTCAACAATACCAGCTGCGCTATGACTTCTCAGACTCCAACTATTTCAAACAAATAAATACACAATATAATTATTTAATTTGATATATATTAGTAATTTTAACTTAGTAATAAATACATCAAAAATATGCACCATTTATCATCTGTAATACCGTTGTGTAAGCCATTAGATGGCTGTATAGCGCCTATATATCCATAACTGTGTATACCCTAGTTCTGGAAACTGATTTCAATCATAATTATTTGTATGTATTAGCTTTTGCAGTTTGGATATATATTTAGGCATTACTTAAAGACAGCATATACTTTTTGTCAAAGTTTGTTTTGAGTAAGAGTCCCCCCAATGTTCATCTGAAGTGGAGAGGGTCCATTTTTGCACTTATTATTAGTCAGGAATCTGGACACAGAAAAAGCATGTTCGGTTAAACCTCATCAAGTCAGCTTTACATTGCCAAAGGTTGACAGAAGCACTTGTAAAATAGCATCGGTCATTGTCAAGGACTTCTACATTATGTAGTGAAAGATGAAGGTTCTCCTCAATGCTGTACGATCCAACAAGCAAATATTATCTAATTGAAGGCTATAACTGTATGTAGAGAACCTAGTTAATGATTGGGCTAATTCAAGACCCCAACTTACCGTGAGTATCCTGATAACGACGATGATTGATGATTTTGAACATTGATGGAGTGTCTATCAGGGGTTCGCTGTGTCACTATTCCTAAGAAATCATCTCAACAATGTAGCATAGCAGCAGAACAATACTGATAAAATAATATCATAAAAATGAATGTTGCTTTATTCTGTCTCTTATCTTTCTTCCTTATTTTATATCATTAAAATGAGTCCTAACAGGAAGCCGCTAAGAGACGCTCACATCCACACTGGGGGCACAACACTGAACAGTCTTCACTTCCAGGTAAAGATGCTGTCAATCAAAATCTCAGTAGCCAATGAGAACACACCATCCTGCTAGCCCCCCCTTCTCGTTCCGTGAACCTCTGAGAGATTTGTGCCAGAAGGGCGAACGAAAACTTCAGCAATCATAAACGAAAACTTCAGAATCCTATAATTTTATATTATAATTTATTTAAAGTGAATGAAATTGAATGAAAAATAAATAAAATTAAATAGCTACGAAGTCAAACATGGTAGTGCATGCAATTATTTAATTTTTTTCAGTTTCAAAGACATATTTATGAATCTTTATTTATAAAAAAAATTACATTCATTTTAATTGGCACTAAAGTTCAATGAGCCCATACATCAGTTCATTATCACAAGCTATCGTTCTTTTATTTAAACATGAGTTATGTTTTCTTTGAAGGTCGTCTGTTTGCTTTGAAATGTTATCGTGAGTTTATACTGCCCGTGGGGTGGGGGCATTGTATTTTATGATCTCACTGTTAATTTAATACCCCTTATTTATATAGCTATTATGGTACCCTACATACACCACATACACTGACAATAAACTCCTCACAGAGTCAACGGAACATGACTTAAGTTCATATCTAAATCTGTCGCTTTTCCCGTGTAATTATATTGAGATCACAGATGGCAACAAAGAAATATCACCTGTTATTTCATATAAAAGAAAAACTAGATCTGAAAGCGTAAACTTCCTCGAACAACCGCGCCAGTGTTGTGCTTCAGCCAATGAAAACGAGGGACCAGCGTCAAATTATACTCTCTCATAAAAACTGAAATAAGAAACTCCCAATTTCCCTTTCTAGAAAGTCTTCCGTTGATTACCACAAACTATCGTTCTTTTATTTAAACATGAGTTATGTTTTCTTTGAAGTCGTCTGTTTGTTTGAAATGTTATCGTATTTATACTATTGTATTTTATGATCTCACTGTTAATTTAATATTATTTATATACTATTATGGTATTTATTCATATTTTGAATTAGCTTATATTTTTAGCTTTCAGTTTTTATTTTATTTTTAATAATTTTGTTATGTACTTTTATCATTCTTATAAACTTTGTTTTTTATATATATTTTTGAAAGTGTACAGTATAAATACAAATTTGTATTTTTAACAAGTATATTATTATTTTTCATTACAACACTGAATACAGTATATAGTGGGAAACTGTATAGTTATAAATATCATCAAGCGGTATAGTAAACAGGCTACATATACATGCTCTCATTAAACACTGTTAAATAAGAATCATTTACTGTCAATTCCTATACTTTGCTTTTGATGGCCATTAAAAAAAACAGAATCTTTGAAAAGTCAAAAATATTTCACTTGTTATAAATTCTTACTGATTTTATTATATATGTCTTGTTTTATTTTATATATTTTTAGTTGTTGTGCTATACTTGTTATAAGTTCATGTACGTTGTTTGCATGAATAAAGATTTGTAAAAAATTAATTGACTAGAAAAACATGGCTTAACCATTGTTTCGTTATTGACCGTAGTTAAGAGTTTAGGGACGGTGCCTAAGGTCAGTCAGTTCTAGACGCTACCATCTCCTCGCTCTCGCAGCTCTGGAAAGTTCGTCGAACGTTATATAAACGCCTCGCACAGCTCGTCTGCGGACTCAAAAACTACATTTAACAAGCACGAACTGTCAAATTCAAGCTGTGGATCACAAAATCCAATCCTAATAGCGATATTAATCCTATTTAGCAGCCGTCGAGTCTCCAGTGATTTCTGCAAAGGAAATACCTCAGAGAGACACTCGGTGAGGAGAGTGGGGCTGTTTCGAGGGAAATATTCATATTAAATCAAAGATGACTGCAGAAGAGGTGGTGAATGAAGGCTGTAGCATCCCCATCGAGGGCGAAGACATCACCCCGAAGAAAGATGGAGGTGTTTTAAAGGTAAATACTGCAGTGCAATGAGCCGCATTGACTCCATGAAAGGAGGTGTGACTGACTGAATGCATGTTAGAGACAATATTTCCCTCTGTTAGCTCACTTTACTACAGCTGTATGCACTAAAATGTGAATAAATGCATTTAATTTGTTTAAACATTGTTAACTGCTTTCAAACACAGCCTGTTGCTAATTTTGCAGCATTGCTAGATCTTTCTAGCGAGCTTAAAGGGACAGGACAGTTCACCCACCAAAATGACAATTTTAAAATATTTTACTGATTCGAATGTCTAACCAAACTTATGATTTTCTTTTTTTATGTGCAACAGAGAATGAGATGTTAGACAAAACATTAGCGTTTGTTAGCTCCGGTCACCATTCACTTTCATTGCCTTTCATCTTGTCTTATACAACGAAAGCGAATGGTGACTGATATTGTCATTATGTCTAAAATGTGTTTTTGTGTTCCAGAGACAAAACATAAAGTCTTTCATGTTTGGAACAACATGAGGGCGAATAAATGATGACAGAAATCTATTTATAGCCTTTTCTCACAGCAGCTTAGAATAATTAAATGTATCATTTTGATGGCGGATTGTAATCCAGAAAGGATTGTGTTTATGAAACACATGTGAATGAAATTAAATTATATTCCAGTTTTAAATGTGCTTCTGATTACAGATAGCCTGGGATTACACAAGATTTGTATTTTAAAGAAAACCAGTTCGAAGGGAGCATAGTTTGCTTTTTGGGTTAAAAGAATTTCTTAATATGAAATTTGAATGGTATGACAATTAGATATTAGACTCTACAGAAATTGAAATCTACACGCTAATACACTATACTCATAGTCATGCAATATAGTCACGCAGATAATACTTTGCACAGTTAAAGTGCCCCTATTATGCCTTTTCGAATATTACCTTTCATGCAGTGTGTCATGTAGCTGTATGTGAACATAAACTATCTGCAAAGTTGTGAAGCCGACAGTGCACGATGTGCCGCCTGACAAAAGCAATGCATTCTGGTTAGAACATTTGTCCGACTTTAATCGGCGCTGCAGCCGCATTACGATCGCATGTGCCATCAAACTACCGTGAGAGCAAAACGAGACCAGCTGCCGATGTCAGGTGCTGCAGTTGCTCAAAATCGGCTGCGAGAGCCTTGATGACGACACACTTCATTCTCATTGGTCAGATTCTGTGATGACAAGCATGACGTGTTGCGTGTTTATTCTAACAATTAAATTCCAATAATGCTCACAAATATGTTTTTATAACAGTAAAAGCTTTTTTAGTGTACGTCGCACTGTTATCTTGAGTCATTTTTATCAAAAACACTGATAAAAGCTTATATACCCCCACTTTATTGGTGTTTAAATAGTATATGTTTATGTTGAACTTTATTCTTGAACGGATGGCGCTGTATTAAGCAGTATATAAAAAGTGTTTCTGATGTAGGGGTCGACCGATTATTATTACTGGTCCGATATTAGGCATTTTTATGATTATCGGTATCGGCCATTTTCAAAACCGGTGTGCCGATAAAATTATTTAATTTTGAAACGTGCTATTTGGCTCTGATGCAGCCTGTCTGAACTCACCACTCTGTGGCTCAAAATATCGGATATCGGTCTACTTGGTCTGTAATAATCGGTATCGGCATCGGCCCTGAAAAACACATATCGGTCGACCCCTATTCTGATGCTCATAAAAATGTTTCTGTATATTTGACAAATATTGCATTTAATTCACTTTATCTGTGATAAGAGAGTATGGAAACACTGTGAGCGTCACTACCGGGAGCAGAAAGTGTCCGACTTGACGTCTCCGTGTTTAATTCCGCCCCAACTGCAAGCGGCTACTCTCGCCAGCCGGTGGCAGGCTAGTATAGTTCATCTCGAACAAGCCTGATGTCTATCAAAAGAAAAGAGTCGACTCGCAATCGCCCAAACGAGTCGTCAGGAATTAGAATCTTATTGTTACGGCTGTACATCACGAAGTAACACAAATGTGTTTCATAACGTCCGCCCACATTCTACATCGCGAACAACTTGCTATCACATCTTATAATTACCACAAACTTGTTAACACTTGACACTTACCACTGAGAAACGTCATGCTCCGGTCGTGCTTGCGAATCAGTCTCTTGTCGATCAGCCACTTCAACCGTTTCATCAGACTCCGGCTCGAATTGGTAAGGTACAAGCGATACCATCTTTTCTATGTATTGACAAGTCTCCAGCGCTGTCATTCCGTTATGGCAATGGGTGTTTCGTTTCCGACACACGCTGTACTAGGGCTGTGCGATATGACGATATATATCGGATGGACGAAATAAAAAGTCTATCGTTTCGTATTATGTTCTATCGTTTATTTCGTGGTGTCGCAAAGTACATTGTTTACGGTAAATTTTCATCATTTGGATACTGCGATCTTTAACGCCACCATGGGGCGTAAATCGACCAGAACTATTTTTTGAGAAAACAACCGATTTTAAGCCGTTGAAACACAAACAACAGAGCTGTTTTTTTCTGTGTGAGAGGACCGCGCTTTTTTTTTGCCGCTTTATGGCTTTGAACGATTACATAAACACAATTATGTAAATCCCCGTCTTTGCAAGTTCCTCATAAACACAGGATTTAGGTCTTAAGAGAGAAAACAGCTAAAGAGAAAACGCATAAAAGTGTATTGGATCCGGACTTCGGTCTTAAAGGGGAAGCGGTAATATTCGTTCTGTCTGCCATTCCTATTAATCATAGCACATTGCTAGAAAATCTTACTGCTCTTGACTAAATCACTTTTGTAACTTTAATAAGAAGAAATAAAAAATAAATAATGATATATTTATATATATGTATAGAATCTATAATAATACACGTTAATTATATATATCATAGATAGATAGATACAGCTTCTAATCTATGTGATATAATTAACATGTGTATTATGTATAGATTCTAACATATATATAAATATTATTAAAAAATAATAATGATATATTTATATATGTATAGAATCTTACATAATACACGTGTTATTTATCTATCATAGATAGATGGATAATTAACCATGAAGACTAATTAATTTACACAATGTATGTAGCGCCTATTGATTTTTCTTATTCTTATTTCATCACTGGTAATGCTTTTTTCCATTGGTGACAGTTGGGCAGAACAAAAGTGGCAGACTTGTTACTTGTTCAGATGGCAATATATGGTGAAAATTCTTATTTGGGTCATATATTCCAAGACATTGGCTAGAATCTGTGATTGCAAAGTACAGTAAATATCCACACCGGTGTGGTGACTAACAGCAACACATTCGCCTCAAACTACACATTCACCTCAAAACATTAGATTCATCCGCGCTGGAGCCGTGCCGGAACACCGGATCACAACCCCGCGCACGGAAGATAATTCCGCAAGAAACTGCAATTCCAGGTTTTCAAACAGATGGCGACAAAAAAGGCAAAAGTTACGGACTGCAGCTTTAACCACATGTAATGTCAAGTAAACATTAAAATGTTATCCATTATGTATCTATATACAAGTGACACGTTTATGTAATGAAATGAGTGGCAGTTTATAGAGCATGCACATGCAGGTCAGCATGTAATTTCTGGTAACTTCTTTCAGGTTGGCGTTTTCAGATGGAAAGTGATTCAGACAGGAATTACTTGTTTGGGATAGTTGAAGACTTTCAATGTAATGCATTTGAGAAATATTAGTCTGAGTGAGCTGTAATTATAACGTGCAATAAGGCACACCTATGCAATTTCAAAGTAATTTACTATATACAAACATAGTTTAAATTTATTTATTGTTATTGAGTAATATATCATGAATGTAAGCATTAGGCATGAACATTTTTCTGTCTGCGGTCTTTGAAGATTGACAGATCACAGGTGTAATGCAGTGTGACCTACAGATTGATGATTAATCTCTTTCTCTCTCTTCTACAGATGGTCAAGAAGGAGGGTACAGACACTGAGTTGCCTATGACCGGTGATAAAGTATTCGTACACTATGTTGGAACGCTGCTTGATGGCACGCAGTTCGACTCCAGCCGTGATCGAGGAGAGAAGTTCTCCTTTGAGCTGGGCAAAGGTGGGTGTTGTGAGAGTAAAGTGGATTGAATGTTTATCTACCCTCTCTGACATTTAAACAGGTTGTTGACACTGTAATTTATATGGAAATAACACCTGTTATGATTAGTTCAAGTAGCAATTTAGTGTAAGTAGTGACAGATCATTTCTTACATTAGTGATGATGTAATTTTGTAGGCTAACCTGGAAGTTATCATCACCCTGGTTCCCTTGATGGAAACCCAATAGGATTTTTACATTGGCTTTTAGATTATTGCAGGAAATAAGCACAGTGGGCTTAAAAGGGGTTGGTGATTGCGATTTCACTTTTTTAACATTAGTTAGTGTGTAATGTTGCTGTTTGAGCATAAACAATATCTGCAGAGTTGCAGCGCTGAAAGTTCAATGCAAACGGAGATATCGTCTTTTAAAATTCTGGCAGTTTAATGCCTACAAAAACGACTGGTAAGGGACTACAACGAGTTACTTCCCGGGTCTGATACGTCACGGACCCAGATAAACCCCGCCCCCGGGAACACGCAGCAAAGGGGGCGAGGCCATGCTGCGCTGCTTTAGAGAAGAGGAAGAGAAAACTAGGGATGTATGTAAAAATCTATTCATATGAATCGCGATTCTGTCTTCTAACGATTCTAATGGATTCTCAAGTTTCAAAATCATTAAAGCAGCGGTTCTTAATACTGTTACTCTGTCGCCCTGCTCTGCATCTCTCTCTCTCTCTCTCTCTCTCTCTCTCATTCAGATCGTCAGATAAGCTCCAACAAACTGTTCCAGTTATACACTTATTTTCACACAGCAATGAGAAGCATTATAAATGGACACGCGTGCAGTTGCTGTGCTGTATTAAAGCTTTAATCAGGATAAAACCGTATATTAAAAGCTAACAAAGCAGTGATTACAAATAGCAGCGTATTTAAAAGTATGAGACAACAACAACCAAACATACCATTAAGAGCCGTGCTTGCACGGGTTCTGCACGATCCTCTTCACTAATATCCTCTGGGTCTCAATCGGGCTCAAATTGATAAGCATTATAGACAACGCCACTGTTTACAATTCAACCGGAGCACATGCCACTGAGGAGAGGGGCGGGACGTTCAGACGTGCAGTAGAGGCGGTTTAGCCAATCACAACACACTGAGCCAGCTAACCAATCTCAGCCCATCGCGTATTTCTGAAGGAGGAGCTTCATAAAACCAGGAAATAAATCGAGGCGTTTGTCAGAGAAGGGACAGAGAGGTGTGGAATAAAGGTAAATTATGTGAAAAATAATGCGTTTTTAAAAAAACCAAGCATGAACACATGCTAGACTGCACCCCATAAACACAATCAAGCCTAGAAAAAAACCAGTCAACCACCCCTTTAAGAATTTTGAACCCTAAATACAGTCGACAGAAGTAAAAAGCTAAACATAGGCTATAAATACACAATGACATGGAAATACATTCTAATACAAACTACATCACAGTTTGAGCTAGAATAGTTTGCAAAAGTGTGATTATAAAAATGATGAGGCTGTCCTCTGCAGTCCAATTTCGACACCTGTTAAGACAAGTAAAAGCTTTATAACAATCACAAGGGGGTATTACTGATTAATTTTATGCCATAGAATAAAACGTCAAAATATCTGTTAACCACAGACTGTATTTCAAGCATTTAACCAAAAATCCATTTAAAAAAAAACATTGATTTCGGGATGATGGAACCAGATGTTCTGAAAATGCTAACTCGTTTATGGGCTTTGGCTTACAAAATACATCTTTCCTATTGTGTTGTACATTCGACTCAAACAAATAATCAAAAAAGATGGGTTTGACAAGGATTTGGTTCTGTGCATCAGTTGTTGATTGGATGGAGGCAGATCTGAATGTGAGCTTGCAGTTGATTGTAAGGAAGGGCTGGGGTTTAAGAGCACCAAATGATTGGAGTTAGTCATTTCACTAGAACATTGACATATTGATTAAAAATTGAGGTCAAAAATAGCATGGACATTGTTCACAGTATGCATTTAGAAAATACGGTTAATTTCAATTTCATGCCAACTTTAAACCATCTTGAACCTAACCATGTGCATTGTGGGAGTTGCAGGGCATGATGCAGTTAGAAAATTCAGAATCTATAAAAATTGTCTGGCATGCAAGTCAACCATTTTAAACCATTATTTGCTCTTTCTCACAGGGCAGGTGATCAAAGCATGGGACATCGGTGTGGCCACGATGAAGATTGGCGAGATCTGCCAATTGATTTGCAAACCTGAGTATGCCTATGGAGCTGCTGGCAGCCCACCCAAAATCCCACCCAACGCTACACTTGTGTTCCAGGTGAGGTCCAGATGCATGCAAACAGGATATTCTGAATATTAAATTGTATAACTATGAAAACTGTAAGGAGTTTGTGTATTGATGTGTCCGTTCGTTTGTCTGGCAGGTGGAGTTGTTTGAGTTTCATGGGGAGGACATCACAGATGAAGAAGATGGTGGAATTATTCGCAGGATCATCACTAAGGGGGAGGGTTACACAAAGCCTAATGAGGGTGCATCTGTGGAAGGTAAAACACTCTTCTTATTCCTACAACAATCAGTAAATGAAGAGCAATTCATCTATGCCAGTCTGCAAGGGTCCACCGAATGAGTAACGCAAATGTTATCAGAAGCAAATGTAATTTAAAGAAAATTGCTTTCTCTAGTGAATTAATAAAGGGTTAGTGCACCCTTTGCAGTAGTTGATTTTTCTGTTTCTTTGGGTTAGTGTGGCTTGGAGGGCCGTCACGAGGAGCGTGTTTTCGATGAGCGTGAGCTGAAGTTTGAGGTAGGAGAGGGAGAGAGTTTGGGTCTGCCTCCAGCTGTGGAGAAAGCCCTGCAGGCTATGGAGCAGGGAGAAGAGGCGCTCTTCACAATCAAACCAAAGTAAACACACGTTTCCTACACCTGCACTCAGTATCTATTGATGACCATGTTTTTGTTCATTTATTTATGCGTGTGCGTCAATCTCAGGTATGGCTTTGGAACTGCTGGCAGCAACAAATTCAACATTCCACCTAATGCTACGTTGCAGTATAAAATCAAACTGAAAGCATTTGAGAAGGTCAGTGTTTCCTCCTAAATAAAAGCAGTGCACAGCAGAATTCACTCCTGCATTACTCAGGAAAAAGTTAGTATAAGGGGATTTTATGTTATTGAGGTTTATATTTTAGGGAACTTGTGGGTTTATATAACACACTAATGTGTTTTCTAATTAAAGTAAAAAAAAATAATCATGCTTTAAGATTAATTACAGTCTGTAAGTGATCAGTTAGGCTGTAATGCCTGTACACAGTTCATTGTCATGAGCGGATATGAGCCCAAGATGCCATGTTCTCTCACACAGGCCAAAGAATCCTGGGAGATGAACACGACTGAGAAACTAGAACAGAGTGCCATCGTCAAAGAGAAAGGAACTCAGTATTTCAAGGTAGTGGAAATGTCATGCACACTGATGTGTATTCATACATCCCATTTTAATCTAATAGTACACCGTTTTAGAATCGGAGTGTGTTTTGTGTGCGCAGGAGGGGAAATACAAGCAGGCAGCTATGCAGTACAAACGCATTGTGTCCTGGTTGGAGCATGAGTCCAGCTTGCAGCCGGAGGATGAAGAGAAAGCCAAAGCGTTGCGATTGGCTGCTCATCTCAACCTAGCTATGTGCTACCTAAAGCTGCATGAGCCAAACCCTGCCCTTGAGAACTGTGACAAGGTAGGAAGCGAACATGCATACAGTCGTATCGAAGAGCTGCAAAAGTGAATACATAAAGTTGTGAGATTCATTAAATGTTAATAAATGACCCTAAATTTGTAATGTAATGAGAACGATCATTAATGTAAATAAGCATGTAATAAGTTCCAGGTATGTTTTAATATTTCTATTTGGCTTTTTATTTCAATTTTTTTTTTAGTGTTTGTTAATTTTTCATTTTGGTACTTTTTTCAATTTTAGTACTTATTATTAAATATATTCTGTTTTAGTTACATTTCTAATTTTAGTTTACATTTTTTTAGGGGTGTCAACTTTAACGCGTTAACGCATGTGATTAATCTAAAAATTTTAACGCGTTAATATTTTTTTTACGCAAATTAATCGTTTGAAGGTTTGACCCCAACTTCTTCCTGTCATCGCAGCGCGGAAGGTTAAAGTAATGCCGTTAGAGTTTCTATTTTGAAAATACTTCATTGATATTCACCGCGGCCGCTCTTATATAGAAAAAAAAAATTAAAATAGATCCTTTTACTATTGTATCATACTTGGAATGTATAACTTACCTGGCAACTTCAAAAGGAGAGGCGCTTGTAACATCACAAACAACGTAGTTTCTGCCAAAACAACACAGCAGAAATAAACATGACAACAGCCACTTAGATTATATAAGATAATAAACACACGATTGATAGGATATGGTTTCTATGTGATTTTCTGAGATGAATGTGTAACTTACATCTGAAATGCTAATTTTTGCAGCGATTAAAAGGCTATAAAAAGCATTTTTAACAACAGTAAACAACCAAATTCCACATGTGATCGCAAAAGGAAGTTATTACAAACACTCGATGGTGGTTTGAAGTGAGTTCTGAGTAAAAGTGTACTATTAATCTCATAAATTGTATGATGCTTTTTGTCTAATGCACCAGAACAGGTCCAATTCTTCTTCATAATGCATTTTGCATAATACTTCACGTAAGGTCGCAGAAAATGTTTTGTTGTATTTATTTAGAAATACTTTTGATAATAGTTGGGTAAATGTATCCTGGGATTGAAGCATGTGGCTTGGTAATAACGAGAATAAAAACAAAAGGATTATGTCTCATACCTGGCGGAAGTTGAAAGGTATGTTTCCTTAAACTAGTTTGTCATGATTTCTTTATTTCAACACATTTACAGGAAATCCTAGATTTTAAATGGTGATTAATCACTGACTGTGATTAACGCGATTCATGAAGTCGATTCACATTTTTTATAATGTTTGTTTTTCATCATTATCAAGTTAAAAAGCAAAAAGTAATGCCGTTAGAGTTTCTCTTCATTGATATTCACTCTTGAATCCTAATTTGCTGGTAATATTAAAAAGTGACCTTCATTGCGTTCTGCCAAAATGTTCTCATTTCTCCTTGTTTCTTTTTGATTTCTGTATTTTTTTGTGTAAAGGCACTGGAGCTGGACGCAAATAACGAGAAGGCTTTGTTTAGGCGAGGAGAGGCACTGGTCTTCATGAAGGAGTTTGACAGGGCGAGAGCAGACTTCCAGCATGTCATTCAATTGTATCCAGCCAATAAGGCAGCGAAGAGCCAGATCGTGCTCTGCCAGAAACATATCAAAGAGCAACATGAGAAGGACAAACGCCTCTACGCCAACATGTTCCAGAAGTTTGCAGAGAGAGACGCCAAAGTAGGTGTCTACGGTTACTAGCTCTTTGTCACTGCACAAAACATTTACCCGCCAGATATCTGTTGTCTTCTATCTAATGTTGTTTTGTGTGTGTGTGTGTGTGTGTTTTTATTTTCTAGAAGGAGGTGGTGCAAGAAAAGGAGCAGGAAAAGAAACCGAACGGTAGTTCAATGGAAATAGATGAAAACGGAGCCCAGGAACAAACCGCAGCATAATAGCGTGCTTGCGTGTGCGTTTGTATTATTTACTGTCTTTTGTGTTATGTTTTGTTTTTTTAAAGAGGTTTTTTTTTTTTTTTGTACCTTCTATAATATCTGTCCCTCTGAAGCGACTGTGTCTGTGCGAGTGAGGACGCATACTTGCTTTGGTTTCTAATCTAATGTAGCAAGAGGTTTGCTTTTGTACTGTGGCCAGACCCTTGTGGCCAGGTGTGCACTCACATATGATTGCACAAGTGTATGAATGTTTGTGTGTAAGGCAGCTAGTCGGCCTGGCCGTGTTCTCTCTGAGAGATGGTGGAAATAAAGCGGACTCGTTCTCCGTCTGTAGCCTGTAATGCAGCCTCTCGCGTCGGCCGCAAAACCGTCGCTGATCCTTAGAAACTCTTGAGTCGCACTGCTGTACAATAAAGCGCTTTTCTGTCCTGTCACTAAACTTTACGTAAAGTGCATGGAAATGATTGCCAGGGCAAAAAAGACTGTTTTGATTTCTTTGATTTGTAAACATTTGATTTTTTTATTTCCTTTATTAAGAACATCTTTTCACTGTTAAATTCTGTTTAATGTATCACAACTGGAAGCATTTCCATAGTGAATCTCTGCTGAAGTCTTACAAGCATTTTAGAGGAGAAACCATGCACTTTTCCTGTGACGAATCGTCTAGTTTCTGCTTCACTCGTTTTCTGTGTGCAGCCTTTTTGGTGAGATCGTTCTACCGCAGAATATCATCAATATAGGGCTGAGATGTTGGCCATTTTAAAATACAATGCGAGAACTTGAACTTAGAGCTGCAGTCTGTCTTTTTGTTTTGCAGTTTTGTCCCTTGTCTTCTCATCTTTTTGTGGACAAGATTCCCCATGATTTCTCCATAATGGCACTTGCACTCTGTAATCAGATGGTGAATTGTCACGGCAGAAGAGGCTCTGTGTGACAGAGCTCAAGCAAGGACTGTAGTGTGGTTTGTGTGGGTTAAAGCTAGACATACAGATAGATTCTGTTCCCATGTCCTTGATGCGCCTCTGATGTTGACTAGAACAATAAAACGAATTCTAAATCCTCCTGCTGTAGTGTCTGATTTGTAGCATTTAGTACAGTGTGAAAGTAGTACAAAATGTGTCTATCTCTCCAAAGATAATTTATAAGCCAGTTGAATCCATGAAAGGAAATAGATGCATTTGATGAACCAGTACTACTGCAGTCAGCTAAAATACTGAAACTGCTAGAAATTGCTAGCAAATTTCTCAAATTACAATTATAAAAATAATTTAGAAGTAGAATGACTGAAATAGTATTTTCTTGTAAAACCTCCAATGATCTTTTATTATTATTATTCAATTTCTTTCCTATTCCTGTTCTCTTAATTGTCATTTTTATTTAAGAACCATAGTTCTCATGGTCTTGGGCAACCTGGAAAAATAAGATCATTTTAAGTGTGATTTATCGACCTGGAAATGTAATGGAAATTATTGAAAGAATTAAGTAATTGACTTTATTATAATAAATATACCTTTTTATAATTTAAATCAATTTTAAGTTAAAAAAAATTTGATTGAAAATTGCTAATAGTGAGTAAAAAAATTATTTCAAAAAACATTCCTGTAATCACAAATGACTGGGAAGAAATAGTGTAAACCCTGAAGAGCATTACTGCAATTTCTGTAATTTAATTATTGTTTATTGTAATGTATTATCACTCCTAGTTTCTGTACATGAAGTTTGACAATTCAACAGCTTTTTCATTACAATTTCAGTAATATCCCTTCAAATTCATTGTGTTATCAGAATTGTGTTATCAAATTCATTGTGTTATCATGCTCTTCATTGTGTTTGCCAGTAGGGGGAGCCTTGGACTCAAAAAGGTTGAGCACCACTGCATTAGGCCAACTTGTTTTGATAAGTTTTTCTATGAATGAAGCCTTCACCAACTTACACCAAAATACCTGAGATGCAAACAGCTGGCGTTAGATTGAGAAGGAAAATACTAATATAGAAATAACTGCACAACTGCTAAATCAGAAAATGTATTTGCCAAGTTGCACTTAACAAGGGCTTTGCCATGATTGCTCAATAAAAGTGTAAACATGCCGAGCATGTGTGATATATAACATTACATCTGCAGGGTGTGTAAGAGTGCATCTATAGTGAGAAGAATAAATATAATGTACATGCACTGTAAGTAGAGTCTAGCAGCAATAAAAAGAATAAACAAGTGGAAAAAAGCAAATAATGCATTGCTACACACAACACAATGCAAGCTTTTTTAGTAAAGTGCATCTGCATGGAACCATAGTTCACACCGCCATCTGCTGGTGCTCTACAACACCACCTGAATGACATCTAGTTTCTACATTATTCTTGACTCAGCAGTGTTCCTTTCTTGGAGGAATACAAGGATACAGTTGTATATGGGATACAATTCAATCCATGTTAGACTAGCTTTGTTGATTAAAAACATTTGAATTATCATTTTGAGTGAGTTTGTTTGAGTCATGTTTTGCCAACATTGACCAAAGGGGACCAAGCGGATTTTCATTATAAGTCTGTCTCTATTGATAAAAGCATCTGCTAAATGACAGCTTTTTAACTTTATTACTCAACGTCATGTTAGTAAACACTGTATTTTAAAACAAATACAGACGACATGCAAAATTACAAAATGTTTGACTCACATAAAAGAATGGGCTATTAAAAACTCCCTACTACATAAAAATAGCACAGTAAATATGAGAACGGTTAGATTACAAATAACTGAGGAGTATCAGTTTTAAATAAACTTATAAAAACTTAAAAAATATATAACATGCATTTTAAGGTTAAATAAAATGTTGTACTATTAACCTAAATCAAACTCCTATATTACATTAATGAAAATGTAAAGCTTCTCTAACAAAGCATAATTTTATGTCACTGGCTTTGAAAACTTGAGATTTTCCCATGTCTGCCTGCAGTGTGTCACCTGGTAACACAATGGTCACTGGGGATGGTATAGTCCCCAGGCAGATATGTTTGTTTGTCAGTGATATATCTGCCAGGCACATCTCAGTTTTTTCTTTCATGTCTCATATTCAAATGTGTGCCTCATCTGCTTGAAATGCCATTGACACTGAAGATAAATAAACCTGCATGCAAAACAACCTGCAGCAACAGTAGCAGGTCATACAGGTTTATCCAGATCAGCAGTGCTGCACAACCCATCCAAGCATATTCCTTTGTCCTGTAAGGACTTTTAGGAGACAATCCCAGTTTCTTGTGAATTAGCGTTTAAAAAAGAAAAGCAAATATTAACATTGTATAGCCAAATGAATGAGGAAAACAAAACAAGCCTTAATCTCTTCTGCTTACATTCTATCGATCATTCTATCTATTGATCTATCAATCAGTCTGCCTATCTATCGATCTATCAATCAGTCTGCCTATCTATCTATCTATCGATCTATCAATCAGTCTGCCTGTCTATCTATCTATCAATCAGTCTGCCTATCTATCGATCTATCAATCAGTCTGCCTGTCTATCTATCTATCTATCTATCTATCTATCTGTCTATCTGTCTATCTATCTGTCTGTCTGTCTGTCTGTCTGTCTGTCTGTCTGTCTGTCTGTCTGCCTGCCTGCCTGCCTGCCTGCCTGCCTGCCTGCCTGTCCTGCCTGCCTGCCTGCCTGCCTGCCCGCCCGCCCATACATACGCACATACATACATACATACATACATAAATTTCCCCCCAAAATTGTCTCCAAAAAAAGAGGGGGGGGGGGGGGGGTTATAATGTTATTAAATGTAAGGAGATCTTATGTTTGTAAATATTCTTATTTTATTTTAAATGTTGTTTATTTATTTCCAAAGCATCACAAAAACTATACATGCATATACATACATACATATATATACATATACACACACACAGGGATGGGCAGTATTTGAAATACATGTATTTAAAATATGTATTTGAAATACAATATACTATTTTGTATTTAAATACCTTTGAAAAAAATCAAATGTATTTTGTATTTAAATACATTTCATCTTAGTATTTTTGTATTTTCAAAATACATAAAATACTTTTTGCCAATCAACCTCTTTATTAGACTGCTGGTTTCCTGTATCAACTAGTTCAGACCTGCCACTTTCATGCATGTGAGCTGCAGCCGTGTGACTAGAATCTAGAATTGGGTAATGACAGTTTCTGGATTCCTGTAAGGAAATAAGGAATAATGCCTTTGTGTGCTATCAAAATGTCCTACTTCCAATTTCAGAAGTCCTGATTACAAGCATGTCACATTCAAGTGCTTTGCTGTTGGAACGAATAGGAATCAAGGCGGATGCCAGGTTTCCTGGGAAAATCTTATTAAAGCCAAAATCGTAGATATTTAAGATATTTAATTTTGAATAAAATGTATCATCCCATTTGTTGACAACTATATCATTATTCACAGTGCTATCTTTACAGTTAGCTTGTTGATGATTCTGGATTTTCAGTCAAATTCATGCTGTATGTGTATAAAACATACAAAATGCTTGAAATGGTTATTGCACTACTATGTGCATGACTTTAACATTAAAACAAGGTGATCTTGCTTTTGTGGGAAAAAAAGCATACCTGTGTCAGCAGGTAAAAAAGAGCACTAGCAAGGGGAACAGCACTAGTCAGTCTTGTTGGTCAGATTTTGGTTTTATCAGCTAGTGAGTTCATTAAACTTTAATCATTACTGCTTTCTATGGCAATATGACAATATATATGTCGGCGATGATATAAAGTGTAAATCGACTGAACTTCTTCTATATCATTTCTATATCATCGTGGTATGCAAAAGAAGTTTATTTGCAAAAAAAACCTAATCAAAATAACCCAACTGCAGTTTGATTGAGATTAATTGGAATGCACAATGAAAAACATGATTTTTGAAAATTGTTAAAAACGGAGTTATCCGTTTCTGCAAATGAACTCTTCAAATATATCTGTGGAGCTTTTAGTGGGCAGGAGGTATTGACACGTCAGAGCGATAAAGAAACATGGATAAATGAGTAATAAGCAGCTTTCTGTGTGTAGTACCCCAAGACAAAGATAACTATAATGCTAATAATAAAGATATAAATGTAAAAAAAAAAATAGTTCTAAGGGTCACACTACGCACATTGCCTTGTACTAAAGCCCATCACAGGATTATTACAGAGGCGACTGAGGTTAATGGTGGAATTTGCAGCTTTACTCACAAAAAACTACATTACCAAGGGCCAGCATAAACTTAGCCACCAAGTTAAGACCTTGACTTAAGAACTAGTTTGACCTAGCAGTTGCCAAGGGGAAATCAGTCTTACTTTTCCAATAAAAATAAGACCAATCTATAACTGAATTAAAAAAGTTATGACCAGTCTTGAAGAAACAGTCTTGACTAACTTTTTAAGACTAGTCTAAACAGTTTATGCAACTGACCCTGTTCATCAATAAGATGAGAACCAGACCCAATATAAATCTAAATGTACTCGAAATTAAATTAATTGAAAAGTGTGATATCCAAGTAGTAATAAAGGTTTTTGCTGTCATAATGATAACAATAGCGCATACAGAAAATAGTAAATTAACTGTTCCATGCTCCGGCGCGGCTAGCGGTCACACTACATGTGTACCGCACACGAGCCTCCTCTTCAAGCCGGACAGGGCATGGTTAAACCAACCACACTGGACACGGTACAGAGCAGTCACACTTGTGAAATGAACTGGACTTTGGGGGTCAATCGTGCTCAAGCATGGATCAGATCTCCTAGTGTGAGTACATCCTAAATCTAAGTGGATAGCAGATAGCACACCACAACTATAACCATAACAGCACAAAAAATGATGAATGATAAATACACTGACAGCCAATCAGAATAATTTCTGCTTTAAAGAGCTTGAGCATTTAAAGTAACAGATGACACAACTGCATTGTATACTTAGAATACACTAATATAGTTATCTTTATAATGATCGTTCTTGGTGTAAACAGGCCTTAATAGTGTTACTTCACTGGATGGCCAATTTCACATGTATTTTGTGTATTTTCAAAATACAAAATACTGTATTTGTATTTAAGTACATTTTTCCTCACAGTATTTTGTATTTTTATTTTAAATACATTTTGATGTATTTGTCCTCATCTCTGCACACACACACACACACACACATATATGTATATATATATATACAGTAGGAGACCGGGGGCAATTGTAACATTTTATACTTTTTCTTTCATTACTCACAGACTACTTGAAATACACTAGTCATCTTTTGATACAAGAAACAGATATAGGTGCACTAATTAATAATGCAACTGATATATTTTCACTTATAAGGACAAGACTATAATATTAAATGAAATGCAAGAATTCAGAGTGTTACAATTGCCTTGGGGGCAATTGTAACTCTGAAAAATAAGTCATGTTAAACCACTGTTTCTCAAATAAAAAGGAACCTTACTGCTGTAGTATCTAATATTATATATGTTATATCTAATTATATATATATGTGTATATCTAATATTATATATATACTATATATATACATGTATGGTTCAAATTCGCTTAAATGTCAGACATCATTCAAAAAGCATAAGTATATTTATATTTTTTTGCAGAAGACCGCAACTATTCTAGAGGTAACTAGATTAATTATTTAAATATATTTTACTCAAATACATTATTTAGCTGATGAGTCAAGAACAGTCTTTAATGAAATGGTACAAGATAAACATATTAACAGAAGAACTCAATGAGATCATGTGGAGATAATAGTCATTTTATTTTTAAAAAGATTTAAAAGCAACACTAATCATTTTAAATGTAGTTTTACATTTAAAATATATTTATTTTCTAACAGAAAAGTAGCTATGTCAACGCAGAAAAACAGTGTTTACACTGGGCCCTGTGGCTAGGTGTTACAATTGCCCTGATTTTGCAGCCATGATAAAATCTCATACACTAGCTAGCCACACCTATATTAGCATAGGTTGCTCATGTTAATTTTCTATCAATAACCTACAGATAAAATGTATGTAGTTTAAATTCGCGATCATCTAAACATTAGACAGCATCAGAAAAATACTGTACATCCAAAAATTTATTTTCATACCACAAAATCAGTATTTTGTTAAAAAAAATTCTGTTCAGGTGATATGATTGTGGTCCTTTTCCACAGGCAGAGAGATAATCTTACTGAGCATTTGCAGATTAAAGGGATAGTTCACTTTGAAATTAAAATTAGGTATCTATCAGCTTACCCCAAGGGCATCCAAGATGTAGGCGTCTTTTTTTCTTCAGTAGATCCAATTTTGATGTTTTTAGGTCAAACCGTTCTAGTCTGTCAGTCATATAATGGCAGGTATAGGTCACTGTCTCTATAAGAGGAAAAAAGAACATGCACAGAGAAATCCAAATTAAACCATTCCCCATCGTAACTACACATTGATGGCCTAAGAAACAAGCGGTTTGTGTGAGAAAACGAACAGTATTTATATCGTTTTTTACCTCTTGTACACAACCATGTCCAAGTGATCTGAGTGCGCACACGCGGAGGGCGTTGACGGAGGGCGTGTCTGAAGCGTGGTGCTGACGCGCCGTCATAGTTACAACAACCAATCACATACTTCTCTGGTGTTGCATGAACGGGATTGGGTATTTGCATGAGGCGATCTGATTGGCTGACGCCTCCGTTGGCGCTTGAAAAGTTGCGTCAGCACCATGCTTCAGACACGCCCTCCGTCAAGCGTTGACGCCGACGCCCCGTGTGAATGCAGCGTGAGCCAGAGCGCGCGCACACACACGTCACACACCGGATGTGTGTGCACACTCAGATCACTTGGACATGGTTGTGTACAAGAAGTAAAAAGCTATATAAATACTGTTCGTTTTCTCACACAAACCGCTCGTTTCGTGTCTTAGGCCATCAATGTGTAGTTACGATGGGGAATTGTTTAATTTGGATTTCTCTGTGCATGTTCTTTTTCCCTCTTATAGAGACAGTGACCTATACCTGCCATTATATGACTGACAGACTAGAACGGTTTGACCTAAAAACATCAAAATTGGATCTACTGAAGAAAAAAAGACACCTACATCTTGGATGCCCTTGGGGTAAGCTGATAGATACCAAATTTTAATTTCAAAGTGAACTATCCCTTTAAGTTTCATCACTCTAGCTTGATTCTGATTGGAGGAATTGAGTGTGTTACAATTGCCCCCGGTCTCCCCTAGTCAACATTTGAAGTGGATCAGGAAAGTTTTTCAAAGTTGTCCTAAGACAAGAACGGGTATTGTTTTGGTTTTAGGACAACTTTGATGAACGGTTTTGATCCACTTCAAATGTAGTTGACTACTATATATATATATATATATATAAAAAGGAAATAAAAATACTAATTATAGTAAGTAAATGACAAGTAAAGTTTACCGTCTTTAGAGCTTTGGAGTTGATAATAAATAAATGACACAAAATAAAAATATATATATATCGTCAAAATATAGCATTCTTTAGCTAAACAAATAAAATATAGCTATATATAGCTCGATATCTAGTAGATCTATTTACCTCTGTTGTACCTGTTCAGGAGCAGCGACGTCACGCAGAGGGCGTGGCCTGCTCAACCTGTGCGCGCACTGAGGTTTGAGGGACACTAGCAGACGCTGAAACAGCGAAGGAAAGGTGAAGCAGCGTGACGCGAGAGCCCGGGAAAGCGTGTGTCGATGATTCTTACAGCGGTTAGCCACTTCTGTGATCCACACGGAGCCTGAAGCACTTTAAGATGATGCTCAACTTCTTCCCGGTGCGGAAATTCAAGCGCAACGGCAGATATATAGTGTTCGGGGCGGTGCTGATGTTCGCGTTACTAGCGGTTTATCTGGAGTTCATGGCCGTGAACGAGTGGAGCAGCCCTGGTGAGTGACATCTGATGCCCTGTCACTTAATGACTGCTTGCTGATACATTCGTTATGCTCATGTTAACAAGTCAAATTATGGTGATGCTTTACAATAAGGGTCAATTTATTAACCTTAGTTAATAGACTATGTATCACCAACGGACAATGAACAGCGTTTTTACAGCATTTATTGAACTAGGTCAGGGATTCCCAAACTTTGTCAGCCGAGACTAATTGTCCTAAAATCTTGACCTAAAAATGTTGCATGTTTACCTTTTTCTGATGTCGGTTGATGATCACATGACACGCAGGTAAACAAATAAAACATTTCATCTTTCTTTTATGCGTTTAAAGCTATTTTGTATTTTATTTTACTTGTTTTTAGTTATTTTTATTTAAAAAAAACACAAATTTTGGACTTGTTCTCGGTTGTTAATGTTACAACAATCATTTTTCAACATACTACTGTTCACTGTGTGTTGATCATAAATTAACTGATTTTAATTTATACAGTTTGAACAATGTAAAAATGAACATAACATAAAAAATGCTGTAAAACTATTGTTCATTATTAGTTAATGATTCCCAACGCATTAACTACTGTTAATTAATTTAACTTTATTGAACATTATCAATATTACATTATTAATTCCATTCCATTGTCTTATTCTGTTTCATTCTGACAGTTTCATATATTTCATTAACTTGACTAAATTAATTATTATATTTACTGTGAATTAAACCAAGTTCTAATAGGATTCCGGTTGTACACGCTACCTTTTTCTTATAATATTCCACTCTACTACCAAATGCATTCTAATTTTTTCCTAGATATAGGCCTAGCCATTCTGTTTTCTAATTAGAGTTTTCATTTGACTTTCTTGTAATTACATTCTACATACATTCCATTTCTAACTGCATTTCGGATTTTACTCACTACATTGCACATGTATAATGTTTATTTGCAGTCCATATTAATTACATTCCAATTTATTGGATATTCTGTTGTATCAGGAGTTTGAATGGGCAATGAGTATTCTTCTATGAAAGACAGGGAGGAAGGAGCTGGAATTGAAGTTTGGAGTTTACTGTAAATTTGCTCTTAAAGGAAAAGTTCACTCAAAAATGACAAACCTCCTGAAAATGTACTCACCCTCAGGCCATCCCAGATGTAGATTAGTTTGTTTCTTCATTGGAACAGATTTGAAAAAATGCAGCATTACATCACTTACTCACCAGTGGATCCTCTGCAGTGAATGGGTGCCGTCAGAATGAGAGTTCAAACAGCTGATAAAAACATCACAATTAATCCACACCACTCCAGTCCATCAATTAACGTCTTGTGAAGTGTTTGGGTGAACTATTCCTTTAAGAAGAGTTTGTCATGGTGAATTGCTTTCATTATTATTACACACAATGCAGTTTGATATACAATACATCATGCATACAGTACAGGACAATGGAATTTAAAGCAATAACAGAATACATTGTGTTGCTGTGAACATGGATATGGTCAGTGTGCATGCAGACACAAGAATATCAGGCTGGTTGTTTCTGTCCCACCGGTCTAGTTAGTTTCTTTACTCCAGCTCAAAATCAGGGTGTTTCCTACCCATTTACAGAGTGACTCACAATGTCTCCTCTTTTATCTGCTGACTCAGGGACCTTAAAAGTTATGGCAATTTTTAATCATGTTTTCTCATTGGCCCTGAATTACAAAGAGAAGCTTATGTGATTGAGGAAACCTGAGAGATGTCAGGTGAGCTCTGACCTGAAGAAGGGGTTTGTCATCTTGTTTGAGGTCAGTATCAGGTCAGAGGAGCAGCACCAATGTCACAGCACCTGGACATCAGCCTGCTAAAATTACACTTGAATAGTAAACTCACACTGCCCTGTGAGCGAAATCAGATTAACAACAAAAGCTGTCTGGTTGAGCTTTGAGGAGGAAGCTTGAGTGTCATGAAGTTCCTTGTTCCTTCTGTATTTTTGAAAGAAATCTAGAAGTGAATGTTTGACTTACACATGGCATTGACACGCTCTTGTGAGTCCGTTGGCCATGAATTCACATGCATGCCATTCCTCTGTGAACCTGCATATATTTTGCATTCTGATTCACACTGATTTACTTTTTTTTTATCCTGGGTTAAAGTTATTTGCATATTTATGAGGTTAATGCACAACGCACGATATGAATGCACACAAACCTTTCCTTCTATTAAAGGTCATCACGTAAATCTATTGTTTAAAGTTTAAACTGTTAACACATTGTTTTTCTCCAACTCTGAAAACTATGGAATAAAAAAAATTTGAATTTTAATCTCACAATTCTGACTGTTTTACTTGCAATTCTAAATATATATCTCATAATTCTGAGTATTTTTCTAAGAATTGTAAGAAAAAAGTTAGAATTGTGAGAGAAAATGTAAAAATCTCACAATTTTGTTTTTGTCTCCACCACAAAATTGTGAAAAGAAAAGTCTAATTTGTGAGATATAATCTCAGAGTTGTGAAAAAAAATTAAAATTATGTTTCATTCAGTGGTGAAACAGGCTTTTGTACAATGCAATTATGAGATCACTGCAAAATGTATCTAGTTAGCAATTTTTTTTTTTTTTTTTCAGTGACCGTAGATGAGATATACACAAACATTCAGAAACATTTCAAACAGTATTTACTCAAAAAATAAAAAATATTTATATTGATTATGCCAAAGCTGTTGGTAGATTTTCCGTTTTGAAGCTAACATTTGTCACACAGAACTGGTTATCAGCTGAAATGACCAAATATAGTGGCCAAACATTCACCTAAAAATGAATATTCTGTCAATATTTACTCACCATCATGTCGCTCCAAACTTGCATGCATTTCTTTCTTTTGTGGAATGCAAAACAAGATATTTTGAAGAATGTTGGTAACCAACTGGATTTGGGTCCCATTTACTCACAATGGAAGTTGATCATGGGACTTTGGTTACCAACACAATTCAAAATATCTTCTTTTTGGTTTGGAACAACATGATGGTGATTAAATAGAGACAGAATTTTCATTTCTGGACAAACTGTAATGAATGGGTGAGTGGGGACAATCTGTGAAACTTATGTAGCACGTTTACGTTTTTTTTTAATGAGTTTTATGTCTAAATTAGTACAATATATTCAGGAGAAGATGCACCGTCAAATGTTTTTACCAATTCAGTTGTTTTGAGTGTTGAAAGCAAGCTACTGCATTCAGCTTTCATTTTCAAGGGCTGTGGTTAGTCATCCATGTGGCCTAACCTAAATTTTGTCTGTGTGTGTTAGTTTAGTCCCACTGGGGTGTCAGTGTGAAGTGACGAGCCCTTGTGACTGACCTTTGACCCTTGATGTTTTTTGCACCAGCCCTGGATTTTTAGATTATCCTGAAATGTCCTTGTTATTTTTTGTGGTGGATCATCTAAGAGCAGGTGCCTGAAGCAGAAATGGAACGAGACTACAGTAATGCATGTCTCACTTTCTCTCTCCCATGCTGCACTGGCCACGGGGGCTTCTACTTTCTTTTAAACAAACATTCCTCCAGGGGATACCAGTGGCCTCTATGGAGGACAGTAAAAGAAAGGATTTGGAAAATGTAGAAAGGCAAAGAAGCAAGTGTTGGTTGCGCACTAAAAACTCACTTTGAACATGCGCATGACATGCTGAAATCCTCAGGGTCTCTACTTTAAACGCATTTGTTCACACTCAAACACTAAGGAAAGTTCACACACCGCCCAGTGTGCAAATACACCTGAAGACACGGACCATAATAGCTGGCCACCCCGGCCCTCCCTGCAGTGTGTGTTTAGTGGCACTGGGGGTCAGGGGTGACCCTTTCTTCTGTAAGGTGTGGCGTCATTTCCTGTTCTCCTTGTTGCTATAGCGCCGATGTGCAAGGTTAAGCACACTTGCACTTCTCTGCACACACACACACACACACACACACACACACACACACACACACAGGGAGTGTATGTTTTCTTCACCTTCTGATGAGCATCTGTACATTTGCTGTAAATGTTTGCAGAGACCTTATGTGCAAATTGACTAACGTTTTTATGTATGTTTTGTGTGCATGCATCTTCTATTTGAGAAGCTCGCAACATACACTTTGCCCCTCTTGAGCAGGATGTTTCTCGAAAGACAATTAATCGATAAATGCCATGTCAAAATTCTTATTCTTTATAACTGGGAACCTTAGTGAAACTTGAATAACTGGTTTTTGCTCTTGTGACTTAAGGGAAAATGTGCATTCACAGGTTTACAAATGATGAAACACGAGTCTCTTTTTATTGTATTAGCAATCTGTGCTGTGTGTGTTCTTACAAATGTCCCCTTAAACAATGTTTTTATTCTTAAAATGGTTAGTTTATCATCATAGTTAGCTTTTGTTACTGATGCACCAAAATGAATTTTTCATGAATTCATGGAATTTTAATTTTACTGAAAACCTAAGTTGTACTTCTTATGTTCAATCATGTTTATTTCATACTTTAACTAGTACTAAATAGGAAGATATGATTGGTTCACACACACCGCTGGACCTGAGAAGGCCATAGCGATCTGTCACACCACATTATAGAGCATCAAAACAACATTTATTGTCAGTAGTTAGTTTGCGATAAAACTGACATCATTTTGAAACCTGAAACTTTTTTTTCATGTTAAAAGTAACAAAGCAAAAAGCTTATTGCGATTTGAGAAAAGCTAATTAAATGTCACTGTTTCAGTCAACGATTTCAGTCCTCCAAAACTATTGAACTATTTTATAATATAACTATTATAAAATTTTGGAACATCATAAAACAATAGGTGTTTATGGTATTTGTATGGTACACTCAGTACATGTGTTTAGCCATACTTAGTGAACAAAATTGTCCTTAGAAGCTTTGCAGATCTGCCAAAACTGCTGCAGTGATAAAACATTGATAAATAAATAAGAATGCTTTCCATTTAGAACTAGGATTATTGTTAGTCTGTAGTAATCATAATTGACTTTATTAAAAACAGTGTAAGTGTGTCCTAGGCATGTACTGTACATGGACAGATTGCTGGTATGAAATATCAGCACCAGGAAATAGTTATGTTCTGTTTTGTAGGAAGTTAAATAATGATCAAGGAAGCATGTTTGTGACACAGAAAAAAAAAATGATAATGACCAGTTTTGCATTTCGGGAACTCTGTAAATAGTATTGCATTTTATAGATGATCAACATGGACGCTGGACACCCGATTTAAGTTCTGTGTGATTACCTGTAATATGGAATACATGTTTTTGATTTAATCTAATTAAGAATAACATTGAAAGTGTGTTTGGTGTGATTGACAGTGTGTAAGTTAACGCTTTCCCTCCTGTTAAAGATTAATGTGAACATGGAGTCAGTTTCAGTCTATCTGGAGAAATCCTAAACCATCAATGGCAATCTAATGTCACTGTCCTGGATCAAACACACACACGTGGTCAGTCAGGTGTAATTAATTAATTGGCAACTTGACTAAATATTTACTCTTTTTTTTTTTTCAGGTGTAACCGCCCACAGTGAAAGCATCACCTGGGCAAACGCTGCTGGTCAACGTGCGGTAAAAACTCACACTTTGACTCATTATGTTTCATGGTTTAATTATGGAGACCAGTTATAATTGTAAAAAAATAAAAACATTTTTTTTTTTATTCAGTTTTGTATAAAAACATGACTCTTAGCAGCCAGAGGTAAATATATTGTGTCAAGAAAAATATTTGTCATGCTGATATTTCTTCAGGTTCATTTCAAAACGAAGGGTCAAATTAAAGGAATAATTCATCCAGAAAAGAAAATTTGCTGAAAATGTACTCATCCTCAGGCCATCCAAGATGTAAATGAGTTTGTTTCTTTATCAGAACAGATTTGGAGAAATGTAGCATTACATCACTTGCTCACCAATGATCCTCTGCAGTGAATGGGTGCCGTCAGAATGAGAGTCCAAACAGCTGATAAAAACATTACAATAATCCACAAGTAATCCACACCACTCCAGTCCATCAGTTAACAATCATGTGAAATGAAAAGCTGCATGTTTGTAAAAAACAAATCCATTAGGACATTTTTTACTTTAAACCATCGGGCTAAAATAAGAGTCCTCGATGAACACTATTGCTTTCTCCAGTGAAATAGTTATCTTGTATGAATCAGGAGAGAAATATGCACAGATCAAGCACTGTGTTAATGTGAGAAGACAACTGTTTACTTGTGGATTATTGTGATGCTTTATCAGCTGTTTGGACTCTAATTCTGACGGCACCCATTCACTGCAGAGGCTCCATTGGTGAGCAAGTGATGCAATACAAAATTTCTCTAACTCTGCTCCAATGAAGAAACAAACTCATCTACATCTTGGATAATCTAAAGGTGAGTAAGCTTTCAGAAATGTTTCATTTTTGAGTGAACTGTTTCTTTATGTACATAGCATTATGGGATACAATATTCCATGCAACATTCTCTGGTTGTATACTGCAAATTCTGTCAAATGCAGTAGGTCATTCCAGTATTCCATGCATGCATAAAATTTACATACTGTAGAAAATAAAATGTCAACATATCTATGATGCTCAAAAATGTTGTCTAAGTAGTTGCTGAGTAGATTTCACAACACAAACAAAATCAAAAATGCTGCTGGAATGCAGATGCATGAACAACAATTCTGTGTGTGTCACAGGCTCACATCTCTGAAGATCAATTCTCCGACGATAAACATGATAAAGACACCTGGACACCAAAAAACACTCAACAGACATGGAGGGTGGAGGTAATGATACGGCCACAATGATAGAAACATACATGGATGGTATTATCATAGTGTCCAAAAATGTTTTTTTCATGTGCAAAAACATGGTATTACCATGGTACATGTATAATAAACATAGTATTTCCTTGGTATGTGCTCAAAAAACCAGCACCATGGTATTTTTGGTACTTTGTTAGTGTAATAGTTTATGATATTTCTGTCACTCTGAGCTCTGTATGCATGATCTGTTGATGTGCATATGTTGTAAATATGATGGTATTAATCCACATGAGTATGTCGCCCACGGCTCTTTCTGTGTGTCTTCAGCAAGAGTTTTGCCGTCTTGTTAAATTTAGCAAGACTCTGTGTGTCTCTGGTGTCACTGTACTATTTTAAACGTGACACATGAGCTGTACGTTTTTGTTCATTCTATATGTTTGTTGGTGATTTAAAAGAATATTTGTGCTTCCAAATTATTTAAGAACTGTGGATAACATGACATTATTGATTACTACAGAAAATAACTTTGGATTATTGACTCATCATAACAAGCAAACAGTAAGAGTCTATGGGGAAAGATACTCCAGTTATATGTAAATTAATGTAAATAGTACATTTAGACAATCGCACTGTTTTACGATATTATTTTACCTAATTTACACAGTCATGACAGGAGTTGAGATATTGGATATCACATTGCATAGACACACTTTTGAAACAGTATTTTAATGTTTATTACAGTGTTGTGTCTTACCCCATAGGCTTCCATGATAAGTGCATCAGTGTAAACATGTTTTTTCCTTGTTTCTGCAGTCTGATGGATGAAATATCTTTTATTGATATTATAGACTATTAGAAAGTTAAATATATATATGTGTGTGTGTTGTATGTTTGCCGCAGTATAAAGGAATGGCGAATCTTCACATCTTTGAGGACTGGTGTGGCACGTCTATATCTCAACTACAGAAGAATCTACATTATCCACTATATCCTCACGTAGGTGTTATATATCTATAGATGACATATCTGTCATATCTGTACCCAACTGTTTTAAATATTGATAATAATAATAAATGTTTCTTGAGCAGCCAATCAGCATATTAGAATGATTTCTGAAGGATCATGTGACACTGAAGACTGGAGTAATGATGCTGAAAATTCAGATTTGATCACAGCAATAAATTACATTTTAACAGATATTCAAATAGAAAGCAGTTATTTTAAATAGTAAAAATATTTCACAATATTACTGCTTTTGCTATATTTTAGATCAAATAAATGCAGGCTTGGTGAGCAGAAGATAATTTTTTAATAACATTAAATCTTACTTCTGACTGGTACTATATATATATATATATATATATATATATATATATATATATATATATATATAAACAAATATTACATTAGTTTGCATTGTATTTGATATGTTTTTATCTCTGTAGACTCGTACAACTGTGAAGAAACTTGCTGTGTCACCCAGCTGGACCAATTATGGACTCAGGATATTTGGATACATACATCCTTATACTGATGGTTTGTCTATCTCTCTTTCACACACACACACACACACATATTCAGATTGTGTGCCATTGTCCCACTGTTCCCTTCCCTTTGTTTGGCAGGTGACTTTCTGTTTGCAGTGGCGTCTGATGATAACAGTGAGTTCTGGCTCAGTGAAGATGAGAATCCCGACAATCTGAAGCTCCGCGCTTATGTCGGAAAGGTTGGAGAGACGATTGTCAACTTTACAATTACTTTTATGCAGATGCATGAAATACACACACTGAATTTTGTGATTCCTCCATTTTTAGACAGGGCAGAGAATGGACTGCCCCAGGGGAATATGGGAAATACGCCAGTCAGATATCAGATCTCATTCCGTAAGTAAATGCTGTGTTTGTTTCATAATGCTTCAGGGAAGTGCTCACACATCTTTCCGTGTTTATGACCACATACCTAAATGATGAAAAACAATTTTTAGATTCAGTATGTGTAGATTCACAAGCTGCTGCTTGTGTCCTGAATCTGATTGTGATCATGGCACACAGTGGGAAGTCATTAAAAGTATGTTTCTGTTATAACATGATTTGTAATAGTGCAGTTGTGTGTGTGTGTGTGTGTGTAACAACTGTTGATCAAGATTACATTTCAGTAACATACTTCAAACCAAACATCAAAAATCAATTATGTATCTTTAGCTCGAATCACACGAAACAAGGCTGATCCAGTAAACAAACACATGATTTTAAATTGTGGTTTCAGAATCAGAAACATTGCTGTAGGCAGTATGGATCAAAACCATCAAGATTTGATTGGCTAACCTGTTAGACTGTGATATTATTAGTCTGAGAAAGTAACAAAACCACTTGATTTGAGACTCTGAATCTCTTAATCTTTTGAAATAGTTGTAATTAAATTATTTTTATAAAAATTATTACAATATGATAGTAAACATATTATTAAAGTATATCATATCATACTGGATGTGTTTAAAATGGAAGCGTCAATGTATATAAGTTTTAGTCATTGTTATGTGTGTTTGTCTTTTTAATACTTCTAAAAACTTTTTAAGTTTAAATAAATAACTTGACTTAAAGGGATAGTTCACCCAAAAATAAAAATTCTGTCATCATTTAGCTACTCACCTTTAAGTTGTTCCAAATATGTATTGGTTTCTTTCTTCTGTTGAGCACAAAATAAGATATTTTGAAGAATTCGTGTAACAGTTGACAGTAGCAATCTTTTTTTTTTTTAAACTATCCCTTTAACAGGAAAAAAATTGCATTACAACACTTTTTAATGTAATTATTTATTTATTAAAATTAACATTATTTTAGAATAATATAGCATATATAGTATATTAGTAAAATTTCACTTTTTTTATTGTTTTACAGTCTGCACAAGAATAACAAATATTTCTTTGAGCTTATCCACAAACAAAACGATCGAGGAACGGATCATGTGGAGGTTGCGGTGAGTGTGTTTAAATAAATAAAAATAAATAATCCTAGCTACGTGTACTGTGCTAGACTAACTGAGACTTGTCATGGCACTTGTATACTGTTGCTCTCTCGATGGTCTGATTGCTTCTATTGTTCTCCTCATTTGTACGTCGCTTTGGATAAAAGCGTCTGCTAAATGATTAAATGTAAATGTAAATGTAAATGTGTTTACTGAGGGTGTTTGTGTGTGATTGGTGTAAACTCTTATGACACAGACTGTCTTTACTTGCAGTGGCAACTCAAACAGATCGGGAGTGGATTTTCAATCATCGATTCCAAGTTCATCTCCCTCTACACCAGTGAGTGTCTGTGTGTGTGTGTTATTTTGGGATGCGGTTGCAGAAATGTCAGGGTAGTGTTAGGACGCCTGGAATAGCTACTCCTGTCCACACACACACACCCTGAAATAGAGCTAATGATGGGGTAGTCGCCACTGCACAAAGTGTGTGTGTTGTCATCTTATTGCTTCAGTTGAAGTGTGTCAATACAGGCCTTTGCATTCATTTCTGTGTAAATGTATGCTTATGTAGTTCTCATGAGAAACTGTGTTTTTGTCTTCAGACTGCAAGTTTAGTTATTGCTAACTAAAACTAAAATTAAGAATCATTTTCATTCATTTAAAAACAGCTGAAGTGAAATAAAATAAAGAAATATTATATGAAAATCTTGATATTTCCTTGGCAATTAACTGAAATAAAATAAGTTTGTTAAAGTATTAAAACTACTTAAACTCAAATAAATATAAGTTAAAGCTAAATAGAAATATATTTAAAAATAATAATATAAATAATAAAACGAAATACAAAAATTAAACTAAAACTGAAAATATAAAAAATAAAAGCTATCAATAAATATATAGAATATTAAAAATTAGTATTAATAGTATCATGTTTTTAAAAATGGTATGTTTGAATAGTATATATATTGTTAAAACAGTATGCAGTGTATATTGTTTCAAACGGTAGTATCACTGCAACATTTCGTGATGTCATGTGACAATGTAGCATACTGCTGTTTGAAAAGGTTTACATATAACATTTAACATACTTTTAAAAATATTTAGTCATCTCAGAAGTGTTGCAATTTTAATCTAAAATGTTTTGTAACTTTTTTAGCAGTTTGAACAGTCTACTTACTAACTAGTTTGGTAGTGTGCTTTCAAACTGATGACCTCATTTTTGTATGTCACAATTTACACAGTAAAACCAGCTCTGCTGTACCAGGCCTAAGTGTGTGTGTGTGTGTGTGCACGCAGATGAGTCCTCACTGAAGACAGCAGATGTCAATCACATTCCTCAGACCATTGCCAGTCATGTGACTCCGCCCCAGAGGTCATCTGAGACTCCGCCCCATGGAGTAGACATGCTGAGAGCAGATCCACGTGACTCGTTTCATCAGGGTGAGAAATTCATTCACTCAACACCCTTTTCATAGTAAAAATAAAGTAATAAACCAACAATGCAGACATGCTGAGCTGTTAAACATTGAACTTAACTCATTAAAAGGAAACCCTCGGGGCATTCCAAACCCACATGCTGATATTATATTCAGTGGAAGTAAAAGTAAAGATTTGAAAGAATATTTACACAACTCTTTCCATATAATGATTGATCATGTTGACCATGTCTGTCAAAATGGTCCAAAATTGACAATGTGTGCATAATATAACTGTACACAGAATATACATATACAGGTTTGAAACATGAGAGTGAGTGAATTTAGAATTTTGTAATTAAGCGGACCTGGCATATGATGAGAGCTCTATTATAATAAATAATAAATCATTGTCATCTGCACTTTATTATTTCCCTCACTTTATAATATTTTTTTCTTGTCTGTAGTTTATTGCTAGTTTTGTGATGTATTGACTTTCAGACAAAATCTACAACAGATCTTCAAGTTGCATGTGTACAAGCACTGCTAAAAACATTAGGAAATATGAATTCAGTGCCACCTTGTGGCAGAAGAGGCATTGTTACAGTGGCTCTCTTAGCCTTTTTGACTTAAAGACCCTTTTCCAAAAATTGGGAAATTTTGCCCATATTATATATAATATTTTTATTATTTCTGCTGTAATTATGACAAGGCTGCTTGTTTTCAAACTACTTTTTATTAACAGAAACTAGAAATCTTACAATTAATTAAATTAAATTAACCACAATTCATTTTGTAATTTCACAAGTTTTAAGAATTGTATGTTCTTCAATAAAAACAGTAGTTACTGATTTTTTTTATTGATTTTTTTATATTTAGCATTTTAATTTTGGTTTGGAGTTAGATTATTTTAACACATTAAATAATACTGTTTATTTAAAAAAAATTATTCATTTAAAATATTCAATGCGTTAGATGCTTCAGTTTATAGAATTAATACAATTACGTATTAATATATTTAATTGTGCATGATGTTGTTGTTGTTGTTGTTATTATTATTATTGTTAATAAGAATAGTAATGAAGTGTTATAATGTTGTCCTTGTTTGTGTGTATTTGTATGTGTAGTTCCATTATTGGACAGGGCACGTTTGCAGGGAGTTTTACCTGACTGTATTTATAACCCCAGCTACATCATAAAGGGATATCCTCTAATGCGCTACCAGGGCCTGCAGTTTGTAAGTGCTTACACACATACATAGTTAGAAAACTAATAAAAAATTGAAGTGAATGTTGTTGTGCCTATGCGTTTGTGATCTCGATCAATCTAATCTGATGCAGGTGCACCTGACGTACGTGTATCCTAATGACTACACACGGCTCACACACATGGAGAGCGATAACAAATGTTTCTACCGTGGGAATCCATACTACCTGGAAAGGTAGACACACAAATACTGTACACTACCGTTCATGTTTGGGGTTGGTGTGGCTTTTTATATAAAAAAAAAAAAAAAAGTCTGTTATGTTTGCCAAGGCTGGATTTATTTGATTAAAATAAAGAACAACAGTAATATTGTGAAATACTATTACAATTAAGGTTTCTTTTTGAATGTATTTTGAAACAAAATTTATTTTTGTGATGCAAAGCTGAATGTCCAGCAGCCATTACTCCAGTCTTTAGTCACATGATCCTTCAGTAATATGCTGTTTAATTTGAACATCATTTTAAATAGAAATGTTTTGTAAAATTATAAATGTTTACTGTCACTTTTGATCAATTTAATGAATCCTTGCTGAATCAAAGTATTACTTTTTTTAAATAAAATCTTACTGATCCCACATTTTTGAACGGTTGTGTACAGTCTGTACATTAGCAACATCACCCCCACCAGTCTAGCTCTCTTTGGTGCGCCTTGTGTATTATGATCTCAAATCAAATAATTTATTTTTAGATACGGCTTCTCAAACTACATTCAACTGGATTTGCCTGAAAATGAGGAGATAGTCATCAAATACAAAGGTACAGCAAACAATGAATGCTTTTAAAATGAAGGACAACATTTAAACAACATTCACAATGCATTTAACTTCCTTAATGCAACAGGAATATTTTGTAGGAAATAATGATCTGGGCTTAATTTTATGAAATTTTGAAAACAAACATGATTTTATTATTATTAAAAATGTATTATAATGATGAATTGTGTGCAATAAGATTAAAGATTAGAATAGAATAATTAGATTACAATAAGTCAATTTATTAAAACATGGTCAATTTTGTTGTCTTCGACTACAACAGCTTGATGGTTCAGAACTTAAATTACTCTGAAAGGAAGTGTTTATTCATTCCCCATTTCAAGACACTTAATGCCTGTCTTTGTCTTCCTGTAGGAGATGGCATGCTAGGAAGAGCCATGAACCTGGGCAGAGATGAAGATGAGGGCTTTCAGAATGCTGGAAAGTATGAGGAGAATCAGCAAATGAAAGCTATGGAGAAGAACAAGGTTCTCCCGGATTATGGAGATGATTTTGATGATTATTCAATGCAGAGACGCCGTAAACTGTTTTCTGTTCAGAAACATGGCAGAATCAGAAAAAGGAGGGAAGATAGGGAATTAGACAACAGATTTCAACAGATGGACCAAGACAACCAACCTAAGGAAATCCAACAACCGCCTGTAGAACCACAGCACCACCCAGAGGAACCACAGCAGCAACCAAGAAAGAAGAAGAAAAGGAGACATCCTGAACAAAACCAACAGGACCAACACTACCTCCAAAACCCACCTTCTGAGGTGAAGAGCTATGACCAGGGAAAAGAAAAAGATGCACAGCGGTTTCAGAATAACGTCATGGAGAAGATACCTGACGAGCAGAATCCAGGACCAGCTCAAAGAGAAGATCGCTTGAGGTCAGAGGTGAAACAACATGTGGACCAATCGCTTAATCAGGATGGTAGAATTGAGCTCCATCTGCGAAAAGCCAAATACAGCAATAGTAGTGATGGAAATCCAAATCTTGGTGCTGTTGGAAATAGAAACATTCCCATGGAGAACATACAAGAAGCCAATGAGTTGAAGCAAAGATCAGTGACCAACCCTGCCATGTTTGATGAGGTCCAGAGGGAACGTCATGACCTTGTGAATCGGATGGGTAATCAAAAAGTCTATCTAGGAGAATATGTGGACAAGGCACCCAAGAGCTCATTAGATGAGGTGAAAGTAAAGAAGGCAAAGCTGAAAAACACTGCAGATGAACTGCAATCCTTGAATGGGAATGAAGTCAAAGCTGAACCGATGAAGAGGCTCAAACACCCAAAACATAAAGCAGATGAAGCCGTGCATGTTTTGCAGGACAACCCCGAAAAGGCTGTAGTAGATGACAACAATATTCCCATCAAGCTCAAAAATGTGGCTCATCATCTCCAAATTACCCAACATCCACACCAAAACTCATCGTATAACGAGACCAATGAGCGTAAGGCGTTGGTCATCGCGGCTCCATCTAACAAAGAATATAACAACCGCTGGGGTCACGTGAATGATGCCAGAAAGGAAAAGGAGATTCAGGATAATGCAATACATATAGAAGAGGTTGAAGATGGAGGAGAGGAAGAAGATGCTTGGGTGAATCAGGGTTTCTCGGAGGAAGAAGACTATGACCTCCTCAACAGGGCTGTGTTTGACGTGGAAGTCAAGTGGTCTCAAACGTTCCAGGCCAAACCTCTAGATCTGCATGCCTTGCACTCCGACTGGATCGATCTGAAGTGTAATGTGTCTGGAAACCTGCTAATTGAGGAATCAGAAGCGTTGTCTGTAGTGGAAGCTTTCATGAAGAAACTAAACAAGAAATTTCCAAGGTAGGCCAACTGAATCAAATATTGAATTAAATCAGCAATTTATTCACTCTATGAGCTGCGTTTGGAATGGAATGCTACCATACTGAATAATACAGTTTATACAGCATACTGCCTGTGTAATAATTATATTCAATAATATATTTTATTGAAAATATATTAACCAGCATCAAAAGGGTATTTTTCTTTATTAATACTTTTATTCAGCAGGTGCACATTAAATTGATGAAGTCACAGTAAATACATTTAAATAATGCTACTTTCATTTCAAATAAATGCTGTTCTTTTATAAAAGATAAAATATGATATTCATATTTCATAATATTACTGTTTAACTGTATAAAATTTCAAAAATTTTAGTGACCCAAATTTTTGAACTGTAGTGTGAGCTATATTTTATTTTTATAGTATTTTATTATTTTTTAAATGTACATTTTAAATGTTATGCAGTATGTCTCTGATCATTTGGCATGCTGATCAAAATATTAGTTAATAGTATTTTCAGATTCGCCATCATAATGGAAATTAGTCATGCAGTATGCTCTAGTTCTATATAATATTGCATAAATACAGAAAATCTGTGCACAGTAAAAATGGTATGTAGTACTATGTACTGTATAGTATGGTATTATGCCATTCTGAACATTTTAATTAATCTCTGACATTAATTGGTACTGTATGTGTGTAGGCAGTTCTCTCTAGAGCGTATTGTGAACATTGAGAAGAAGCCTGATTATAATCGTGGCAGTAGATATCTACTGGAACTGGACTTGCAGGAGGCTTCAGGACGCCACCTGCGCCTGGTTCAGTACATCTATGTGAAAAGAACTGAAGATTTGGATTCCCACAAAAAACAAAAGGCTCAGGACGCAGAACTTAAAATTTGCAATCCGTATAGCTTCTACTGGAACCCGACTGCTACTGTCCACTTCATCGTCCCAGGTACCTCTCCCATATAGAGACAGATTTTCTGAAATTTTATTTAAGATGCTTTCTTACAAACCCTGGTGACAAAAACGACTTGTGCACGTTTCTGAGTAGACTGTGTGAAACATCTTCATAAGGCACTGTGCGTGTGTTTGTAGTGAAGAACCAGGCTCGTTGGGTGCAGCAGTTTATTTCAGACATGGAGGAGATGTACCGCACCACTGGAGATCAGAACTTCAACGTCATCATTACTGACTATGAAAGCACTGATATGAACATAGAACAAGCACTACAGAACTCTTATTTACCCAGGTACATTTACAAGTTTATAAATACACACCTAGTAGCGTAATCCTTCATGAGTTAGATTTCATGATCATATGGCACATTGTCATCTCATGCTTCTGTAGCTATCATATATCTTTCTTAACCTGTGGTAAAGTCACTTTACTACAGCTTCGTAAAACGAGACCCCACTTTGAGTTCCTTTCTATTGTGTATCCCGTTTCAGGTATCAGTACCTCAGGTTAAGTGGAAACTTTGAGAGATCGGCAGGACTGCAGGCAGGAATAGACCTCATTTCTGTAAGTTTAAGACAAAATCACACACCATGCTTACACAAAAAAAGGCTTAAATACTTGTTCAAAACATGGCAGGATCTTCAGTGAAAAAGTAGGCAGAACTAATGCAAGATGATGGATGTCACTCAGTTGCAGCTTATAAAGGTCTGTCTCTTTCTCAGGATGATCACAGCATTGTGTTTCTTTGTGATCTGCACATTCATTTCCCTCCTGGCTTCATCGACACTGTGAGAAAACACTGTGTGGAGAGACGCATGGCCTTTGCTCCGATAGTCATGAGACTGAACTGTGGCGCTACACCCCTGGAGCCTGATGGTACAGTTTTGCAAACACAAGATAACCTGATAACACCTTCATATACAACATAGGATTAGATTACTGTATATCAAAACATACACTACTGTTAAAAAGTTTGGGGTTCATAAGATTTTTTTCATGTTTTTGAAAGAAAGCTGAATTTTCAGCAGTCATTACCCCAGTCTTCAGTGTCACATGATCTTTCTGAAATCATTCTATTGGTGGTTTAGTGCTCGAGAAACATTTCTTATTGTTATCCATGTTGAAAACAGTTGTGCTGGTAATTTGCAGGTTATTGGGAGGTCAATGGCTTTGGTCTTCTGGGCATGTATAAATCAGACCTGGACTCCATTGGGGGCATGAACACCAAAGAATTCACTGACCGCTGGGGCGGAGAGGACTGGGAACTACTGGACAGGTCAGTCATGAGACAATACACTAATATTATACTAATAGAGTTAATACAAGTTAATTTTTTAAACATTAATCATTTACTAGCTTGATCTCAAAGTCAGTATAATTTTTTTATACTGTACAATCAAAATCAAATCAAAAAGAAAATCAAAGCCATAAATGTAAACAAGTTGTGTTCCAAGTTTTTCCATTAGATTCCAGCAAAGCTTTGCTGGTATACACAGCGGTAGGAATTTGTGATTTGCAGTACAGTATAATTTTTTTCTCTCAAACATTACAGACAGACACACACAATTTTTTAGTACACACATGCAAACCACACTCTGACATCCATACCAACACACTCACACAATTATAGTTGTACAATTTGCTCTAAAATACAGCAAAAACAGAAAGAACGAAAAAAGTGAGAATTGGCTTTATAGCCAAACCTGAGAAAATGGCACCACTTGGGAAAAAAATAGTAAAAATATACATTTTGAAGTCTTGCCAACTGAATGAAAGCCTGATAACAAAGGCTTCATCATTTTGTAGTTAAATGGCCCTGGGAATAATTTTTTTTTTTTTTTTAATTTTTTAAAAAGTTTCAGTGGGGACATTTTTGTCCTTAAGATACTGAGTTTAACTATTTTGTGTACCTAGGAAAATTGATTTATTAAAGGAAATGAGGGTGAAATATTTATTAGAATAAAAATTCTAATAAAAATACACACTTGTGCCAAAATTTATGCTATTGGCATTAAAACGGGCAAAATTATCAAAAAACAACAGAAATGTCCATAAGAACGCACAAGGGTTAATATTGGCTATTTATTGATTATTGTAATGTGAAAATAATTCAGCTTTTCATGATGACCAGAATTGTAATAACCCTAATGCTAAACAAACATTATGTGGTGTGTAAAGTGCTTTCTGTTTTCTGTGGTCTCAAGGATCCTTCAGGGTGGGCTGGAGGTGGAACGACTCTACCTGAGGAACTTCTTCCATCACTTTCACTCAAAGCGTGGAATGTGGAACCGCCAGCTGCGCAACACGTAAGCATGTCAACAGTCTCGCCGCTGCTGATCAGCGGTTACCACGGCACTTTAAACTTCAGGACATTCCAGATGTGTTCCAGATCACTGAATGTGAGGTGATCGTTTAAACACACAGAGACTCAGGACAAAGACGTCTGTGATGTTTGGGTTGAAGATGAGTTGTGTAACACTGTTGCATCCAGACCTCTCCGGATCATTTCCAAACTTGGAATGTTTCTCCAAAGCTAGCTGTGCTATCAAAAACTTTTAAAGGAACTGATACAAGTTATTGATGGCTTCAGCATCTCTTTGTTGTTGTTGTCACTTCCAGGTCAATAAAATGCCTTCAGTCACGTCTGGCTGAGTATTCTGTTCTGGCAGACAGAAATGTGACGTTCAATGAGATGTATATACTGAGAAAATGTGTATTTATTCAGGTAGGGAAGTGTCATGGGTGAGGGTTGACTTTGCACGTTGTTACATATGTTTTATGCTGTGTGACCACTTAGAAAGAATCAATGGCCAAAACCAAAGAGATGTGCAATATTCAGAGTCTGCTGGTCTAAGAAAGTCAATTCATTCAGGTTAGAAATGCTGTTCTGTTTTCAAGACAATCTCACAAAGCCCGTCAAGAACATCATATCATCCTCAAAATACAAAAGAAATTACATTTTGTTAAAAGAATAGTTTTTCAGTCATTTTCATAAAAATTAAGCACATTGTACTCCCAAATTCTCATTACTGTAATGCAGACAAATAGCCATATTAAATTCAAAGTATGCATATGTCATGGTAGCATTGGCCTTTATGCTGATTTAAAAATAAAAATGTCTTTATATTATTGTTACTGTAATACAATACATGAAAATTATTAGTATAGATATGATTAATTGTCATTTAACATATGGTCATAGTACCTTCATTCAAGGCTTAATTATCATTATGCAAAATGTAATTTATTTTGAAGGAGGGTATGAAATGACCTAGCCATGTTTTCTGTGATATTTGCCATTTTGTAGTGTAATGAAGGTCTTTTAAAGCTGAAAATGCTCTTTTTTTTTTGTACAAATGAAAGGGATTTTCCACTGATTCAACCCTGTACAGTATTACTTAAACAATCCTAATATTCATCAAACACACAATCAATTTCAGTTCTTTTCTATAGGGTTCTTTGGTTTGTTATGAGTTTGTACTCTAATGAATTCCATGCAAACATTTTCCCAGTGAAAACTGACATAAGACGTGCTCGCTCAAAAGTGCCTTCTGCTGTATGTAATTGGGAGGAAATCAGATGGATATATCTACTGTACGCTCTGTTTTGTGTAGGGATTCGGCGCTGTTTTCAGTGTGGTTTTTTTAACCCTTGTGGTTGGTTTATTTTTGGGGGGTTTTTTGTTAAAAAAAAGGATGTTGTATTGTAGATCTGACCTTTACATAGTGTGTTACTTAAAAATCAAGTTGTTTATTTATTTTTCCACATATTTTGTAAGCAGCAAAATGGAAATTACCTGTAATTCATTTATGCAGATCACCAGCAACCTTAAAATAAAATGTTTCTTCAGATTTCTTCAGTGTGTTTTATTTGTTATAATCAGTATCAGCATCAGCTGTTTTTTGAGCATTAATCAAATATATTAATTAGTTTACTGTCTGACTGCAGCATTACATAATGTCAATATAAACGTTTTGATGTTTATTATTCTCTTTATCTTCCGTCTGTTGGCATGTTAGCTTCATCATTGTTACGTAGGTTAATCCCTGTCTGTTGTGCCAGACTCCAGAAATAGCTGCTTGTAAATGTGCATCGTTGCTGTAATAACTAGACCAAAACCTCCAAGAACATTTCTCATTACTGCAGCAGGATTCTCAGTACTGCAAATATAAATGATTTGTTTAAAGGGGACCTATTATGCCCCTTTTTACAAGATGTAAAATAAGTCTCTGATGTCCCCAGAGCCTATATGTGAAGTTTTAGCTCAATATACCCCACAGATAAATTTGTACAGCTTGTTAAAATTGGCAGTTTTAGGGTATGAGCCAAAACGCGCTGTTTTGAGTATGTTGCTTTAAATGCGAGTGAGCTGATGCTCCTGGAGAAGAGGGCAGAGCTTCAAGAGCTCAAGCTGCATTAGCAGTGCTAGCCTTTGCAAATAAACATTCCACTATTAATACAAGCCTGTTATCTTTACAGAAAACTACTCGGTTTCAAAGTCAGTCATCTGATTATACTGTGCATAATAAATTTTCGTTTATGAATTACACAGACGGGAGCACGGCGCGATAAAAATAACAACATAGCTGGTCTCATGCTATCACAAACTTTATAAGTCCCACTTCTGATTATGAGATCGACAACTTCAAGCGATCGACTCGCATTGCTTTCATATGCAACTTTTAACTAACGTTACCACATTCCTATTCACGATCATTCTGGCAGCACTTGAAGGCAGCATCAGTGAAAACACAGAGTCAATGATAGCTTTAGCAATAAGCCTTACAGAGTGACAAGAAGCTCTTTCAGAAAGGCAATTTGGAAAACAAACACGTGATACTTACTTTGTCTGGAGCTGACGTTCACGCACGAAGCGTTGCTATTAATTCCTAAACATATAGGGGACGTTACCGATTTTTTCTGGGATATTTCCTTCGAAAATGAAATTTAACCACAGTGTCCTCGGCTCAGATGGGAGGAGATTATGGAGACTCCTATGTTCATAAGTGCATCCCAAAACACAACACAAAGCCTCTTTTGTGCTGACGTTGTATATAACTCCAGTAATGGCGGACCGCATCTTCTCTCTCAGGGCTGTGTTTATGCTAATGAGGCAGAGAGCGTCACAAATGGGCGGGACTTTTTCCCCTCAGTGACGTGCACAGAGGGAGAATCTGAAACAGCTCATTCTGAGAGACTGTTTATGATTTATTGGTTTTATAAAATAATGAGTTGGTGGATTTTTACCATTATAGGCTGGATGTTTTCACACACTGCGGCCACACAACTGTGTTCAAACAGCTTATAAAAGTGATTTTTGCATAATAGGTCCCCTTTAAAGTGGAAACAGGTACATTTCTTTTGGAAAAAATGAATTGCATTTCATGCTTGAACTGCTTTGAAGCTGCATACAATTTTCCACTGAACTTTGTGTGTTTTTCGACTCTGGAGCCCTCTACAGTCAAATCAAAGCATAAATAAACGTAGAAAATGTATCCGTGTGGCGTAGCTGACACAGAACATCGTACGCAGTTTGCGTCCAGCGAATACTCTCCAAAATGGTGCTACGCTGACACGAAGGAGACGAATTGTTGAATAAAGTAATTATTGTTATTTTCTTTGCATACAAAAAGTATTGTCGTCACTTCATAACATTCAGATTGAACCACTGATGGCAGATGGACAATTTTGACGATGTCTTTCATACTTTTCTGGGCCTTGACAGTGTTATTTACTTGGCAGTCAATGGGACAGTCACAAGCCTCCCGGTTTTCATCCAAAATACCTTAAATTGTGTTCTGAAGACGAACGAAGCCCTTGTCGCGAAATTTCGTTCCAAATATTCCCACTACTAGAGAAGACATTTGGAAAGAAACAAAAGCCATTTGCCTTATTAGAAGTCAGTGTACCATCAGAATGATTTTAAAACTGATAATTCAAGGTAAAAAAAACAAAAAAAACCTTGACCATGCATTTGCCATGCATTTGCTTTAAAGTGGACAAATATTGTCACTCACCCATTGTATTTGACAAGTCTCCATGTACAGCAGCAGTTATAAATTGTGGAGAATGTTTAAAATAGTTTTAAAAGGAAAGCTCACCACTTTAAATCAGACACTGAATTTAACATATATAGTGTTTTAAAACTGTATAATGACAAAAAATTAAAAATTCACCAAAATGTAATGTACATCTAAATATAGCACTTAAATGAGGGCCCTCCATCTGTTGCTATGAGCTTGTGAAGGGTTAAATTAAGAACAGGAGACTCTGGCTTCCCTCTATGCATGTTTAAATTCTACAAATGCCTTTTAATTTTATACGTAGGGCTATATTTAGCGAAGGCTCGCGTCTGTGCATTTATTTGGAGTTGTGTATACGTGCATCCTCAGGCCTTCAGTCAGCTGAGCTCAACACATTGTCGGTGCAAAGTACAAAGATAGAAACACTCATTATCTAACTCAATTGTTTAAACTTTGACATGTTTAGAGGAGGGCTGAAGTCTATTATCAGTGTTGTTTATACATTCAGAATGGAATATTATGTGTATTTCTAACTGCATAGTATTGAATAGATACAGCCTACATTAAAAATGTGTGTACACACCCCTACAGCGGGTAAAATAAGTATTGAACACGTCACCATTTTCCTCAGTAAATATATTTCTAAAGGTGCTGTTGACATGATATTTTCACCAGATGTTGGTAACAACCCAAGTAATCCATACATGCAAATAAAACAAAACAAAACAAATAAGTTCAGAAATTAAGTTATGTGTAATAAAATGGTATGACACAGAGAAAAAGTATTGAACTACTGAAATTTATTTAATACTTTTTACAAAAGACTTTGTTGGTAATGACAGCTTCAAGACGCCTCCTGTAGGAGAAACTAGTCGCATGCATTGATCAGGTGTGATTTTGGCCCATTCTTCCACACAAACAGTCTTCAAATCGTGAAAGGTTCTGTGAGCCTCTTCTATGAACTCAAGTCTTGGGTTCAAGTCAGGTGATTGGCTGGCCATTCTAGCAGCTTTATTTTCCTTGGCTGTGTTTGGGATCATTGTCTTGCTGAAATGTCCACTCTTGTTTCATCTTCATCATCCTGGTACTGTAGGTGTTGGGACTGAAGCAGCTAATATTAATTTCCACTGACAAGTGGCAGGATTGCTTTCTAATTACTGATAGATTTCAGCTGGTGTCTTGGCTTTCCATGCCTTTTTGCACCTACCTTTCTTATGTGTTCAATACTTTTTCCCTGTCATTCCATTTTATTACACATAACTTAACTTCTGAACTTATTTGTTTTATTTTCTTGCAGTCAAATCATAAAAAAATTGTCAAGAAAAAGGTATTGCTGACTATTTGCATACTGTCCATAATACACACTTTGTACTGCAGAAATATTAAGAGTACCATGGAAGTTTCATCATGCTATTTTGAGGTGATAAACTATTCTTTCTCCACTGCAGTACATCCACACCATCGTTCATACAGCGTGTCTGCCAAACCGGACTGCATTACTCGTCTATACCTCGTCTCTTTTGTCACCCTCAGACAGGTGTTGACCTAAAAAATCACTGCCGGAGACACTGACTTCTCTTGTCCTTGAGCACAAACACACAGTCAGTCACACAGTGTGAAGAATCTGAATGAGTCAGTTGTCATCTGTTAGTGGTGAACGTGACCTCACCACCCTGATATGTAAGAGGAACCCAAACTGTCAATCACACAAGGTTGTGGAGTTCTCTCCATCCAGTGTGTGTTAAAAATATCACGACAGTCTATTGTTATAATATATCACACAATTTTAGCACAATCAAAATTTTATTAACCTTGAATGGGCAAATAGCATACACTGAAGTAACATTAAACATTTCCATATTCATATAGGCCTAGTTAGAAGCTTTCTTTTGATTTGTATTTGTAATATTGCATATTGTTTATTTTTTACTGGTGACTCGTTTCAGGTAATTTTCTTCATTTTGATTTTACACGTCACTAATAACAAATGCACACGCATACATATACACAATTATACACACTCTTATATACAATCCTATTACTGTCCTCCACCAGCAGCATCAAACATCTTCTTCCTGCCCTCCATACCAGACATGGCCTCGACGTTCTTACGCCAGTCGCCCACCTCCGACGACATAACCTGACAAAACAGAAATCAAGTGTGCAGTTACTGATACAAACTGCAAATATGTTTCCTTTATTCTCTTGAATCTCTAAAAACCTGTCAAAGATGATTTATAGGAAAATTAAAACATTTTGCAGCAAATGGGAATATTTGGCCCAATTCTCCATAATGTAATGCAAAAATTATATTATATTATATTTAAAGTAATGATAATCACCTTTCAGAATAACAGGAATTAAAGAAAAGAGTGAAATATCTAAAATGGATGCATTAGATTTAAGAGGGACAATGAGCTTCTACATATAAAATATTTTGCATTAAATATATATATATATATATTCATATGGATTTTCCACCATGGGATAAAAAAATAATAAAAAGGTAATTTTGACTTTTTATCTCAATTCTGACTTTAAAAACTCAGAAATCTGACTTTTCTCACAATTCTAAGTTCATATCTCGCACATCTTTACTTTTTCTCAGAATTCTGAGTTTTATTATATCTCGTATAAGGGTAATTGTGACATCTCACAATTCAGACTTTTTTTTAACAACTGATTTTATTTCTCACAATTATGATTATATCTCGCAATTGTTTTTGTTTCTTAGAATTTCAAGAAAAATCTGAATTTTGAGATAATAAGAGCAATTTTTTTTCTATACCATGGGGGAATCAAGCTTCCATAGTAATGGAACAAAAACCTCACATTTTGGTGAGATAAACACATTGCTTGCAGGTGTACCTTCTCTTGTTTAATGTCTTCTTTCTTCACAGATTTGAGGTTGGCTCTGAGATCCATGGAGCCCTTGTGTTTGGAGCCCAGCAGCGCTCTCATCATCTCATCCGCAGACACACGCACCTTCCTCAGGGCAGGTTTCTTAAACTTCCCTCCTAAATCTTGCACCTTCAGCTTCAGCTCATGGATCTTTTACAGACACAGACACTGTGTTCATTACAGAAACGGTCATCTGTTATTAGTGCAAGTTTAGGAAAGGTAGATTTTATTTACTCACATCTTTGTTGTTTTTATTCACTTTGGCCTCAAAGTCGTATCTCTCCTCATCCACTACGTCAATTTTGGCATGGAGTTGCCGACACAGTTTCTGGACACATACAGAATTATAATTACAAAATGACTAGTATTACTATTTAACATGATTTCATGATTTAAGTCATCAAATCACTAAAATAACACAAATGGAAATATATTAAGTAAATATATAATAAACATTATAATTATTAAAATTTCCTAAAAATATAGAAAGAAAAACATAATTTGAACTCACTTGCTTTTTACATGTTGGTCAGTGTCTGTGTATGTTAATGAAGTTGTGTTTCACTAACCTGCAACTCATCCATTGAGAGACCAGTTATCTGAAGAGGCGGAAGGTTCTCGCTCAGATATTTCACCTTCTCCTCATCACGACTGAGATTCTCCTGTTCCAAATCCTCCATGGCTCTTTGGAGCAAAAGGATCTGAGAAAACAGAATGTACTGTAAATAGGCATTCTGTAGGTTTAAACAGCAACACATACATACTGGCTCTCAGTTAATGTACCACATGCACATTTACTGAGATCTCAAAGTATAGAAAACACACACACACCACTATCATACCTTCAGGGAGAGTTTTCGAGATGCAGAAATCTTAGACTTCGGCTAAAAAAAATTAAAACAAGTTTAATCCTATATATTCTGTCATTCAACAATGTAGAGATAAATATCGTAATCACAATATACTGTTGCATACCTTGGCTTGCCCTCGAGGGGCCAATGGAGTAGGAGGCTATTTATGATATACAAAAATTAAAGTAAAAATTTGAATAAAAATACACAGTATAAATCACATTATCCTTATCGGAAAATTATTGTATAATGTTATTAAAACTTTTATCCCTTTAACTAATTATTGCTCTAATTTTAGTCTTAAAAGTTGCATATACTGTAGACTATTTACTTACATTGCTGCAGATTTTATGTTTATTGGTGGTTGCAAAGAGAAAAGAGAAGAAAATATTATCAGATAAAGAAATATACAAAGATGTTTGTTCAGGCAATGTTCACAAAAAATAAAATAATGCATAAAACACTTACTCGTCCGCCATTGTGAAACCTGTAAAATCAAATAGGTAAAAACAAAATAAAAAGAAACAATTATGAATAGTTGCAATCACAATACTAAACTAAATAAATCTCTTGATCTGCATTGAGAGCTAGCTGACACAGAGACGTGTGTTACCTGAGGTGTTGCCCGTGAGTCAAGACAGCTTCTGAAAGCACAAAGGACAGAGACAATTGTTTTTATGTGTGACAGGCAGCAGCTTTGTAATTTTAGCTCACAGAGACAGGAATGAGAATGAATGGGCAGCTGTCCTCAACATATCAGAGACTGTGTGTGTGTGTGTGTGTGTGTCCTACACCACAAGGACAAAGCAATTCAAAGCCTAATACAGTAAATGCCTCAAAATACATTTTAATATGCATCTCAAATGCAATATAGCAGACAAGGCACATCCTATAATGGGAAATTGTGAAATCAAACAGGTGAGTATAACAAAAGCACCATCAGCTAAAAATGACAGCCAGACTCATCTGTAAATTACAGGACACGCCGGGTCATTAAGTCTTCACCTCTTTAGAGCAAATATATTACAGTCAAATAACAAGACATTGCATAAAGGAAACATTTCCGTCCATTAGTCATAGGTCAGAACAATCAGCACCTGCTCACCCTCACATGTTCACAAGCAAACCTCACTTCCATAAATACCCATTCTAATGACCATTTGCCCACCAACCCAGGACCTAAAATATTGTTTTAAATACATATTGTACTTTAAAGCATTGGCTCACCCAAAAATGAAAATATGCTGAAACTTTAATCTCAGGACCTGTTTGTTCATCAGAACAGATTTGGAGAAATGTCATTACATCACTTGCTCACTAATGGATCCTCTGCAGTGAATGGGTGCCGTCAGAATGAGAGACCAAACAGTTGATAAAAACATCATAATAATCCATAAGTAATCCACACCACTCCAGTCCATCAGTTACCATCTTGTGAAGCGAAAATCTGCTTGTTTGTAAGAAACAAGCCCATTATTAAGGCATTTTTACTTTAAACCATTGCTTGTGGCCAAAATACGAGTTCATAATCCTTTAGTAAAAAAAAAAAAAAACATCCCCTGTTGTCCTCTCACATCAAAGTCATATTGTCTTTGAGAACTGCTTTATAGCTGAAATTGTATTTGTTTCATAACTGTACATCAATACAGTTATTTTCTTGTTTATTGCCGTGTCTTGACTTGGCTAAATCCTTGACTCTTGATTGTTTTGAATAAAAAAGCTGCTGTAAGGACCATTTGGACTGTTATACATTTTCATCTATTATCAGGTCATGAGATCTCACAAAACTTGTACATGCAGGTTATTTGTTTACCAAAAAGTCCTTTAGGATTCATTGAGGAAGAACTTTGTGGTGTATGATCTATTTATTCAGTAACCTTTCCATACGGAGAGCTGAGGCACATCTGCTTCCCAGGCCATGTATTGCTCTGCTGCTTCACCTGTCCATCTGGCACTGACTGACAGAATCTACAGACCAACAATTTCAGCAGCTTGGGGTGTCAGGAATATCTCTCATGCATCCCCCTTGCATTTGTGATCCAATATTAGCGCATTTCCACCTAAGGCAGCTCAATGAGGTGAAAACCCCTCCGATCCGAGGGGTCATTTAAAATTAAGCCGATATTTACGAGATATCGAATTGATCCTTAGAACAGAAGCACATAAACCTGCTACTTATCCTGCTAACACACACATACAAACTGCTTACACACAAATGATGCCACTCATACATATCCATACAAAAATAGTCTTTGATGACAATAAGTCAGGTGTGGAGTTTATGTAACGTGATGCCTGCTTATGTAAGGGTTAATGTTAGACACAAACTGGGTCATTTCTGTAATGCAGTAGGCCTAAAGGCCCATTCACACCAAGAATGATAACTATAAAGATAACCATAATGAAAACTATATTAGCTTCCCTGCCAACAGATGAAAACATCCTGTTTATTATAAGCATGCACTGCAGTTTTGTCACTTGCTGTTTTAAATGCTTGAGCTCTTTAAAACAGGATGGATTCTGATTGGCTGTCAATGTATCATTCATAAGATGGAAAAAAAATCTGAATGTGAATTCTTTGGTGATTTTATTTTTAAAAAAATAAGCTGCATGGGGCCAATCTGCGAACAATGAGATGAACCCAGATATATTTTACATATATTAATTACTTGTATACTTTTATTTATTGTCTTAGAATTATGCAGAGGTCATGTTTTCATGTCTAATACTGCTGTGTTTTTACATGAACAAGGTGACTGCGCTTATGCAGATACATCATTTTTTTACAGTAGTTTTTTATTTGATGATACCAGTTTTTGTAATGAATCATCCAAGATGTTATGTTTTAAAATGTGAGGCAAACCAACTAATATTACAAAACATTGACAGATTAATAAAATCTGTTGCTAACAGAGGTGTTTATTCAGTAGTTTATGGTCCAATTAATAATAATAATTTATTATTATATATATATATATATATTGGTGCTGTTAAACGATTAATCGTGATTAATCAAATCCAAAATAAAAGTTTTTGTTTGCATAATATGTGTGTGTTCTGTGTATATTTATTATGTATATATAAATACACACACACATACAGTATATATTTTGAAAATATTTACATGTCTATATTTATATTCATATAATTTATATTATAAATACATATTTAATATATAAAAATAGCATATTTTTCTGAAATATATACATGCATGTGTGTGTATTTATATATACATAATAAATATACACATACATATACTAAAACTTTTATTTTGGATGTGATTAATCGTGATTAATCATTTGACAGCACTAATATATATATATATATATTTTTTTTTATTATTATTATTTTTTTTTTTATTAAAAAAGTACTGTTTAATACTTTTTCCAAAGTATTGAGCTATATTTATATTCACATATTACATGAATGTGTGTATTTATATATACATAATAAATATACCACTTAAAAACTTTTATTTTGTATTAATCGTGTTTATTTGACACATGCTGTTTAATACTTTTTCCAAAGTATTGAGCTACACATATTTGAATGACCCACTTAAAAGTATGTGTTTACACATGCTACACAGGATAGCAGTGGATCACCCAGTGGGGTAGCAGTGTGTAATAATAGTAGATTAATAACAGGCCTGGCTGCACCATCCACTGGTTTATTTGGCTCTAAATACAATGAGATTAGTCGTTAAGACTCTGACTTTTAATCCTCAACACTTGGGAAAAATTCAGCGCTAATTTGTGCAGTTATTTTATTAAGATTTAAGATGGATATTATATAATGGCCAAAACTTTGGATGAAAGTGAAAAATATAATATAAAAAAATAAGCACGCATCTGGCCCAAAAACACACGTGACCCGGATGTACTCTGACGTTCTCGCCCCTCCCACCTGCGCGAGCGATGCGCCTGATCCTGCTCGAGTCGTTACATCTGACGGGCGAATTTGTTTTTAAAATTAGCCTTATAAACATCAAATTTTTGATATGATTGCGATCAAAATGGCTCGCAGAATCGACGATGCACCTTCCTGAGATCTAATTATGACAGAAGAAGCGTTTTAATCGGCGCGAGGATCGATGGAGAGCCTTTAATGCCAGATTGAACCGCGAAGGTGAAACTCTGGTGAGCTGACAGGATCAAAAACAGTTTATAACTAAATCATTAAATGAATACGCCTTTGTGTCTAATATAATACTGCTGTGATGTACAAACAATGTGAATGCAGCTAAACTGCTTACTGCCTGATCCATACAGAGATATGCATGTAACTTATATTCAGTATATAAGGATTATTGTCGAATTACTTATTTGATGAATGGTTTTGGTGTTCTAGTGTAATATAATACTTAGGTGATTTTGTTTTTTTTTAAAAACCGAGTGGTAAGTTACCAATCTGCTAACCACAAGGTGAACCCAGAGATATTATACATAATTAAATTACTTGTAACGTTACATTCATTATTGTATCAACATTATGCAAATATAATGTTTTCATGTCTAATAGTGCTGTGGTTTTAGGTGAACAAGATGATTGCAATAATGCAGATATATGCATTCATTATGTGTAATTTAATTGGTTATTTTGGCGAATGTGTGGGAAATGAATAAAACATTATTTTTTTAACCTTACTCTTATGTAACGTTACCTGTATTTTATAGTTAGAAAGGTTTGACTAAATATTTTAAATAAATATTTTAAAAGCTAATCTAAAAATGTAAATTCTATTGATATGTATTTCTATTGAACATACTATGTTAATATATACTAATTATATAGAGCTAATTATTTATGTGAGTGTGTGTTTATTTTATATAAGGCTTTCTGTCTGCATCTGTAGTCTCTGGCTCTTCTGTCCACCCTCCAATCTGTCAAAGGTACCTGTTGTGATCACCTGTTTCAAACATCCCTGTCAGTATATGGATGTGGGTCAGGTTGCTTAGTGGCTGTTTTTTTTCTGCCTCCATTCAATGTGCCAACTGTTTGTTTGTGTTTATGTATGTTTGAATAGATTAATAATGCCTGGGAGGTTAAAGGCGAAGATTGTTGCCGGGCGGCACCTGCCCGTCATGGACCGTGCCAGTGATCTCACAGACGCCTTTGTGGAGGTCAGTCAAGCATCATTCTGTTAATGAAGTCACTTTGCTATGCACATTAGATTAAAATGCTGTCTAAGTTGGATATCGCTTGTTTTATCATAGAGCAGCACTTATGAAGTTTCATTCCACAGGTAAAGTTTGGAAACACAACGTTTAAAACAGATGTGTACCCCAAATCGCTGAATCCTCAGTGGAATTCAGAGTGGTTCAAATTCGAGGTAAGGTCATTCTAATTGTCCTGCTTTAGGTTGGATTTTTGTAGAGTCTATTCCCTATGTTTATCTTTCCTTTACCCCTTAGGTGGATGATGAGGATTTGCAGGATGAGCCGTTGCAGATAACTGTTCTTGACCATGACACATACAGCGCTAATGATGCCATAGGAAAGGTGTACATCGACATTGATCCACTGCTCTGCAGTGAAGCTGCTACTGTCATCGCTGGCTGGCTCCCCATCTATGACACTATCCACGGTGGGTATCCGCAAGCAAATTTAGCCTATAATATTAAGGAGTTCTGACTTGTTTTGTTCTAATGATATGCTTGTGTTCAGGTATAAGAGGGGAAATCAATGTGCTGGTGAAGGTGGATCTCTTCAATGACCTGAACCGCTTTAGACAGTCTTCATGTGGGGTTAAATTCTTCTGTAGTAAGTATCTAGATCATCTGCTTCCATTTCTTCCTGTACTTCTTTTCTTTATCCCCTCTGACGATCTGTTTCCTCCACTTTCTGCCCTGCTCTGCTCTACTTCCTGTCTTTATTTAGTCATTCTCAGTGAATTTTCACTCACTGTCTGGTTCTGTCTCTATTGCTCTTCAGCAACCTCTATTCCCCGATGTTACCGGGCCATTATGGTACATGGCTTTGTGGAAGAGCTTGTGGTAAATGAGGATCCAGAGTACCAGTGGATCGACCGTATCAGAACCCCTCGAGCTTCAAATGAGGCCAGACAGAGACTCATCTTTCTCATGTCAGGTACTAAAACACAAACAGTGTGAATGAAAGACTGAAAGTCTATGTAGAAGATATGCATATTTTCAAATTTTTGGATATGTTGCTAGAGGTGCTAGTGTTTTTTATGGAATTGATCGCATGATAACTGCAGGGCTGCTAGTTCAGTGGTTGGTTACCAATTTATACTGACTAATTGGCATATATAAACAATACTTTTATTTAGCAAGGATGCGTTAAATTGATCAGAAGTGAAAGTAAAGACTTCCAGTGTTAAAAAAAATAAATTTCAGATAAATGCCGTTCTTTTACCTACCTAGATTTAGGACTTTTGGAAAGCACAATATAGGCCTATTGATCTACTCTGACTAAGTGTGCTTTAAGTTGCTTTGGATAAGATCATCTGCTAAAAGATGACTTACTAGAAGACTTTCTGTGTCTCTGGAGACGTATGCATGTGCAATCTGAGACACTCCTGTCAATATTTTCTTGGCTCATGTGGTGTTTGACTAAATGCATTTGTGTTTCTGATGTAGGTGAATTGCAGAGGAAGATTGGTCTGAAGGTGCTGGAGATGGGAGGGAATGCAGCGGTGGGGTACCTACAGTGTTTTGACCTGGAAGGAGAGTCAGGCCTTGTGGTTCGTGCCATCGGGACAGCCTGCACACTTGAGAAAATCAGCACACTCCCTGCCACAGCCACACACCCCAGCAACTCCTCTCCTTCAAAAGACATGAAAGAGTGAGTGTCATTTATGCACACATGAAGCACCTGTGCTCCAAATCAAGGATAAAATGTCAGTGTGTATGTGCATGTCAGCATCGTTTTTAATGAGATTTGGAAATTGCTGTTTTTTTCTTACAGCTATCCTAGTTCATATGCAGTACATTAGATTAGATTTTTTTAAACTGAAAATAAGAATTAATTTTTTATTAAAAATGAAAGTATGATATATGGGCTATTATTATAGAAATCACAATGATTCCATTGAATTTTAATGAAAGTAAAAATAGAGGCTCTTAGTTTTGAATTTTAAGTCACTGCTCAAAAAAATTGAGGTTCGGTAACATTTTTGTAGAAGTATTTTATACTTATCAAGGTTGCATTTATTTAATCAAAAATACAGTAAAAAGATTAACGTTGTGAAATATTATTACAATTTAAAGTAACCATTTTCTATCTTAATATAGTTTACATTTAATTTATTCCTGTGATGCCGATTTGGTGCTAAAAAAACATTTAATTAATATCAATGTTGAAAACAGTTTTGCTGCAGAATTCTTTGATGAATAGAAAGTTCAAAAGAACAGAACGATGATAGTGTATCATGTTTTAGATTTTCATCTATTTTAAGCAGACATTTTTATTCATGGCAATGTGTTATTTTAATAATTTCTTAAAATGATCTAACATTCCTTTGGTTTTATTAAACAGGTGTTAATGCAACCTAAAAAAGAAGAAAATGCTCTACAATTACTCTGTTTTCTGCTTATATTCGTAAATGAGTATGAGGGTGTGTGCGTGTATTTGTTTTATGAGTTGCTGTTTTATAAGTTCTACAGAAATGCATTCTCAACACACAAACATACCACACCTCAATCTTGTTCTTCCCTGCATGTCCTCTATATCCCTCCTGCTCTTACTGTCTTTTTCTTTGGCTTTCCTGCATGCTGCATCTCTCCTGCACCAGCATGTGTTTGCGTTAGGTGGTTTAAAGTTGAATTGCTGTTCAGTTGTGCATTTCCAGACAAGGCGTTTTTTGCATCTGGACTGCTGCCTTGAGTCTGTTGTAATTTGTCTTTGTGCTGTCTCGTCCCGTGCCCTCTTGAAAGCTAAGAATGTTTGAACGGCTTTGACCTGCCTAACTAGACAGCATTTTTGGCGCTGTCTAGTTAGTCAGCTCACTAGGTTGTGAGACACAGCCAAAAAGGACGTTTCCTGCCGTGGGTTCTCTATGTGGTCTGCCTTGGGTGTGTGCATGTTTCTGTATGTCATTGTTATATGTGTGTTTGTGTTCTCTGTGACTGTACAGTACACTGTGTGTGTGCGTGTGTGTTTAAATGTATGAAATATGTGTGTAGCTCTCCACAGGCTGCTCCTTCCACTCTCGGATGTCGTTCCACACACAGCAGTCCAGTTCACAGTGCGAGCAGTCGTCTTTCTCAGGGCTTCTCCGTTTCCGTGCCAACACTGCTGTTCGCCGGTATGAAACCCAGACACAGGAGCTCAGAAGCCCCCAGAGCCAGGCAGTGTAGGCAGGTACCCCACGACCCCCATGACCCCGTCACGACCCTGCCACGGACCTGTCACCCCGTTCTTCATTGGCAGACAGCTATGACATCACCAGCCCCCCTCCCCTTCAGCTGCCAAAGCAACCTCGTTTACAGCTTAAAAATGCCTCTGACCAATCAGTAAACTGCATTCAGCTGTCACTCACAGAGTATATCCAATCAGAGGTGTCGGTTGGCTTCTGTGTTTTTAAGTTGTGCGTGTACGTACCTTTTGATTTTTCTTTTTTTAGGCAGGGTTGTTGAATTTGACATTTTTTGGCCTTGTGAAGGCATTAGTCGACCCTTGTTATCAAAGCGTTGTGCTTTGGTTGGCTGAAACACGCTTCTTGCTCATCTCATTTGTGTCCTGTCACTTTTTTTGGTTTTCACAGTGTTTGATTTTTTTTTTCTCCATTTTTTTATTTTTTTTTTGTCCCTGCCCGCTACTATAAAGCGCTTTGCTGTCTCTTCTTGACATCATCACATGCCCTACCCTTTCAGCAGTAAGCAGTCAACACTCTTTGTTTTTTCTTTCTTGCTCACAATCTCTTCATCCACGTCACACACACACACACAAACATGCACACGCTCAAACACACACACGGGCACTGTCCTCATGTATGACCCTGTGAGTCCGTGTGTGTTGATGGAGTATGTTCCTCCTTGCTCTGACAGGCCAGGGTTTGGGGAGGAGGCCCCAGGCGTCCCGTTATCCTCAGGACCCCCCACCCCTCTGAGAGCACAAACCTTCTCCTCCTTCTCCCCCTCCAAGTCCTACAGTCGCCAGTCCTCCTCCTCTGACACCGAGCTCAGCCTAACCCCCAAAACCGGTAAGATACCCGACCCCACCTGACCTCTGGCACTCTGCCAGGCTCTCTCTCTCTCTCTCTATGGGCCTTGATTTTAATCAATATCAGCTAGGGGTGTGCGATATATATCGTCTGCGATAATATCGGAATTGTTGTTTTAACGATGTGCAATTTGACAATATCGAGTATTTTGCAAAAAACAAAACAAAACACCTACGGAGTGAACGCATACATTAGCCTACGTGGTGATGAAGCGGGTTAAACAGTGCACGTGTGCATTTAGAGCGAGTTCTTTCACTGCATGATTCAGTCTATTAAAATGCATTAAGAATGATCGCAAAATTCAAGATATGGGGGGAGAAAATGTATATATTTACATTTCATGCCGTTTATTCTTCAAAAATAAGCAGGATTACAAATGTGATATTGATTTTATACAACAGTTCAATAAACAATAAGTTGATATTAAGATACTTACGTTTTAGACACCATATTGCCTGTTTTTGCTCCATTTCGCCGAGAAAAAATAATTCCAAACAGCTACAGCACTGTTTTGCATCTCTGAGCAACATGACAGTGCTTCGTTCCTGAATGAATCAACCGTTAAATGATTCGGTTCAGTCGCAATGACTCACTTATTAACAGTGACTTTCTGCCACCTACTGGTGGTTTTAATTTCACATTTAAAGTCTATTTTCATTTTTAAAATAATTTTAAATATCAGTATTCAATGTTTTATGTTTAAAATGTCGAAAAATTATACATTTATAACTGGTTAAAGCACTCCATGCCCCTCTGAGCTGCATTAAACAGTGTGTAAATACATCTAAATGCCACTTCAGATGCAACTTCTGCAAAGATTCATTTTGATGATACTGGTTTCATTTGTTTGGTAAAAGCCTAAATGTGTGTTATCTTAATTGACTGATTAAATGTAACAATTTGACTCAAAAGATGTACACTTTTAGGAAAAAAATTGCTTTATTAAAGGTAAAAATCAATTTAAACTTAAATGAAAAGATTAATTAATCACTGATGTGAACTGACCACACAGAATATGAAGAATATCAAAAACTGCAGCTGTCCACGGTAGTCAGATATCAGCACAATAACACACTCTGTAAAATATCGTGTAATTATCGTTATCGAAAAAATCCCAAAAAATATCGAGATATTATTTTTTTTCTATATCGCTCACACCTAATTTCAGCACACTGCCCCAGTGTCAAGGCTGAGAGGCAGAGGGTCTAGGGCACAGTGTCTCTGTTTATTTTGGCGTAGTTTTTTGTTTAATTCATTTATGTTAGTTGTGTTGTCCTTCCATTATTACTTTATCTGTTTGTGTGAGATGTTTATTTTTATTTTTACTCAAGCCTGTGATCTCGTATTTTGTGCATTTGGAATCTGTGAAGAAAGTGAACTCTACCATGCCTTCCATAGGTGAATCAGCCCCTTCTAAAGGACATAAGTTCTTTAGAAGGGCCTGATTCTAAAGAATTTTAGTTCTGTTTTTTCATTTTTAATTTCATGCATGTTTGCCTTTTATTTTTCATTATCTTTCCAGGGATGCAAACTGCTTAGTTTTATTCAAAATCCTCAATGTGTTATAAAATAGGTCACTTATTCTGTTTCATCCTGAACCAAGGAGCATTTTTCACTGCAAGGTTAAATTATTAATTGGATAGTTCACCCAAAAATGGAAATTCTGTCATTATTTACCCTCGTTCATGTTGTTTTAAACCTGTATGACTTTATTTTTCTTCTATGGAACATACAAAATTATATTTTGAGAACTGTCTGAGTGTTTTTGTTCATACAATGGAAGTCGATGGGGTTCAGTGTTGTTTAGCTCCCAACATTCTTCAAAATGTCGTCTTGGTGTTCTTCAGAATAACTTTGTGTTCCACAGAAGAAGTCATGCAGGTTTGGAATGACATGAGGGTGAGTAAACAATGGCAGAATTGTAATTTTCTCTGAAGAGGTATTTTTGTGAAGTGAAGTTTAATATTTATCTGGAGTCTTTGCTTTTGCTAGCACAGATAGTCTGCATAAATGCATGTGCTGTGTACTTGAAAAGCAAATATAAAGTGTGGCTTTTCCTTGAAGACACTCCGATTTACAGAAACCATATGATCAAACTTTGTTCAGCACTGTCAGTTTTCTGCTTTCCATTGTTACAGTGACTTTAAAGATAATGTGCACAAGAAACACGGTATAATGTATAAAACTGAAACATTTCAGTTTTATATTTGATCTTTATCCCTTTCTCTCTCCCTCCTGTATTATACACCCTACATGTAATTTACACCACCCAAACATCATTTTAATTGATGAAATGTTACTGTCCTAGTTCAGCTTATATTTGTTTTCATGTGAAAAATAGCAAGAAACCCTATTTTACCTTTTCTACATTTTTTAAATCAAAATCAAAAAGGGACCCCAGAGGGATAATCCACCCAAAAATTAAAATGCTGTCATATACGTATATTTTTTTATTATTTTTCCATACAGCAACATGTTCATAGTGACCATGTCTGTCAAGCTAAAAAAAAAAAGTCACCATAAAGCACAATTTTTGTAGTCCGTATGACTTGTGGCCAATATTCTGAAGTCATAAGGTTTTTTATCAGGAGAAGCCTGCTGGGAATAAAACGCTTGGAAAACCATTTTATTTACCTCTCATCAGTTTGCATCCCTGTCTGTTGTGTAGTTCAGTCACCCCTTATTTTTTCTCATATGATGTCTTCATACCTGTCCTCCCCAAACTTCTCTCTCATTCTTTCTCTGTCAGTGGGGATATTTCTGTGTCCCAGTACTCCCGCCCTTGAATCTGAATCATCTCCCCTCCCCTCTGCCCATCTGGCCCGTCATTTACGGCCAGGGATGGCCTCAAGGAGTACAACTCCTCCCCCACTCCATGTCAGCCAATCAGACACAGCCATGCTGAGAAAGAGCGTGTCTTTCAGTGAGGAACTGCTGCTGGCGGCCTCTGGTAGGATACACCCACTGCTGTCCCCATGACCTTTGATCCTTGGTGCAGTGACTGCATCCGGTGTGACCACACCAACCCCTGTGCTGCCCCCTGGCAGAATATCATGCCCGTCGCAGAATAAATCGTACTAACAAATGGATTTTTTTTCTCATTTGTCCACACACATCTTTCGGCAAATGCACTCTGAGTGCACGTTATGATAGAGCGGTGTGGTTTAATGTCTTCTAAGCTCTCTGATTTAACAAAACCCCACTTGCATGCGTTTTTTTCAGCCTGACTGAAGGTTAGTTTTTTCTGCCAGTGGAAGAAGAAACTAGAAAAAACAAAGCAGCGACCCTCTGTTGTCTCTTATTGGCTGGTTCCAAAAATCCAATTTCCTAGTTCCTGGGCTCTGAGCTTATGTGTCTGAAATTGTATATTAATTGTGTTTTAATCTGTGAAATTGTAAACGTGAAGTTACCCAGCTAGTGAATGAGTAGAGCACATTTTCTTGCCACGATAAATGTTATTTCTTAAAAGTATCTGAATGTTTAATGTTTCCATACATGCATTACTTTAATGGTTTATTCAACTAATGCCATTATTACATTTTTAAACTGGATGTGAAAATATCCAATTCGAGTTGATATATGTAATACAATATAAAGACACTGTCTTTATATTAGACTGCTGCTCTACCTAAAGTGTAGAAAATAACTTGTTGGCTAAAACGGCTATGTCCACCAAATTAATTACACTGTTGTTCAAAAGTTTCAGGTCAATAAGATGACAGTAAAGACATTTATAACGTTACAGAAGGTTTATATTTCAAATGCTGTGTTTTTAACGTATGAAAGAATCCTGAAAAAAGTATCAAGGTATCCAAAAAATACTACGCAGAACAACTGTTTTCAACATTGATAATAATAAATGTTTCTTGAGCATAAAATCAGCATATTATAATATGTTCTGAAGAATAGTGTGACACTGAAGACTACAGTAATGGCTGCTAAATTTGTAATCATATTTTACAATATAACTGTTTGTAAGTAAATGCAGCCTTGGTGAGCATAAGAGATTTCTTTTAAAAAAAAATCTTACTGAACTTTTGAACAATAGTGTATATTAACCATTTTTACATGCACATAATTGACTATTAAGGTATTCTGGTGAAGCCTTTATTTCCAAAACAGGTCATATTTGCTCCATAGGTATTGGAATATTCCTGCATGCATATTTGTTTCCTACTTTTGACAACAGCACACAAGAGCACAATAAATAACTAAATGTAGCCTTGAAGCTTTTCTCTATATCAATTTCCTTTTCACTCCAAAAAATCACTGAAAAGTTTATAAATGAGTGATCTGTTTACATGTCAATAAATTCATATTAATGTTCAAGTTGCCAAAATCTTAATAAAGTCATTATATAGGCTTAATTGGGTAAACGCGTCATTTTTATTAATAGTTTTGATTATTCTTGTGAATGTAAATGCAGCCATGGGCACTTAGAAGAGGTGAATGTATGATTGCATGGGCTATTGTAACATTGTGCACTGAGTTGTTTAGAAGTGATGTGTTGTTTACAGTCTTTAATTTCCCCAAATTTCTCTCTTCTCCATCATGAACAGGAATGGGAAGTGGCGGCAGTGCAGGGAAGGAGGCGGGGCCTCTTAAAGCTCTTCTGAGGCAGCAGACCCAATCAGCACTGGAGCAAAGAGTAAGAAAAAGACAGATTCACATGCATTTATATATTCACAATATATTTATATATTCAGTTTATGCACAAAAGTGGAACTGGTGATTATAAGAATGATGTTTCTCCACTCTGTCATTCTCTCACTGGATTTCAGGGGGTTTCATCATCCTCTGAAGCGTTTGTTAGAACAGGGGTATGTCTGGAGAGGGCATGCCGAATGTTTTCTGATTGTAGAATCTTTCATGTTTCCCAAACTCCTCCCTGTTTGAGAACTTTGAACTGGAAGACCCGCAGCTCTTCTACTGTCCTAATGACAGTCCTTCATTATCAAACCAATGACACATCAGTATTGTGACTATTGGTTTGGGGGTCATGTGGTTATGCACCCATTTCCATTGAGAATATTCTAGAAACTTTGAGAAAGCTGCTAGGAAGCTCTCATGTCTACCTGTATGTCAGAGTTTTGCTGTGAACTTGGTCCAGGGGTAAAATGTCTTGTAAATAAAGAAATTAATGTAAATGAAAAACCAGAGATCTTGAAGTCTGTGTCTTCATACTTATATGGTTGAGAAATAAACATGTACTGGTAACAATTTTGTTGAGGCTTTTAATCAGGACTTCATGCATATTTGTTATGTATTTGCATGCAGTATATCAGAATGGTAAGTTATAAGTAAAGGAGCCTATTTTTGATTTTATGAGCATCTTATTACCACTTGTTAAGCCACTTACATCTACTGGTAAGTCCTGATGTATTGCACTTAACAGAGTTGTTACCCAGTAAAAAAGCCTGTCTCCTACAGTGTCTGAGTCTGTATCTCTGCATGAGTCTTGTTGTGATTGCTAAATATTGACAATGTAATGGCATGACCCACAGGTTTCAATTTCTGTGCTGTAATTATGTTCAATTTCTTTAGTTCTGTGTGAAAATTTCTGGACAGAAGTTCACCTGTCTTCATGACATTTGCTAGAATGCCAGTGGGTCACCTGTGTCATTTCTGTATGATGATCCCTCCATCACCTTTCTGTGTGTTTCAGGAATACCCTTTCTTCACGTTGACCGCCTTCCCTCCTGGATTTCTCCTTCATGTGGGAGGTGTGGTCAGTGCACGCTCAGTAAAGCTTCTGGATCAAATCCACAACCCAGGTAAGACAGCTCATATTACACAAGCACAAACATAAACAAATGCACCAAATATATGGTACATGAACACAATTTAAAACAACTTGAAATATAACTTAACTTCACTGTAGTAAGAACATAAATCAATCAGCAGGTGCATTTGAGGTAGTTTGGCAGTGTGCATGTTGTTGGGGAGACTTTTGTTGTATTTTCAGTTTCAGTTCTTTTTACAGTGTATGCTCTGCATCACATGCACCATTTCTTGGCCTTAATGTTTTGTCCTCTCCAGCTTAGGATGCTCTATAACTTTTGAGATTTTGAGACATCCATCTCCCCTGAACATTATTTTTGCCTATTACATTTTTGCACTATTAGCACATGCACAAAAAATACTTTTTGTAAACCCGCATATACCTTTCTAGTCTGTGCTAACAGTGCCAGGTATTAATGCAATTTAATACAACCTTTAAAATATTTGGTAACACTTTATTTTAAGGTGTCTTTGTTACATGTTACATGTACTTACTAATATAATAACAATTAATTATGCATAATTACATGCAAGTGACTCTAAACCAAACCCTAACCCTAACCATATAGTAAATACATGTGGTTAATTAATATTACTGTGTACTTAAATATATAATTACACTGTAACAAGGACACCTTAAAATAAAGTGTAACCAAATAGTCTATTGTATAATATTTTAATATCCATTTCAGGGCTCGCAAAATTTCAAAATCCCTGGTAGCCCTTCGGGCATGTACTCTTCAGATTTTGGTAGCCCGAAATTAATTTAACTAGCCCAAATTAAAAAAAAGCCCATAAATGTCAATCAAAAACATTTTCAATACACAAATATCAACAAATATCAAGGAAAGAGTTTTATTTTACTATTTACAGGCAATGTTCCCTCTAATGTTTTTTTTCTTGCTGAGCAAAACTTTTCTATATTGGGCGGACATTTCGGGCACATGAGCAAAAACATTCTTTATACCAGACCTGTACAGCGCGCACACAAAAAAGTGTGAAACCTTTAACTTTAATGTGCTATTTATATTTGATTTGACTCTTGATGTAACTAAATGATGTACATTTTATGTTACCTGAGAAAACATTTTTTACAGTACAATACACTGCAGTTCAAAAGTTTGGGATAAGTAAATATATTTTTTAAAGAAGTGTCTTATGCTCATCAAGGCTGTAGCCTATCTATTTGATAAAAAAAACTGAATATTATTCCACAAAATAATTTTTTGAAATATTATTGCAACTTAAAATAAATGTTTTCTATTTTGATATACTTTAAAATATAATTCATTCCTGTGAAGCAAAGCTGTATTTTCAGCGTCATTACTCCAGTCTTCAGTGTCACATGATCCTTCAGAAATCATTCTAATATGCTGATTTATAATCAATGCTGGAAACAGTTGTACTGCTTAATATTGTTTGGGACCTGTGATATTTTTTTTAAAAATAAAAAGTTAAAAATAACTGTTTATTCAAAATAGAGATTTTGTGTTACAATATACACTATTCAAAATATACACTTTTTCTTTCTTTTTAAAGATACTTTAAAAGAGTTTAAAGAAAATTAAAGAAACTTTATTCAGCAAGGATGTTACATGGATAAAATTGATAGTAAAGACTTATATTGTTATAATAAATTTTGAATAAATGCTATTCTTTTTAACTTTTTATTAATCAAAGAAAAAAGTAAAACAGGTTACAAAAAATATTAAGCAGCACAACAGTTTCACTGTAAATCAGCATATTAGATCAGCAACACTGATAATAATTCAGCATTTCAGAATGAATCTGAAGGATCATGTGACACTGAAGACTGGAGTAATGATGCTGAAAATTCAGCTTTGCTTCACAGGAATAAATTATATTTTAAAGTATAGGCATTAAAATAGGAACCCAATATTAGAAATTGCAATATACTGTTGTTTCAGTATTTTTTTTTAAATAAATACAGCCCTGATGCGCAAGAGATTCCATTAAAAAACAAGGTCAATTATTTATTAGGTTTATAATATAGGCCTAACATAATATATCAAAACAAACTACTGTATTTAAACTGATAGAATAGAATTGAATAGAAAACAAACTGAAGCAAAACTTAAGCTGAGATCTGTAAGTTAAATATAAAAAAAACGTGAACATATAAATTCTTCTATAGCTGTCTAAACATCCCTATGAAGTACAGTTTGCACAATACATCTGTGTGTGACTGTAAATGTCTCAAAGTTTTGTTACCGTTCTGTGCTCATCCTCCGCTGTTTCCAGCACTTAATCACGCCACTCTTCTTTAATACATGAGGACGTTTATTTCACATGTCATGTCATTTACGTTGGCTCTCATGTTGAGCGCACTGCAATCATTGAATTATTCGGTTTCTACAGCGACTCATTTGGCGCACATCATTCTCTTTCTATGAAACCTGTAAACCGCATTTACCGGTTCTAACTCTATAGCGACATCAACTCTATAGCGGTTTGCCTGAGTATTGCGATTCTTTCGCTTTTACTGGCATTCAATCAAATGACTTTCCCAACTAATTATTGCGTGCGAGCGGCACATTATTTCTTCTGCGTGGCCGCGGTTGTAGAAGTGTGCGGCCGCGCGCACGCAGCTTAGAGGGAACATTGCGTGGGAGCCCTGTATTTAAGGTAGCCCGTCGGGCAGGGCGCTGATACATTTTGGTAGCCCGACTGGAAAACACAATAGCCCCGGGACGTCGGGCTAGCGATTTTGCGAGCCCTGCATTTCTAACGGAAACGTGGCAGGTTTTGGCAAGCTTTTTATGCACAGCTAGGAAATGCAAATGCTTTGTGAATTTAAGACAATATATAACTATATATATATTATAACATTTAAGTTAGGACTGCACAATTAATCGAATTTCTAATCGCGATTATGGATGCCATGATTACATAATCGTTCAAAGCTGCGATTACAAAAATAAATAATTAAAAATGCCACTTGCATTATTCTGTGTGCTTAAGATGTGTTTGCAGCGCAGGGTTTAACAAACTCAAACACTCTGGATAAAAGACATTTTGTCTAACAGATAGTCGTTGTCACTCTGTTGTGCATGATAGAAATGTTAAACGCCAAACGTGTCAAAAGCGGAACAAAATAGCGGTACTCGTTTGAACTGCGTGCCTCAAACGAAAACAGCGCAGCGGGAGCTTAGAGCGTATGCGTTTATTACAGTGGTTTATTACAGTGACCCTGCAGTCGCGATCACACACTAAACAACGCTGTGAAATCCAGTAAGAAGCACTCGAGTTCAGCGCAGAGTCTCCAGTACAAATCACGTCTCTTAATTTAAACTAGTTTAAAGCCAAATAAATCGGAGCTGTTATTCTCATCAACACTGATGCAGAAAGCAGCAGAAACAGTGCAACAACGATCCAGTTAGAAGACGTTTCAATCCACAAATCACCCACATTTACCATAGTTTTACTGTAGTAACAACACTAACGGTAACAATGGTACGGTGGCAGAAAAGTAGGATATTCATATTGAGTATTATTAATATACTAAATATGTTAAAGGAGTAATGGAATATAATTACATTATTTTGTTAATTATTCTATCAGTTGATGTGGATTTGTAATTGACTGAATGTCTTTAGGCTACTGTTTTTCAATGCAAACACCATAGAAACCATATAGTTAGGCTACTTTTTACCATGGTAATGAGGTGCTGTACTTTTGGTTATGTATAAAAGATGAGGCTGTTAGTTTTCACAATGGTTCAGTCAAATGTACATCTGCATCCCAACTCAAGCTCCTGCTACTCTGAACTCAAGCTCCTGTTCTAATGTGCATTTCTAAGAGACAAAACTTGTAATATTACATGTTCAGTGCTACCAAATCAGGTGCTGGTGCCACTGCTCTCGAATGTTAGTCTGGAGCCCTGATAATATAAATTGTACTGTAAAATGTTACTGTAATTTGAAATTTCGTCTGTTTAATTGTAAATGAAATATATAGCTTTAGTAAACCATTTTTTTTTTTTTTTTAGTTTTAGTATAACATTATTATACCATGCATAATTTTACCTTTTTTTGATTAAAGAAGAAACCAAACAAATGTATAGTTGACATTTGAGGCTCAATGCTATAGAAAAGCAATAAAAGTTCAGGATGAGTGTTTTCAGCGTTTTTTTAATATATACTGTATTTTATATAACAAAATATGGCATGCAGCTTCAAACAATGGCATAAATCTGTTCAAAATAATCGTTATTAATAATCACAATTACAATCTCAAGGGAATAATCGACAATTATGTGTTTTGTCATAATCGTGCAGCCCTAATTTAAGTAATAATAATTATTTGATTTTGTACTGAAATTATGTAAAAAACTGTAATATTATGAAACATGATTACAATTTAAAAGAACTGATTTATATTTTAATTTATTTTATTATAATTTATTCCTATGATGGAAAAAGCTGATTTTTCAGCAGCCATTACTCACATGATCCTTCAGAAATCATTCTAAAATGCTGATTTGCTGCTCAATTATTATTGATTATCATTTTTTAGTGTTCTTTTAAGTATGCATATGCAGTCAAACCAAAATTTATTCAGACACCTTCAACATTTCTCACATTATCAGTTTATTTGCTATAGTTTAGAAAATGGTAATAAAATATGACAAGAACTCGGAGTTAAACTGTGTCAGAACAAATTCATCTTGATAATGTCAGATAACTTTGATAGAAAGGTATGTAATGGATTACAATCAACCAAAAATTATTCTGCTGTTAAATTTAAGTACACAATTAAATAATACCAATTTAGGTCAACCAATTACCAAGCAATGCTTAATTTTGTTCAGTCTGTGGTGTAAAAAGGTTGCATTAGCAATTAAAGAAAAAAACACTTAAGCAAAACATGGTCAGGTCAAAGTGTCTGAATAATTTTTGGTCCCAAATGTGTATCAATTTTACTGGTAGTCCACTGTATGACCAATTTTGGGGTATAATGTCACAGTTCACTTTATTTTGCTATCCTCACTTACATAAATGAACTATAGTGTCCTGCACCCACTAGTAAAAAAAATATACAAAATGATATCTGGTGTCTGAATCATTTTTGGTTTGACTGTATACACTATTTTGAGCTGTAGAAATCTACCAAATTCAGACTCTCAATCTACAAGAACTTGTTCGATTGTCCCTGTTATTTGTGTATTTAAGTAATTTTTGAAAATCATGATCAAATTTCATGATGCACTGCATCAAAAAAACAAACAAACAAACAAAAAAAAAAAAAACAATCAAATGCTTGTCAGGGTGAACTTTTACATCCCTGTTGCATGCAATTTAATAAAAAAAAATTTTTTGCTTTTTTTTTTGTCTCATAATGTTTCTAATTCTCATTCCCTACCCATCCTAACATTTGTCTATCCTCAGTTTGACCCATAACTCTTGTCACCTTTTGAAATGCTGCCCATTGCAGTGATCTGATTGTATTTCTTTAACACTTGCATGGATTCAGGCTTTAAAGGGGTCATTGGATGCCCATTTTCCACAAGTTGATATGATTCTTTAGGGTCTTAATGAAAAGTCTTTAACATACTTTGGTTAAAAGTTTTCAATAGTAGTGTAAAAAATACATTTTTTACCCTGTCAAAATTATCTCTGTTTTCAGCAATCTGTTTTTAGTCCATGTCGCTTTAAATGCTAATGAGCTCTACTGACCCCACCCCTCTCTTCCATAACTTCAGCCACGAAACTGGCTAACTAGCACATTATTAGGAAAGGCGATTTGCAAAGATTCATAAAAAACCCTTATACTGACTTCTTCTGTAGATGAAGCTGGATCTCGAATGATTCGCGCGAACATAGACACATTTACGTAGATCGGGGATCATCGTATTCCTTTCAAAAATGAAAGTAACGTTAATCCTCTGCGTCTTCAGCAGCTCAGATGTTGGGAGTAAATGATGACTGCTATGTTCATTATTACATCCAACAACAAAACACCTCAATCGCTTAGTCAGAGACATTCTTGTCTTCCCCTGCACCGGAGTCGACACAATGGCGGACAGCTCTCAGCTCACTCAGGGCGGGTCTAAGGTAAGACAGCCCTGTCAATCAACTATCGTGGGAGCGGCCTGTGCAGAACTATGTCATTCTGACAGGACTCTCAGAACAGCCTGATTTGAGAAAGGGGATTTTAAAATAGGGATTTAAAAAAAAAACACTGGGTGGATTTTTATCATTATAGGATGGATGTGTACACACACTTCCAACACACATTTATGTTCAAACAACTTGTAAAGTGAATTTTGCATCCGATGACCCCTTTAAACTAACCAAGCTGAGCCATTACCTACTAATTTACATTTTGCATGCTGATATGTCTCCAAATTAGGTATCACATAGAGAGGTTGTTATTTTGTATAGTGGAGTGTAATTAAAGGGAGAAAAACTTTAATTAAGTTCTGAACTACAACTCAGAGGGTGTCTATTGTTTTATTTTCTTAATTGTAACTTATAGATGACTGAAAACACACACATACACCCACAGTTGTTATTCCACAACATACAAATGAAACACATCTACTACTACATCTGCGTACGAATGTTTTATTAGTGTTTGCGAGTGTGTGTGCATTAATTAAAGCATGGTTTGGTTGAAGGAGCCGCTCATGTAGTTTTATTGTAGATGTGCTGGTTTAGAGCCTCTGACATAGTGCTGCTGCATGCTTTTTTCTCTATCTCTTTCTCTCTCTTCTTCTTCTTCTTCTTTCACATCTTTCCCCCTCATTCTCTCTCCCAGACCTCTATTTTCTTCCTCTCTGTCCATCTCTTCTCTCTCGCTCGCGTTCTCGTGGTCACCCTCTCAGATAACTCTTGTCTGACTTTGCAGTTCCTGTGGAGTGGTGTTTTCCAGTGTTGTGTTCTTGTTTGTAGTTGGTGTTTGGTTTTCTTTTTCTTTTCTACTCTCTTTCTCTCTCTCTCTTTCTCTCCACTCCTTTAACCGATCTACTAATGTGGCGATTTGGTTCAGCCTTGGGTAACACCAGATCATACAAACTGCTAGACTGGAATAGTTTCACTGCAGGTACTACCCTACACTCAGTCCTGCTTTTCACACACAAACACACACATGCAGCCCTTGGCAGCTCAGCTGTTACAAACTTTCCTAAATATTAATACGTATTATCGGTTTTGAAATAGTATTGAATTTTGAATATCCTCCTTTAGCAATTAATCAACATTGTGATAATGCATAAAGGGACTGTTCACACAATAATGAAATTCTGTCATCATATACTGACCCTCATGTTTTTCTAAACCCTTATGATTTTCTTTCTTCTGAGGAACACAAAAAAGACGTTCAGCTGCTGTTTTTCGTAAAATAAAAGGCATAGCATGTAAAGACCTTCCACAACAGGTTTTGTGTGGATGTCGCCAAACACCACTGGTTCCTGCGTGTCTCATAACCAATCTGCAGTAGATGGGAAGGTTGTCAGCAAATAACATCTTCAGTGTCTGTCTGTGCATCACAAATAGTTCAGTATGACTTAAGGAAAATAGCGCTCATGAGATGTTTGTACTGCTTGTTTGGACTTAAGGTGCTTGTTTTGTCCCTTTGCCTTATTTTAATGAAAAAAGAGCAGCGTGAACATTTTTTTCATGCAACACAAAAGGCGATTTTTTTTTTTTTAAGTAAGAAAGACATGCCATGCAGATTTTGAATAACAGGAGGGTCAGTAAATGACTTGAACTTTTCCCTTAATATATATTGAAATATGTTATTGAGTGCATATTCACAATTAAGAAGATGAGTTGATTTTTGTCAAGAGTGATTACAAATACTTTTAAAGATGAATTAATTGTGTAAAAGGAGTCATTTATGCCTTACACGGGCAATCTCAGATATTCACAGATTCTCACATACAACCTCAAGCCTTTTCTCAGTAGTGTGTGTTGCATGAGCTGCCATGCGCTGTGCTTCTGTATGAACATGTGTGTCTGGCAGCTGCTGCATGTTTTAGCTGGATGCGTGGCTGTTCTCTGCTCTGGCTGATCATTCCTTGATCTGCTCTGACTGCGCTTCACTTGACCCCTTACCCAGCGTCCCCTTCTCCCTGATCACATGACCACTTGATCTACCAATCCAGTGAAGTGGACTTAGGCAATGTTCTACTTTCAGTCATGAAAGGTCTCATGACCTCTTTGCCCTTGGCAGTGCTGCTGCCTCTGTGGTCATTGTTGCTTCCCTCTACTAAAGTAATAAGGATTCATTCATTATGGATTGTGTTTGTGTAAGCTGATATCACATGTGCTTTGATATTGATTTGTAGTCATTTACCCCTTTCACACATACAGACTTTACTGGATAATTACCGGTAAATTGCCGTAAAGAGATCATTGTGTGAACAGGACCTTATCAAAAATACCGGTAAATTTGTTCTGGCAATTTGCCGGTATGAGAAGTTGTAACATTACCAGTAAATTGCCGGAATGATGCTGTGTGTGAATGCAGAATGAAGATAACCGGTGTGAGCACGTACGAGTTCAGAACTCGCTGACGTAAGACGTCTACTCTGGGCCAGTCCAGAGCCATTGAAATAAAAAATTCAACGGCCCTGGGCCAATCATAACATTCTGACGAAGATGATGCATTTACTCCGCGCTGTGTAGTTCAGTTTAAGGTCGTCTAATATGATGTCTCTGGACCAAAAGCGCTGCATGAATGTGAACGTTTGACACAAAAATGAAAACATGTTTATGTTTACAAGCACAACACCGGCAGGCACAGTCGTTTAAAGGTCATTTCTGGTTAATGATGTCACAGAATTTACCGGTAATTTGAAACCGATGTGTGAATGGTGTTTTTCTGGAAAAAAGACGGAATGTCGTTGCCTGTGTGAATAGCGCATTTTTGAATTTACCGTTAAAGTCGTTCCGGTAATTTTACGGCAATTTACTGGTATTACTGTGTGAAAGCAGCTATTGTCTGGGGTTGTAAAAGACAGTGGGGGATTTTAAAAAATACATTTGCTTTCTTGAATGAATTTTTTTTTTTTTTTACTGCTATTTTTCATTAATGCATCATTTAAAAAAATAAATTGGTTTTGGTGAGTAAATAAAAATAGTCTGACCTTTCTGAAATACAAACCATTTGTCACAAATATTGAGATAATTAAAAAGCTGCCAGAGGTATAATAAATTAATTTGATATATTTATATAATTTAATTATGTAATATAATTTAATATGATACAAAATTTATGTAGTTCAATAATGCAAATGCAATTCTTGGCATTAAAGCATATTTATTGGCCTGTATATTTTATCTATCATTGGCAGAACTGGCAAAAGTTTTTTGAAGCTCGGAAAGTTTTTGAGCTCTGACAGGTGCTGTTTTTCAATGAATTGAGAATTATTTGGTTTTACAAAAGCAATTGAATGCTTGATTTAGTTTAGAAGAAAGTTAATTGTGGACTTGTGTATTTTTTAATGAAGAGTTACTAGTCAGGCTACGAGTGATTTGAATCATGTTAAAGCAGTAGTAAGGTGAGCATCAGGCCATCATTTATTTTTATTTATTTATTTTTTCCACACTTTCTTCTGCTTCTGGTCTGTTTTGTGCTGTGCACTTCTCTCTTTAACGTTACCATTATTAATCAAACTCCCTCCTGCTGTTGGCTGTTTATCCAGAATAGGATGGAGTTTGTCCTCCATTGGGAAGCATGACTGCACCAGCAGGGGAATGCTCTGCCTACTGTTGTAGATTAGTTCATGAAAAGCTGTCAGTCAGGAGAATGGCAAATCACACCACTGTCCTCTTCGCCCTCACCATCATCATCATCTTCCTCATTCCCCTCGACCCTCTCCTAGTTGTGGGAAACAGGCAGGGGAGTTTGCGCTCGTGAAAACCCCTTGCTCTCAGAGAGCGTGAGCACCTGTGTGTGCATGTGTGCGAGTGTGTGTAATATGTGTGTGTGAAAGAGAAAAGCTCAGGTACTAGCCTTGTTTGCATTAGTTCATGGTTTGCTCCCTCTCTGAGGAAAATTGAGATTTGTCACTGTTAAAAATATATATACAGCTAAATTAATAAAGCTGATGTTCTGATGATGTTGTAAGTCCTGTTTCACACCATATGCTCGCTCAAGCTACTGCTCAATTACATGTTACATGTTTTCTGATGCATAAGCAAACTCTTATAAGGTGATAAAGTGATTTCTGATTGTCAGTGTTTTTATCGTTCATCATCTGGAAAAAATCTCTTTGAAAATGAGTCCTACGATAATTGATATAGAGCAGAGTTTTCCCAACTGGGATTCATGAGAGAACTGTAAGGGGTTTGTGAATTGACGAAAAGCTAATAATTAAATCCTAAAAATGAAAAATTATGATAAATAAACAATATTAAAATAAAAACCTTCCTAAAAATATTTACTATTTTGTTTACCCACGTCATGTGACCATTAACTGACATCAGAGAACACATGTTGTTAAATTTTTGAAATATTTATTTCAGTTTTTTGGTCAAAGAGTTTCAGCTGACAAAAACACGCTTTGGGAATATAGACCGTAATAATAAACAATAAATACATTTTAGACAAAAAGTGATTGAGTTGTGCCATATTTGGGAGCATCAATAAACCAGCTAACAGGGCTAGTATGCTGCTAAAGCAAGAGGGGGTATTTATGTGCCGGTGGTGTGCGTGATGTAAATGTATTTGTTTCAGATGAGCCGGAGACACGTGATGCATGGTGGGAGGAGATCCGTCAGGAAATAAAGTCTCATGCCAAAGCTCTCGGCTGCCATGCTGTGGTGGGGTACAGCGAGTCCACCAGCATCTGGTACTTAAACACACACACAATGCTCAACTCTGAGGATGTTTCCACACACTGGTTCTCAACTGTTTTTTGGCTTCCTCATATATCCAGGTTTTTCAAGACAGTTGAAGGAGTCAATTAAAATTGTGTCTTGATTTTTAGTTGCACAGCTTTCTCATTCTGTCATTCAGCCATGATGAAAGGCTCTGATTATGTGCTCTTTGTGTTTGCAGTGAGGAGGTGTGTATTCTATCAGCGTCGGGCACCGCGGCGATCCTCAGCTCCCGGTTCATGCAGGACGGCCCGCTGGACACCGAACACAGGTTGTCACGGCAACCGCTTTGTGTCTTTTCTACAGGGTCAGAGAGGGTCGAGGGGGATATGGGTAGTTCAGCCTCGCTAGGGTAGGTTAATGACACACATAACACATACACACACACACATTTGGCCCCATGCTAAGGGACTCTTAAAAGAATAGTTCACCCAAAAATAAAAAAAATTGATTATTAACTCTTCCCTCATGGCGTATGCAAAAGTTGTACCAAGAAAATAATCCATAATAATAATTCAACTTGTTTGTTATATCCCCAGTCTTCTAAAGTCATACAGTAACTTTAATGATAGCATGAAATGACAGATCACCCCGTCTGTTTTCTAAATGAATGTTATAGATCTTGTGAACATGAAATATTCTTTTGATAATCCAATGCATGTCACAATATAGAAAAGATCTTCATTTCATTGCGACTTCAACAATAGTACTAATTTCTAATGTAGAAACTAAAATTTTCTGTAAAGCTGCTTTGCAGAGATTTGTATCGTGAAAAGCACTATACAAATAAACTTGAATTGAATTGAACAATGAAATTAAGTCATTCACTGAATTTTTTCCTTAATACAGTAGCTCTTAAAGTCGGCATGAAACATAAATTGTGACATATTTGAGTGAAATGGCTTCTCGAACAAGTAGAAAAATACAAAAAAAAGCATAAAGGATGATACTTGATTTGGAATTGATTAGATTTGTTTGTTTGCTGAGATTTTATGTGAAGGGATGTTGTTGCGAGGGGTGGAATAGTTAATATTTTTGATAAAAAATTACAAGAGCACATCAGTTTAAATTTTTTTTATTGATGACTTAATTTTTAATAAACACTGCAGTATTGTCAATTTGGATTTCATGGTGGTATTAAAAGCCAAAAGGGTTGGAACGATACAAGTGTAAGTAAATCAAACTTAAATTTAATTTTGGGTGAACTTTTCCTTTAATCTCAATACTAAACAATACTAATTAAATTGGTGTGTGTGTGTTTGTGTATTTTGCTGAGGGTGTTTTTTGCATCTACTAACCAAATTAAGTCCTGAGGGCTAAAAACATTTGCCTGTCTCTGCATATGTATGTTTTATGTAAAAAAAATAATACCATCTTGACACGTTTGTATGCTTATGTAATTCTTTTATTCAGTTGTAGCTCATTTGGGTGCTTGGGTCGGTGTGTGTGGCCTTGTGTTATTGTTTATGTACTAATTGCAGTGTTTATTTCTGTTAGATTTGAGGAGGTGGTGTCCCCTGGCTGTGGGTTTTGTCACATACCATATGATGAGTTGAATATACCGTTTCCTGCTCAGCTCACCTATTGCTACTGCTGTCGCCGCTACAAAGTGCCCGATATCCTCTTCACCACAATCGACATGCCTACTGAAGCCAACGTCACCGGGAAGGGCTGCCTGATTCAGGCCAGGTATTACATGCACAGGGCATCCTGTCGAAATGGTATATTATTGTGATGCGTACTGCACAGTATAAAGAAAATTGTATATGAAACGATATTTAGTATGTAATGATACATTTTAAATAGCAGTGTGTAGGGCTGCACATGTAATTGAAATAAAACAAATCTCGAAGGCTACGATTTAATTAGATAAATATGTGCGCTGCCTGTTTCATTGTGAAGCACAGCACTGTTTTCCTTTACACGCATGCAGCTCATTATTTAGGGTTTTCAGTTTCTCATAGTGACTCAGTTCATAGTAAATACTTCCACACAAACCCATTGTTGCATCTGCTCTGAGTTTGAGTGACTTTGCATTTGGGAACATAACATGCATCAACCATCTTCCCACACTTGTAATGAGACATGACAATTGGCGCTTTTCCACTGCGTGGTACGACTCGGCTCGGTTTGCGTTTCCACTGCAGTTTAAGGCAAGGCAAGGCAAGTTTATTTATATAGCACATTTCATACACAGTGGTAATTCAAAGTGCTTTACATAAAAGAAAGTGAAATAATCATTCACAGCAATAAAAACAAGGAATTAAAAATAATAAAAACAAGGAATTTTAAAATGATATAGAAATTGATTTAAAATGAAATTTAAAACAGTTAAATAGAAAATGATTATACATAAAATACAGTTTAGTACCGCTTTAGAGTGGGCGGGATTATACACATGTCGTTATAGTTGCACCGCCTCTACTGCCGTGACTCCTGAAAAACTTTTTCATTCTGCGACGCCCCATCAAGCTCTCGCTGGATCCGCTCCTCGGCTATCAACGAGAGGAATGTCTGTACTTCGTCAACAGACAACGAAACAGCCATTTTTTGGTTGTTAAAAAAAGGTGCGCTCATTCAAAACAGTTGCGTTCGATCCTTCGCTGGCTGTGCTTATTTAAATCTAGTGGGTCTGTTGTGTCTCGTGTCGCAAGTTCAATGACACAGGCAGTGACGATTTTCTCTGGCCAATCAGTGATCAGCAGAGTTTACACGTCACGTTTTGGTAATGGTATGGTTCGCTTGGAAAACTCAACCGAGGTGGTATTGAAAAAAGTAACAGGTACCAGGTACTGTACCCAGTGGAATACCCCCCAAAAGTTAACCATACCGTGCCGTACCATGCAGTGGAAAAGCACCAAATGTTGCATTTGAGTGAATTAATAAAAACAGACATTTGAATGAACGTTAAAGGTGCAGTGTGTAGTTTTTAGCGGCATCTAGCGGTTGAGTTTGCGAATTGCAACCAACGGCTCAGTCCCCCGCTCACCCCTCCCTTTAGAGAAGCTACGGTGGCCGATACAGGGCTAAGATGCCGTCGTCTGAGACCGCAGAGAGCAATGAGGTTTCTTTACAAAGGTAAATTAAGTAAATTAAGTAAATTATTACTGTTACTTGTTCATCATTGTGTCAGTGTTTTTTCGCGAGAACAACATAGTGACGATACGCGCTCTGTAGAGCAGTTTGTCCGTTAAGGGCTACTGTAGAAACATGATGGCGACTTCCATGCGAGGGGACCCACGGTATATGTAGTTATAAATCGCTCATTCTAAGGTAATAAAAACATAACAGTTCATTAAGTAAGGTCTTTATACTCCCCTGAAAACATAGTTATGTATATTATATTGCATTTCTGTCTATAGATCATCCTAAATATTACACAGTGCACCTTTAAGTCAAGCCCATTGCATTGTCGGATACAGATTTCTCACAATGTGCTCCATTCAGAAGGTCATCCGGGTATTCTTTGCATCTCACTATAGGCTGTGCCGGACTAAAAAGAAGGCGCAAGGAGAAGGGAACGCCATGGCCATTAGCAATCTTCTGCCATTTTTAGAGTACGAACTCCACACACAGCTGATGAACAAATTGAAGCTACGAGGCATGAACGCTTTGTTTGGTCTACGTATCCAAATAAGCATTGGAGAGACCATGCTGCTAGGATTAGCGGTCAGTGTGCAATTACCAATAATGCTCAGTGCATTTTATGTACTTTATTAAATATGACTGTATATGCTGCTGTTTTCATTCTAATAGATGTTGTTTGTTGCCTCTAGTCTGCAACAGGAGTTTATCTGACAGCTTTACCCAGTCCTGGAGGAATCCATATTGCGGGAAAAACTCCCAGTGACATCACATACGAACAGCATTTCTCCAATATGCAGAAGAAAATCAATGACACCATTGCTAAAAACAAAGAACTGCATGAAATCAACCCTCCTGTAAGTACATATACACATCAAGTGTATTTCAAAGCTTTTATATTTTATTTTATTTGATCCACCTGTTCCTCTTTCAAAAACACAGCTTAAACGTTTCCCCCCCCCCATTCTATAGGAGGTTGTCGAAGAGATCATTGGTTCGCCGATCCCTGAGCCCCGTCAGAGGTCTCGTCTCTTTCGTTCTCATTCAGAGAGTTCAGATGAGGTTTCAGAAATAGACCTATCCCATGGGAAGAAGGATGCCTTTGTGTTGGAGGTAAGTTGGCTTGCACTGGAGGTAGATGATTTGAGAGATGAATATGGAGAAGCTGGAAATGCATTTTGCAGACTGAAGGATCTTTTTAATGTTTTAATACTCTTCTAGATTGATGACACTGATGCTGTGGAAGATATACATGCCCTTCTGACTGATTCCCCCACCCCAGCAGGTAAACACTTGTGCTAGACCATTGTTGGTCTCTATTCTGTTTACTGGGCTATATATTCACCTGTGTATGTACGTTCTCTTGCCTTCCCTTCAGGATTCTACAGCTGCAACACTGAAATAATGCCTGGGATTCAGAACTGGACTTCAGCTATACAGGTATCGTTCATCCCAGTGAACCTGTTGGTTTCTGTTGAGTTTTGAGTTCTTAAACACAATCACTTGTAAACACATCAACACACCATCTGCAATTTTCAGGAAATGGACAGTATTTTAATAAAGCCAGGATGACAGCAAGAGCCATTTCAAACCACAGCACAGATATAAATTTTATGAGCAGCATTTTATATGTGTATATATTAACAATGAAGACAGTTACTGTTACCCTAATATATGCAGACAGATGAAGATAGTTTGAGAGATGTTCACTCTGGAAAAACTTATTGTCTCTATTATGTTGATATGAGTTTATATGAGCTTATCGTTGTTTGGTGTGAAATCAAACTTTTTTTTGTTTCTTCAGATGTTTACCTCTGTGAGGGTCTTCCGCCTTAACGCCAACTTAACCAATCAGGGACTGAATAAGATTTTCAGTGACCTCTGTGAGAATCTGCTGAAGGTGAATACATTTTTCCTATTTTCTGAATACATTTATCTATTTTTTTCTCAGTACAATCATGGTTTGATATGGACCAGCTAAACCAAATTATTTAAGTGTGTTTGGTTATCACTGCTCTGATTGGAATATATGTGTGCTCTGTAGAGTTTTTACTTCAAACTGCGGTCGATGGTCCCCTGTTGTCTTTGTCACTTGAACTTCACCGTAGCCATACCTGAAGATGAGCTCATTCAGGTGAGAACACACCTGACCTTATTTCCTTAATTGTTAAATGTGTTATTAAACATTCAGTTTGTGATCTTATTACTTTTAGGGGCTGTTTACACTTGGTCACTTCATGTGTTTTTTCTGATCGGATAGCTATCCGATCCTGAAAAGACCAGGTGTAAATGCCCTCCGAAATGCATTCGAGACGGATATAAATCCGATCGCTCAAACCACTTCAGGCGGTGGTCTGGGCCGCATTCCAGATGAACTGGACAAGTGTAAATGCATCTGGTTGTTGAAACCACATATGCTAATTTTACTCCTCCCAAAATATTAAAATAATAAACGTGTGAGAGCGTTTTATAGGCTATATGGCATGTTATAGTCAGATATGACGGCGCTAATGCAACAAGCATCACCGCGGACAAGTAAGCTGAGCATTTCTTCAGAAAGCCGAGGCGCAAACTGCCGCGAATGAAACTGAAAGTAAGTCGCAGACGCTCAACACACAATCATCTTCATTAAAAGTAGTGAGACTAACCTATCTTTCCAGTGCTGATGTCGCGCTCTCTCCTGTTGCGGTCTCTGATATTGAAATTAGCTGATAATGAATAAAATGCAGCGCCTATGTGTTGCTTTCATTGACGTGAGCTCCGTTAAATTTGCATATAGCGCGGGAATTGAAGAACGGATTTATATCCGTTTTGCAAAGACACATTTATGTGGCCAAGTGTAAATGGAAACGTTTTAACAAATCGGATAGATATCCGATCAGAGAAAACACATGAAGTGTCCAGGTTGTAAACAGGCCCTTAAATAACAAAAATTAAGAACGAAGGCATTAAGGTCTGTTTGTCCTGTTTGGATTCATTCTTGTTCTTTTATCTCTGTCCCATGTGATTGGTCGGTGTTGTTTAATTGGCAGGTGGCGGTGACAGCTGTGGCAATGAGCTTTGAAAAAGAGCAAACTTTGGAGAATGGCAAACAAAGTGGGGAAAAGACACTGATAAAGGGTAAGCATGTGCGGTACTATATGTATAGTACGTTCATGTAAGACACCTTTTTGAAAAGCAAATCCTCAATGTTGGTTGTTTCTTGCAGCCATAACAGAAAATGATGAGCAGCTTCAGTTCAATCTGGAGCTCAATGCTGAAACTTCTTCTCCCAATCCTCTCAGCTCCCCCAAAGGTAAACCCTGGGGAATCCTCACTTTAAACTTCACCCAGTGTCCCATACAGTCCTTTATAGCTCTTCAAACGTTTGCCGTATTGCTTTTATATTAGTGCTAGGTGCATTATTATAGTGCATTAAAACCAAAGCCGTAAAATACATTTTCATTACTTGAAATAAAATAAATGCCAACTGAAATTAAATATTTTTTTTCTATCTAGTTCTCATTTTCATTAAGTTTAATTTGATGTATAATAACTAAACCTGAAATAAATAATAACAACTATATAGACATATAGTATAAAAAAAAATAAAAATGGCAAAAACAACTAAATTACTAAACTTTAAAAATGAAAATGACAACAGAAAATATAAAAATAAATAAACATTCAAAATATTAATAAAAACTATAATAGTGTAAATTATACTAAGACAACAAGTAATGATCTATATTTTAAAATTAGCAAACAATTAAATATCCAATGTTGGTCAATACCTATAAATTAACAAAAAAATCATAGATATTGGTAACATAACTGTTACAGTGCCAGTTTATTGTGCATAAGTTTCTTGTACCAAAATCCAGTGCATTTATTAATTTATTTTTATAAAAATATTATTTTCTGACTTAAAAAAAATTATATATACAGTGGTGGCCAAAATTATTAGAACACTAGTATTTTCACCAGCTAAATTTTTTTTTTTAAATCAGTTATTTCTATCTTTTGCTGTAGTGTGACAGTAGGAAATATCAGTTTACATTTCCAAACATTCATTTTGCAATTAGTTGTAAAAGCTGCTTTAAACGCAAAGGATGGACGCACCAAATGTTGATTTAATTTAGTTAATAGAAGTTAATGACTGAAGCTGTAGAACTAATAGAACTTATCCACAATATCCACATTGACCGCCACAAATATCCACCGCCCCCTGCCATCATCTCCCGCGTCTCACACACATGATTGTGACTTCAGCACTAGATTTAGCAACTTTCAGACCCCTTTAACAGCTTTTATCCATAGAATATACATACTTACAAACCTAGCGACTTTTTTGGATAAACCTTAGCTATCGTTCAGTTAGATGTCGTCAGTACCGCCCCAAGGGTTACTCTCCCGGCGCAGTGTCGCCTCTCTCTGCGTCTGTTCTGTGCAGCGAGCGGCAGAGAAGCAGCGCATTCAGTTGGCCACACCGTAGAAGACTGGTCAATAAATGAGTACAAAACAGCATTTCCAAACAACATGTCGTGATTATAATGAGAACGACTCCTTGTTAACATGTATTAATGGGTCGTGTTTAGTCACTATTTAGTGTGGAATTTTTCTACAAGATTCACTCATCATGACAGTAAAATAGGGCATGCTAAGTCAATCTACTGCAGTATTTCCTCTCTGTCAGTAGAAAATGTGGTTAACACCCGGTCATGCATGAAAAAAATAAATACGGTCATATACCGTGAAACTGGTATAATTTTGAAAAATACCGTGATATAAACTTTTGATCATACCGCCCAGCACTACTTAAAACCATTTTTAGCTGGTAGCTAGTGTTCTAATAATTTTGGCCACCACTGTACATTTTTCTGTCACATATAAACTGCTAATATAATAGTAATAATAATATTAAACAATAATATACGTGTATATATATGTGGTCTTTTTTTATTTTTTTTACTGGTGCCACTGAACATTTTAGGGAAAATTATCATAAAAATTATTGAGTTCTGATATCTATCTACATTGCACACTGGCTTTTCACAATATTATGGAAAATCCTGTTTTCCTTGGTGTGTCCCTTTAACACAGCATTGGATTCCTGTGTGTGTGTGTGTGTGTCTGTGTGTGTGTCTGTGTGTCTCAGGTCTATCAGAGGTTGGCAGCCATCCGTCGGCCAGAGGTCAGTACCCGATCCGTTGCTGAGAGTTCTGGAGGCAGCAGGGTGTTTTTTTTCTCTTTTTATCTCTGTTCCTTTTGTGTGTGACAGTTTGAAGTGCTGCAGCACACACCCCAGCATCATCCATTTTACCCCTTTTTTCTTTTTTTTCTTTCTTTGTGTTATTTCCTCTTCTCTTTGTCCCTCTGTTGTGTCATTGTGTGTATGTACGTGTCCGCGGGATTTGTGACCGCATGTGCACATATTTCTATGTGTGTGTGTGTGTGTGTTCGTGTCTATCTGTGTTCGTTTCTGAATGTCTGTCTATATATGTATGTGTGTGTGTGTGTATGTGTCCAGCCCACTCAGTTGATTACAGTTCCTTTGCAGACAGATGCAGCTCCTGGATAGAGCAGCTTAAACTGAAAGCTCACACCATAAGACGCGGATCGGTTAAAACAAGTAGGAGCACACACGCAAACTTGCTTACACACACAAACACATACACAATCACGTAGACCCTAGTCAGAGAAAACTGCATATTTAACAGGATCTTTAACTTCAAGATGTAATCAAAATGGGCCCAATATACTTAACATACTACCTTAATACAATATTCATAAACATTTGCTTGGTCTTATTATGCTTAATTCATTGGTGCACATTATTCCAAATTGATGTTCCACTAAAATAATACCTTGCATATGTATATGTATATATAAGTTTTATTTAGTTTAATATGAGCAAAAATGGGGTTCTGGGGGTTTGAAGTTCAATGTGTTAAATATGTCATATTGTTTAAAGTCCTAGGTCACAGGAAACTTTCATAAACCATGCTTTACATTTTTTAAAACAAAATAAATGTTTTTACAATTTTTGCCAGCTAAATGAAGACTACATCGCAGTATGACATATTATCTTCTAACCCTCACAGCCTTGTATTCATTAAAAATCAAATGTCAAATTTAAAATGACATCTACTCTGACTACAGTCTATAGTTCTACACGCATCCTTACACACACGTACTCCCATGTCTTGCATCAAAAAGTGGACGAGTCTTGCTGCCATATGCCGATCTGATCAAACTTGATTGACAGAGTGTGAAAGTTGAGGTTGAGTCCTAGTGAGGAGCCAAGATGAAGACTCATTCTTTCAGTTGTGCCTCAGTGATTTCATGTTTGAGCTTGCTGATGTAATGAGTATGAACAAAGCATAGATCAACTGTGTCATGGGCCCATGCAGAGTCGCATATGATGCATTGATGCATCATAAGTATGGCTATACAGGTTGTATAGTCCAGGGTTGGGCGTTATAGCTTAAAAAAATATATATATTTTTTTTACATAATATATCTCAATATTTATGTAGATGCTCTGAAACGACAACTCAACAGCTACTGAATAAAAAAAAAACAATGTGAGAGACACATTTAGTAAAAAACAGTAAAGTCATGGTTTCCACAATTTTTTTCACTAAATGAGCACAAACATTATTAAGAAACTTGTTAAATAATTGTCATTTCTATGAACCAATATAACAGAGCATTCTTGCATCTCTGGAAAACCTGGAAATTGGAAACTCAAAAAGCGTGATTCCTTGTTTCGGAAAAGTCACAGGAATTTGTGTAATTTAAATATTAAATAATACTAATATTCTTAAAATTAATTAATAGTAATAAAACATTACTAAAAATATTGTTGTTATTATTAAATATGAATATTTATATCATTTAATTAAAAAAAAGAAAAATGTCATGATATAGTCATGAAAAATTCTAAATTTGTCCAGTTATGCTATTATTATTATTATTAACATTTTATTGGTAGTAATACAAATGACTAAGTTATGATTGTTATTTTTTTATATAAAAATTTTTATAATTAAAATGTTAAATAAGTTTATATAAACAGTAGGGCTGTCAATCAATTATTATTTTTTAATCGTGATTAATCGCATGATTGCCATGAGTTAACTCGCGATTAATCGCACATTTTTATTTGTTCTAAATGTACCTTAAATTAATACTTTTCAAGTTTTTAATACTCTAATCAACATGGGCATGGACAAATATGGATGCTTTATGCAAATGTATGTTTATTATTATTGAAACCATAGTCAACATAGAGCATGAAGACTAGACATGTTTCAAAGGTCATTTCGTTCGTTTTTCAAAGAACTTGTTCATGTCTATTAGACACATGAAAAAAGAAATACCAGGTTCCCATTACTTCTCTTTCTTTGCACTGAGCAATTTACTGACACAAACCCGTTTACATTTTTGCAGGACAGGGCAGCTTTTCTTCTAAATATGCAAAATGTACATATATTATTTATAATTACATTTGTTTCCCTCTCTGTGCCCACATACTGTATTTTGATGCAGCTAAATTCTCAATAAAACTGTTTTCATTGGTATAGTTTACCGTTTCTGTTGTCAGACAACGGAATGAATATGAAATAGTGACTGAAACGTGACCCATTAAGACTACATAACCAGCTCTCACCAAGATATCTGCACAAAAAAATCCTGATAATCGAGCCGTCGTCTGATGAAATCAAATACACATAAGATAAAGACAATAGCTGTGCTGCGATTTCAGCTATACTTGCATGTAAAATTAGAGAAGCAACATAATATCTGTGTTTAACTGAATTAAAACGCTGCTCCTCTCCGCCGCGCACTGAACAGAAACTGAGCAGACGCACAGAGAGAGAGAGAGAGAGAGGTGTGTGTGCGCGCGCTGGGAGAGCAAGACCTCGCGCGGCAGTACCGGAGAGTCTCAGAAACTAAATAAGGTTTGGACGCTTTTTTGAAGGGAGAAAAGTCGCTATAGGGGTCTGCAATGTTGCTAAGTTGGCAACACTGTCCATCTCCATTTCTCCAACTACGGGTTGGGCCACGGGTCAAACAGAAAATACGCGCTGCGTTAATCGCGCGTTAAATGGGTGGTTGACTGTTTTTTTTCTAGGTTTGATTGTGTTTATGGGGTGCAGTCAAACATGTGTTCATGCTTAGTTTTTTGAAAAACGCATTCTTTTTCACACAATTTACCTTTATTCCACACCTCTCTGTCCCTTCTCTGATTAATGCCCCGATTACTTCCTGGTTTTATGAAGCCCCTTCCTCAGAAATATGTGATGGGCTCTGATTGGTTAGCTGGTCCAGTGTGTTGTGATTCGCTAAACCGCCTCTACTGCACGTCTGAACGTCCCGCCCCTCGCCTCATGTGCTCCGGTTATATTATAACCAATGGCGTCATCTATATTGCTTATCAATTTGAGCCCGAATGAGACGCAGAGGATATTAGTGAAGAGGATCGCGCAGAACCTGTGCAAGCACGGCTTTTAATGGTATGTTTTTTTTGTTTGTTGTTGGTTCATACTTTTAGATGCGCTGTTATTTGTAAGTGCTACTGCTTCTGTTAGCTTTTAATATATGGTTTTATCCTGATTTAAGCTTTAATACAGCATGGCAACTCCGCACGCGCGTCCATGTATAACGCTTCTCATTGCTGTGTGGAAATAAGTGTATAATTGGAACAGTTTGTTGGAGCTGATCTGACGATCTGAATGAGAGAGAGAGAGAGAGAGAGAGATGCAGAGCAGGGCAACACGAGTAACAGTATTAAGAACCGCTGCTTTAATGATTTTGAAACTTGTGAATCCATTAGAATCGTTAGAAGACAGAATCGCGATTCATATGAATAGATTTTTACGTACATCCCTAGTTTTCTCTTCCTCTTCTCTAAAGCAGCGCAGCATGGCCTCGCCCCCTTTGCTGCGTGTTCCCGGGGGCAGGGTATATCTGGGTTCTTGACGTAACGGACCCGGGAAGTAACTCGTTGTAGTCCCTTACCTGTTGTTTTTGTAGGCATTAAACTGCCAGAACTTTAAAAGAAATGGATATCTCCATTTGCATTGAACTTTCAGCTTCGTAACTTTGCAGATATTGTTTATGCTCAAACAGCAACATTACACACTAACTAATGTTAAAAAAGTGAAATCGCAATCAACCACCCCTTTAAAAAAATTAGTGCCATTTAAAATGAATTTAACGCTTAACTTTGACAGCACTAATAAACAGTCATTATGTAGTCATGGTTATTTCTAAATTTGTCCTAAATTATGTTGTTATATTATGTTATGCTCCATTGTGAAATATTTTTTGGAGTAAAATGTACTTTTTGTGAGTGATGTTTATAAAATACTATTAATGACTTAAGTTTAACAACTTTAGTTTGTTATGGAAAAGTTATGGACGTTCATTGCTCAGAAAGTGTGGAAACCCTGATAACACGTAGGAATAAACAGCAGTATTTGTGTACATATTGTTTTTACTGAAACATGAAAAATGACAAATGGAGACTGCTAAATGTTTTTAAATCAATTTTTTGAATTTTAAATCAGTTCTTTTGAAAAGGGCTTGAACTAATTAATGTTTCATGTAAATTAATGTAACAGAACTGATTCTAATGTTCAAATCATGATATTGCTTTCATAAAAATCATTGCAGTATTCACTATGTTGCTTTGTTGTATGCCGTCAACAAAATAATCACAGTAAAATTGTATATATCACCCAGCCCTAATTGAGTCCGCTGACAGATAGTTAGAGCAATGTTTGGGAGCTGCATGCGCTTTAGTGCTCTGTGTAATAATTGTGATGCTGCGTCATGAATGATGTTTTACAGCTTTGAGATTTTGAGCTCTTTCACACTCTTGATTGAAGTGTTCTCCTCCTCAAAGCTCATCATTCTCTGATTTATCAAGGCTGACTGAACGTGTGAATTAATTCTTTCTCTCCTCCACTGTCTCTGTATTTGCATGCTGTTTATTTGCATGGTGCAGTGCCATTGCTTTGCTTTGATCACATGCTGCTGATCTGCAACACAAATGCACACATCGTTTTTCCTCGGTCACACTATGTTTGTCTCGTCACATCCGTTGGTCTTGTACAGCGCCCTCTGAAGGCCATGTCTGCTATCTTCCCATCCCCCTCTTCTCTTTCTCTCTACCTCTCTCTCTCTCTCACTCTCTCTCTCACTCGCAACAGCATCATCTCTGGAGAAGGCCAGCCCGTTGCCTGAAGGTCGCTCTCGTTCTCTTCGGTCAAATCGCTCCTACTTGGGCGGTTCTGTCGCAGTCGTCAAAATGACCCCGCTCTCTTTCATTCCTGGAGCAAAGATCATCAAATACCTTGGCATCATCAACATGTTCTTCATTAGAGAGACCACCTCACTCAGAGAGGTAGCAGTCTCACTGTTGTTACTACCATAAATCCACATTCAGACTCATTCACATCACATACAGTACATCAAGAAATGTGCTTATTATTATTATTATTGTTATTATTATTATTATTATTAGTGTATAATAATAAATTAAACAGAATTTGTTTATCATATTAGAGCAATTAAAATAAAATAACTATATATATATATATATATATATATATAATATATCTATAAAATATTAATAGTAATAACAAGTAATAATATTTATTATTGATGTTTACTTTTTGTAATATTAATGCTATTAAAAATAATATTTCTAATAATAATATTCAAATGAATTAGAATTATTAATAGTAATGAAAATGACAATATTATTTTAATTTAATATTAATATTAGATATTTCATAATATTATTGCTATGAAATATTTTAAATGTTTAAATAATATTAAATGAATTGCAAGTATTAACATTAATATTATATAAGTTATTGTTATTATTAATATAAATAATAGTATTAAATAAATTAAACTGAATAGTAAAGGTTTATAATATTAATGCAATTAAAATAAAATAACATGTATATAATATTAATAGTAATAACAGCAATAATGTTATAATAATAATAAGTATTATTGATGTTTAATTTTTGTAATATTAATGCTATTTAAAATTAATATTTTTAATAATAATAGTATTCAAATTAATTATTAATAGTAATGTAAATTACAAAAATATATTTTAATATTAATATAAATTTATAGTAATGTATAATTAATATTTTATAATAATGCTATGAAATATTTAATAATAAAGTCAAGTCAAGTTTTGATATTAAATTAATTACAAGTATTAACATTAATATTATATAAATGATTGTTATTATTACTATTAATAGTTTAATAATATTAAACATTTGTGTATGCTATTAAAGTTGTTAATAATTAATGTAATACATATGATTAATATTAAGCATTTTAATAATCATATTTTTTACAATTAATTACAATTGTTAACATTAATGGAAATCAGAGTATGTGAGCGGAGTGATATCACTCCTCACTCACTGATATCAGAAACACCGCTCCGCCTTCACTCCGCGGCTAAAGTAGCCTATTTCAGTATGTTTCAAATATCACAGTTCTGTTCATAATGTATATTAAAAAATAAAATAACAGGATAGTTTCAAAGTGGCTTATTGGAACACTATAGTGTGCAAACTTTTTTTCCTACCACATGAGCTAATAACATGGTTGTCACCATTAAAAGGTATAATTGCTGTTTTTTGCAGTGAAAATTTAGTTTGTGATGAAAATAACCGTATGTCAGTTATTTTATCCTACGGATCGATGCATTTCTTACAGATTTCTGCTCATTCGAAATCGGATACAGATGAAGTAGCACTGTAAGATTACATTTGTTTGAATGCATCGAGAGAGCGATTGCGTGTGAATAAGTGTTGTAGTAGTACTTGTTTAAATCATGCTTTCAGCTGAAAGTATTCAGTATCTAGAAGGAACAAACAAATTCCTTGAACTATAACTTTCCGCTCATGTCCATTACCGTAATCATCATAACCTTCACATTCTTTCTGATTTGAGTAATCCTTCTCTATCAAGCTAGCTAAATATGTTTAACATGTGAATTCTTGCTAAATATGCAGTTATATTAGGGGCCGTTGGCATGAATTGTACTCATGATGGAGCGGTGGTGGAGCGCTCTTGGAGCGAGTGAAAACCACGACGCTCCGACTTTTAAAAAAATCTGCTCCTCGCTCCAGTCAAAATCACACCGCTCTGCTCACATACTCTGATGGAGATATTGGTATTAATATTATTTATTTATATTGTAAATTGTTGTTATTATTATTACTTTTAATAGTATTAATATTACAAAATTATTTAGTATCATCAAATGAATAATAATAATAATAGTGCAAAGTATTATTACTTTTAATATGATATTAAATATTTATATTAATAATATTAATGTTTAAAGTAATTACAATTAGTAAATAGTATTTTTTTCTTGTGTTTTAGGAGGGAGGTGTGAGTGGGTTTCTGCATACGTTTATTGCTGAAGTATTTGCGATGGTTCGTGCCCACGTCGCTGCTCTTGGAGGAAATGCTGTCGTCTCCTACAGCATGAAGGAGTGTGTGTTCATGGAGAACCCTAACAAGAACCAGGTTAATACATGCACAGTCACACACACAGACTCATACACACTCAACCCATCACGTTTGTTCATTCATGCTCATGTTGTGTGTTTTACAGGCGCAGTGCCTAATCAACGTCAGTGGGGACGCTGTTGTTTTCATCCAAGAATCTGAACTCGAGTCGACTTCGGTACAGACACAGTCAGCCTCCACACACACCTCCAACGGTGGGGAAGGAACGTGAACTCACATACACACACCGACAAATTCTCAAGTAAACGAGTTTTAACATGAACCATGCCATTTAAAACAGTGTCACGCTAAATCTACAAACCAAATCTCCAAAAAAGAAGCGAAAATCTAGACCTTATTGGTTAGTTCTCCAAAGTATCATATTTTAGACCCATTAAATGGTCAATATTTTGTTTTATTTCAGAATAATGTTTTAAAATCCCCTCCGTCAGAAGCCTTTCAGAAAGGTCATCTGCCATGTTTCTATGTGTTGGCCATTGTTGTTCACATTCCATTCCAAATGTGGCGGAGGCAGCTACCAAATTCAAAAGGTCTATAAAATTCGTCTTTGTGTTTGCAAAGAGTGTGTAAATGTGTCAACGACTCTTTAAATGGCCATGTTTTGTATTTAAATAAAGGAATAAGCTACTGATGTGATGCACTCACATGGACATCCAGTTCAGGATTTTAAATATTGGTTTTAAACAAGACACTTCTTGTCATGTCCTACTGATCTCTTTAAAATCATCTCAAATGCTGGAAACATTTGTTTCATGTGCCACAATGTATGCTTTTTTTAATCCTAATGTTTGGGTCGGACTTCTGCAAGGCCGGTCCGGTTCTCTTGCATGTGCAATGTCAGTTAATCATTACGAGAAAGAGATATTTTAGGGCAGAGTTGTGTTCACCATGGACTGACACTTGAATGTATAGATGACAGGTCTGTTCATGTGTTGACTGACTTTTAATGCTATTATTTTGTATATGTGTTTGCCTGAGGACAAATCAAAATTGCACATTAATAAGATATAATTGAATAAACTATTATAGCTCTGGTGTGATTAGTCCTTGTCAAATTCTTCCCTGTTTTTAATTAATATAATGTATTTCTCAAGTGAAGTTAATTTCTCGTTGAAATTAAATTATAATATAATAATATTATACAAATATTATTCCATTAGATATTATAGATATTAATTCCAATCAATGCAGAATAATTTGCCTAAAAGACAGTTGTTTTCTTTGTGAGCAAGTCCCTTTGGAATATTTTTTTGTCAGATACGGCAGCAAAGCCAAGACAATAATTATTCCAATCTGAGCCGCTAGTAGTCGCCAAACATTAAAAATGAATTTCCTAATTCTGAGCTCTATGTCTGCGCCATGATATGGCATATACGCATACATCAATATTTATTTTTTTTAATCTCCAGAAAAGTCTCCAAACTTTTAACAAATTAAACCATTATGATAATAATTTAAAATATATATATATATTAGGCAAGCGTGGCTGAAATTCCCCGAATCCTACTATGACGAGGGCTTTGCTCATAAATATTAATTAGGTCATGTTGATTTTTGCTTGTCAACCTTCCGAGATCGCCAGGTAAGTGCGCAACCTACTTAATATTCATTAGCCGAGTCTTAACATGGGTTCGCTCTGTAACGCCTACTTTCCAACGTCTCCCTTTCAGCCAATCGGCTGCTCTCACGGTCAAGCGTCTATTGACGTAATACATATTCATGAAAAGTCAAACGCTCACTCCAGTAGGGATCATCAATTCGTCAGTCATCCAACGTCCACATACTAACGTGCACCAGTCAGCCAATCAACTTCACTTCCCCGAGCGTGGCGTAATTAATATTCATGAGCCAAGTCTTCGCCATAGTAGGATTCGTTGGCGAGCAGCGCGCTTTCCTGCACGTCAGACGTGTCGCTCAGAGGCAGCCCTGTGCTTTCAAACCTCCCTGATCTCCATCTTGAGGAGAATCCTACTCCATCTGTTTCCTTTAGGAGTTTACTGAACAAAAATGGGAGATATAAGGCTGCCGAGGCACATGTTCTTGTGGTGCCTGTCTGCTATTTATATGTTTGTCTTCGCGTCTCTTTACGTGCAGATTCCAGGTGAGTTTGAAGATGTTTAACTTGCATGTTTTGAACTAACATCAGTGTTCATCAGTGACACATGCAGGAAAAATCTTTTAGACATACATTTTAAATGGACATGTTCATCTGTGAATACATTAGGTAAGTTAATAATTTGTTCAAGTCTACAGGATGTTTATTCCAGTACTTTCGGGGTTTAGGGACATGTTACAGTACTAGAGAGTCAAGTATTTTAAAGGACCAGTATTAAATATGTCTTGCAGAACATCTCAGATGAGATAGAGCATGTTGACGCCTGTTCAAAAACATACAGACTGTAAAATCAAAGATGCTGTATTAAAATCTGGGAAGTCTGAATATTACAGCCATGTTTTCACTCAAGAGGAAATGCAATCATAAACACACACCATTATTTTTGTACATTTATTATAGTATTATATTTAATATTTTTGGCCATATACAGTGGTATACTGTATGTCTAGCAAATATGATCAATATTGCATGTATAGCATATGTCATGTTTTCTCATGTATTTTCATATAAATTTGTGTATGAATATGGTAATCATTCAGTACCATATGGGATCCAAAAGTCTGAGACCACATAAACAATCTGGGACCTGAAGCCTGGAAATAAAGTTTTAGGATTCTGAAAAATCTAAAACTTAAAGTAACACTATGACATAAACTTAATCACATTTCAGATTCTGCACCATTTTTAGGTCACAAATGTAAACTTATTTTGTGGCATTGACCATGTGATCTCTCTCCGTCTTTAGGTCTGTATGGGAACGAGGGTGTGCTGCCGGCGCGGTGGCAGCTGCGGGTGTCTGGGAAGAGTGTTGTGGAGCAGCTGAAGGATTCTCCCACGCTGCTGTGGTTCGGTCCTCGGCTGGGTTTGGACACGCAGCAGTGCATGGAGCTGCTGAGTCTGACCGGAGCTCTGCTCAGTTTACTGACTCTGGCTCTGCCGGTGCTCAGAGACTGCAGAGTCTTCCTGGTGCTCTGGATACTCTATCTGTCCCTCTACCAGGTACAGACTCCGTTCACACAGTACTGATACCACTAGTGCGGTTTTCACTGGCTTGTGTAATGTATAGAGAACAGGTGGCCTATGGCTGACAGGAAAAAAAATCCCAAAAAAACTTCTGGCAAAAAGAAAAAAAAGGATTACACATAAATTAGTATCTGGATACTAATAATGCTAAATTATATATATATAAAAATTTGCACAAAAAAACTTAATTTTGTCTCATTTGCTTTCTTTAAACTCCGTTGTATCATATTATATTTGCAATGCATCCAACCTGCTGTTGACCATTACCTAAAAGAAAAAACATGTTTGCTGACCAATAGGTATCACGAATACTACTTATCAAGGGTAAAAATGTGATTTTAGAAGTTAATGTGGAAGGTACTGAAATGTAATGCTTCTTGTCTCTGTAGGTGGGCCAGGTCTTCTTATACTTTCAGTGGTGAGTATTAGATTTTCTGTCAGTGTGTTGCTGGTGCACCACCAGATGTTTTATTGATTCACAAGTATTCTTATTCTCCAAATTATATCTGTTATGTAATGGTCTATGGCTTTGTTTAACCACTTTCCAACCGTAGCAACAAAACAGTCTTGACCTCGAGAGACACTCCGAGTGTTATTTACAGTAGTCTCACGTCTGTGTTAATGTGAAATGACTTCAGCGCATCAGAAGCCAGAGTTAGAATGTGTCAAACTTCTTGATCTCAGGGATAACCTCTTGCTGGAGACGGGCTTCTTGGCCATTCTCATCGCTCCCATGAAAATGCCCTGGTCTTCAAAGGTGCGTCTCCATGACAGCGTGACTTTCTGGCTGGCGCGCTGGCTGTTGTTTCGGCTGATGTTTGCGTCGGGTGTCGTCAAACTGACCAGCCGCTGTCCCACCTGGTGGGGCCTGACCGGTGAGGAATCAGCTGAGATTTGAAGAATATATCTGTGTCCACATGTTCTGGATTTGCTCCTGGTTCAGCATGTATTTAAAACTACTGTTTTTACAGTATGTGAGCACAGTGTAACATACAGTGTCCCACAATGCAGTGCTCTGGAGTTGATTTCTTGTGTAACAAATTAACTGGAAGCAAAATCTATGGTTTGCTGAGTCATTATTTTATAGAAGTGCTAAGAATTAAAACATTTTTGTGTAACAGTAGATTAAAAATATATTTCACCCCCCAAAGATGTGACAATAATGTAATACAATCTTTTATAAAAGTCTTTATATTATTATAATTATTATTATTATTATTAATGTTTATATGCTTTGAATGAGTAGTTTTTTTTAATAAAAGGTAGGATTTTTTTAATATATATTTTTTTGAAGATTAATTACATTTATTTTATAGTTTCCTTTCCACCTTAATTTCCATAATTAAATAGAATGTTAATTCTTAGACTTATTTGTAATCTTAAATGTTTAGGTAACTGATGTCTCTACTCTGGAATTTAAAGTGAACTTTATTTACCTATTTAGTTATTCTTTTAATTTGGTTTGTATTTATTTATTTATTTTCAGGAGAATATGTATATTTACTTATTTTACATTTACTTTTACTTATTGATCCAATGCAACTTATATTGCATTCACGATACACATTTTATCAGTTCTTCCCAGCTTCCCCTGGTAGTCGAACCCATGACCTTGTTGTTTGAGCTAAGAAATGTTTAAGTACTAAATCCGATGGAAGTTTTGACAGTGTTGCCACTATGCCTATTGATTTTGTGTCTGAAAATAAAAATACACATCAAATTATTCATGTCAGTTCGCTGTCAAACACTATATTCTGTTATTTTCTCGTCAGCTTTGACCTATCACTATGAGACCCAGTGTTTACCGACCCCGCTGGCCTGGTTCGCTCATCAGCTGCCGGTGTGGTTCCAGAAGCTCAGTGTGGTGGGAACGTTTGTTATCGAGATCGCCGTTCCCTTCATTTTCTTCAGCCCCATACGAAGACACAGACTCGCCGCCTTCTACATTCAGGTTAGTTATTATGCATGTGCTTGATCAGAAATTGAAAAGCTCCCATGAGTTTGTGCATCAATGTAACATTTTGGTGGTTTACAGGTCCTGCTTCAGGTGTTGATCATCCTGTCTGGGAATTATAACTTCTTTAATATTCTCACCATCACCCTGTGCCTGTCGCTGCTGGATGACCAACACGTGAACTTCTGGCTCCGAAGACCCACGCCAAAGACCGAGAGCAGTATGGACACACTTACGTTACACAAAGATGTTTTTGAAAGAAGTCTCTTATGCTCACCAAGGCTGTATTTATTTGTTCAAAAATACAGTAAAAACAGTAATATTGTGATATTTAGTGCTGGCAAATGATTAATCGTGATTAATCGCATCCAAAATAAGAGTTTTTGTTTACATAATATATGTGTGAGGACTTTGTATATTTATTATGTATATATAAAGACACACATACAGCATATATTTTGAAAATATTTACATGCATATATTTATATTCATATAAATTATATCATATATAAATATATTTAATATATAAACGTAACATATTTTTCTTAAATATATACATACATGTGTGTGCATTTATATATGCATAATAAATATACATAGTACACACACATATTATGTAAACAAAAGCTTTTATTTTGGATGCGATTAATCGTTTGACTGCACTAGAAATATTATTACAATTTAAAATAACTGTTTTCTATTTGAATATATTTTACAAATTAATTTATTCCTGTGATACAAAGCTGAAATTTCAGTATCATTACTCCAGTATTCAGTGTCCTTCAGAAATGATTTTAATATGCTAATTTGCTGCTCAAGAAATAATACTTGTTCTATTTATTGTGTTGCTTCATATTTTTGTCTTTTTGGTTTGCTGTTTTCAAATACTACATGAACATGGAAATATATGTGCCCTGTTAGGACAAGATGTGTAAAAGAAGCCAAAAAAAGCCTTATTTTATTGTTATTTTCCAGCATCATTGCAGACTCTGTTCTCTGGTCTGGCTGTGATGTTAGAGATCGGGACATATGCTCTGATTGGCTACTGGACCGTCAAATACTTTGACCTGCAGGTGGACTGGGAAAACAAAAGCGTCTCCTCCAAAACAGGTGAAGCTCCTGACAATATCTGATTGAGTTCAGTTCTTGTTCAGTATGATTCATCTCTCTTTGTGTTCCTGTTCCTCAGCATTTACGTATTTTGAGTTCAACGGCTTTCTGAAGACGGTCACAGTACCCAGTATCTGGATTGGCGTGCTGTCTCTCACATGGGAGATCATTTCCTCCATGTTTAAGTGAGTGATGTGGGTTATGTGTGATTTGTTGGCTCAGTATGTCCATTAGATGGCATCCTGGTAGAACAGATTTTTCTGTTTCAGGTGTGCGTGTGTGAGAGGAGTGTTGTGGCGTCTCTGGAGCACAATCCAGTGGGCAGTTATGGCTGCTGCTACAGTCTCCATGTTTGCCATCAGTCTGGTCAGTAAACTTCTTGTCTGTGCTGTTTTAGTATTATTTATATACTTTTAATAGTGTATATATTAAAATTATTATTATTTTTTATGTTTTCTGTTATCATTAAAGTTGTAATTTTTGTTTTTAGTGTTTTTTTTATATTTTTTTTATATATATTTGTTTAGTTTCTATTAATACTATTTTTGCTTTAGTATTTCAACATAAACTAAATGAAAATTTGAAATTTTGCCTGTAATAAAACAAGCATACTTTTTTAATATATGTTTTATTATATTTCACTAACTATATATCACTATAACAGCACTGTTTCCTGTTCATCCAAAATAAAAAAAAAATCAGCATTTTGTTACCTGCATGCTGTTCCAAACCTGTCTGATGAGTTAAATAGCAGAATTAATAAACTGTTAATAAACAAATTTTTAGTTTTTCAAAAAAATCGATGGTGACAAAACATAAAAAAAATGGACCATAAACTTTAGCCTGATTCACAACGGTTAGCTTAAAATAATGTTTTCTAATTTGAGTGGTACTGGTTGGAATTTGTGGGAAATGTGCGGGATTTATTGTAATGTTTTTTTCTTCAGTTGGTCAGAACAAAAGTGGCAGACTTGTTACTTACTCGTTCAGATGACAATATCCAGTAAAAATTCTTGTTTGGGTCATATATTCCAAGACGTAGGCTAGAATCTGTGATTCCAGAGTACAGTATCCACACCGGTGCGGTGACTGACAGCCACACATACTACTCAAAAGATTAATTCGCGCTGAAGACGTGCCAGTGCACAATCCACATAATAAAGAAATTTCCGCAAATAACTGCAATTGCAGGTTTCAAACAGAGATGGAGACAAAGAGGCAAAACTTACGGACTGCAGCTTTAAGTAATTTATTACTGAAAATCTTGCCTTCTGCATTTTTTTTCTAATCAGTTTAATTTATGCTTCCACATGTTCAATACACATGAGTACTTCATTGTGTATTTCAAGTGTAGTGCACTGAATTTTTATTTTTTAAATGCGCTGTCCCTTTAAGTTATTTAAAAATAATGACTCTAATAATGAAGTGTGTGTGCAGGTTCCCTACACCTACTTTGAGTATGATGCACACAGTAACCTCTGGCCTGGCGTCCAGACAGCGTTTAAGCTGACTGACCGTTACCAGCTGGTCAGCTCATATGGATTGTTCCGGAGGATGACCGGCGTCGGAGGCCGTCCAGAAGTGGTCATTGAGGGCAGTATGGATCGCAACACATGGACGGTCAGTTTACTAATATTTGAGCAAGTGCATAGTGTCCGAATTACATCATTTAATTGTATGTGAACTTCATGAAGAATATGAAATCATATAAAAAAAGCCTAAAAGGTCTGAAATACTGGCTAGTAACTGAAGAGTTGAATGAATGAAAATAAAATATAATTTTACCAGGATCTTAAAGGTGAAGTATGTAGATTCTCTGCAGCAAGAAGCCCCAAAATTGCAAAAATATTACCACTTCAGAATTTTTCAAAAGAATGTATCTACATGCTTCAACATGTCAAGGTGAAGTTAAATCATTCAGTTGTTTAAATTAAAACTAGCTACAATTGCATGCACACAAATAATCTGTTAGTAATTTAACTGATGGCTCAGTAGGATTGAGGAACATTTAGAATCTAAAATCAGATTGGATTAATACAGATTGACAAAAATTAGTCCATGTAAACATTTCTACTGTAACTCTAAATATATGCGATTGTGTTCAGTAAGTGTTTTTATATTTTTGCAGGAGATCGAGTTCATGTATAAGCCGGGGAACATGAGCGCAGTGCCCCCTGTGGTGGCTCCACACCAGCCCAGGCTGGACTGGCAGATGTGGTTTGCTGCTCTGGGGCCGCACACACAGAGCCCCTGGTTCAGCAGCCTCTTACACAGACTCCTGCAGGGCAAACGAGACGGTGAGACAATGTGTGTTCACTTCTGCATGCATGAGATTTAAATGCATCCAGTGCATCAGCCTGAACAAGATGCAGTGTTTTATATTATACTGTGTAAATATTCCATGTGTGTGTTGAGCAGTGATCAGACTCATTCAGACAGATGAGTCTCAGTATCCATTCAGCAAACAGCCTCCTGCGTACCTCCGAGCTCACCGCTACAAATACTGGTTCAGCGAGCCCAAAGAAGACGGGTGAGTGCACACCTATTGGAAAATGTATTTTTATTTTTTTAAGGAAAAATGTTGCCTTGGCAACTGGCAGAAATAAAATAATTTAAAGTTTTTTTGTTTTTATTTTTTAGTTAATGTTTATTTTTATTTATTATTTTTAATATATTTAGTTTTAATTATTTTAGCACTTCAACTTCTCTCAAAGGAGAAATGTTGCTTAAAAGTTTTTAAATATATATTTTTAATACTTTTTTTTTTTTCTTTATTCAATAAACATTAATTTGAAGTCAAGTAATATTTTTTTTAATTTTAAGATTAATGTTTAGCCTCTTTGGTTGCATATTCTGTCTTTATGGTCATATTGGATGTGTTTGTGTGTGTTTAGGTCATATCCCCAGCGATGGTGGAGACGGGTGTACGTGGAAGAGTTCTATCCCATGGTGCACCTTGGTGACTCTTACCTTGAACAGATGCTGGTTCAACATGGTTTGAAGGTAAGAAACAAGTCTGCTGTCAAAAGTGAAAGTGTAATTCACTTGGGACACATGTTGAATGTCGATAACCTCACTGGAGAACAAACAGACCTAAAGTTCACCGTCTGTTATCTGCAGGATAGTTTGATTCAACAGTGTTTTTGAATCATTTTTATTGAACTTGCTCAAAGCAAAGATAAATACAGACATATTTAATATGTGACATTAAGAGACACTGTGTGTTTGTATTTATAGAGAGGTGATATAATGAGGACGAATCAAAATGAAACTGTCATTAAAATATTGTTTGCACAAAAATCATGCCAATTTAATGCTTTGTAATATTTTTTTAATAAACATGCACAAGTGTTGGTATTTACAAATATTTAACAATTTACAAGCGTTATAGTCTAGTACCTCACAATTTAAAGTAAAATTAATTTTATCTTCAGGCTTTACAGTATATGAAAATAGGGCAACACAATCATTACATTGTGATTTTAGTTTTAATTTCTTTTTTCAATTAATCGTGCAGCCTTATATGAATACATAAGATAATATTGGATATTAAAAACAATCGCTATGAATTTAATATATTTTATATCGGGACTTGAAAACTCGATTATTTATTTATTTATTTATTTATTTAATAAATTTTTTGAAGAACATTTCAAAGGTTTTTTTAAATGCCATTACTATCCATTGCTATGATGTTTTTGATGTTCCTATTAGCTGAAGTCAAGAGAGTTGACCCTCAAATACTGTATTTATGTTTTGGCTCTGTTCTCTCCTTCTCACTCACAAACATGTGTCATGTGTTGATTAACAAGGATTTTGTTTTTGTTTTAAATGTCATCTGCATCTCTTTCTTTTTGTTGATCAGGATAAGTCTCCTCCGAGGCGCAGCTCGAATGCTTGGCTTCCACAGTTATTGCATCATGTTGGAGAACATGCCCGTGAGATGCCAGCTCCTCTTCTGCTCTGGACTCTCTTCAGCTCGGCTGCGACCGTGTGTCTCCTCAACTCTCTGCGATCACGTGCACATCACCACCAGCACGAATCGCTCCAGAACAAACACGCAGATAAACAGGCCGCAGGACAGACACGCTCCAATGTGGCGCAGGAGGACGAGAAGAAACATGAGGAGGAGAAAGAGGAGGATGCAGAAGATGATGAAGAGGAAAATGGAAAAGAGCAGGAAGAAGATGCAGCAAGTGAAGAAGAACAGGAAGGAGAAATTGAAGAGGAAGAGGAAGTGAACACAGAGGAAACGGAAGTGGACAGCCTCAGGAAAAGGAAGTGAGGTTTTTTTTGATCGTCTGATGACTTTAATTCCAGCTCAGGGTAATTACATCTACCCCAAAACACCAGCACTTCCACCCTTGTTGTGTCAAAACATTGACTTTTCTCTGTTTTCCCAGGCAGGTTTGAGAGATGTAGGCAGTGTAGTGACACATTCATGTTTCCCAGTAGTGTCCTGGATTTATCCGCCAGTTTAGTTTAACTAAACCCGATTGAAGGGCCACACTGCAAAACAAGGGATTTTGTTGTATGGTCTTCGATTGCTTTGACAGGTAAATGCAAAACAAGGTAGGTTATTGTTTTTCACAGTGTGCACTAATTGCTACATACCATATTAATAAAAGCCAGGATGTCTTCCACCATACGAACTAAAAATAACTGTAAAACACTGTATAGTTAAATGCACATACTGGACCTCATTAAACGGAAGTGGAATTTATGTTTTTAAAATCATTCTTACATAAATTACACTTTGAATTGAATGCAACAAAATACCAAAAACGGCGCTTGTGAATGTAGACAAACATTCATTGTTTTATGAACGAAGCCCAGTATGTGCAGTGCCTTACAGTATACCAAGAGTATCAGAGAAATCTAGGTACCAGAAAATATGACATTTTCCACTTCGACTGTCATGTTGTGTAGATGGTGTTATATGACAGGAAATGGTTTATTGGACTATAACTGGTTATGGTCTGTGATATTTGTGTATTGTATTGTAATAACATATTTGACTACTGTGATGTACAGTAGTATTGCATGTTTATTGTGTTAATATAAGTGAAGATGCACCAAAAAACACTCGGCTTTAATGTTTTGTAATATTTTTAATAAACATAGAAAAATATACACTGGCACAAGCACCATTATTTCTAAAGACATTTACATTTTAAAGTAAAATTTATTTTATCTTTTAGATTTAATCTTAATATAGCATTAACAATGAATATATGCGATAAAGTGTTGGGTATTAATGATGAATATATATTTTTTTTTTACATTGTAGAAAAGTATAGGTATTTGAATTGATTCCCACAGTTTATTGTATATCAAGAAATTAAAAACTTATTTTATTCATACCTTGTTCACTTTTATCATTTTATTTTATTCTTTTATTTTGCTTTTTATTTTTATTTTATTTTCTGAGGAAAATTCCAAAGTGCCAAAATGTTAGGTGGTTTCTAATTGGCTAAAGTTTTTTTCACCCATTTTTAGTGCCCACAGAGCAAAACCTATAACTATACATGATTTGAAGTGTCATTCATCTTTGAAATAGGACAGAATTGTAGTACACGTTCACCAGTGCAGTATCCCGGGGCAGTACTTATCAATGAGAGACTGATAATACGGCCTCAGACTCTCCACGTCCGGTAGTTCAGTGCTCTTGGTGTACAAATCAAACTTGCTGTCAGAGGAAAGACAAACAGACGCATGTTTTTGATCAGTGAGACGTCAGACCTTCAATATGTGGGTCACACAGCAGAATAAACGGACACACAAACGAGCTCTCATTGAGAAGCTCATGACTTACTTAAACTCTTTGACCCAGGGCAGCATCTGCAGGTCTTTCTCGTTGCATAAGTGCATGTAGTCTCCGTTTGAGTGCCAGGGGTAGAAGGAGTGGAAGCGGATCATGTAAAGACCCTGGCAGAAGAAAGTGTCTTTTAAAAGCATGAATGAAAGCTTATTGTTTGTGTATGTGTGTTTATATTTGTTTGCTTTTCAGGTGAGCTCTGTGGCATTACCTCCTCAGGGATGGTGCATTTGTTGAACTTCATTACCCGGTATAGATACTCTAGAATAGAGCGAGAAGAATTTCCATTAGTCACTTCAGCAGCAAATTCAATACCGTTCAACAGTTTGAGGTCTGTAAGAATTTGTTTGGCTGCATTTATTTGAACAAAGATACAGTAATATTGTGAAATATTATTAAAATAACTGTTCTATTTTAATATATTTTAATATGTAATTTATTCCTTTGATGCAAAGCTGAATTTTCAGCATCATTACTCCAGTCCTCAGTGTCACATGATCCTTCAGAAATCATTCTAATATGCTGATTTGCTGCTTAAGAAACATTTCTTATTATTATCAGTGTTGAAAACCGTTGTGATGCTTAATATTTTTGTGGAAACTGTAATACATTTTTCAGGATTGATAAATAGAAAGCTCAAAATAACAGCATTTATTTGAAATCAACATTATAAATGTCTTTACTTTCAATTTTGACACAATCTAATGTGTCGTTGCTAAATAAAACTAGTAATTCTTTCTGCTGACCTCAAACATTTGAATGATAGCATGTTTGACAGTGAGACATTAGATGTAACGTCATAATGGTCTTGTGTGCAAAGATCCCTCACATCACTCACCATCATGTCCCCAAGACATCAGGACGTTATCAAGTCCACATTGTGGTTCATAAATCCCAAATTCTGTGCTGCAATGAAAAAAACATGCCAAAACCATCAGGTAGAATACTATACAACATATTTTTACAGTTTAGATCATTTAAAAATAAAATATGAATATCAGATGGGGGGAAAAAACTTTTTTTAAGAATTAGAAATGTTGCCTTTGCAACTAACTGAAATAAAATGTTTAATCTGGAGTATTAAAATTACTAGAACTGACATTAACATAAATTAAAGTTAAGATAAATATAAATGTTTTTTAAAGATCCCAAAGCTGAAAATAAAATAAAAATGTATTTAATATAAATATAAAAATGACTAAAAGTTAATAATATCCACTATAATAGTATTTAAATAAGACTCTTGTTATGTAGAAGACAGAAAGGTGTGGTGCAGTACTTGAGTGCAGGGTTCTTCTCATCCGGATTGCCTTCAAATGTTGAGTTTCTGAACACTATTGAATTCTGAAACTTGCATCCAACGGGGAATGTATCTCCAACTACAGCCCACTTAAACACACACAGAAGCATTCTATATATTATTTATCACAGGACAGCTGTCGTAGGTTTTTACACTGTGATTGGATGCTTGTGTCTCTCACCTGCGGCTCCCCATACAGGGCCATGATTTTTCCGATGTCATGGATCAGACCGACTAGCTGGAACCAATCTGGAGAGAAGGTATTTTAAATTCCGTTGGATTTTAACATTTGACCAAATATAAATATGCACAAAAAGCTTTTACATTTAGAAATGGATTTCAGTCCTGAAAGAAGGCCTGCAGGTTTGGACATATTGATCAGAAACTTCACAAAAACAACTTCAGGTATGTGTTATTGTAAAACACAGTCTTATCTAAGTACACTAAGGCGACGTCTGTGACCTTTGTCCCTGCTGATCCCACCTTTATCAGGATGCTCTTTGCGGATTCCCTCGGCGGTCTGGAAGGCATGGAAAGAGTTTGGGAAGTCAACGTCAGGGTCTGATTCATCAACAAGCTCGTCCAGGGAATCGATGTTCTCCATCATTCTCGTGCTGAAGTGATTGCAGTTCGCCCATTCCAGGTGCTGAAGGTCAGAGGTGAGAGGTCATGTTCAGTGTTTGTGTTTGTCATTTATCTAGGTCATCACAGAGCGACCAAATTTGAACTCCAAAGAAACACGTCAAGTTAAACAGTAGAATAAACTTTACTAGGCAAGAAAAGCTTGCAATATATGATTCTGTACTGTGTAACTGATCCAGAATTTATGCATTTCCTTTAGTAATAATTGAGATTCAGAATTTTAGCATTTATATTTTATCAGTTGTTAGCACAGGCCTATTACCCAAACGGAGATGCTTATTTTATTTTATTTTGCTTATTTTATTTTATTTTGTTTTGTTTTATTTTGCTTATTTTATATTATTTTTCTTATTTTATTATTTTACCAACCTTCTGTTTGACAAAGTCCAGCGTTTGGTACGTGTGCATCAGCTTGTATGTATTAAACACACGGTCAAAGAGAGCTCCACTCTGTGTTAGACATGTACACACATCAAAATAGAAATAAGAGAGTTGTATTAAAAGGAATGATACAAGAAAATATGAATTAAGAATATGCATAATTCCAAGTTTTACCTCAAAGTTCCTGAATTCTGATTGGTCTTTCTCATGGCTATCAGGGCGATATGCCAGAGAGGGATCCGGACCCTAGTAGTTAGAGTTTGTGTGTAAGAGATGCAACTAATAAGACTTAGTCTACCAACTCAAACAGTGACACAGTCTGACAGTTTTCAGCATTGCAAAATGATCAAAAATGATTATTCATGTGTAAGTGCTACAATTCTGCTTTATGCACCGTTGAGGAAATTATGAAGCATGTATGTAAATAATAGTCTGAATGTCAGGTACATACCAGGTTCACCACCCTCATGATTCAGCTGAGAGTGTGTTGTTGAGGATGAAGGAGGATGTTGTGTGTTTGGCGTCTCTGACTGCTCTATTTATCAATGCTGTGCGTGTGGGGTCTCTGAACTGTAGTGGGAAAAACTAGTAACACTTTAACTTTCTCTCTGAAGCTTCCAGGGGTCCGTCAGTGTGCGTAAAGGTGTGTGTTTGAGTGCTCAATACTGGGATATCTTGGCCCAAATACAGTCTGGTTCAGAAAGGACACACTGTACGCTTTACACTTTACAGTGACTGAGGGATTTTGGTTTAATAGTAATCTAGAGTGTGAATGAGTTACTTCATTACTATACACCATTTTATTCATACATTTGTTTTAATGTGGTTTTCACTATTTGTTTTTTTTTTCTTTTTTTTGTAGGTTTTAGTTTTTATCTTAATTTTAATTGTATTTTTCATATCAATCGTTAATTTCTGAATAATATTATCCTCCCTAAAGATTACGATTCTTTTTGATTTTATTGATAACAATCAGTTTTTTTTTATTATTTTACAGTGTCTTCAACGCTTGTGTTTAAAGAGTCTTATTTTTAGATCATATCTAAACTGTTTTATTTGTTCTTCACCAGAATGTTCAGAACATTCAGATTGGTATCATGATAACAGTGATTCTTTGAATTTGACTTTGTAAATAGTGAGCTGTCTGTCAGTCTCTGGTGCACAACAGCACATTTTGGGGAATTGTAATGATAGTATGTTTGTTTGAGTTGATGTAAAGTCTAGTGTGTGTCCTTTTATGTACAGTAGGTTACACCCCTAATTTTTATTGGCTGATAGTTTGTGGGTGAGTCTGTGATGTATGTGGTCTAGAGCACATCTACAACATTCCTTTGTTTCCTCATCTTTGGCAGGATTTTTATTTGTGTTGACATGTTTGGTTATGCAGTTATAGAAATGAAAATAAAATAGGGCTCTTAAATTAAATGTTATTATTAAATGGATACTATAACTACACCATCTGCCTCTCAAAGCATCTTTTTCTATTAACGGCCATTCAGAATATTCAAACTGCAATTTTTTATTGTATTATAGTAGATGTTTAATTGAGAATAACTCCGCAGCAAAAGTTGACACAACAAATCCAATGTATTATAACATACGTAATGTATTCATATTTTTTTGTGTAATGTTTCAGGCCTGCAGCCATCAGGTGGCAGTCTGACCTAAAACTCTCCTGAATGGACGTCACACAAGGAGAATGTTGTAAGAAGGGGTTTCATTGAGGTAAGAGAGAGACATGTGACTAAATAATGTCTTTTATAAGCCTTGCTTCCAGTAAGTAAAAAGCACTATATGTCAAATTAATAGCAGACTATGTCTGAAGTTCAGCATTAGTACAGTAACAATAGGCAAAAATAACCAGATTGCTTACTAAATAATACTTTCATTTAGCAAAGATGCATTCATTTGATCAAAAGTGACAGTAAATACATTTATAATCTTACGGAAGATTTCTATTTCAAATAAATGCTGTTTTTGTTATTAATCAAAGAATCCTAAAAAAAAGTATCATGGGTTCCACGAAAGTGTTAAGTAGCACAACTGTTTTCTTTTCAGCATTGAGAATAATAGGTAATGTTTCTTGAGCAGCAAATCAGCATATTATAATTATTTCTGAAGGATCATGTGACACTGAAGACTGGAGTAATGATGCTGAAAATTCAGCTTTTGCATCACAGGAATAAATGATGTTTTAAAATATATTCAAACCATATTTAATAATATTTCTGTTTTTACTGTATATTTGCTCAAATAAATGCAGCCTGGTGAGCAGAAGAGACTTCTTTCACAAACATTCAAAATCTTTCCACCCCCAAACTTTTGGCAGTGAATGCCAGTGCAACTATTTATTACAAATTGGTGCATTTTATCATATTTTTATCATATTTCTGCTGATTTTATGAAAGCAGTAAGCCAGCCGAGTCACATTGATTTTACCACATTGTTTTTGGGTCATGCTGAGCTATTGATAATATCACTGGTGTCGCTCTGACTCAGGTCACAGTGGTAATGATCTGTGCATATACTATATGTGTTTGCATTCTATTACAGCTGCCCACATGACACTAACAAACAAAACAATAACCATTTGCATTGTTTTGTTTATTGAAACAGCTAAATCATTAAAATACACAGCATTGACACATAACTACAAACACTCAGGCATTATACACTTGCAAAATATTTACACAAGCTTTTGTTAACTTAGAATTAAATAACATCTCTTCCATTCAAGTCAATGGCATTAAAGTGATTGATCATGTTGCTTTTAAAGTGCTTTATGTTTAATAGTAACATTTGACCTATATGTGAACATAAGGATAGCAGACATTCCACCACTGACACACTGACAAATTGAAGGTGTGTGTGTGTGTGTGTGTAAGTGTGTGTTTGTTTGGCCAGAGAATTGTTTATATTTGTTGCCCATGTTTTATTTGTATTTGTGATTTTATGTTGTGAGACTGGTATGTGCAACATACACGATCAGACAGTGTTGAAAGTTTAAGAGCTTTATGGATGAAGATTTGACGTTTTAAAAGTTGAAATGAGAATATACAGTGGTCCCAAAAGGTATGTGGACACTTAAAGTGGCTGTGTGTAATTTTTCGAAGTGAAAATACTTTCTCCAATCCTAGTGTAAAGTGCAGAGACAGCTGTAAGTAAGACTTTCATTTCCCCGAAGAGTGTAAACAGTGTGAGTCTGTGACGCTTGTAACATTACTTTGTTGGTCTGAGCGGCCCAACAAGTTGACGTTGGCTCAGCCAATAGTGTGAGTTTGGGGCGGGACTATCTGTTTGTTCAGCCAATGGCTGATGGGAGGAGAGCTCCGGAAACCTGTTTAAAAACAGTTACTGTTAAGATGACAAAATATCAACCCGAATGGTATCTGCAAGAAAATACTGAGCTTTTTCTCAGAACTAACTGCAATTTTTGGAGCATTTTTGTAATTTTAAACATCTTTGAACAACTTTGATAAAACTTTTAAATTATTCACTGAAGAAAATAGCCCTCATATTTCCACAAATATGGGGCTTTTAGATGCAACGTACTGTATCAGGATTAACATCATTGTGAAATGACCAATAATCATTGAATTAGATGGAATTCAAATACATTTTGTTTTCAATTCAAAGTTGTTGTTTTTTATCATTTGAAACCTAACAAACTTTTTTGTGCTATCATTCTTTTAAATAACCACTTGGTTTGATATTTTATCTAATGTAGTTAGATTCATAAATAAGTACAGCTTAAGTGTCCAAATACAGGATGTTTACTCTTAAGATGTTCACATTGAAGCTCTGTTCGGCTTTAGGTGGCTCAGTCAAGGGCGATTTGTCCTGGCTTAGAGAGCGAGAGACAGTGTGGGATTACTGTAATGATAATGAAGGTTCAAGTCACTTGAAGGGCATGAAGTATCAAAAGTGGGAAATATTAAGACCTTTAGAAAAGGACTATTGATTGTTAAAGGGGGACATATAATGTTTACAGTTTTATTTTCTTCCCTGAGATCCACTAAGTTGTTTTTTTTTAGTAGTGTTTTCTATTGGCTCCAAAGTTGCTTTAAGAGTTTAAAGAGATTCATTAAACAATCCATGCTGAAATAAAAACTCCGACTGTTCAGGTCAGATAGATCTGCAGAGCTGTAGGTGCTACACACAGTCAGGTTTCTCTAACTTTCCCTCATTTTTTACACTTCTTGTTATTTCCTCTGGCGTTTAGGAGTAATATCTCACATCCTCCTTACTACTCCGTATGAAAGGCCAGGCCAAGTTTCTGAACATTTAAATAGAAGCTTGCAGGTTAATGTTGGCGATCATACCATATGTTAATGTTAGATGACGTCAAAGTTGCAGAAGTTCATAAGTTTTTTTTTTTTTTTTGTTTCAATAAATGTTTGTTTAGGGAAAGAAGTTTAGAGTTCTTAAAGTTGCAGTAAGACTTTAATGACTATTTTATTTCAAAAGATCAAGAGAATTCGATTTCTCATGACAGGACGCCTGTAAATTGATTACGCCAGTTGTTGATTGGTTGCCCGCTGGTGGTCTTCTGTAGTCACATTTTTGGATGGGTTACTGTGTGGTCATTCATAGTCTTATCCATAACTATGTGGACTTCTGGGATTGATTGGCGCGTCTTGCCGTCCGCTTTGGCCATTCAGCTGATAGAGACGGTGGCTGAGGTTTTGTACCTGGCATGTGCCGAGGACGCATCCCACACGCATCAGCTGACCCTGCGGGTGAGTTCGTGACCCTCTGAAGACATGCCGACGTTCACGGAAATGTTCCCTGTTTTGATTGGCCGGTGTGTTGATCTGTATCGCCGGGGGTCCTTTATGCAGGAGGGCCCTCCAGACCGCACGGCACTCTCTTGCCCCAGCACTCAAAGCTATTGAAGGAATGGTGATGGTTTCCATGGCATTACCACCCCGTGTTTCTAGAAGCTTCCCGGGTTTGCTGGGAAAACTCGATCTGGTGAGAGAAAGAGAAATTGTTTGGTTCACCACCGGTGAAGCACACGCATGCATTGTCCAGATCTATTTAAATACATCATTCAGACATTCACATAGAAGCTGACGTAGTTTAAGTATTAAATTAGAGGCTTGGCAGCATTAGGACCATTTTAGTATCTGAAGCCTGTTATTAATCAAGCATTTCTCTGGCTGTAGTCCGAGTTATTTGTGGCATGCACTAATATTCCCTCACTCTAGGACTCACACTCCTTCACGTGCTTCCCTGTCTTCAGTCTGGCTCCTCAGGAGACATTCAGAGCATTCGTTTTTAGAATATCGGTAAAAATTAAACAGAGGGGATGTAAAATTGTTAGACTGGGGTCTCTGCACTGTGTTGGAGGGATTCTGTGACTGTTTGGCACTATATTTGCTATTAATTTAGTCATTTTATATGTAAATCAGTTATTTAAGGTGAAGTTTTTTTTTTGCTTTAAAATTTCACATTTAATTTGATGGGGGGGGGTTGTTTCTTTGTAATTATTTGTGATTTCTGAGTTAAAATAGTTTCAAAGCAAATCTTGCAGCAGCACATTACTAATATTATTTTCCAGATAAATTCCAAACATCTGCCATTATTCAGCCAGTCAGGTAATCCTGTGGCGTTAGTTGAGCCAGACACTCACATGTCAGACTGCTTAATAAACAACTTTGACTTGTGCTTTGTGTTTTCTAGCTCATAAATAAACTGGCACTAATACCCATCATGCACCTGGCAGATATCTACATCCCTGCCAAACCTGCAGGTGAGGGAGATTATGTGAGATTTTCTTTTTAGGAAATGTTTGTACTGCAGTATTCCTGAATTGTTAGCTGTTTGTACAGCGTTTGAATTTGTTGCATTTATTTGTTTATTTGAATTTTATATATTTATTTATGTTTGTGAATATAATAAATGTATATGTAACAAATGTTACTAAGCATGATACTTGAGTATCTGTATGTATGTATTTAAGTGTAATTTTCAGTGGCTGTTATAGGCTGTGTTTATGTTGAGCATTAGTGTGGGATATAGAGTAGTACTTTAAATCTAATCTGAATCAGAATGTTTCTGAAAGGGATTAGTCTGGACTGGCTGTAGTATAACACACACGTACACAAAATCACTTTCACTGTCTACACAAAGTTTCAAAAACACTTCCGATCACTGTGGGTTTCCGGTCATAAGGAGCATTTAATGGTTATATCATGGGTCCACTGTAAACCTTTGTTTAGCGCTTGATTTGAAGACTATGATACTATACCTTTCTACATTTCTATACACTTTAAATTTGTTTTGAAAGAAATTAGTACTTTTATAGTTGGAAGATGCAAAAAAATAAAAATAAATCTTGAGCAGCAAATTAGCATATTAGAATGATTTCTGAAGAATCATGTGACACTGAAGACTAATGATGCTGAAAATTCAGCTTTGCATCACCAAAATAAATTACATTTGAAAATATATGAAAATAGAAAACAGTCCTTTAAATTATAATATTTCACAATATTACCGTTTTTACTCTAGTTTGATTAAATAAATGCAGGCTCGAGGGGCATAAGTGACTTCGAATGAAGAGAATTCAAAATTTGTACTGTAATACTATGCAGTAATTTATATGTTGCTTAAGTCTTTTAGGTGCCAAATGGTGTAGTAGTATCTGCTAAACTTGGGTTATACTATGCATAATTGAAATGTGACTGAAGTAGATAATTTATTATGTGCCGGTCAGATTTAAACTCACTTCAGCTGCACGAGCACCACTGTGGGCAGCTCCTGAATAGCTGGCATTACGTGTGTGTTGGAGCAGTTCTAACGAGTCTGTAGCAGAACCGGAGATGTGGGACCGCCGGGGCTCAGGGTCAGTACACTCTGTGTGTGTGTGTGTGTGTGTGTGTGTGTGTGTGTGTGTGTGTGTGTGTGTTGGTCTCCCACTTGCTTGTACATATCATTAAATGTGGGCCAGAGTCAGAAAGACTGAACAAGCTCGGAATCATTGGAGTTTCCAAAACACACTCCTCATTTAACATGCGCAACACACACTGCTTTCCCTCTTGTGAAGGTCACCATCAGCCTAAATGCTGTCAAGCCTTTCCTGAGCAACACACACACCCACGTCATTAAGAGCTTTTACACTGTGTTAGCTTGATTATTTTGTGGCTCAGAAATCTGTTTGGTCTGTCGTTCTATCTATCTGTAATTCTAGCTGTCTTTTTATCAGCTGACTGGTGGTTAAATTTATCTGTCATTCTGTATGTTTATCTGCCTATCTATCTACTGGTCATTTGAACAGTCGTTCTAGCCATCGTTCTGTCTATCTGACGTTCTATCGATCACTTTGTTCTATCATTCTGTTCTGTCTTCTATAAACCCTTCAACTTGAAGACCTTTTAAACATTTTTTCAAAATGTTCAAACCTTTGTTTATTATTATTATTAGATTTTTTTTATTTTTTATTTGTCACATACACAATTACATAGCGTATATAACCAGTAGTGAAATGTATTCTCTGCATTTAACCCATCCTAGGTGAACACACACCTGGAGCAGTGGGCAGCCGTGTTACAGCGCCCGGGGAGCAGTTAGGGGTTCAGTGCCTTGCTCACGGACACCTCAGTCGTGGTATTGAAGGAGGATACTCCCCCCACCAACAATCCCTGCCGGACCTAAGATTCGAACCCACAACCTTCCGCTATCCATTAGGCCACGACTGCCTTTGTCTAGCCAACATTTAAAAAATTGTTATATACTGTTTATATTTTTTTATTTCAGTTCTTTTCAATTCTGCATTCTTAAATTCAAAGGTAAAAATCCAATTCAGCATCCTGTTTGGTGGCACAGTTCAAATTGAATTCAAATTCAGGAGTTCTTTTATCAGTGAACTCTTTCCTTTGATCTTGTTTCAAGTTCTATAATTTTCTTTTTACATGCACTTTGTAATTGGTTTCCTTTGCATTATCGTGATGAAATCCGGCTTCTTGTCTTAATTAGTTTGACACCCTTTGTTGCAGTTGTACACATGATTAGATAAGCAATGCCCCTATGCATCAAATGTACACTGAATTGAAATCAGGCCGGAGAGCAGCAGCCAGGCACAGTTACTCAATCACTTCGTCCCAGCATAAGCCTTTCTTAGCCTCTGCCCCAAGCTAAAGTCCTACTGTTTCACTGCTCCATTCATACACTTCAGTCTCAGGTGCTAGATTACACACACACACACACATATGGAAGACAGCACAGGGTGAAGAGTCTCTTGGATTGTAGAGAACAAATAGGTGACGTATTGTGATGTTTTATTCTGAAGACTAGGAGGAAGTCTGGAAGTTTCAGGTTAAGAGAGAGAAAGAGATTGTTGAGAAGCGTTCCCACATTAGAGCCCTGCATGGGGCCTGAGAGAGATGTTAGCATGCACAAATACCAATCTTAATCACACAAACTGTTAAGAATGATGTTGCAACCCACTCTCTGAGAGGCACATTTTTAAAAACAGTGCTAGAGGGGCTAATTTGGGGGGGGGGGACGACTGCTTAAATCCACCTTACATAAATTCATTGTGCCCTTGCGCGAGTGTGTGCGCAAAAGAGGATTTAATTTCTAGTTGAACATTAAAGTCCTAAATCACTTTGTGTTTGTGACCTCACACTGTCTGTTTGACCTTTTCTCACGTTAGGCACACACTGCGTGTTCAGATTTGTTTCACTTTTGAAGGCCACAGTCTCATTGTTCAGTGGAGGAACGAGCCTCTGCCCACCAGGAGGAGGAGACACTGAGATGGTGTTCAATCAGGCTTTGAGATCAGAAGTGACATCATTACAACAAATGAAGTGACCCTCAAAAGGTATTTGCACACTAAGTGATACCAGTAAAATTGAAAATGAATTATATGAACAAATATAATAGTGCTTTTTCAGCATATTTTAGCAACTACTTTTAAGTGACTGCTGTATTTGCTTTATATATGAAGTCAGTTCCTCAACCATTGTTCATTTTGCAACATTTCTATTATTATATCTATTGTTTTACCATTTAAATTTTGTGAAACGTTTTGCTTAACGTGTGCTCATATAAAATCAATGCCACTTAATTCAATACTTTATATTTAATGCAATTTAGGAGTAATGCAATTTAATGCAGAATTTTGGAGGTATGTGTATTGTGTTGTAGGCATGATTCATTGTTGCATCTTGCAAGTCAGAGTTAGAAATAGCCTGATTCCATATCATGACTAAGCGGTCACGATGGGGAAATCCGAGAAACTACGTTACAGGTGGCACGTACATCTCTCTTGTGCTCTCTGTGCCAAATGCAGACAGTCAAGTGACACATACTATCTCACCGAGAACTACAGGTCACGCGCACACACACACACACACACACACACACACACACACACACACACACACACACGTGGCAAGCCATTTCAACATATATTCTGCAACTAACTACTATGTATCGTTGTTATTAGTCTTATTAATCTTCAGTTATACTAGTACTGTAATCCAATAGTGACTAGTATTGCTTTCAATTTCACTAGTACCCATTCTTTAGATACTAATACTTCAATTGTGACTAGTATTAAATTATTCATTCGTACTTAATCTTTACATACTATTACCTCCCTCCCTTTGCTACTAGTCACTGTATCAGTAGCATCTATCATTTAAGTTTGGCAATATTTATTTGTGGCAAAGTGGTATTGTAGGGTTAATTCAGGATAATTAGGCCATTTTCCCCAGCCATCTATTTGGAAACAAGTGTCCCAATTTAACTCAATTCACACCACCTAGTAATATTTCATATTATACTAATTACAATTGCTATAAAAAAAAAACTACTGAACTACTTGACAAAAAAATATAAAAATTCATTATTAGATTACATACAAGCAATTCAAAATAAGTATTACTAACAAATATGGTCAATACTAACAATAGATACTAGTAATGAATGTTAAAATGGCTTGCCATGAACATGCATACTTCAACTTTAACTTAGTAATCATTGTGATGTCTGTATTGTGTCTGTTTATATAAGAGTAGTCTAATGGTAACACATTTTACAGTAAGGTTTCATTTGTTTGCATTAGTTAACGAGAACTAACATTAAACCATAAATCGACAACATTTATTATTAATTACAACATTTGATTTTAAAAATGCATTAGTAAAAGCTGTATCTGTTAAATTAGTTAATGCACTGTGTAAACTATCATGAACAACTGTAGTTTATTAACTAACATTATCAAAGATTAATAAATGATGTAAATACATAGTTTCACATTGCTTTTAGGTAATGCATTAACTAATGTTAAAGTTACCAGATTTATTTGCATACCAAAAATGCGCACGAACTCTATACATAAACCTTAGTGGTCGTAATAAGAATATCGATCATAGTGTTTTTATAATAGATAGATGCGATCGCGTCCGAGGTCTCTCACCTGTTGCGCAGCGGCAGAGCGAGTGTTTGCAGAGGCAGCAGAAACACACAGACGAGCAGCAGAGATCTCATGATCGCAGTCCCAGTGAATAATGTTCCTCAGCTCAGATAGAGACGCGCAGCTGTGGAGGAGAGAGTCGTTCACTTACAAAGTTCTAACGAAAAGCTACTTTTAAAGAGAGAAGAAACTTGACTCACTAAAATGTGGAGGATACCGATGTATCCAGTTCATTTGATATGATTAATTCCACAGTGTGTAAGACGGTTGTAAAGCTCCTGTGCGTGAAGGACTTTGATTGGTTTGGCTGGAGAAACTCTCAGTACTGACTCAGAAGTCTCTCGTGGATGGAGCAGATGCTTTAATACCGAGAGGGAGGAGACCCGGATAACTGACGCTCCACGTGCTGCACTTCAGGCTTGAAGCAGTTATTATGAATCCGTATCCTCCTTACTACTAATTCATTTCATATCACCGTAGATGACTGTGTTTTCTATTAATACATCTGAGACTCCACGGGCCCCTGTTTGTCATGCTTTATTTTAGAGAGCACATCTTTTGCTATTTTCTACCAGACCGAATGAGTGGGGGCGTGGCCAATATGCTAATATATGATAATAATATGTATAACGGTATTGATACGAAACACGCACATATAAGACTATACTTTCATAATTCATGTAATATGGTGTTATATGTAATAATATAAGATTACAAAGGTCATAAAATAAAAAATGAAATGTATTTTATATATATTTATATGTATAGCCTATATAGGCTACAGTTGAAGTCAAAAGTGAAAACCTTTGAACAGAATGAAAATGTGTAAATTTTATGGATTTAGAACAACATGATAGTATAGTAAGGATATAAAATTAAGTGATCTACCTTTTATTGGATTATCGATTAAAAAATATAATTGTTTTAAAAATAAATTAATCTCTACAACTCTTAAAAATTGGTGGAAAATTAAAAATATAACTAATTCTTCAATGGACCCATGTGCATATTCTCCAATCTGGTATAATCCTGATTTTTATTTTAACAAGAAACCTCTTTTTTTACAGTAATTGGAATCAATGTGGTATATCTCATCTTTATCATTTATTTTGTGATAACACGTTTATTTCCTTTGAAGATTTAATAGCTAATTATGCTATTCCTAGAGGAGAATTTATTCAATATCTACATATAAAGGAAGTTATCAGAAGTAAAGTAAATATTAAGGATAATATGCTTCAACCTTCTACATTTGGTACTCAGTTCAGAATACTTACACCATCAAGAAGAATGTTATCTAAATTTTACAAATTATTATTAAGTGTAGATAGTTCGTTGCATCTACCTATTGAAAAATGGGACTTGGATATGTTTTTTTCCCATGATTTCAATACATGGACACACATTTGTAAAAATATTTTTTCTTTGATTGATAATTCTAATTTACAATTTATTCAATATAAGATTCTGCATAGAGTACATATTACACAACAAAGGAAGTATAAGATGGGTTTTACTAATTCACCCATATGTACTCAATGTAATCTTGGTACTCTAGATACTTGCCTCCATTCCTTTTGGTATTGCACTCCTGTTCAGAATTTTTGGTTGGGAGTTACAGAGAAATTGCACATGTTGCTTGATATAGAAATACCAGTTTCTCCATCATTTTGTTTGTTAGGATTAGGGGTGGGACAATAAATCGATATGGCGATATATCGCGATTCTTCTCCATGCAATACAAGAATCGATATCTGGCGCCAAATATCGATATTTTAATTAATACAATAAGGTGCTCTAAATAGATTTCCCTGTTCACAGCGTCTAAAAATGTGTTTAAATCGCGGCCGCACCATTTCCAGCTTCTTTCCAAAAGCGCTCTGACTCTGAGAAAGTTCCATGAACAGCGTTCTCTATGAAGATGGGGAAGCACGAGGAACCGAAGGATAAACAGATTTCCAGCCACTGTATTAGCTTTACTGCTATATATATGTTTATGGAGATGAAAACTAGCTGCCCCAGAACCGCTATCAGCATGGACCATAGGCACCGATCACGTTATTATTGCAGAGCGCATATTCAGTCCCGCTCGAATCGCAGGTGGATTATTTCTCACTATATGAGCGAGAGAGCGCCGCCGGTGCGTCCAGTTTTATGTGAACAACACTGGATGCTCTCCATCTCTCTCAGATATTACAAGTGCGCGTTATGCAGTGTCAACAGTGGGCACCGACCGGCAGAAACATATATCTGCACCTAGCATGGAGGACGAAACAAAACCTTTTCAGAGCCACAATGCGGCGCAGAAGTGTGCAGTGTGTGTGTGTGTGTGTGTGCTTGCCGCACGTCTACATTTGAAATAAGGAACCTGAGCGCGCAAAAGACGTAATGTGAACGGCTATTTCTTCGTGTGGGGCTCCGTTTTTATGATGAGAGGAGTAGAAAGGTTGAGAAAGTACTCCAGGTAAATTTTAAAATGTACCAGGTTTATATTATATCTATCTATCTATTTTTTTTCTGTTTGATAAGAAGTTAAATGTGTTTGTTTACACACAGAGAAAAATAAAAGTGTAAGCTTTTAATAAGTCCAAGAATAAAATGTTAAAATTGATTTACAGAACTTTTTTTTGCTGTTTTCTAACAGTTTGGACTTGAATAAAGAAAACTTGCACTTAACCTTTTCACAGGCATTTTGACAGATATCGTGATGTATCATTATAGGATTTTCTAGAAATATATCGATTATCGCAGAATCGCTGTATCGTGATATTATCGTTATCGTGAGCCATGTATCGTGATCATATCGTATCGTAAGGTACCCTGCGATTCCCACCCCTAGTTAGGATTAGGCTTGGAGACAGAAGTAGCATCACATTATGCAAAATTGGTTTATATTGCCCTGATTCTGGCAAAGAAAGCTATTCTCCAACATTGGAAAACTAAGCAATTTTTAAATATTCACCATTGGTTAAATTTACTAATAGAGCACATGGTAATGGAACGGATGGCTGCACTATCTAGTAAGAATATTAGGTCCTTTTGGAATTGTGGTCACCTTTCATTAATTTCTTTGGACTGGAGGAGTGATCATTATTTGTGTGTGAAGATGTTTTTGAGTAGTTAGAAATTTCTCTTGAAGGCAGGATTTTTTGAACTATTAATTATGTGAATTGTAAAATGGGCATCATGTTTCTTGTGTGTTTGTACGTAATTGTGTGTGTGTATATATATATATATATATATATATATATATTTTTTGTACTGTGTAGTGATGTTAAATGTATCTGAATAATAATAAAAAAAGTGTACAGTTTTCTTATTTTACCTAAATATCATATTTTTTTATTTAGTACTGCCCTTCAGAAGCTACAGAAGATACTTATGTTTCCTAGAAGACAAAATAATTAAAATTTACCCTGAAGCTCCCCCCATCGTTTTTCCTTCTGAAGCATCGTATGTATGCATGTATGCATGTATATATGTATGCATGTATATATGTATGTATGCATGTATGTATATTAAATATTCAAGAGATAGAATGTTGTGGTAAAATATAAATAAAATGTAGATTTAAAATATATATATATATTTAATGTGTTTTGTGCACAAAATACACTCTTAAAAATAAAGGTGCTTCACGATGTCATAGAAGAACCTTTTTGTCTAAATGGTTCCATAAAGAACCTTTAACATCTGAAGAACCGTTCTGTTTCACAAAAGGTTCTTTGTGGCGAAAGAAGGTTCTTCAGATTATAAAAAGGTAAGAAAGAGATGGTTCTTTAAAGAAGCTTTGACTGAATGGTTCTTTGTGGAACCAAAAATGGTTCTTCTATGGCACCGCTGTGAAGAACCTTTTGAAGCACCTTTATTTTTAAGAGTGTACAATATTTATTCAATATGTAAATCCTATCTGGCTCTTGGTAGAATTTGACTTTTTTTATTCAAGTATATTTGTATATAGGAGCATGAGACTTTTGTAGGAACGCTGGGACTCGAGGGAAATATTGTTTCAAGCATTCAGCTTATGTCAGGCCTTTAATTATGTGTCATGATATAAAAATATAATTGTGCTGTCAGGTAGTGGCTTCATTTAAAGGTCAGAGACAATAACAGAAGCTCACTGTGTCCTGTGCTCTTTTAAAGAGGATTTTGGAGAGTATTAACAACCGTTGAGTTGATGTTGATGAGAGTCAGTCACAGATGAGGCTCCACGAGTGTGTGACTGCTGCTCGCTCGTGTGTTTCGGTTTCTCTGTTGTGAATCTAGTTCAAGGTAATTTTACAGTTATACTTTGGCCTAAAGCTGCATTCACACTAGCAGCGACTTTTGTCTGCATGTCACCAGGGGCTGGCGATGATGTCGCTAGTGGGCGTTCTCACTACTGGTTGCCTTGACAGCAAATTAGGTTTCTTGCCACTACATACAAACATTTTGGAGGCAAAATACTAAATATAATATAAATATGAATTAAGTCCGTACATACAAACAAAAATGAATGAGAAACAGAGCCTATTTTTTTTCCCATTTAGTATGTTTATCTACCGCTGAGAGGAGAACGATCACGTGAGCTCAACCGTCTTCTTTCCTATTGGCTGTCGCTCCCGAAAGTTGCTCTTCATTTGCATAAAGTTGAAGGATTCTGAACTTTGTCGCGTCGCTGGACACGCCCCATCCAGTCGCTATCGCTCGTGTCGCCGGAAATCGCCAGCTCTCCATTGAAATGAATGGGATCGTGTCGCTGAGTGTCGCTTGTAGTGTGAACGGGGCTTTAGTGTGATTTTTGGAGCAATGCGATTGTCTAAATTTTATATCAGCTCTAAACGAGAGCTTTTTCGATTGTCGCATGATTGTGTTTTTATAGCTTAGCAGCATAAAGGTCAAGTTTGTTTTTATGTCAGTGTGTTCAGAGGCACATGTCTGTATGTTTAAGAGCTTTGGATGTTTATTGCATCTCAGTCTCATAAATGATGTCATAAACTTTGGTGTCTCATTATTTGGAAAAAGTTATTTTATTAGTTTAATTTACTAGATGCATTTTGTAAAAATATATTATATTAAATATTTTTGTGTATTTGCTTTACTCTTTGTTACTCTTGTGACGTGATTGTAAATGATTTTTAGGACACACATATGTTACGCTTTCGTTTTCATGCAATATAAATAATTTGCATTAGCCCTTGAGCAGGTTTGGTTTCTGCAGACGCCTCCTGAGCTGTGTGTGTGTGTGTGTGTGTGTGTTCTGCGTCATGGGTCAGACAGCAACAGGATACGCTTGCATTCATGCCTCAGTTCTCTCAGACAGAGCTGCCTGCTTGTGTGTGTAAGTGTATATTTGTGTGTCTGTCCAAGTGTCTCTCTTCTCTTCATTATTATACACTAGTATAATATGAAACTCAGCACAGTTTTACTATAATCCTATTAAAACAATATTGTAGAATTCAAATGGTGTAATGTTCCTGATTAAATTCAGATGAGAGCTAGATTCATCTCTGATCCATCTAAATCAGATCAATATTTCCAATTCACTCCATATGGAGCATTTCATTTTTTTAACCATAGACGCACCAATAAATTGCATATTTTAAAACACTATTTGATGTTATATTTTTATCTAGTATAAAATGTAATAGAAATGAACACCACCCGTGAATTTTACAAAATTTACATAAATTTGATCCTTTCTGCTGCATTTTTACAAATTTAAAAAGTAAATAATCTCCATCCATTTTCTGAATTTAACAAATATTGAACCATTCAACCCTGTTACCCAAGTTAACAAACTTTTTTTTTTTGGCAGAAAATAAAAGTTAAGTTTATCATTAATAATTATATTTATTTATTCCAATTTAGACTGAATTTGGAACCATGTTAACTTATTCCAGTGCAAGTATTTTTATTTTATTTTTTATGTATGTTTATTGCTAGGAAATAAAATCACACACATAAAGGTTTTTAAAATGTATTTATTTACACAGTCCTTAATTTTGGTTACAGGTTGCAAAATTGCAAAACTCATTTAAAATGAACACTCAATATTTAGTTTGACCTCCTGAAGTAGATTATTATTTTTTAAGAGTTCGAGGGTCCTATTTTGTACCCTGAAAAGTACCTCTGTTCCAACACAATTTTAAACCTAAACACAGTATAGACTCTCTGTTTGCTGTCAAAAGCTCTTTTACAGAGTCACTGAGAGGCTCAAATTACTGTAGTGTAAAAAACAGCAGTTTATTGCGCACAGTTACGGTACTTTACTGTACCCACCCTCCCAGTTCACTCCTCCAATCTCAGCCCATCAGCCCAGCCCATGCCCTGAAAGATGAATCAACCAATCACATCTGTGCACTTATGAGATGTTTCAGTGGTCAAGGCCTTTATTTCAACTTCTTATCCAAACACTGCTTCACAAGGTTTCATAATGTAGTGCTAACAGCCCTTTGGAGTCGAGTCTTTTGATTAAATATGTGTGTGTGTGCGTTTTAAAGTGTTCAGCAGATTTGAGGGTAATAGGAGTGTGTTGGTTCTGTGGTGGATGGTGAAAGTCTTTTTCAGTGACAGTTTCTCTTTGCTTCCCTCTGCTGGAGCAACACATTTATGTTCACTTAATGCTTTGACACATACCCTGCGTCCCAATGTGCATACTATCCACCCTATCTGCCCTAAATAGTATTGAAAATGACTAATATCACATAGAATTTAGGATGGATAGCATGCACATTGGGACGCAGACATAGTCTGCATTTGGAATTGCATGGTATCATACTACTCATACTATTTAGTAAGAGCAGTATGCTACAGTATATCAGACTAGATCGGTGAAAAGTACAGCATCAAGTGTATGTGTTGCTCCTCCAGGAGTGTTTGAAATACTAGTATACTGCTTCTATAGCATATAGTATGCATACTCTGTATAATATGTGTATTTTCTTTATACAGTATGCATGAATTTGATGATATTCTACTTTAGCCTAAATGTGTGGTATACAACAGAGCACACTTCACTGGCCTGTATCCTACAATGCCATGCGCTTTACTTGTCATGATCATTTGACTGAACTTATAAGTAAACTCATTTTTACACAAACATGGACTTAAAATGCAAAATAATAGATTCGTTAATTAATTATTCACTCACTGGATTTAAAAACATGTCATGTGGTTTGGTCATGTGACCGCAGTGTAGCATTCAACAGTCAAGATACTGTTTGAAAGATTTAGCATAGGCTACTGAATGACAGTATTTTTTATTAAATTTCTTTTTTAAGCAGTATACAGTATATACAATATATACTGTGTATAATAGTATACTAATATACTTGTGTGTACTAATATATTTTGTGTGTTTGACAAATGTAACAGTCCCTCATCCCAAAATGTACTTCCTCCTTTCTTTGCACAAGAAAAAAAGAAAAGGTAATAAATACACTGATGCATTACAATGGCTGAATGTGATGTGTGTGTGTGTGTGTGTGTGAGAGAGAGAGAGAGTGTGTGTGTGTGTGTGTGTGTGTGAGAGAGAGAGAGAGAGTGTGTGTGTGTGTGTGTGTGTGTGTGTGTGTGTGTGTGTGTGTGTGTGTGTGTGTATAAACGGATCTAAATCCTCTTGGGAACCAGTCAGACCAGCTCTCCGCGGTGTGTATTCATGTGTATATTTCTAATATCCTCAGGGCCGTTCATTTATGAATGCTTAGGATCGAGAAGAAACATCTGATCTCTCTCTTTATCCTCATATTCCTCTGTCTTTCAACATACAGGAACACGAACAAACACCCATATAAGACCATCAACAGTATATTATGGCTACGTACGTTCTATCACAGTATCTTTCTAGAGGTGTTTTGTGTGAATCATTGTGATTTATGTTCAAGTCAGAAAAATGTGTTTGAAAAAACGTGAATGATACAGAACAATTTCCCATGATATAGTACCTCAGCAATGGTGTAACATTTTAATTCCCTTTCTCACAGTACGTCCTAAACAGACACGACGGGATGCGACTTCATCGCTCATCCGTCCGGAAACGGAGATGCCACGCGACCGATCAGGACACTTTGATTAATATTCAGGTATGTGCAGCGGGATTTTAAACCAATGAGATTTCAGAATGGGCGGGGCTACGGAAATAGGAGTCACGTGATTGATAAACATAGCTACTTGTCACAGTCGCGACTGGTTTGGATAAAAACTCGGGAAAACAAAGAAAAATCTTTTCTTTTGTCGTATTATCGCGTCGCATCTGATTAGGACATGATGTGTTTGTGATTCATTCAAAAATACACAGTTCAAAAGTTTGAGGTCGGTAAGATTCTAATGCTTGTGAAAGAAGTCTCTTATGCCCTCCACAGCTGCATTTATTTGATCGAAAATAAATGAAAACAGTAATATTTTGAAATATTATTACAATTTAAGATATGTTTTGTATTTTAATATATTTTTAAAATGTCATTTATTCCTGTGAGGCAAAGCTGATATTTCAGCAGCCATGTTATATTATCAATGTTGAAAACAGTGCTGCTTAATAAGTTTGTGGAAACTGTGATACTTTCTTTTTTCAGGATCCTTTGATGAATAGAATAAGTACACAATTTATTTGAAACAAATCTTTTGTAACACTATAAATGTATTTACTGTTACCGACTCACTTTTGGTCAATTTAATGCATCCTTGATGAGTTAAAGTAGTAATTTCTTTCAGGGGGGGAAAAAATAGTGACCCCAAACTTTTGAATGGCAGTTTATCTTTTTGGAAAAGCATTTTTTCCCTCCCAAACAGTGGATTTTTCATTCAGTGTGGCAGACAAACACACCAACATGGAATGCTGCCATAATTTGCAAAGTACAGTTGAAAGCTCCCAGATTCCTAAGAATTGCATCTCGTTGAAAGGCCGTGTGGCCACTGGCCAAAAGAAAATTGCCCACGTACACAGTTGGCACTGAAAAACCGCGTATAGGCGGGGTCGTCTGCGCTGTCCAATCAGAGCTCAGTCTGAAGTTGATTGACACATTCTAATTCTACTGGGTCAAAACATCAAAGGGATTCTTCATGTAACATCAAAAAAGGAACTGCCCTAAATAATGCACTTGATGTGGACTCAGTCTCGTGGTCTTCACTTGCACGTGTCCATTAGGTGCCAAAGCTACAGAGTGTCCCATTTGTGAATTTTATGATTCACAGGCTCATGCTGTGCCTTTTTGTGAAGACCTCACATGTATATTCCTTGTGTTTGTGAATCAGTGTGTGAGCACGGCGATGAGCTCGTCGATCGACGCTGTCTCTGAAGGCTCCAGCAGTCTGAACATGTGGCTGAAGGTGATGAAGTGTGTGAAGAGAGTGTTGAGGTGCGGGTGTATCTTCACGGCGATGGCTTCCTGGTAGTGAACGCTGAACAGGTGAGCCAGCGTGCGGAAGAGCATCACAAAGATCTTCTGTATCAGGAACATGAATCCAGAAGGAAACGCTGAACCTAAACACACACATACACAGTCACTTCTGTTCAGATCATTTTCAGCTCATTAAGGCAAATTCTGATTGTGAGAACTTCATACCGGCCTTGGTGGGAAACACACGCTCATCTGTGAGTATCTCCTGGATGTAGGACAAGGCGTAGTCGATGTAGATCGGAGCTGAACACTTCAGTTTCTTCCCCTGATCGTCTGTCCATTCATACAAACTGAAAAGACAAACAAATGACAAAAAATTGCAATTGGAAGCATGCAATATTTTAGTAGTATTTTTTTGCAGCTGATGATTATTATATGACTGTATTCTGTGATTAACATGTAGAATCACTATAATGATCTGTGTTATCACAGTAATCTCTTGTATATTTACTGTAATAGTGCTGCGGCATGAATTAATTATACAGTTGCATTTTTTTTTACTATTCTTGGTGTTTTTGCGGTCACTGCTGTTGTTATGTAATGATGGTTTAGGGATTAATTATTATTATTATTTTTTTAATCACATGCTGATTGTCATCATTGGGTGTTGATATCTGCATTTATATCTGTATCCATGCTTGACAAATCATATTTAAAAGTAAACCAGCAATAACAAACAACTATTTTCACAACTATATTTTACATTTCACCTTCATTGTTTCATACATTTTTTTTTATTATAGTTTATTTAATCCGGTCTTTGTCTTACAGTGTAGTTTCCATCAAAATACCATATTGACTACTACTGTAAAACTGTTGTGATATTGTACTGTTAACTATAATAAACTGTTGCTTAGGCAGTATTTGGTAAGGTGTACATATGCCTGTATTTAAGCTGTGAATTAAGTTATTAGTCTCTTTTATCTAGCTGTAATGAAGTGTGTTTGTTCTGCTCACATGTGTCCCGAGCTCTTGGCTGCCGGACACGTGGTCATTGAGCAACAATCAGACAGAGCGCTGAAGAAGAGGGTTGTGTGCTGGAAAAACGACACCGCTGGAAGAGATGGTAAGATGAGTTAACACACATTACACACACAGAGCCTAACAAACCTAACATCTGATGCATAGTGCAAACAAAAATTGCTTTTGTCTCAAACTGTGCACATACTATTTTTGTTGTGTATTTATGTTTTTTTATTGTAAGTGGGTGGTTCCAGGTCAGAATAAGTTAAGCTACAGACCAGCCTTTATTCAAATGTCTAGATATGTGAGCCAAGCCCAACACATTCCCATCATTCCTTTACGCTTTTCTGAACATTGTACATGTGTTGAGAAATATTTGACATGTTTCTGTCTCTAGTGTATTGTCTCAGCTCTGAATTGCTCATTCGGATGACACTTTTGAGTGTCTCATCATATTTTAATCACTGTGTGTTTAACTGGCATGATGTGCACTCTGACTCGTGTGTGTGCGTGTATTTAATTTACGCTATATATATATACACACACACACACCTACTTTTTTCAAAAATATTAGTTTTAATATGGTTGTTTCTGGAATTAATTTTTTATTTTTTGTTTGTGTGTTTGAATACTCACTGTTTGTTGCTATCCACTCCTGCTGGTCGAGGCCGTGCGGCAGGGCAGAGAGGGTCAGAAGGTCGAGATCAGTGTTGCGTTTGGACAGGAAGTGATCTTTCAGGTAAGGTTTGACCTCAGCAGACGGGACTATATGTAGACTGTTATTCTTTCTGTCAACACACACAGTCCACAGGATACTCGATGAGAATCCACAGCAGAGTCATTTATTACATTTTGATAAAAGCTCTTTTTATATGCATACATTTACACTAAACACTAATCAATTGTGCACAATATCACCAGGAATGGAGGGTCAAATAGAGTCATTTTAAACATTTATGCATTTAGTAGATTATTTTATCCAAAGTGATTTACAAAAAAGGAAAAAAGCAATTAATTAAGGAGCCAACAATATTTGTAATATACAATGGCAGGTTTATTTGACAACTAGATTAAGAAGCAAGCTGGAGAAGAGGGGAAATGCATCAAATAAATCTCATTTGAAATGTGCTGATATTTATCTGCAGTATGAAGGCAGACTGGCTTTGCGATGGGAAATTCTTTTGCAGCGAGTTTGTCTGTTAGTTAATTTGTGTTCAAATAGTTATGCTGTTGAGCAAACAGTTTGTGAACACACACAGTGTGACGTTCCACAAGGACATACAGGGATTTAGTTGGGTTTAGTTTGTCGTGTGCACATGGGGCTGGTCGATTACTGTATGTGCTGAAGGAGGTTGTGTTTTCCGACAGCATTAGTGAGTAATCGGCGCATTCTTACTGGAAAGAGTGTGGCTTTCTACTGTAGATAGCGCTTGTAATTTTCATTCATGCAAATGAGAAAAACCACACACATGCTGGCCTGACGGAGCGCGCTGAGTGTGTGAACGCAGAGAAAACAGACCTCTGAATTCAGCCTTGAAATAACTGATAGTGTGTGTTTGTGTGTGGTGGGAGGTTTGAGACGGTGGCCTTGACCTGACTGATTAAAACAGGCTGTGAGGTGGAATATCTGCCATATGGTTGTCCACAAACACCTGGATACTTATGCCACATTCATGCAATGTACAAATGTTGTTGCATTTTTGTCTATTGCACACATAGAGGTTCAGCTTTTTGCTCATTACCTACTGATGTAAGCATCACCTTTTTAAGGCTGATGAGATTCTCATCACACCCTGTTGCATTATCGCATGATTTCATCTAAATCAGCCGCTCTGATGAGAGGTACAGGTATTTTCAGCAAGATCCCTCAGGCATCACCTGCAGCACATCTCATCACTGTGCTGAAATACTATGTTTACCATGCCTTTAATGGACACTTGAGGAGATGTAATGTTTTTTTTGTATTTTTCAAGAAGAAATAGATGCAAGTATTAATTATTATTGCAAGTGTATTATGTAAATATGGTCACTTTTATTCTATATATATATATATATATATATTAGTGCTGTCAAACGATTATTCACGATTAATTGCATCCAAAATAAGTTTTTGTTTACATGTTTGTACTGTGTACATTTATTATGTATATATAAAGACACATACATACAGCATATATTTAGTAAATATTAACATGTATTTGCATGTGTATATTTATATTCATATTAATTATATCATATTAATATATTTAATATATAAACGTAACATATTTTTCTTAAATATATACATGCATGTATATGTATTTATATATACATTATAAATATACACAGTATACACGCATATATTATGTAAACAAAAACTTATTTTGGATGCGATTAATCATTTGACAGCACTAATATATATATATATATATATATACTGTCTTTTTTTTAATGCACATTTTATGGCTGTAGTCATAAATAATAAATAACTTGTGTAACTTCGTCTGTTTAGTGGGAAACTCAAAAAATTAACAATTTGAATAGTTAGTTGTTTTTAGTATTTCCTTGATGTGAGGTTAGATTCTGTTAGATGAAGGTCACGTTAGATACAGCAGTTTAAAATATTAACAAGTAAAAGAGCCATGTATTTCTAATTTACAAGTGACTGACCTACAAAATACCTACAAATACAATGGTATTTATAATGAACATACCATGTTTTTGTGCATATAATATGCGAGTGCCATGTAACTGTACTATTACATATGAAAATACATATGCCTATATCAGTATTACCACCACGGTAATTGTTTTAAATGGCTATTTCATGTGTTTAATGCTTATGTGAAAGAGAAAGTGTTGGTTTTAGACAACATTTTCTAATCAAGCAATGCATTTTTTCTTCAAAATGACCAGTTGCACTCATGCACGGGTGTGCGGTATGTAAATACACGGGCCACGGCAGGTGTGTTTACCCATAAACCCTTGAGCAGAGGGTCCATGTTTTCACACACAAACACACATAGACTTCTGGAAGTTTCCTTTGACTTTCAGCCTTTTTCCAACACGAAGCCCAACTGAAACTACACACACATTCTCTCTCTCTCTCTGAAGATATGCTGGCACTTATCTCTTCAGCAGACATTTGTCTGATGTGTGTATTCCTTATTTTACTGCCTATCTAGTGTGTGTAAGTGCAGTATATACTCACACTTTGAACAGGCTGACATTGGTGTAGTTTTCCTTCAGAGCGCTGACATCCTCTTCATCAGAGCTGCTGTAACTCTGACATCCCCCCATATCCAGGATGCTTCTACCCATTAAAGGTCCTCACACACGCCTCATTCAGACTCTAACACACCGATGCACTTGTCACGTAAACAAACACAAACACACCGCATGTCGTCTTCATCTACATGATCTCCAATCCTGGTCTACATCCAGACTGTTGCTCCGTCCAGCATTCTTTCTGGTAAATGTGTTTGTGTTCTCTCCGCTGTTCTTTGTGCGTCCTACACTTCAGGCTGAGTCTCTGTGTCTCCGGTGAAGCAGACGGACAGGTTCCACCAGTAGTGAAAAATATTTACTCTCTTACACACACTCAGGTCACGCCCACTTCCCCAAGCTGCCCCGCCTCTTTTCACCTGAGGCACCGCCCTCTTGTGCCTCCAGGGGAACTTTCACTTTCAGTGCACTTCACACAGGATTGGTGTCATTCCCAGTCATGGAATTTTCAGTTAAGTTTTCATTCCTTTGGTTTCATGTTCATGATGACGCAAGGCAAATCCTCAGGTATGGTGAACCCAAACTTGCATTTGGATATTTTAAAATACATTTAAAAATCCATGAATTGAATTACATAGATATAAAGGTAACACTTCATCATTATCTCATTTTCAACACTTCACATTTGATTAAAATTAGTTAACATGAACTAACAATAAACAATACTTTCACATCATTTATTAATATAGGTTAAATGTTTTTTTTTTAATCAAAAGTTGTTAGTTAATCCACTCTGAACCGTGAACTTACATTAAAAATGCTGTAAAAAATATATTGCTCATTGTTAATGTTAGCTAATGCATTAACAAATGAGACCATATTATACAGTGTTACCGATGTATATTAATTTTGCATTGTTAATCAGGCACTGAATGGCTAAACATTTTAAAACAAGTCACACATTTACAGAATAAAACTCATTTGTTTTGAGTATATGAAAACAATACTTGTTTTGCAATGCATAATTTCTGTGAAAAAGTGGACCTACTTTAATGTTAATATATTTTGTCATTAATCAACTTAAAGCTATAGAATGGTTGAGATGTGAAATCACAATCATATTTTTTTTAAATAAACATTTATATTATTATTATCTTTAAATGATTTTAAAAAGTTTTTATTTTTGAATGATTCATGTGTAAGAATTTTGAATAATAAATCAACTTGCCTTGATTTGCCAAAGTACATGAATATTACAATTCAATTTTTCACTATTGAACAAGGCATATGAAGCTTTTTTTTATAGCACATTTATATTCATTTTTCCCCACAGTTTATACATAGACTGTATGCACCTTTGGGTAACAATTTACAATAAGGTCACAACTAGATTAACTGTATTAGTTAATGAACTAGCAATGAAAAATATTTCTAAAGCATTTATTAATCTTAGTTTAGTTTATCATTTACTAATACATTAATCAAGTTGTACCTGCAAACATTATTTAATGGAAGTGTGTTAACATTAACAATGAACAGTTAATGACCATTAACAAATGTTAAACATTGTAACAAAGGCATTTTAACTAACTCATTGTTAGTTAATGTAGTAACTAAAAATTTAATGTGACCTTTTTGTAACCGGTTACCTTGCCTTTGTTTACCCAAGTATATTTTAATTTTGACACTTCAAAAAAAAAAAAGTGTTTAATTTTCATTACTTGGACTGCATTCATCATCTGCAATCCCCATTTGTGGAAAGTGCTTTCTAGATGAACTATACATTGTAAAATGACCTTGAACCAATGTTTTAATACTAACTAGTTAATTATTGTGCATATACTTTAGTTTTTTTTAATTTGGAAAAAAAAAAGGTGTTTTGGCTTAACATATGACACACAAACCCATTTGAAATATTTATTTGTTTGTGATCTGATTTTAAAGCCCAACTCTGACAACAGATAACAGGTACAGTATTGTATTTTACCAGAAAAAGAAACCACCAGCATCAGTATACAGTAAAAAGGCATTTGACTAAATGACTACAGACCTGTGCTCCAGTTTCTCACCATGGACAGATGCTCAAGGCAGAACATAACAAAATATTGTACCAGTTCATAACGTACAGTATGCGTTTGTGTTTTTGGGTACATGAATACATACAAGAGCTGAAAAGAACCCAACAACAGAAACATGGATTTCACATTGCAAGTTGTGATGCATCTATTTATTCAGCTATAAAATTGTATAGTGATGCGGTGGAAGAAGGGGATATGAAACTAACTGAAAGAATGTGAGAATTAGAATCACAAATTGTGACATTATCTTATCGTACATCACAGTTTTGATAAAAACTCAGTTCCCTTCTCGTTCATGTTCTGCTAATGCATCGGAGCAAATGACAAATCATTAACAGCAGCAAAACTAGTTAAACCCGTTTACGGTATCTGACAGATCAACTAAACATCTAGACATCGGGGGAAAAATGCCTGGACTAGATTACACAGGAAAAGTGGTTAATACAGACCTGTATGTACGCGGAAGACAAGATAAAGGGGGATTAGTGAGTGTCTTATCTTTTACTTCTAGTAAAGACCTCACTGCTATTCCGCAACTAAGGGCAGTATTGAAGTGCTGCATTAAATTGAACCACAAATATGAATGAAGTAACGATGAGAAATGAGAAAGAATTCAGTCTCAGTGAGGAGAGAATAGAACCCTGTTATCTTTAACGGGAGAAAGACGGAATATTAAAGAAAATATTTGGCTAAAAATATTAAGAAAATAAAAATAAACATGAATTACATTCAAGCACAGAGCCTTGTACCGATCGGTCGAAATATCTTTCCGGTCTCGCTCTTTAGTCTCATAATACAAACACACTCGCAAACATCTGCAATTTTAACCTACACAACAAACTCAAAAATGCACATAGACCAAACACCGAGCGAGGGCTCTCGTTATCGTACCGCCGCTAACATCCCATTGCATTTGGTATCAAAATCAAGTTTTTAAAAGTGCAAAAACAAACTGAAAACACCGCACTTCTTCAACATTCACACACACTCGCTCACAAACAGTTTGTGTGCCTGTGTGCACATTTCAAAGCTACATTACTAATAGAAAAGAAAACAAACCCAAGAAATACTATTATTGCTATCTCTCTAGATTCAAATGGACACAGCAGTGTTCTAATGTTTTGCTAGTAATTAGTCATAAAAATATAATATTAAGTGTACATATCATAAAGAATAGGCTACACATTAACAATTCTTACTAAGACCTGACAGTGATATAGGAAGATGTGATTAAAGATATATGTGCACGTGTTAAACACTGATGTGTCATTCTCTGCTATTTCAAGGCACGCGCGCCCTCGGTTCTTCTTTTGCACACAGACTTGCTCTGACACACGACGTTCACCTGAGTTCCTTCTGATACCAACCACAGACACAAGAAGAATCAAACGGCCTTACATAAACATGTTACAAGGGACAGTTCACTCAAAAATTTAAACACTCATCATTACTCACCCTCAACATGCCTTTTTCCTTCATGGAACATAAAAGGAGACGTTGGTCTATATACGACTTGTGCGCTAAATTCCAAGTCTTCCGATAACGTTGTGTGAGGAAAACAACGAAATTTAAATAGTCATTTGCTGAAGATGAACAAATCAGCTATAAAACACAATGCACAAGGTTTCAAGCAAATTATGCCTTTCTTTTTTTCTGGTGTTTTGACCAATCAGGATGCAGCAAGTCTAAATAAATGCAAATGAGATTTAAATGCCATGATGGAGGGAACTTTTTCACACACTGTTCCACAATATCAGTCCATTTTTTAGTCATAATGTTGAAACGTGACAGTAAAAATTACCATCCGCTTACATTCTTTGAAAAAGAGCAGCATGATCATTCTATTAAATATCTTCTTTTGTGTTCTTTAGAAGAAAGTCATTCATGTTTGGACCAACATGATGAGTACATTTTTACTTTTAGGTGAACTATCCCTTTTATATGGAAGCTTGTTTCTTCCACAGAATTAAAAAAAATATATAATTGTGACTTCCTCACGATTCAGATTTTTTTTCCCCTCAGAACTGCGAGTTTATATCTCGCAATTTTTACCTCAACATTTTTTCTCACAATTGAATTCTGAGGAAAAAAGTTGCAATTACCTTTTTTATTGTGTGGTGGAAACAAGCTTCCATACTTTTATATAAAAACAGCCTACAACAAAACAGAAATATTGAGACCTGCTCCCAATTATTTTTGCTCATATGTGTGTTTTGTGTGGATGACGGGTGGAGCTGGAAACCATTTCGGTGGAAACAAAAGTGCAAACAAATCAGTACTGAAATCAAATCAGTACCGAGCCCAAGGGCTACAGCAAACAGAGATATCGATCAAGACAGAACACACACACACACACTCATACACACAGACTTGATCTCTTGCCTGTTCTAAGTGGAAAATACTAGTTCAGAAACGTAAAAATAACACTATAAATCACACCTGTAGATGTACCAAGCATATTTACGCATAGATGAGAATTCACATGTGGATGTGCATTATATTCTAGTTCCACAACACTCAACAAACACACACACACAGACTGTAGTGGGGTCACTCTCACAGGGTTCAAAGGTCAGTGTTCCCAACAGTGAAGATGTCTTCATTAGGGAAGACAGAGATCAACTAGAGTACCGCTTATGCTCAAACCAAAATGACCCACGTAACTATACGGCAGACCGATGGAAACGGCAAATGCCAGAGGGAGAGGAAACGTGTTTGAAAACAGGAAGCCACTGCCTTTAACATTTGATGGGTGGAGTAACAGCTGTCATGGGGATGGAGGTGAGCGGTGGGTGAAACACTGTTACATCGGGCCGTTACTACTGGAGTCTCCTCTGTAGAACGAGACAGAGCTATATTTAGAGACTTTAACTACATGTCCAGTAATTTCCAGTGGAAGACACTCACTTCTGCTCCTTGGGCGACTGAGTACCAGGGATGCTTCCTGTTGCAATGCCACCTGTTGCTCTGGCATTGGTGTCACTGAAAGACAGTGGAAAGAACATTACGGTGTATATAAATCTTTCTGAGACGTCTTGAGTCAATATGCAATTTTTTAACAATTTAATAATGCTTAGATGTAATGCAATAATGTTTATTAGAAGTTTTACCTGATGAAGACTGCCTTCTCATTTTTTGCATCTACACTGAGTTTAACGCTGTCCTTGGCTGTGGCGACGCTCTCTGTGATGATGTTGGTTCGGTCCTCCTCTTCCTCACTGTCTGACCCACTGGAGCTGCTGTCGGACGCCACCAGCGGAGCCTTCCTCGCCCCACACACACTCCACACACACGCTGACGAGCCTTTAACTTACACAAGACACATGAGCTGATGTTAGAATCAGAATCAGAATCAGATTTATTGGCCAGGTATGTTTACACATACGAGGAATGTGTTATAGTGACAGAAGCTCCACAGTGCAACAGAATGACAGCAACAGGACAGGACACAGATAATAAAAGAATAATATACAAATAGGCAATGTACAAAATAGCAAAAACACAATATATAATATAGACAATTGTGTGTACAGGTCTAATATGTGCAAATTTGAAATGAAAAAAGTATGTGTGATGAATAAATAATGTAAATAGTGTTGTGTTCCACGTTTAATGGAACCATTAATGGTTAAGATACCATTTCAAGTGCATTTAGAACAAATAATCAAAAGTACTGCAAATACCTAATAAAAATATTACTATTATTAAATATATACAAGGTAAATACTAATAATAACAATTATTATTATTATTAATTATACTACTACTATAATAAATTAACACCAAACTAGAATTTTTTTATAGAAAATTTATATTATTATGCCTAATAGCATTTAGAGGGAGAAAATATATTAATTTATTTATTAAATTTATTTATTTTGCATTTATTTTATAAATGTATTAAACTTAAACATTACATATTTTATTAATAATGATAATAATAAATTATTATTATTATTATAAACATTATTATTTTTATAAGATGGAAAAATTTATCAAATTAAAACAACATAATTACATCAACTACATAAAATTACATTATTTTATTAATATTAGTAGTAGTATTAATAATATAATAATAACAATATATAAATTAATAATTATAACGCTAAAATTCAAATGAAATGCACATATAATGAATTATTACATATAATAAATAATGCATTACTACTAACAAAAATATGTAATATTTCAATTTAATAAATTCATTAATGTACAATTTCAAGTACATTTAGAACAAAAATCAAAAGTATCATAATTCCCTAGCAATAAATATTATTATTAAATATTTCTGAGTTAATAATAATAATAATTATTATTATTATTATTATTATTAACAACACCAAACTTTTAAAAGCATCTTACACAGAAATTAATATTCATATGGCTAATAACATTTAGAGAGAGAAAATAACTTATTAAATTAAAATATTGCAGAATTTTATTATTATTTTAATATATATATATATATATATATATATATATATTTTTTTTTTTTTTTTTTTTTTTTTTTTTTTTTTGGCAAAAATGAAAGATGCTTATAAAAGTTTGGTAACACATTACATAGTTTAGCCAGGGTGTTTATTTGTTGTGCATTAGCATAAAGAGGAATGATCCAAAAAACATACATATACATATACATACATATATGGTATAAGCAAGCAAGCGCCTTACTTTCTTCATTTTGGCTCGGTTTGTTTGGATTTTCCGAGTCCACAGGTGAACTGCATCTGGGTCCTGCATCTGAACTGCAGAACATGAGAACGTTTAGCACAGTGTCTGAATAACATGACAATACACAATATCAAGTCAAACACAGTCCCTCCCTCACCAGCAGAAGGGCTGGAAGTCTGTGAAAGTCGCCCATCCCTTCTCCTCCGTCTCACTGAGCTGGGCGGTAGAGCTCCCCCACACGCTGGAGCCTGTATCAATCGCGATACTCGTGAAATCCCGACAGCTGAAGTCGTCCTCAAAACTCGCTATCCATCCAGGACCTGATGAGTGATAATCATCTTTCCAGTCAGTTATTATTTGGATCAGCCGTCTAGATCTAGATTGTGTGAGCTGTGAACGTACTTTGTGGATCGCTGGACTGCTTGTCCATTTCCTGGTTCTTGGTATTTTCTTGAGTTTGTTTGGTCTCTGGAAACCACTCCATGTCAGGTGACCCCAGACGTCTGCAAGAGCCACCATCCGCCTCGCTCTTCTGAGCGTTTGTCACCAGTCCAAACCTAACGAAGACGAACAGCAGTCAGAGCAATGGCTGTTTTGTGTCAATATGTGTGTGTGTGTGTGCTTTATGAACCTGCTTCTGGCTTTCACTTGTGTTGCATAGTTGATTTCTTTATCCTCCCAAATATCTTCCTCCTCCTCAGCATCATCAAATGGCCGGATTCGCTCCTTCGTGCGAGTCTCAAAAATGGCAGAGCTCGCCTGAGAGATGAGAAAAAACAGGAAGGGTACAAAACTAAACTTAAGAATACAGAACAAATAACAAAGAATTGGCATTAAGTAATACTCACTCGCTCGTCCGCCAGGTTAAATTTGATCTCTGTGATTCGATCGAACGTGGCGCTGCACGAAAAACAGACACAGAAACTTACATTTAAACCTGTATCAATAAACAATTATTAAATTAAATTACTGGACATCATGTAACCATGTTTGTATGAAGCACCAAATGTAAACCTTTTTTTCTAATTATGGAAGATTTACTGTAGGTAAACAATTTAAGAAAAAAGATTTTTATACAATTATATTGAACATCTACATGAATTTGATATTTTTACATATTTTAATAATTATTTATTTAACTACTGATTAATATAATAATGAAATCTCCGATTCTAAACATTTGTAATCACCTGATGCTGCCGTCATGGTCTCCGAATTCATCGTCATTCAGTCCAAACTGATCAACAAAATTCGCCGTCATCTGCTGGATCTGATAATCTGAGAACACCTGTGTTAAGAGCAAGATGCTTATTAAAGGTGATCTGCAGATTGTAATTTTGGATGTAAAAATACTCCCTACGATTGTCTTTGTGTGAAATCTCACCAGGTCTGCTGTGTTCTTCTTGTTAGTTTCTGTTAGCGTTTCATTCACAAACTGCTCCCAGCGTGCTTTATAGTCCTCTGGTAGCTCTGTCATACACAAACATACCAAATATTTGAAGACAAAGAATGTGTATAAGAATATATGTAAATCACTCACAAATCCACCCAAAAACACTCCCAGTGTGCGAGTCAGCTACCTTTTATTAGCTGTGCGATTTGGGTCTGTTCCTGTTCTCTCTCTGCATTCTGCACCACTGTGTTGGCAATCCTGGTCAGATGACCCATATAGCCTTTTCTCATGCCTCCAGCTTCCCTATTACATACGCACATGGACAGATGCTTTTATTACTATACATGTAATATAATGTACAAACACTCAACCAGCATATTGACATATTGACTCCTCAGCTCACGTATATTTAAATTTGTCCTTACTGTGTTTTGTCATTTTCCTCCCAAGCATCCAAAATCCTCTGAACCAGCCTGCAGTCCTTCAGCAGCTGCACACACACAATCATATCACAATAACCTACACATATTTCACAAGATGCATTTCTGACAATTAATGCCATAGGCAGAACAAATGGAATAACTTGTAGAAGTGAAACTCCAAGCTAAAAAATGTACTGTAAATGTGAAAAAAATGTAAATATACTATTTATTTTATAACACACACACACTATATATGACTACATGTCTATATATATATATATATATATATATATACACAGTGGTGTGAAAAAGTGTTGGCCCCCTTCCTGATTTTTTATTTTTTTGCATGTTTGTCACACTTTAATGTTTCAGATCATCAAACAAATTTAAATATTAATCAAAGATAACAAACACAACATGCAGTTTTTAAATGAAGGGTTTTTTTATGAAGGGAAAACAAAATCCAAACCCACATGGCCCTGTGTGAAAAAGTGTTTTTGATCTATCAGTCTGGAAAAGGTTATAAAGCCATTTCTAAACCTTTGGGACTCCAGCGAACCACAGTGAGAGCCATTATCCACAAATGGCGAAAACATGGAACAGTGGTGAACCTTCCCAGGAGTGGCCGGCCAACCAAAATTACCCCAAGAGCGCAGCGACGACTCATCCAAGAGGTCACAAAAGACCCCACAACAACATCTAAAGAACTGCAGGCCTCACTTGCCTCAGTTAAGGTCAGTGTTCATGACTCCACCATAAGAAAGAGACTGGGCAAAAATGGCCTGCATGGCAGAGTTCCAAGACGAAAACCGCTGCTGAGCAAAAAGAACATAAAAGCTCATCTCAGTTTTGCCAGAAAACATCTTGATGATCCCCAAGACTTTTGGGAAAATACTCTGTGGACTGACGAGACAAAAGTTGAACTTTTTGGAAGGTGTGTGTCCCATTACATCTGGCGTAAAAGTAACACAGCATTTCAGAAAAAGAACATCATACCAACAGTAAAATATGGTGGTGGTAGTGTGATGGTCTGGGGCTGTTTTGCTGCTTCAGGACCTGGAAGACTTGCTGTGATAAATGGAACCATGAATTCTGCTGTCTACCAAAAAATCCTGAAGGACAATGTCCGGCCATCTGTTTGTAACCTCAAGCTGAAGCGAACTTGGGTTCTGCAGCAGGACAATGATCCAAAACACACCAGCAAATCCACCTCTGAATGGCTGAAGAAAAACAAAATGAAGACTTTGGAGTGGCCTAGTCAAAGTCCTGACCTGAATCCTATTGAGATGCTGTGGCATGACCTTAAAGGCGGTTCATGCTCGAAAACCCTCCAATGTGGCTGAATTACAACAATTCTGCCAAGATGAGTGGGCCAAAATTCCTCCACAGCGCTGTAACAGACTCATTGCAAGTTATCGCAAACGCTTGATGGCAGTTGTTGCTGCTAAGGGTGGCCCAACCAGTTATTAGGTTTAGGGGGCAAGCACTTTTTCACACAGGGCCATGTGGGTTTGGATTTTGTTTTCCCTTCATAATAAAAACTTCATTCAAAACTGCATGTTGTGTTTACTTGTGTTATCTTTGATTAATATTTAAATTTGTTTGATGATCTGAAACATTAAAGTGTGACAAACATGCAAAAAAATAAAAAATCAGGAAGGGGGCCAATACTTTTTCACACCACTGTATATATATATTATATTATTATATTTGACACATTATGTATTACTATATATGACTATACTCAAATAATGGAGAATACACTACTAATAAGTGATACTTACATGCTTTATCATGTCACAGCATGTGAACATGTCAGATTTGTCTGAGTTTTGTGTGTCTCGTGTTTCCAGCTGAATCTGATCTGGACTGTCGTTTGTTTTCACGTTCGGTGTCGTCTGGTTAAGGATGGCAGAGACACAATGCTCTACTTGGATGTGTAGGAAGTTATTCCAGGAGAATTTGAAAAACAAATCCTATAGAGAGAAATTGAGAGAGTAAGAAAGAACATTTAAGAAAGAAGTCTCTTATGCTCACCAAGGCTGTGTTTATTTGACCAAAAATACAGTAATTCATTTTTTTTAATAAAAAAAATTGAAATCATTTTCTGTAACATTCTAAATGTTAAAATTCTAAAATGTGAATTTATTCCTGTGAGGCAAAGCTGAATTTTCAGCATCATTACTCCAGTCTTCATTGTCACATGATCCTTCAGAAATCATTCTAATATACTGATCTGCTGCTCAAGAAACATTTATTATTATCAATGTTGAAAACAGTTGTGCTGCTTAATTTTTGAGAAAAACATACTTTTTTGTCTTGTCTGATAAATAGAAAGTTCAAAAGAACAACATTTATTTGAAATATAAATCATTTGTAACTTTTGTAACAATATTTTTACTGTCACTTTTGATTAATTTAAAGCATCCATGCTGATTAAAAATATTATTTCTTTAAAAATAAAAAAACTTTTGAACAGTAGTGTAATTAAAAACATTAATAAATAAAATAATTCCTTACAATACAAAAATGAAACTAATAACATTATCTTGAAAATACTGTCTGAAGAGTCTTAATATACAGAAAGATTAAAATGTAACATTTTAAATAAAAAAATGATAGGACCTAAGAAAGAAAACGTTTTATTGATTTGTTGACTAGACTAAGAATGACTAATACCAGCAGCAGGTTGATCATGTTCAGTTGGCAGAGCTCGAGGTGGATTCTGGGAGCTCTGGTGTACAGAAGAGCTGCCATCAGTTTGGATGCATGCAGTCGCGCGTTGCCAAACGGCTCCTCCAGAACACCCATCGTGGTCAACATCACACATTTCTGAGCACAGAGTGTCAAAACATCCTCAATGTGACATCTTTCAGTGATTTCATTTTGTTTTTAAGACTTGTGATAAAACTGCAGGAACAGACCAACCTTGGGTGGGTTTAACAGAAGGTGGTGGAAGTGCTTTAGATGTGGTTGGATGCCCATTAAAATGCTGTTGTTTACAGCGTAAGACTTTTCCAATCCCTGAGAGCACGGGTCAATCACCTGCTCAACACTGTTATGCACAAACACACACGTTTTAGTAACAGTGAATGTGAGATGAAATATGTCTGTGTTTGTGTTACTCACCCTGGTCTACGAGTTTCCAACAGTGTGAGTAAAACTTGAGTTCCATTGACAATGCACACTTCACTCTTTTCCCCTTCAAACATGTTCTTCAATAGGGCCTCAACATTCTGCTGTCTGAAACACACACACATAGCAGCTGAATTTAGCATTACATCACTTGCTCACCAGTGGATCCTCTGCAGTGAATGGGTGCCGTCAGAATGAGAGTCCAAACAGCTGATAAAGACATCACAATAATCCACAAATGATCTACACCACTCCAGTCCATCAATTAAAGTGCCCCTATTATGGGTTATGAAAGGTTCATATTTTGGTTTTGGGAGTCCCCAACAACTGGTTGACATGCATGCAAGGTCAAAAAACACTTTCTTTGTCTTATAATATGCATTCATTTTTACCCTATTTGCTCAACGACTCCCAAACGATTCGCTCAACAAATCATTTTTCCAAACCCCTCCTTTGCGTGACGCTAATCTGTGGTGATTGGTCCAATTGGTCGATTTAATTTCCATTTCATTATGCCTGATAAAGCAGCATTTGTGTGTACAGCCATTACCGGGGAAACAGCTATTTTTACCGCTCCAAAAGCACACCTAGTGGCAAAGAATGAAGTGCTGTGTGAAAGGTCATTTTCAAAAATCCATAATAGGGGCACTTTAACATTTTCTGAAGTGAAAATCTGCGTGTTTGTAATAAACAAATCTTTCAGTTAGACACTTTTAAATTTAAACCATCACTTCTGGGTAAAATACAAGTCCTCTATTTATAATATTTTATAATATTTATAATATTCTTTTCTGAATCAGGAGGAAACAAAATGCATGAAACAAGCACAGTTTACAAGCAAAAACAGTCCAAAACATGGCTAAAAAAATATGTTGGTGAATTTTGATGTTTCACAAGACTAGTTGTGTAGATTACTTGTGGATTATTGTGATGTTTTTATCAGCTGTTTGGACTCTCATTCTGACGGCACCCATTCACTGCAGAGGATCCATTGGCGAGCAAGTGATGTAATGCTATATTTCTCCAAATCTGTTCCAATGAAGAAACAAACTCGTCTACATCTTGGAAGGCCTGAGGGCGAGCACATTTTTGGGTGAACAGTTTCTGAACTATTCCTAGACAAAATCTGGTCCACTTTGCTGCTGATTCCGACAGACAACCGCCCACTTAGACAGCAAGACACCGTCTAGCTGACATGAAAAGTGACCAAGCACAGTTTGCAGTGAAAGAGATGACACACACACACACACACACACTCACAGCTCTAGTGTTGTGAGCAGAGGGTCGGTCTCTGATGTCTCCTGCAGCACACTGGCCTGATCTCTGCTCAGACGGATGATGTCACACAGCGTCTGAGATGCGTTTGACTGCGTCTGTGAACACACAAACACATTTATGAATATATGTCTTCATTCATATTTATTGATATATATATTTAAAAGATGGAATTAAATATTTTTGTTGCATGAGGACCTTTTCAGTACCAAGATCAAAAACCTAGCATCACTACTATTCATCGATGCTTCGCTCTAGGTATTAAACTTTGTTGTGCAGATGTAAAACTGCAGCGACTGACCTCACTGTCGCTGTGAGGGTGTATCAGCTCAATGAGTCTCTGGATCAGCCTCTCGTCATTCAGCCACTGAAAACAGAGGACAGGAAACATCAAAACAAATACACACACAGACACAGGCATTTCTTTAGTTTTGAGCACTTTTATATCCCAGGGGTTGATTTTTACTCAATATAAAGATTTAAAATCGCTCTTTTTTCATTAAGGTTACATTAAAATTGTCTTGGAAACTTTTCACCATGCATTCATCTAATGACTTCTGTGTACAGATTTTCCCCCATCCCACACTTTAAATATAAATTCAGCATAGATATATTTAATATGAATTATTCTACGAATTAACTACGATGAGTTAAACAAGTCTTTAAATATTATGTACACTACCATTCAAAGTTTGAATTCAAAGTTTGAATTCAATTTTTTTTTTTTTTAAATGAATGCTGTTCTTTTGAACTTTGTATTCATGAAGGAATCCTGAAAAAATAAAATGTATCATGGTTTCCACAAAAATATTAAGCAGCACAACTGTTTTCAACATTGATAATAAGAAATGTTTCTTGCTGCTCAGTAAATCAGCATATTATAGAATGATTTTTGAAGTATCGTGTGACACTGAAGACTGGTATGATGAGTGTATACATTATAATAGAAAACAGTTATTTTTAAATTGTAATAATATTTAACAGTATTACAGTTTTTACTGTGTTTTCTGATCAAATAAATGCAGCCTTGGTAAGCATAAAAGGCTTCTTTCAAAAGCATTAAAAAAATCTTACAGAAATCTAAATTTTTAAAGGTGCCATAGAATGCATTGATACAATATTTTAAATTGTTCTCTGATATCTACAGTATGTGGCTTAGGTAAGTGCAAAAATTCTCCAGAAACAGTTTTACATGTGCATTTACAAGCCTAGGATTTCTCCCTAGAATGAAATGGTCTGTTATTGGCTTGTTTGGAAGGGGTCATGAATAATAATGTTGAGCTCTGCTCTGATTGGCTGTTTCACAGTGCGGCTCAATGTTGAGCTCTGCTCTGATTGGCTGTTTCACAGTGCGGCTCATTTCAGTAGCTCACACAGCAGGAAGGAAACACAGGGAGGAAAATATATATTTCAATACTTTCTCTCGCAGTTATATCGTTGGGTAATTATACTGTATATAAAATACGGGCATCAGGGAGCCGCTATTAATATGCGGGGCACTGAAACTGCATTTGCTTTTAAATGCACTAATCAGCAATTTTTACATTTCACTTTCGCTCGATCGTACGCACTCCTTTCGAGTTTACCTGCAAACATTTATTGAATATAGCATGTAGGTTAGATGAGTAAATAAATCCACACAAACTGTCAGATTAAATCAGTCCTTTGAAAACCGCGCGAGTGATTCAGCTGGACCGCGTCTTCTCTCTTTCACTCTCTCAAAGCGGCTTCACATCAGCGCATCTCGTCTGCACTACAAGAGCTACTGCACACTGATCCAAGACTTTCACTCGCATCTCGGGACAGTTGACAGAAAGAAAACGCATGCATCGCATTCAGTTTTGTGACAGCAGAGGGTCCGTTCACATGTCGCGTCTTTTGCGCGCTTAATTTCATTATTTCAAATGTAGATGTGCGGCAAGCGTGCTTATAATAGAAGATTTTTCATGAAATAGATGCATGCTATAGGTCAGCACGAACGTCTTTCATTGGCGAACGGTCTGTTGCTGGTGCAGATGTTCAGCCAGGCGGACAAGTTGAGAACCGTTTCGCAGAGGATGCCAGGTGTTAAAAAAAAAAAGAAAAGAAAAAAAAGTTATTCGAAATTCGAATCTCAAAATTGAAAATCGAATGCCAACCCACCGAACGAATAATCGAATATTCTGGTCCAGCCCTACCTGGAACATAACATTTATTTCCATGATCTGCCATTTTCTCTGTTGTCCTCGCTTGTTTCTTCACAATACCTGCAGAACTTCAGATGGTTCGGCTGGCGGCTGGCCTAGAACATGGGTGGGTATACGTTATGCAAATGTTTGGGGCGTAACTATTAGTGATCCCAACTGTTACGTCACAGTCGGTGTTATGTTCTGATTCGCCTATTTTTCAGTGGTCTTTTTTATTCACGAGATTTACATAAGGAGCAAACAGTGGTGTTTGAGGCTCACTGCATGTCATTTCCATGTACAGAACTCTTATTATTCAACTATGCCAAGGTAAAGACCGTTTTCCATTCTATGGCACCTTTAAACGGTATATAATAAAGTGTATTATAAATAATTATTTAATAGTGTCTATTTAGGATGTATAAAACGATATTAAATTAGCCTTAAAAGTAATGCCTAAAATTGCATTTTCAACACTGTGATTTCCACCACAGTATGCTGTTAAACACTTTATATCTTCTGAGATGTGCTGAAAGTGTTAATGACTTTGAATTTTAATGTCAAGAGTTCATTCTGTGATGAATATTAAACATTGTTAGTAGACAAATTAAATAAACGGTGAGAGAATAAGAAAATATGAGTAAGAGAGTTTATTTTTTACAGAGCCAAAGTGTCCACTATAGAAACACCTATAAATGAATCATCAGGTCATGTGCACTCACAGTAAGCACTTCCTGTCTGAGACCGACGGGCTCCACACTGCTAATGAAGACGCAGCACCAGATCCATCATGGCCGACGTGTCCAAGTGTTTCAACACCTGCCCTATGAAATCCTCCTTGTTCTTTAGGAAACCAATCACCTGATAAATAATGTAAATGAGCAAAAAGCTGAATGAATATTTGCAGAAAAACAGATTTTCACATGAAAAAAAGAGACACGTTTGCGCACCTGCTCTGTCTTGCGGGTGATGAGGTTGCCGAAGGCCTTACTGAAGAAGGAAGCCAGTAGAGGATTCAGCGCTGACTTCTGCTCTAGGAAACTATAGAGTGCGTTCATCAGAGACTCATCTCCACCAACTTTATCATTGATGAGGGACACATCGCATGTCAACAACTCACATGCTACATTAGCATACCTGCACGAGAGACAGAGAGAAAGAACAATATATGACAAGTGGATGATTGCTATCTATCGCAAATAAAATCAGTATACAATGCAAATTTAATGGCAGCACATGAAAGAATGCATCTACATTTATCTTATATATCATATTTACTCAAAATTCACTAAAGATATTTAGGAACTGAAAATGTGTGTTATCCATTGACGAGATTGTCTGTAAATTTGCAAATGGACAAAATAGAGTTAACACTACTGTTTATCATCCAAGTGCAATAATCGGTCAAGCCGATAATCTCAATATGGCCAAAAATCGTTGTTTAATGGTCAAATTATGAATGTTTAATAAGCCTGTCTAATGACTCCCAGAGGGCCAAATCAGTATTGTTATCGTTAACTAACACTATTATTAATTGTTTCCAGTAATTAATATCTGAAATAAAATAAAACAAATACAACTGAAAAACTTGCACTAAAATTTAAAAATAGAAGTTTAAGTAGAAGTAAACTTACTATAAATGAAAAAAAAGCAAAAAGAAATATAAAAACAAAACTAAAACTAATAAAAAGGAAAAAGCAAAATTACAAAAACTTAAATTAAAATGAACAGAAACCGAAAACATAATAATAGCTAAATATATTTTGTGCATGTAAATACAAAAATAAGACTGGACCAAATATTGATTAAATATTCAGACTAGCTAATAAGTTTAAAATGAACAAAATCAATCAATAAATAAATATTTCAACATTTATTATATTAAAATGGCTAAACATCATCTGATTAATTAATAGACTAGATCATTTTAAAATGGCCAAATATCTGTTCAAGTAATCAGCCTGCTACACAATCTACAGTATAATTGGCCGAATATCCGCTATTTAATCGGCCTGTCCAATAATCTCAAAAAGGCCAAATATTGGTCAATTCATTTTTCTCCACCACAGGCAAAGTTTCAAATCATTTTATTTTAGAGCTGCTCAGAAAGTGTTGATAATCCAGAGCGTCTGGTCACTCACTTGTAGCGCAGTTTCTCCTCCCGGTCAGCAGGGGGCTCGTGCATGATGAGGTTGAGGAGCTCCAGCATGCTGCTGTCCCGGGTGAGGAAGAGGAGGAGGCGCTGATTCTGGGCCTTGCACTCCTGCAGCACATCATCTTCATCCAGCAGCTCCTGTAGGGTCACGTCCTCCTTTTCCAAGAGCTTCTCAATCTGAGAGGAGTTGTGCAGGTCGAACTTCCAGAACATGACTGCAGCTTACAGACGAAAGAGAGAGAGAGCCTGAGACAGAAAGAGAGAGAGAGAGAGAGAGAGAGAGAGTTACTCAAGCATATCAGGAAAAACAAAGCAAGCTGATGTTTCACAGGGTTTGCCGGTCACCGACTTATTCACTACACTCATGGTTAGTCAAAAACGTCGATATAGAAAATGCATAATGCACCAGAAGAGATCAATGCATAAATAATGCACAGTAAAATGAACACCTACAGTATAAATAAAACATATTCAGAGCAGCACATACAGCAACTATTAAACATTAGCGAGTCAGCTGTAATTAAACTCTTGATGAGCAGCTTGAGAATCAATTGCATCAGTCAATTAAAGACTATTAGCTGATCTGATTTCATTTGCCTTCAGGTTTGGCTGTCCCTGGACTTGTATACCACACCAAATATTACATGGCGTAGCATTATACCTTTATATAAAAGTTTTTGTTTTTCCACTAAATCTGTCATTTTCAGTCGCTGTTTGATGTAGTAAAACATCCACAGATGTAGCAGAAAACATCTGGGTCCTGTTTGCTTTTTCTTGTCACTAGCCATAATTCTAACCTTGAAATTAGGCTTAAAATAATGTTTTCAGGATCATTCATACATGTGAAAATAGACTGAGAATTGAACTAATAATTCTAACTTGGCTCAGAGTAAGACAGAAATCATGTCTTTGTGGCAATATTTCTGCTAGTTAAAGGATAATACAACACTTCTTCACCTTACAAATGGTTGTTGATAACAAAAATGTTTATGAGTAAGCCTGACATGCTAGAGCAAAACAGCCACTATTTTCTGAAATCAGCACCTCAAAATTAGTAAGAAACTAGTAGAAAATATTGGATTTCATTCAGCAAATATGATGCAGGGCGGTGTTATGTGTAAAATACTTAAGTCATGATAATAATGCTGGTTTTGCTTATAATTCACCCATAGAGAATGTTAAGCAGTAAATTACCTTCAGTCAGATGGTGTGTGTCCTTAGTTGGGATGCAGAGACCAGTTTACACACATTGGTTTACTAGACTGAGTGGTCAGTGGTCATATAACCCATCCATCCGCAAGGCTGCCTCACATTACAACACAGGCACCTGAAGGGAGAAAGACAGTTATCAAGACATGACTAAGACCAGTGAGACGAACAGTCCATCAGATGAGAGCTGAGGAAAGCATGCCATGCACACTTCAATTAAGCCACATCACGGTTTTGTAATACGACTAACAGTCGGGCTGAATAAGCTCTTGTTCAAATGCACATGGAAGTGTTCACACACACACACACACACACACAACATGTTCCTTTTTAGTCTTTTAATGGGATTAATCAGCGGATATGAGGTCAGCTGCCAGACTAAACTACATGTAACAGTGTCACAGACCATTACTGCACCAAATCTATTTACAACACACACACACACACAAAGAAAACACACACAAAGACTGAGCACACACTCAGAGCTGAGCATAACTATAAACAATTATATGCATTATTGAAATCTCCATTTTTATGACTTTTTCAGCACTGGATATCACACATTTCAAGGTAGACAGAGATGATAGATAGATAGATAGATAGATAGACAGATAGATAGCACAATAAACAGAGCAACATAATGATAGAACGATAGACAGATAGAACTAAATAAATACAGAATTAGAATATAAATGCTGATGTCTGAATTTATGTATTTATCTAATGTGTAGGACTGGCAAAGTGTTAATCTTTAACATTATGAACACTAGTGAGCAAATACTAAAGAACTGAAATCACTTGTGTTTGGTGAAATCGGGAATGCTGCAGAGATCAACGTGTGTGTGTGTGTGATCAAATCATAGTCCACGCCTCACACACACACACACTTCACGCCCACACTGACGTGTGTGACAGGACTACAGGCATTCGATGACAATCTGAAGACTGTACAATTCTTCTCATTCCCATGTTATATTTCACTAAATTACACACGAAACGTTTTAATGATAACGAGGCGAAATCAACCCCCTCGTTGAAGATCAATGTCAGACAGACACACAGCGGCCTCGCTCAATGTCACTGTCTGTGATCCACCAATCAGAACGCAGAGGCGAGACTCGACACACCAATCAGAACGCTGGGAATTTGCATGCCAGATTACTGGATGTGGCAAAGCATTATAAATGCCTCCACTGCCAAAAGCCTTCAAATCGTATCAAGCTTGTTTGCATAAACAAAAGTAAACATACTCCGGAGCCCAAATAGCACGCCATGGCAATATTACGACATACAACTGTCTTATCTGATCTCAGAGTAAAGACTACGTTAAATGAACATACACTTCAAGGTGAAAAGCATTTGTGTTTAACATAATCATGGTATATTTAACGATTGCTTGTATATCACGTGAGTCCATATGCAGGTCATAAACGCTGTTCTGCTGTGTACATCAGAGACGATCGACCAGAATATACACGAACTGAAACAGCGATAAATAGCACTACTATGAACTGCTGTGAACTTACCAGTAACACTTGGAGATGTCAGACAAACAGCAGTCTGTTCTGTAGGCTGTCAGAGGGGAAATGTGATGTTTGATTGGTGATGCATCGTCCTGCATCCATAGATCCCCGATATCCTCCCTCCTTCAGCAGCCCTGCTTCAGCACTGGCCCCTTCAGAGCTTTAAACTGTGAGCAGAAACAGATTTTGACATTATTTCTCCAGTCAAAATGGCCGACCAGGAGACACAGACACGGACGCGCATGCTCTCTGTGTGTGTGTGTGTGTGTGTGTGTGTGTGAACGCGCCTGGGCGATCGGTTCAATTTAGTTTTATGGGAAAACGGAAGCTCTGCATAATCATTCCTTACATACAGTATAAAATTAATATATCCTCCACTATATTTATTAACATTATATATTTTAATTATTTTGTATAAAAATAAGCATATTTTAATTGAACTTATTTTAAGAAAAATATACAAACAAAAACATCAAATATAAAATTTTATTTTTCCCAGGTTTTGTAAGAATATAGTCACAACTGTTATGAATATCAATATATTAGGAGTGGGGGAACTATGACGTCACTCTGTAGGCGGATCGGCTGTTAGCATGAAACTGGTTCCCTCCAGGATTTTTCCATAGGCTTTTGGATTATCGCCAAAAATAAGCTCTGTGTTCAATCATAGTTCATGAAACTTACACGTTTTGTCCATCAAGATAATCTTCACAAAATAATATAACTTTGACGAATTTTGAAGCCTAAATAAAAGCGCCAGAACTGAAAGGCTAAACTTAGGCTATAAACGAACTACAGCACCACGGTCGCTCGCCTTCAACGTCACCACCACCGCGCTCCCGACAACTTTCTCAAACTTATTTTGAACGTTCAGTGAAAATAACTTACACTGTATATGAATTTTAATCCGTACGCTACATGAACCGTTTCATATAAACTGGAATAAATACAAAACTAGAGCCAAACTAAAACTGAAATGAGACAGTAGTAATAAATAGTAGTAATAAATGAAATAATCATAACTGAAGGACATATGAAAGCACGTATTTCTGTACATTTCGAAATAAGGTGCATTAAAAGTAAACATTAATATGAATTAATGTGAATGATTAATATGAATATTTTAATTAAAAATATGTCTCCATGTACTATTCAATAAAATTCTAGTGCATTTAACGTTAATCTATTAAATAACAGCAGAGTGAGCGAGTTTTTGGATATGGTAAGATTAAACTTATTTTAGTGAACAAAGCACCACATTTCAGCTCTCATTTTGTTAGGGTGGTTACACAAAATGTTATTTTATCCTTGCTTCTACAACCTATATGCTTTCTAACAGCTTCATGTGGCCGTAAACATTTAATTTTAACGTGGCTTTAAGCACTATGCATCATTAAAGTTTCACTTTCACCACGTAAAGCCGGTAAATGTGGTGTTTACATGTAATAATCGTAATATGAGTTTACCTTATGGTACGAACCAGAGTCTCCGCATCAGTAGGAAAGCGATAAAACGAGCATCTTCCATCCAAAGACATGTGTCGCATTTCGGGGCACAACAAAAACAAAAAACATTGTCGAACAACAATATAAAATGCGGGAAACTATTCGTTGGGTATTCTACAATTAATTGAATTACAAATTATACTACAACTGGAAAATACTGTACATTGATAAACTGTTCTGCGTGATGACGTTTAATGTCTCCGACAGCGCCTGTAGTCCCATTTAGCAACTTGTTAGCAACCGTCTTTTTTAAGAAACGTAACAGCTTAAAAAAATCACGAGTGGGGAGTAACTGGTGTGTTTTATGTCGTAGAATAAAACGTGAAAGTATCTTGAGCCTGTGTGAACCACGGACCTTATTTAAGGGATTTAACCAAAATCCCATTCAAAAAACCCATTGACTCTGGGACGATGGAACCGGAAGTGCTAAAATGCTAACTCGCTTCCGGGTTTTCGCCTACAAAGTGACATCATAGTTCCACCACTCTACGTGGGCCAGTAATGTGTTATGCAGTTACTGTAAACTGTTTTTGAAAGTTTAACCTTTATTCAGTTTACTCGTCATCATTTTTTACATGGATGCCAATAAATGCATGTAAACACAAAAATAAGCATTTAATAAAATAAAAAACATTTTTAAATATATACATAAAAACAATCGAAATATTATTTTCTTTTAATGATTTTTTAAAAGTGAAAAATAGACATTTAAACATAACAGTTATCAGAACTTATTGTTATGTTTTAGTTTGATTTTTATGTGCAATCATGTGTTTATTTATTTGTTTAGCTCTCTACTTTTTTTTATCTCTTCTTCTTTGTTGGTTGTAATAAGTGTCTAAGATGCTCTGTCTTGTTTTTAGGGTGACTTTTTAACATTCTCTCAAGGGTGTCCAGATGAAAAGTAAAATTTACTTTATTTTTCTTTTGCAAGATTTTGCACACATATTTTTTAAAGTAAAATTTAAGAATGGAATTATGTAAAATCTACTTAACTAAGTTATATAAAATTAGCAAAGCAGATAAATAAATGTATTTTATTACTCACTACTCACTAGCCTACATTTCACTCAGCCACGGTTTGTAAACTTTACTCAAACAACATAGCACTGAAAAAAGCCAATAAAGCATGTGGTTCACTTACAATCATGCATGTAAGCAAGTAGACAGCTCATTATTCTTTTTAAACATCGCGAAAACAGCTAAATGGTTTACCTTATTAATTATTCATGCCCAAGTGCATGATGGGAACAATGGGATCATGACTTTGATATTTACTCAAACAATCTTTGTAAAAATAGCAAACAATTACAAGTAAAATATACTTACATGTTCAAACTTTAAATTATACAAGCTTAAATTGAGTATTTTTCTCTTTTTTAAAATACTTGCCTGAACTAAATTATTTAATGTAGAAATTAAATTAGTTTTTCTGTAGTATTTACATCACCACAAAATCATTTTTTATCAGTGTAAACAAAAATAAATTAAATTAAAATCCAATCAAGTCCCCTGAGACTACAGCATGAGTACAGATCATGTAATCAAAACTTTATTTGAGATTTTAGGCCGAGGCATCATATGACACTCAAAAAATTTTTTTGAGTGTTTATCAGTCGCACTGTGGCGCAGCGGCAGGAGAGCAAGCGAGCGCGCGCGCGCCGGAGCCACCTACTCGGCGGCGCGCACGTTACGTCACGCAGCCGCTTTCCTCTCTCTCAGCTCCTCCTCGCGCAGCTGCTGCACCGGTCTGCAGACATGGCGAACGTCGTAGACACTAAACTATACGACATCCTCGGAGTATCTCCGTCAGCCACCGAAAACGAGCTCAAAAAGGTAGAGACGGTCCTTTCCGCCTCGCGCTTCGTAGTGTAAAGACGCGCGTGACGTGGGATGCTGCATGTTGTGGGAGAAACTGGTGTGTTTTGCAGGTTGTATGCTGCTGGAATCCTCCAGTGTGGCCTTTCTTAGGCTCTGGAACTGATTTGGGGAAGGATTTGAAAGATACATAGTCAAATGCGTAGTTTGTTTACTATTTGTGTCGCTGTATTGTCGTTAGGCTGAGAGCATCAGCCAGGTGCTGCAGACAGATGAAGGTGCTTCGTGCAGTACAAGAGCATTACAGTGGACGGAGATGCTTAGCTTACCAGCTGCTGTGCTAAACCTGAGCTTTTATCTGATGTGCAATGAGTCAGAGATGGTTAATGAATGCCAGTGTCTTGTTTTAGGTATTTCCTCGATGTGAAACCTCATATTTGTGTTCAGTCCTTTGTTAGAAGGTGATCAGGCTCTGGCCTCCATGCTCAAGTTGTCTGGGTGTTATGTTGGCTTTTTGTTGTTGTTGTTTGACTGTGTGCACACAAAGGATTTCAGAAAGCACAGGCAGACCCAAAATAATGTGGGATATGTGGAGTTATCACACAATAGATACATGAAAGAACTGGCAATGTGAATTCAAAGCCACTAGGTCCGAGTAAAAGCACAATCCATGTAATGTGCTTAGTGAAAAATAGCCTGCTAGGGTTTGGTTCAAGCATGGCTCTGAAATCAGCTTCCTTTGATCAGTGAGATGTTGGGGAAATTGGGGTCTTCGCCTCAGTACTCACAATTGGGCTTTTCAATGACCCGCTTTAGTTTAATATGTAGTCACAGATTAGGAACTGTTAAAATTGTAAAGGTTGTTGACAAGAAATTTTAAGCAGTATGTCATGTTATATTTCATGTTATGCTAATATACTTACATTTCATGTTATACTAATATACAACTAATACATTAAATAATTTTGAATAAAAAATTAATTTGCCAAAATGCAAGGCTGTTTAAATACTCAAATGATTTCAATTACATAAAAATACACACATTTATAGAAAACAATTTGGTACAGAAACAATTTTCACTCTTGAAATTGCTTGTAATTTTACAACCAATTAGTAGCAATTGAATTAAATGTGAAATTTTGAAGTTGAAAAAATAGGTAGTATTTTCTTATAGTAATGTAAATGTACTCCAATAGTCTTTAATTGACAACTTCCAAAAATCTTTTTCACAGTGTACAATAGGCCTACATACATTTTAACTGAAAACCGATGCTAAAAATATCCATGTTATTTGTCAAATTCCCAGTTTTGTTTTTTTTACATTTTATGAAAAAAATGTATTGCCAACAAGGCGTGGAAATCTTTGATCCAGTTCAGATTCTGGGAATCAAAATTCTCAATATAGCTACATTTTCTTAATTAGTTTACCAACTTTAAAAACAAACTTATTTGTACATTTTTATTTAATTATGTAATCAAGTACTTTTTAAATAACTGCAAATTAATAATAAATGAAAACAGTACTGTTGTGGGTGGTTGCTAGGGTGAATTTGGTCATTGCTAGGTGGTTACTTATTAACTTAGCTAACTCAAAAGAGCTCATCTTTCAAGTCTCTGTGATATTACCGTTTCTATGGTGCCAGTCCCTCTTTCGGTGTCAATCTGTGGGAAATTAATATTTGTCAGACTGGACATCAAAGTTTAAAACTTAACTCAGATTATAAGTAATAGTACTGCTGGCCTTATTAAATGTCATTAATTAGTGTTGTATTTTTGATTTTTACTTACAGGCTTACCGGAAATTAGCAAAAGAGTACCACCCTGATAAAAATCCTAATGCAGGTGACAAGGTGAGTTCCCATTTTATCAAAATGTATCTTAAGTTCTGAAAGCTATTACCATGATGATAATAAAATTAATTTGACCCGTTTGATTTAGTTTAAGGAGATCAGTTTTGCGTACGAGGTACTGACTAACCCAGAGAAGAAGGACTTGTATGACCGGTATGGGGAACAGGGCTTGCGTGAGGGTGGCGGTGGCGGAGCCGGAATGGAGGACATCTTCTCTCACATCTTTGGCGGAGGTCTGTTCGGCTTTATGGGTAGCCAGAGCAGCAGGAGCCGTAACGGTGGCCGACGAAGAGGAGAGGACATGATACATCCATTGAAGTGAGTGAATATGAAAACAAAACCTCTGTTTTTTTTCCTGCAGAACCTGAGAATAAAAAAATAAAGTACTTGAAGAAGGAAAATATTTTATGCATGACCTATTTTGAAGGGATAGTTCACCCAAAAATAAAATTTTGTCATTGTTTACTCACCCTCAAGTTGTTCCAAACCTGAATAAGATTCTTTCTTCTGTTGAACACAAAAGAATATAATCAAAACAGTTGATGGTAGCCATTGACTTCCAATAGTATTTTTTTTTCCATACTATGGAAGTCAATGGCTACCATCAACTTGATGGTATGTACACACGTGGTCAGAATTGTTGGTACCCTTGGTAAATATGAAAGAAGGCTGTGAAAATAAACCTGCATTATTAATCCTTGTGATGTTTTTTTTTTTTTTATCACAAAAATCTAACCTTTCATTGAACTAAAACAATTGAAAATGGGGGAAAAATCTCATTATGAAATAAATGTTTTTCTCAAATACACGTTGGACACAATTATTGGTACCCCTAGAAATTCTTATGAGTAAAACATCTCTGAAGTATATTCCCATTCATATTTACAATTTTGAGCGCTCCAGGGGGATTATGAACATGAAATTATCCAGCCATTGGCTACCTGTTTCACAGGAATATAAATAGGAGAGAAAACAAAGCCCAAATTCCCTTAATCATTCATCACAATGAGAAAAACCAAAGAATATATTTCTGATGTGCAGCAAAAGATAATTGAGCTTCACAAATTAGAAAGTGTCTTTAAGACAAAAGCTAGAGCAGTGAAAATTCCCATTTCCACCATCAGGGCAATAATTAAGAATTTCCAATCAACAGAAAATTTTGCAAATCTGCCTGGAAGAGGATGTGTGTCTATATCGTCCTAATGCATGGTGAGGAGGAGAATTTGAGTGGCTAAAGACTCTCCAAGGACCACAGCTGGAGAATTGCAGAAAATAGTTGAGTCTCAGGGTCAGAAAACCTTAAAGGGGACCTATTATGCAAAAATATATTTTATAAGGTGTTTGAACACAGTTGTGTGGCCGCAGTGTGTGAAAACAACCAGCCTATAATGGGAAAAATCCACCCACTAATTTTTTTTATAATCTAAAAAAAATCATAAACAGTCTCTCAGAAGGAGCTGTTATAGATTCTCCCTCTGTTCACGTCACCGAGGGGAAAAAGTTCCGCCCATTTGTGATGCTGCCCTATAAGCATAGACACAGCCCTGAGTGAGAAGCTGTGGTCCGCCTCCGCCATTACTGATCACTTGCTGTAGCTGCTGGAGATATACAATGTCAGTGTCAAAGAGGCATTTCAAGTGTTCTGTTTTGGGATGCACTAACGAACATAGGAGTCTCCATAGACTCCCTCCATCTGAGCCGCTGATGACACTGTGGTTAAGTTTAATTGTCTAAGGAAATGTCCCGGAAAAAAAGGTAAAGTCCCCAATACGTGTAGGGATCAATACCAACACTTTGTGCGCGAACGTCAGCTCCAGACAAAGTAAGTATCACGCGTTTTTTTTCCAAATTGCCCTTCTGAAAGAGCTTCTTGGCACTGAGTAAGGCTAATGATGCTAAAGCTACCATCGTCTCTGCCTGTTTTCACTGGTGCCGTCTTCATGAATGATCGTGAATAGGAATGTGGTGGTTAAAAGTTGCATATGAAAGCAATGTGAGTCGATCGCTTGAGTTTGTTGATCTCATAATCACGAGTGGGACTTATAAAGTTTGTGATAGCATGCCATGCACCATTAGACCAGCTATGTTGTTATTTTTATCGTCCCTGTCTGTGTAATTCATAAACGCAAATTTATTATGCACAGTACAATCAGATGACTGACTTTGAAACAGAGTATGTTTTCTGTAAAGATAACAGGCGTGTATTAATAGTGAAATGTTTATTTGCAAAGGCTAGCACTGCTAATGCGGAGCTTGAGCTCTTGAAGCTCTGCCCTCTTCTCCAGGAGCAACAGCTCATTTGCATTAAAGCAACATACTCAAATACAGCGTGTTTTGGCTCATACCATAAAAGTGGCAATTTTAACAAGCTATGAAAAATTATCTGTCGGGTATTTTGAGCTAAAACTTCACACATACGCTCTGGGGACATCAGAGACTTATTTTACATCTTGTAAAAAGGAGCATAATAGGTCCTCTAAAAAAATATAAAATCAAACAGCACCTACACCACATGTTGTTTGGGAGGGTTTCAAGAAAAAAAAATTAAGAAAAGAAAATGCTCTCATCCAAACACAATCCTCAGCATATTCAGTTATCAGACACGACTGGAACTTCAAATGGGACTGGCTTCTATGGTCAGATGAAACAAAAAAAAATAGCTTTTTAGCAGCAAACACTCAAGATGGGTTTGGTGAACACAGGGATAAAAAGTACCCCATGTGTACAATGAAATATACTGCTGTATTTTTAATGTTGTGGGCCTATATTTCTGCTGGAGGTCCTGGACATCTTGTTTAGACACATGGCATCATGGATTCTATCAAATACCAACAGATAAAAAATCAACAAGTGACTGACTCTGTTAGAAATCTTATAATGGGCCATGTTTGGATCTTCCAACCGGACAATAATCCAAACACAAACCTCAAAAACAACACAAAAATGGGTCACTGCGCACAAAACCAAGCTTCTGCTGGCCATTCCAGTCCTCTGACCTGAACCCTGTAGAAAATGAGTGAGGTGAACTGAAGAGAAGAAGCACCGTCATGGAGCTGTGAATCTGAAGGATCTGGAGTGATTCTGGATGAAGGAATGGTCTCTGATCTCTTGTCAGGTGTTCTCTAACCTCATCAGGCATTATAGGAGAAAATCTAGAGCTGTTAAACTGGCAAATGGAGGTTTCAAAAAGTATTGAATAAAAGGGTGCCGTTATCTGTGTCCAATGTGTATTAGAGAAAAACATTTATTTCATAATGATATTTCCCCCCATTTTAAATTCTTATTCTCCAATAAAAGGTTAGATTTTTGTGATTTTTTTTAAATAAAAGATCAAAAGGATTTACAATGCAGATTTATATTCACAGCCTTCTATGATCATATTTATGGTACCAACAATTCTGACCACGTGTGTAAATAAATGATGACAGAACATTTTTGGGTGAATGATCCCTTTAAGTCAACATGAAATAAAAATTGATCTCATTTATCTATAATACCAAATTTACACTGCAAAGGTGGCATAGATGCGCTTCTGAAGTGGCATTTAACTCTTTAATGCTGTTCAGAGGTGGCATAAATGCATTTCCACAGCAATTACAACTGTATGCTTTGATGCAGTGGGCTGAGGTGGGTCCGAAAAGGCATAATTTATTCTGGCTTTTATGCAGCATTACGTCTTCACATAATTATGAGCAGGCACAGAGCAGCCTTAACTCTGCTGTGTAAAGATGCCTTTGTGTATGATTTATCTGTACACATTATTCCAAATTAAAAGAAACCTGTTGTGAGATGGCGCCATAAAATGCATAAAAAAATGAAAAAGTTCTTAAACAAACGATTTTGAAACTTTCTTTTTAAATACCTGATAGAGTGTCTTTGGAAGATCTGTACAATGGAAAAACAACCAAACTACAGCTAAGCAAGAACGTACTCTGCAGTGCCTGCAATGGGTGAGTGTGTGTGAGCAGGATTTTATACACCATTTTAGAGGGTTATAACAATTAAGTACAGTTTCTAAAGATTTTAAGCAAAATATCCTTTTTTTTTATACATAAACTTAACCTTTTTCCTCAGTCAAGGGGGTAAAACGGGGGCCGTGCAGAAGTGTGCCACGTGTCGGGGCCGTGGCATGCGGATCATGATCAGACAGCTGGCTCCTGGCATGGTACAGCAGATGCAATCTGTGTGCACTGACTGCAATGGAGAGGGTGAGAATTCATTTTCATTCAGTGAACTCGGATTGTGATGGTCTGAGTACAACATTTCAATGCTTGGTTGCATTTTTAGGTGAAGTGATTCACGAGAAGGACCGCTGTAAAGAGTGTGAGGGCCGTAAGGTGAGTAAAGAGGTGAAGGTCTTGGAGGTGCACGTGGATAAAGGAATGAAACACGGACAGAAGATCACATTCAGCGGAGAGGCGGACCAGTCGCCCAACACAGATCCTGGAGACATTATACTGGTGCTGCAGGAGAAAGATCATGAGGTAACACACACATAATAAGCAGTGTAGAGTCAATAGTAGGACTCTAACAAACAACTATTTTGACTATCTGTTAATTTATTGGTCATTTTTCCCAATGTATTTCCATAGATCATGTGCACACTGAAATCTATAAATGAATTTTATAGTAATCTGTGCAAAAATGTAAATAAAATATAAAGGTAAGAATAAAATTTATAATTTGTATTATTATTATTATTAATGATTATACATTTATAATTTATATTTTAATATATAAAGTATTTGTATTTTTTAAAGTTGATAGTTTTAATATTTTTAATCATAAATAACGCCAAATGATTAAATGTAAATGAAATGACTAAAATATTAAATGTAAATGAAATTATTCATAAAAGCATCATTACTTTTATTGCATACAGGATTTCAAGTTTCAGTTCTAATTAATGTAATTTAGAATTAATTTACTTAAATGTTGTTGAATCAAGAATATTAGTTTGATAATTGAGCTTTATTTCCTGTTGCTCTTTAATTTACACATATGCATGTATTCTTAAATTAAAATTATGTAATCATTTACGCCTTCCACTTGTTCCAAACCTGTATGAGTTTCTTTCTTCTATTGAACACAAAATAAGTTATTTTTAAGAATGTTGGTAACTGAACAGTTGACAGTAGCCATTGACTTCCATAATATGGAAAAAAAATACTATGGAAGTTAATGACTACCGTCAACTTGAGTAAATTATGACAGAATACATTTTTTAGGGTGAACTTTCCCTTTAAGTGTATTTGAAGTGAAGCAAGCAACATTTTAATCACTTTCTGGCAGTTAGGATGTGCTGTTTTGCAGAATGAAAATGTTTGCATTATAAGAATATAACTTTAAAGTAAATGTTGTTGTTGTTTTCTTTGTGTTCAGCACAAATATCTATTATGTCTTTGTTTACAGGAGTTCCGCCGTGATGGAAACGATCTGCACTTGAGCCACAGGATTGGCCTGGTGGAGGCGCTGTGTGGATTTCAGTTCATGCTCACGCACCTCGACGGCCGGCATCTCGTCATCAAATATCCCCCTGGCAAAGTCATAGAGCCAGGTGAGCACCATGTTTTGTCAGTGTTTTGTTCATGTTTTTGTAGAATATGCTGCAGGAAATGTTGTGTTCTCGTTGTCAGGTTCTATGAGGGTCGTCCGAGGGGAAGGAATGCCTCAGTACAGAAACCCGTTTGAGAAAGGGGACCTGTACGTCAAGTTTGAGGTCCAGTTTCCTGAGAACGGCTGGATCAGCACGGAGAAACTAACGGTGAGTTTTCAACAGTGCCGTTATTGTTAACTAAAATAATAAAAAAAAAACGAAATAAAGCTGAAATTAAATATAAATATTAGATTAAAAAGAGCTTATAATTTGTTTGAGTACAAAAATTTCTAAAGCCTACTCTAAGACATAACAGATTTACTCGAATTAAATTAAAACTGAAAATACAAAAATAAAAGCTAATTCAAAATATTAATAGTAATTAATAATTTTTAATAGTATATAAATGATTTATAAACAATAGTTTATAAAAAATGCTAAAAAACACTGGTTTTCAAAAGTATTCAAATATTGGGTAAAATTGTATTTTTTTTTTATCTTAGAATGTTTATACGTCAGTAGCATGCCTATGATGCCTTAAAATGCTTTCTAAAGTAGCTTACTACGTCTTGGAGCTATTTTCTTGTTATAAGTTAACTAAAACCATTTTTTTTCATCTTATTGCCTAGGAAATACTTCACGTTTTAATTTAGTTTAACTTGATGTACTTTTAAAAAACTAAAATAAAAATTAAATGGACACATAAAAAACAAACAAAACTAAATAAAAGTGGGGAAAAAACTACAACAAAATGACAAACTTTAACTGAAATTAAAATGAAAACTATTAATATAAACTACAATAGTACCTAGATGATACTAAAATAACGCTGGAGTGTACCTGATGAGATGCAGACTTTGGTTGAGTTGCCCTGTTTCTCGTGTGTCTGCTCACGCAGGAGTTGGAGGATCTGTTGCCGTCGCGTACAGAGGTTCCTGTCATCTCAGCTGATGCGGAGGAAGTTGATATGCAGGACTTTGACATCAGTCAGGGATCTTCTGGTGGTCACCGCCGTGAAGCATATAACGACAGCTCCGACGAAGAAGGTGGTCCGCATGGTCCGGGGGTGCAGTGCGCCCACCAATAGTCCCAGAATTCTTTGCAAGTTTTTTTGGGGAAGTATTACGATTCCCTTTTGTCGGACAGATTCAATCCCCACCTCCACATTCATCATATAGTGAACCGAACACACACACACTTGCAGTATATATAGACATACACTTACACTTATTAACTACAATCTTACCTACAAGTACACTCATTCATGCACTGATTTAAAAGACAAGCATAACTAAAGGCAAAGCAAAATAATTTATTCATCACTACTTCATTTCCATTGTAGAATTTCACAGTATATGCTCTCTGAATATATAAAATTCAGTGTCTGTGGGGAGACAGACTGTGTTGTTTAAGTTATAATTAACACGTACGCACGCACAAATTTGTTAAAGACTGAGGCATTGTGGAGTTTCCTGGAGTTCAATAAAATGTTCAGACGTGTTTCATTATATACTTGCCAGTTATTCAGACACTGTCAGTCATCTTGTACTGGTTTATTTCAATGACAGAACAGAATAGCATGCATGTGGGCGACACACTCTCTACTGAGATTAATATGAAGCAAACCAAACCCAGAAGTGTTTTAATGTGCTTACCGTCTATGATAAAGGTATACGAGTCATGCAACTTCTTATTTGCCAAAGAAACACCACAGTCTTCTTAAAAGATCAGCAGCCAATGTGTGCATGCATTGTAAGCACTATTATAAACCTGTAGGGGGCGGCATTCATCATTGGCAATTAGGAAAGTGTTTGAACCGTGAATACAAATTGCTGTCGTTCAAACAGTTACTTTTGTGCTCATACATCAATAAAGTGGATGAATGTTTTGACTGTGTGCTGTATGGTTTTGAGTACGCACTAGCGTCCTTCTTCAGTTTCTGTCATGCGTTGAGCTGTGGGCGCAAGGAGCTCTTTAAACCCAGCCGTGTTTCTAGAAAAACAAAATGTTGTTAGATTAGGGCAACTTTCATTTTTTTCTAAAAAGACCCTCACTTAGTTTCAAACTCAAGTTTGCAGCAGAAATGGGTTTTCATAGGTTTCAAGCACAAAAAATAGCAAAAAACACCTAGGCTTAGGGTATGACAGGATGACAGAATATTAATTCTAGGGTGAAGTACTCCTTTAAATGATCACTATCAAACTGAACTAGTCTAGCATTAGTATGTATAAGTTACCTCTCCCGTCTGGTCTGGAGAATGCAGGAGCGTTCTCTCCTCATCTGCTGGAGTTTCTCTCTTACTAAAGTTTTCTGTTGTTGCTCGTCCTCCTAGAACATTCAGTCAACATTTACATCATGTCCACATTGAGGTGTCTGATAATGTGAATGTGTGTGTACCTGTCGTAGTGTGTCGGTCAGATGTCTGAGTGTGTCTTCCTGCGTCAGACCCAACAGATCTTCATCTGCCTTCCGACTCTGGACGATAGCCAGTCGCTCTTGAACCTGAACAGATGGAAACACAATTCACTTACAATGCAATTGTCAACCATAAACTTATTTTTTAGAGGTTTTTTTCTGCCCTTAAAGTCAACTTAAAATCAGAACAAATCCTACTTACTTAATTCAGACTCCTGGTCTTGTTGTGCACAATTCATCATTGCATGTTATTCCAATAATTCCATATAAATATAATATTCCAATATTTTTTTTCTAAAAGAATATTCTATTGCACCCAGAAATGTCATATTTGGGAAGTAAGATAGGTTATGAATTTGATAAAGGTATATGGCCTTTTTAACTAAATATTTCACATATAAAACACATGGAAGCCCATTCCCAACAAACTTGCACTGGGAAATTCTGATTATGACATAAAAAGTAGACATGAGATACTAAATCACAATTATGAGATTAAAAAAACAAAAATCTAAATTAATACATACTGTATTATGACAAATCAAAATGATTGGAGTTAAAAGTAATAATTGACAAAGTAAATATAAGTCAATTATGAGATAAAGTCAGTTATGAAGTCATAAGTATTTCAACTTTTTAAATCATAATTTCAATTTATTCTTCAACTTCAATTCTCTTTTTTTTTACTTTACCTCCTAATTATGACTTGCATGTCGCATTTTTTTGTCATAATTCCAACTATTTGACAAAATGATGGCTTTATATCTCATAATTTCGACTTCATCCCAAAATTAGACTAACTTTATGTTAATTTCAACATTTTATAATTCATAACATTTTCATAATTAAAATGTCATATCATTTCATGATTATACAAGTTTTTGTCATGAATTTTGTGGCAGTAGGCTTCCATAAGCACCACATATTTAGGAAATGTCCCAGAAATGTCATGCAGCGTGAGTTGCTCACTCTGAGTAGCTGTCGGTCTCGGTCTCGTTGCCAGCGTCGCTCTGCTCTCCTCTGGATGTCCACTAGGCAGCGCATCGTGGCCTCCCGCTGCAGCTGCTGCTCCTCACCCGCTCTCTCACAGATCTCCTCGTTCCTCTGCTCCTGAAGCGATGCCTCCATCTCACGGGTCTTGAATGTTTGCATGTCTGGGAAAGTGTTAGTGTCTGTCGTGTCAGTGTTTTGTAGCAGCTGTGGAGCAGTGGATGGTGTTTGCTCGGGCTGCTGGGTCTCACTGAATGTCAACTCTCCATCTCTTATGTCCTCCTGACATCAAAATAATAAAATAAAATACTATTTTATAAGAAAATAATAATATAAATATTATATTTTAAATGTAATTACCTATACAGTAAGTACTGGTAACACTTTATTTTAAGGTGTCCTTGTTACACATTACATGTACTTACTATTATAATAACAATAAATTATGCATAATTACATGCAAATAACCCTAATCCTAACCATATAGCAAGTACATGTAGTTAATTAATATTACTCAGTACGTAAATGTATAATTACACTGTAACAAGACTCCTTAAAATAAAGTATAACCTAATTACTTTGTACCTGCATAGTAGTAGTAAAATTCATATCTTTTTAAAGTATTACTCGCATATTGGGGGCACTTCATATACATATTTTATATCACAGGGGTTCAGATAAAAAAATGTTGATAACCTCTGATTTAACTTTCTAATATCACATTTTATTCATTACAGATATGCAAATAGTACAAATAGCAGAGAACAGAGAGACTTTATTATGGGTCAAAAGGGAATCTAGAGATGGACCAGAAGTAATTTGAAGTGATTGTCTTACTGTGATGAAGCCTGAATGGTCTTCTTGGATTTGTGTCTTTTCTTTCACACTATCTGTGTGATCTGAACGCGTTTCTTCATATTGTTCACTTGGCTGCAGTGAGACGGAGCTTACGTTCTCCTGCTGTGTGTAAATGTTCACATCATGTGGAGCTGTTTTATCAGCTGTATCCTCCTGCACTACAATAGAGACGGCCTCTACTTCCTGTTGAGCTGTGGTCACTTCCTGCAGAATTAAACCTTTCTATGTATGAATGAACAATTTGAGCTGATTTAAGATAGAAAGAGTGCATATGTTTGTGTGTATGTACCTGAATGTGGTTCTCTGCGTGGGCTGGTTTGCTCCAGGCCAGTGTGATCAGAGAGTTTTGTTTCTCCACTGAAATCTCCTGAGGGTCTCCTCTGCTCTCAGTCTGTCCCTGTCTTCTCTCTCCGTCGCCATCTCTCGTCTCCATCGTGCTCTCTTCATCTCTTGGGTCTCTGACACACAAGATCTCTAAATATGGAGTATCTTCTGGATCTATAGCCATCCCGCAGCCTTCGAACACAAAAATGCAAAATCACAAAATCTTAAGCAGCACAACTGTTTTCAACATTAACAGTAATAATAAATGTTTCTTGAGCAGCAAATCAGCATATTAGAATGATTTCTGAAGAATCAGGTGGCAATGAAGACAGAAGATCAATGAATGATGCTGAAAATTCAGCTTAGCAACAGTTACACTTTCTCATATAACTGTTTAATGCTTAATTTTTAAGGCATTATATTAATTGTCTGGCATATGAATGTTGGTCATTTACCAGTGCAGAGTTCTTGTTTTTCACCATCTGACGGCTCTTCTTGTCCCTGTTCAGTCCTCTCTCTCTCCTAAAACAGACAAATAAAAGAGTTACTCACATTGTATTCCTTTCAATCGAGTACCTAGATAATCTCTTCAAGAGAAGTTTCTTCAGTAGTTTCTTGCAGCACTTTAGGTTCAACAAAGAAATGTATTTATATCAAGAGAATATCTTTTATATTTTTTGGATATTATAAAAGTTCTTTATGTTACACTATACAGTAGGTTCTTCATCATTGCATGCATTGTTAAAAATAAAGGTTTTTATTTGCATTAATGGTTCCATGAAGAACCTTTAACATCCACGGAACTTTTACATTCCACAAAGGGTTCTTATAGTGGAAACAGTTCAAATGTTCTTCACACTAAGAAAAAAAAGGTTCTGTTTCAGAACTGTTTACTGATGGTTCTTCTATACCATCACTATGAAGTGAAGCCTTGCTAAAGATCTAGTCCATAAATGATTTTCTAAAAATCATGAAACACAACGGACCTAATATGGTGAAGAATCTAAAAGCTTGATTTGTGATTGATAATAATGTGTACGTAATCTGTCATTACAGTGTGAGCGTTCACCGCGCTGGTGTCTCGGCTGGCGTGCGCTGGTACACGTGACTGTAAAACTTCACGCAGGTTGTGGAAACTGGGTCTGTGAAGTTCACTCTCATATTTGCGAAGCAAAGTCCAAAGACCCTCAGGATCCTGAGAAGTGAAAGAGACATGAATTCACACAATAAACAATCTGCTCTGCACACAGAATGTACTACTTTGCTTTTCATATTCATTAACTTTATTTTTATATTGGCATGATCTATTTTAGCTTAGTTTAAATTTGACAAATGCACAGTTAATCTTTTAGAATTGCTACAGAATGTACTGTGGTTCTGTTCAAAATGGAATACTTGCATACTGATTACTGCACAGTACACAGTATGGTGTATATGCTGAGATTCACCAAATCTGGCAGAGAGTTTAAAACGGTCCAGGCCTCGTCATCTTGTGCTTGTGTCAGCTGGGTTAGCAAATGAGTGGCACACTCCCCCCATGAGACATCTATCCCAGAACACCCTGGGGCGAGTGGTCCAGGATAAGAACCATGTGCTTCCTGTAGAGAGGCTTTAATCTGCTGCAGGCTCCACACACAGCTCTGATCCACCGCGTCTCCATGAACCACATCTGAAAGACAGACACGTACGCACACTTTAATGAAAACCAGAGGCACATTTTACTGCTGATGTGCTTCTAATGTTAAGATACTATTCAGTTCACCCAAAAATCAAGCCCAAATCATAATCAACAACATGAGGGTGAGTAAATGATCACAGGATTGTCATTTTTAGGTGAACTATCACTTTTGTAGTGGTGTGTGTTTTTATATGTAGTTGATGTTTTTAACTGTTGTTTTTCTGAATGTTTCCCTCGAGGTCACTCAGGGAAAGCCTGTGTAAGATCTCCACCAATCGTTTCCTTTCCTGCTCCTGACACACAACCAAAAACTGCAGCACAGCCTGATGGGTAATAAACAAAATAAACAATCTATAATAAAACTGTATCTAACACAAGCATATGAGGCAAATATTTCAACCTTTAGGTCATTTTGGAATGATTATATATTACAAGATAATCACACATGAATCTGTGTATTTAGTTTACTGTTCATAAAGCTGGTTTATGAGGAGACCAAATTAATTTCCCATGTTTTTCCTAAATTTCCCATCAGTTTTTGTAAGAATGATACAATATATAGTATTTAAAAAAAAAAAAACATTAAATATTTTATTCAGCAAGAATGCATTAAATTGATCAAAATTGACAGTAAAGAGATTTATGTTACAAACGATTTATATTTCAAATAAATTTTTTTTTTTTTACTTTCTTTTCATCATAAATTCCTGAAGAAAAATGTATTATGGTTTCCACAAAAATATTAAACTATTTTCAACATTGATAAATAATCATTAATGATAAATAATCATTATAATTAATAATAATAATAAGAAATGTTTTTTGAGCAGCAAATCAGCATATTAGAATGATTTCTGAATGATCATGTGACACTGAAGACTGGAGTAATGATGCTGAAAATTCAGCTTTACATCATAGGAATACATTTTAAAAAGAAAACAGTTCTTTTAAATTTAATAATATTTCACAATATTACTATTTTTACTATATTTTTGATCAAATAAGATATGAGCACCAATCATGTTTTTTTCATTCCAACCAAAATCCCTTGAACTTATAACACAACATACTGTAACTTCTGAACTCACAAATAGGAATTTGGAAGATTTGAAGGCAGCAAATGTCATGTCTATGTGCACACATTACCTGTTGTGTGCAATTTCCTGTTTTCCAGCCCCGCTGTGTTCTAGCAGTGTTCTCCAGGTTTTCCTGAAGCCAGATCCTGGTGAGTTCCTGACTGACTGAACCTCTCATATAAGGCCTAGAGCACACAGAGATGGTTTGGATTCAAGCTTGCACACTTGGAGTGAAAGTAGGTGGATTTGTCAACATGTAATGTGTTAAATACGGATGATGTGTCCATTTCCCATATTTAACACACTCACCATCTGTCCCAGTGCTGTCTGGCGACCAGCAGAGCCGTGTAGGACTGATTCTCTCTCTCGGCTCTCCGCACAGCGACACACATACTGAGATATATAACACAGAGAGCTTCCTGTCCCAATCTGTAGGAGCAATAAATCACAACACAACATCTGCAACCATTAGCATAATATGTTTAATGCTACAGATTGACATTGACTTAACTACGCCAGTATACTGCATTCGAACTGCATTCTCAGAGTTGCTACTAGGGGTGCTATTGTAGGCAAAACCATAAATTGTCTTCTTCTAGGGTTAGTTTTCTTCAGGTCATAATGTGTCTGGCCTAAATCGCCTCTATCTGAGATATTTGAGACTTACTGATGCTTTAAGCCAATCACATACATTCATGAGAACTGAACACTACAGAACGACCTGTTCATGAGCGCGCTGATCGACGACTTCTCATCCTGATAATGTGACTCCAGCTCTGACAAGAAGATGACAGCAGACCAAGCCTGTTCCCTCGGTTTAGATGACCAAGCCTGATCTCTAGGTTTAACACTGTCAGGACAGCCTCGCAAGACCACAGAACCACAGCTCCTGCCATATTCATCAAATATAATTCATGTATAATGTATTTGAACCACAGCTCCTACTATATTCATCAAAATAATGAAGTAATAATGTATTTGGTACAGTGTTGGGTGTAACTAATTACTAAGTAATTAGTTACTGTAATTTAATTACTTTTCCTTTGAAAAAGTAAAGGGATTACTCTTATTTTTTCTGTATTTTAATTACAGTTACTTCTTATGTAATTGAACTTAATATATAGACTGTAGAACATTTATACACAATGCAACAGTGGATTTAACATCAAAATTTAAAGTCTAACCTCGAAATGCATGCTTTTTATGTACCCTTCTCACTTTAAATACATTGGTGAGTTAATAAGAATATTGGTAACACTTTAGTGACCAATTCTCACTATTAACTTGTTGGTTATTAGCATGAATATTACTGTTATTTTCTGGATATTTTCTGTTTATTATTACTTAAAAAGCACATATTAATGTCTTATTCTGTAAGACCTTATTCTAAATCCTTAATCTTACCCAATTCTTAAACTGAACAACTAATTTACTAAGTATTAATAAGCAGTAATTAGGAGTATTTTGAGGCAAAATTCATAGTTAATAGATAGTTAATAGCGAGAATTGGACCCTAATCTAAAGTGTGACAACAATTCATTGTTAGTTCACTGAATAATATTAAGATATACAACTTTTGGTTTTAATAATGTTTTAATAAATGTTGAAATTAACATGTTTAATAAAATTCATTGCATGTTAAAGAGTGCATTTAACTAATATTAACAAGTAAACTTTGTGTTACCATTATTTTTAATGCATCATGCCTCATCATGCATCTTATAATAGATTGTATGATCTCATGAATAATTGTAACCACAGTGATAAAACACTTATCTATTGTTACACCTTTAAAAAGTATAACGCATTAAAACATTGAAATACCAAATATATAATGGCAGACTCAAAAATCAGCAACGGCACGTGCAGATGCACAAATAACTAATAGTACCTGTAGCACCGGAGGGCCCCGGGAAGCCCACACACCTGAAGCCAGTCTCTGTGTCTGAAAGCCAGCTCTACACACACTCCTAGTTCACACACACATTCTGTCTGATCCCACGCTGACATCGAGTCCCACCAAACAACACCTGTAATGATGTGTGAAGAGATACTGTTCAACTATTCTGTGAAAGGGAGCGTTTATGAACTCAGAATATCTGTTACCATACTCATCCTGCAACATCTCTCTGTACAGTCGCTCTCTGATGACCTCATATTTGTAATATAGGAGCTGGAGGATGTCGGTAGTGCTGGGACAGATCCTGCCCGGTCGCATGACGCCGGTGTTCCTCTGAGAAAGAGACGGTAGGACACTCCACACGCCGTCAAGAACGAGTCTGAACAGAAAGCAGGAGGAATATACGCTGATTTTATTCAATGGGATTGTGAGCAGCTGAATGAAAGAGTGTGTGTTTAAAGAGACCTGGTGTAGAGTCTCTTGGCTCTGTTCTGAAGACACAAGATACTAAACTGCTCTGGATCCTGCTCCCAGAAAAAAAAAACATTCACAAAAGATGCACAGCTGCATTTAGCAGACACCTTTCTCCAAAGTGATTAACAAACGAGTGAATGAGCTAAAATAGAGTGCAAAGCTGATTAACTAAAATCATACAAAACAATACTAATTATATTATATTATATGACTTGGTTTTCTACCTGTTGTCTGCAGCTGGAGTTGATTGTTGAAGATTGTGTGTTTTGTTTATGATCAGTTCTACCAGCCTTCAACATCTGGAGATCCCAGTACAGCTACAGAAAATATAAACCGTTCACATCCTTGAATTTGCAACAATATAACTTCACAATTTATATAATATAATATAATTTCACAATTTGACATGATTTTTGAATTCAAGCACCTAAAAGTCCCAAAACAATATCTGACAATATGCAGGTTCACTGTAAAATCCATAGAAAATGTCCTGGCAGAAAATTACAAGTATGTTTTTTGTTCCTTCAGTCCTAAAACACAGCACAATGAAATGCACAATTCAAAATGCAGGTAAAATTCCTTCATATTAACCTATTAAATCGTTCATATTATTTCCTTCATATGGTATATTGCAACATATATATATATATTATTTTTTTTGAATGATTTTCTAGTTCTTAATTTCGACTATTTAGTATAAATAAGAAAAAAAAACATAGAAAAGAGAAATATAGACATAATTGAATGGAATTGAAAAAAGACCTGTTCTCTGTTCTCCCGTTGTTTCTCCATCACGAGGAGAACATGCAGAACTCCTCTGGCTGAACATGACAAGCCTCCACTCTGACCTCTGACCTGAACACATCACACAAAACATTTCTCTTTCTGCTTCTTTTCTGTCTCTCTCTTCTCATTCATGAGATTCTGAGACCGCAGGACGTCTTCACCTGTGCAATGGCTCTCTTTGTCTCGTCCAGGCTGGCGGTGATGAGGAAGACGCTCTTATAGAGGGACCAGATCATGTCCACGCCGACCTCATCATCTTCATGTACACCCATCGACTCACAGACCAAATACAAACACTCTTCCATCCTAAAAGAGACGAAGCACTTCGTGTAAGCTCGATTTCATCGTCCCAAATGCCTTGAAATGAAAAAAATACATCTATATACTGCAAACACAATCAACATAATAAAATGAGTTCTTGTTGTACCTCATAATCAAATTCAGATATAACAGATAGTTTTACCTTATATAATTTAAACATGAAAAGAGAAAGTGTCTCACCTGTTCACTGAGTTTATCTTCATGAATGATGCATGATTACAACAAAGCCACGTCTGTTGCTGAGGAAACCGCTGGAGTCAGATTACAGAAGAAGACCACGCTCTTCCTCAGACAAATCATGACTCATTTAGTGACGATACTGAAACACTAAACATCCTGGCTGAAGCCAAGATAGCGACTTATGATAGACTTTACATTTTCTGCTTAAATTTGACCATTTAGGATTTATATTTAGTAGATTTTTTAATCTAAACTACTTTTTTAAACAGCAACCAAATATTTTAAGACTATAAACAATACAATTATTTAAATTATATAACCACGTACTGTATATTTAAATTAATTTGAGATGTTTTTAAATGAAATGTTTTTAATGTGTTTTATCTAGCAAAAAAAAAAAAGCAAAATTGTTTTTTTTTGTACTGTTTATTTTTTTACATCCGGTGACTCACATGACAGCAAAAAAAAAAATATCCCCCAACAGTTCATATTCACATAGTGTAAAACAAATGTCTTTGTAGAAATGACTGGTAGAAAAAGAAAAGTACTGCCCTTTTCTTTTTTTTTTTACTGTTTTTCACTAAAAGGGTAATGTGCATAAACCATTTTAGATGCAAAATAAGAACAAACACAGGCTGGGTAACAGTGGATTTTGTGTAATAACGTGACACAGTAAATATGAGAATACAATGTTTATGACAATGTCATACACAAAAACTGACGGTTTACAGAACCTGAGATTGTCAATGCATCTGATGAATATAACAAACATAACTCAAAATAATCCTGTGAAGGCACTGTTAGATTTAGCTTTTATTGTGTTTCTATTTTTATTTAGATTCACTGTCAATGTTGCAAATGAAGTGTCTTTATAACATATTGCTTATAAAACTGTGTATTTTAAGAGAGTAACTAAATATTTAAATCACAATACCAGTGCAACAGCCAAAAAAAAAAAGAAGCCCTATCAAAAACAGTGCAGACAAAATTATGCAGATTTGCAGATCCATATTGTTCAACTCATATTAATTTGTTTCAAAATATCAAATTAAAGAGAAAAAGTCCAGAAAAGCAACTTATGGCATGCAAAAAAAAAAATCATAATTCATTAAAAAAAAAAATCAATCATTATTATTTAAAAAATGCTTTTTTCTCTTTGTACTCTTGTTCTGTGGTGAGAAAGAGGTAAACTTTGTCCATCTGGCTCAAAACATCCTCCGATCAGTGGAAGGACATGTAAAAATGAGCTCAGTAAACCCAGGTTAACAGTGTCCTATAATCAGTCAGAAACACTTACACAGTAACACCAATAAAACTATTCAACAAAACAACTAAATGCAGTATACAGTAGAAGACTGTTTATGTGGTTTGAGATATAAAGTAAAACTTAAATTTGCTTTAAGTTCAAGCATTTTAAAGTCAACACAAAACTCTATTCTTAATTCGGAAAAGCCTGTTTCCATCACAGGATAAAAATGACCTTTTCTCTTACAATTCTTAAAAAATTTTATCTTACAATTCAATTTTCTTGCAGATCTGAGAAAAATTGTCAGAATTGTGAGCTACAAATTCAGAATTGCGAGACTATTTAGTTAGAATTGTGAGATATTTTCATCTCACAATTCTAACAATTTTTCTCAGAATTCTGAGGTTACAAAAGAGTCTGAATTGTGAGATTAGAAAAGCGCAATTACCCTTTTTATTTTTTTATCCTGTTGCGGAAACAAGTGTCCATAGTAATTTTATGTATTTCTGAGTGAAACAGGATTTTTTATTATTATTTGTAATGTTACAAAAAAATATTTGAAATAACGTACACTAATGAATCTTATAGTGTAAGACCAGAAATATGAATTCAAAAGAAATAAAGTAAATTCTGATTTCATGTTGACTTTAAGAGCTTGTTGTGGTTCATCAGATCTCAGTTTTAGCTGGTTTGACTCGATGTTTGACTCGATGTTTGGTGGAGTTTGTGGGTCTCAGAGATTGCCGTGGATAATTTTGGGGCATTTCTCGGGGGCGATGCAGTGAGCGTTGTGTTCCACCAGGCCAGCAGGACACTGGCATCCCGGCACACAGGGTTTGAAGCAGTGAGCCTCAATCACGCCGAGAGGCACGTCTTTGTTAAAACACGTCTTAGGACACGGCGGCCCGCATTCATCAAACACATAGCCGCGGTCCAGCGGACAGCCCACAGCTATAGGGATGGAGGAGAGAAAAGATGGAGTTAAACTAATGCACAACAAATATGAAATGACTTTAATTTTCCCTTATACAAACATAAATACATAACTACATGTATATGTCCTCATATGTTAATTAATATATTGTGTTAATATATTATAAATTAATATATCAATACATAAAGAACTGTCGTTTTTTTTAAATATTGAAAAAATAAGTGGCATTGTACACCACCAGTCAAAAGTTTCAGAACCGTAAGATTTTTAAAATGTTTTTGAAGTAGTCTCTCCTGTTCACCAAGGCTGCATTTATTTTATCCAAAATACAAAAACATATAGTAATATTATGTTTTTTTTTTTTACATTTTAAAATAACTGTTTTATATTTGAAAATATTTTCAAAAGTAATTCATTAAGCTGAATTTTCAGCATCATTACTCCAGTCTTCAGTGTCACATGATCCTTCAGAAATCATTCTAATATGCTGATTTGATGCTCAAGAAACATTTCTGATTATCATCAATGTTGAAAACAGTTGTGTACAATTTCAGTTTCAAAAGAACAGCATTTACCTGAAATAGATATCTTTTGTAACATATATTTTTATATGTATCAATATATAGCCATACAGTACATGGCCTATGCATATATTGCAGTATACTGAAAAACATAAGCACCAACATACTGTATTATGTTTTCCAGTATATTGTTTTATTTCGTAAGGGTCAGCTGTACAGCTGTACAGAAGACAAATGTCATTATTCAGCTCAATTTAGTTCAATGTTGATTCAATTTATTCAATAACAGTGTCAATGTTGCAATATTCATCAAATATGAAATAAATGTAATTCAGCTATAAAGCAGCTCTACAGAAAACAATAGTATTATTATTCAGCTCAAGTCAGTTCAGTGTTGATCAGGATCAGTTTAATGACACTGTCAACACTGCAAAGTTCATCAATTATAAAATGATGGGAAAAAAGAAAAGTACTTTAAAGTGTTCATACTGTACTGTAAGTGTATTTGTCACTCACCGCAGAGTGTCGGCGATCTCCACTGCAGGATAACTCCAGCCTCACGGCACTCAGAAGCGTAAGCCTCCAACACATCACACAAACACTCGTCTGTACTGGAGCCGCAGGCACACAGATCATACACACACGAAGCATAGAACATCTCGGGTGGCACCAGCTTATGACAGCGCTCAAACACGGGCGACTTCAGCACTGCGCAGCGAGCGTTCGCAGTCTTACGGGCCGAGTATCCTGCTTCATTACACGGGTTAATGCTTATCGCGTCAGGACACTGAACACTTGGATTTCCACTGCCCACCTGCAAGGAGATCAAAGTATATATAGTTTAACATTCATGTGAAATACATTAACTAATTACAATAAAGTATTCTCCTGCATTCTCCACCAAAAACAGTCTCATTTCTACTTTTGCTGTCAGCTACAATCCCACATATCAATAAGCATGTTTTAGTGTTTTAACCTTCCAGTTGTTTCCAAACACTGCTTCTGAGTTGGTGATCTGTCCGTTACGTAGTTTCATGTCGTCCTGAGGGTAGTTATTGAAGTTGCCGCATAAACCGCACATGTGCTTCTTGTAGGTACCAGGAACGCTGACTTCCAGATGAGAACGGCCATTCCACAACACCTTACATCACAAACAGCAAATTAACACATATGTGTCATCATGAAATTCATGTAAAAACATTACAAATAAATGAAAAATAATGTGGGGTATCCATATAGATCAGGGGTGTCAAACTCAGTTCCTGGAGGGCCGCAGCCCTGCAGAGTTTAGTTCCAACCCTCACATATCACAAAACTCACATATCATGTAGTTTTCAAATAAGCCTTAATGACTTGATTAGCTGGATCAGGTGTGTTTAATTAGGGTTTCATCTAAACTGTGCAGGGCTGTGGCCCTCCAGGAACAGAGTTTGACACCCCTGATATAGATAATCTGATATTGGAAGAATTAGATGATAAATGTTTGAATTCATATTTAAATCTCAGACTTTGCTCTTAGACTTTGGCATCTAAGCAAATCTGAGCAGAGTTTGAGACATCAGAGCTCTTCTGAAATTTCAAGATTACCAGGGGTTCTTCTCAGTAGAAAAATCAGTAGGAAAAAAAACAAAATAAAGTGAGAACCTTCTCCAGTCATCTCTATTTCCATCTCTTCTCCAGTTCGCTCTCTATATAATCGCACTGATATGCCAGTAAGGCACAATAAAATCTTGTTTCTGATGTTTCTTTCCTATAGGAGACTGAACACAGAGTGAATTCATGCAGAGGCTGTACCTTCAGCCCAACATTGGTGTTCAGGAGGATGGTGTTGGTCTTGCGCTCCAGGTAAACATATGGTTCTTTAAGAAATGGCAGAGAGACTTGCTGATAATCAACCTGAGGCATCGAAAAAGAGAAGAAAAAAGATTTACCTGTATGTCATGTGACCATTAACCAACGTAAATGTAATGTAAACATGTGCATGTGTTGTTAAATTACTGAAACAGTAACTGATACTCTTTTAGGCAAAAAAGGGAATAGTGAGCATTCAAATAAACTATCAAAACATTTCAAAATGTACAAAATACCATATGCATGGTAAGCAATGAAAAGGTTTAAACAACAGTGTAGAACATATTACCTTGACAATCCAGTCCTGAAACAGCTGTACCACAATATCTCCAATATACACGGTCACTTCTTTAGTCCAAGACACTCCCCTACGTCCCCGGTCCTCATTAGACACATGAACACTGGAACACAAACACAAGTGTCTGTTCAGACTATGTACATATGGACTACACATTTTAAATCTCTGGTAACACTTTTTTTCAATTTTAAGGTGTCCTTGTTTCACATGTTACATGTACGTACTATTATAATAACAATAAATCATGCATAATTACATGCAAGTAACCCTAAACCAAACCCTAATCCTAACCCTAACCATATAGTAAGTACATGTCATTAATTAATATTACTCAGTACCTAAATGTATAATTACAATGTAACAACGACACCTTAAAATAAAGTCTAACCAAATCTCTTTATGTTGCTAACTTGCATTTTTGGGTGAATTATTCCTCTAATGAACAAAATACACTACTGTTCAAACATTTGGGATCGTCTCATGCTCACACTCATTTGATTAAAAAATACAGCAAAAACAGTACTATTGTGAAATAATATTCTGAGAAAAAAAGTCCAGAATTGCAAGTTTATATCTCAATTCTGAGAAAAGAAATTTCAATTAACTTTTCTATTTTTAATTCAGTGGCGGAAACAGGCTTTCAGCATCATTACTCCAGTCTTCAGTGTCACATGATCTTTCAGAAATCATTCTAATATGCTGATTTGTTGCTCAAGAAACATATCTTAATATTATCAATGAAAACAGTTTGAACACAATATTTGTGATATTTTTCAGAACAAAAAGTTCAAAAGAACAGCATTTATTTTGTAACACAAATGTCTTTACTGTCACTTCTGATCAATTGAATGCATCCTTGCTGGAACAAAAGCATTAATTTATTTTAAAAAATCTTACTGACCCCAAACATTTAAATGGTAGATATGATTAAGACAGTATACTGAGCACCTGAAATCTCCGCCCTCACAATCCTGAGCCAGAACATATGTGCACTTCCCCTGGAAGTTCACCATCTTTCCATCAAACGTTCGGTAGTGAGGGTCTCCAAACACAATGCAGGTGGCGGGGTGAGGAATGCAGTGAGGACAACACATTCCCGGAACCAGAGCCGGCGTTTCATCCTACAAACACACACATGTACGATACATTCAGCTCAGTAACACTTGAGAGCCCCAAAATGTCCTCACTATTCAAAAATATCCTCACTAATACAGTAAAACCTGTCAAACACCGACTTGTGAGTTTCAGTAGGTTTGCATCTATGTGAAGTCCTCACTATTATATAGTATCTTCAAAGGTGTATTGCCATCCTACCGAGGCACACGTGAGCGTTGGGCATCTCTGGGTCTGGCAGTGCACATCTCCGTACACACAGGTGCAGGACGTACATTCGTCCACCTCCCAGTGGTTATTGTGATTGTACCGCTGACCGTCGTACACACACTGTGCATGAGCGTCTTTGGAGTAAACCACAGTTATGATGCCTGTGCACTCAGGACAGCACTTCCCAGGGTTCTTCACTTTGATTGATCCATCCGGACAATCGAGAGGAGGACACTCCTGCAGATCACACTCGATGTGCCCTTGCTAAAACACACACACACACACACACACACACACAGTCTGGTCAGCTATCCTTGTGGGGACTCTCCATAGGCGTAATGGTTTTTATACTGTACAAACTGTATTTTGTATCGCCCTACACCAACAGCCACACACATGCATGCACGCACACACACACACGCAGTACTTTAAAATGTGCTTAATACTCCATTATGTTTTTTAAAGGGCTATTGGTGTGATTAAAAGCAGCAAAACAACAAAAACTGGCATAAACAGTTTGATTTGAGATATTCCATCAAATAAAAAAAACTTAAAGGGGTCATATGATGCGATTTCAAGTTTTGCTTTCTCTGTGGAGTGTTACAAGCTGTTTGTGCATGGATGAGATCCCTGAAGTTGCAAAGACTAAAGTCTCAAACCCAAAGAGATATTCTTTATAAAAGTTAAGAATCGTCCACGCCCCCCTAAAGCTGCTCATTCAAACACAACCTCACATGTCTACGTCACGATGTGGAAATATTTGCGTAAGGTGTGGTTTCAGTAACCGCAGTAGTGTTGATGCAGTCATGTCAGGGAGACGCTGTGTGTTTCTAGGTGAAAGCAAAAGCACTTTATTTGGCCTTCCGAAAGTAGATGGAATTAGGAATCGTTGGTTAAGATTTGTTTACAACAGAACAGCACAACCCAAATGTTCGAATTTGTGCAACGCATTTTATGGACGACAGTTTTGTGAACCTAGGAGAGTACAAGGCTGGCTGTGCACGAAGGCTATTTTTTAAAAAAAAGGGTAAATTCCGACTTTGCTATGACAATCTGGGCGCTTCTGTAATCAGAGACTGTAAGTATGTTTTGTTATTAGTTCAAGTATTTGCTATTGACTGTTCAAATGCGGAGTTTTGCGCATAGCACTTCGTGTGTGTGTGAGAGAGTGTGTGTGTGAGGGGAACAGGGTCACATCACAGCGGAGTGTACAGCCCGTCAGAAATCGTCTTAACCGCGGTTTGTGTACTGCAAATACTTACGAGCATTATCATCACTGTGTCTGTCACGCGACTTTGTTCCCCTTTTGGGCTTGAACTGATAAAACTAACTTGAAAGCTAAAGCTCGCGATTATGGAAAGGGACGTTACATTTCCGACGCGTGCTTGTGGTGTTCGGCCAATCACAATACACTGGGTCAGTTGGCCAATCAGAGCAGACTGTGCTTGTTGGAAGGAGGGACTTTTTGGTTGGAAAAGGGTTTGAGAGAGGCGGGGCATAGAGGACCTACAATAATGTACAGTATTTGAAAAATAATGTGTTTTTTTAACATTTAAGCATGTCAACATATTCTGTTACACCAAATACACAAAATAATGATCTTTAAAATAGCATCATATGACCCCTTTAATTTTGTGATGAGCTTTTGTCATTTTTATTAGGTTTTGTTATTTTTTTTATATTTCTATTTAGCTTTAGAATTATTTTTATTGCAATTTTAGTAATTTTAAAGTGTGCTTAATACTCCATAAAATCAATAAACATGAGTATAAATATTTTTGTGCAGTTGCAAGTCTGTTCGACATCAGAGTTTGGTTTGTTTGATTGATGTGGCAGTTCTTTCACACTAAGAAGTATCAAAACAACCATTTCTAGATAAAACTGTCATGAATTAAACAGTTTGACTTGAAATGTTCCATCAAAAATAACATTAAACAGTCAAAATTTTATTTAAAGTTTTCAATTTTCTTGTTTCATTTTTGGCACTTTTAGTCATTTAGAGTTTTGTTCATTTGGTTGATGTAAGAGTTGTTTCATGTTAAAAAGTATCAAAACAACAATTCCAGATATAATCAACTCAACTTAAACAATTTTATTTGAGATGTTTCATCAAAAATAACATGAAACTTTAAACATGAAAATTTAGTTTGTTTTAATTTTGTATCATTTTTATATATTTCTATTTAGCTTTAAATTATTTTTAATTCCAGTTTCTGGTACATGGTTTCAGTACATTACTTTAAAATGTGCTTAATACCCATTAACATTACATTGTTTTAGAGCTATTAGTGTGATTAAATCTGTTACCAAAACAACCATTTCCTAATAAAACTGACATCATTTGAACAGTTTGATTTGAGATGTTCCATCAAAAATGACCCCCCCCCCCCCCCCCCAAAAAAGTCAAAATATTAATTTAACTTCTAATTTTGTGTTTTATTAGTTTATATATAGCTATAGTTAGTACTTTGAAATACACATAATAATCCATAAAAAGTCAATCAATAGGACTCTATAGATTTTGGTCCATATGCAATGGTGTTTGGTTTGTTTGTTTGATGTGAGAGTTTGCTTACATTAAAAAGCATCAATCAATTTCCACAAAAAAAGAAAAAGAAAAATATGAGTTTTGTGTTTGTTGTTTCTCCTGAAATGGTTTCCTGCCAGTTAAATGTTAGTTTTCCTCACATTGCAGGTACAGGTGACACACTTGTTCTCCTTGTCTGTCCATCTCCGGCCGTTTGGCACGCGGGTTTGGTCGCCCTCTAATACACACTCTGAGACACACACATATACTGATGAGCACACATGTACAGCGTTGCATTATTTCTGATAGAGAGACTCTTTACCATCACAGACAGGGCAGCAGGAATCAGGCGGTGTGTGCTGATTGGCCAGAGGGCAGCTGAGAGGAGGACAGCCCCGATGGATACACGTCCACGTCAAATCCTACACAAATACATTACTCATACATCATATCAACGCACATGGCTTTTTAAAACAGTAGTGTGTGTGTGTGTGTGTGTTTAGATACCTTGCACTGACAGGTAAAACACGGATCATCGGTGGCCAACACTTCATTACCGATCAGTGTAGCTGTGCAGTTACTGAGGGGCTCTGAAACAAACCACAAGAATAAATCCATCATCCTATAAGAACATTCATTTTAAAATCAAATGATCTGGAGAAGCTCAACTATGATTTAAGATTAGGACAGTCATGTGTTGGGTTAATAATGCCGTTGGTTGCTTATTTTGGTATAAAATATATTCATTGTTTTAGGTGGCTAAATATTTATATAATTTATGTGATTATTTAAGCGTCTTGCATTGCAGTTTTGCATTTACTTATACTTTTCAGATAAATAACATTTAAAAAATCCAATGAATTAATCAAGTGATCTTAAAAAGATCTTTGTTTAGAAGACATGCCATATTTAATTTGACAAAGTATGGTTTGTTCAATATGTGTCACTGTTGTGAAGATGAGTCAAAGTTTGACATTTTAAAAATTAGATTCAATTAGAAAATTAGAAATGAACATGAACAGGACAGTGAATAAATGTAACTGAAATACATCAAAACAATTTTTTATCACCTCAATTGAAATAAAAATAAAATGAAATATAAAAAAATATTTCTTTCTAATAATAGAAAGAAATTAAGAAAAATGAAATATAGCAATTAAACTGATCAGTGTTATTTTAGTATTATTTATATACTATTACAGTATTCATTGATACTTTAAACTAGCTATTATTTTTCTATTTTCAGTTTTATTTTTAATTTTAGTTTTGTCATATTTATTAGTTTTTATTATGCTTTTTATATGTATATATATTATGTTTATTAATATTTCTATTTAGCTTTATTTTTATTTCAGTTTTAGTCTTATTTATTTTAGTACTTCAACAAACTTAAAAAGCAAAAATTTGTTAAAGCTGCAGTCTGTAACTTTTTTTGGTTAAAAATGATCAGAAATCAATATTTGAGAAAGTACATAATCAGCCAGTGTTCAAAACTATCGCCTTACTTTAGCCTGATTCACAACGGTTAGCTTATAATAATATGTTTTCTAATTTGAGTGGTACGGGTAGGTTTTCGCGGGAAATTCGAGCATGTCACTGCGTCATTACATCACGTCTGTAAACATAAAGAAGTTTTCCCAGCTAATAGTTTATATCACATGTGAGGATCCTGCAGGTGACTGATCTTTACAGACTATTCTCACAGCAGCTAGAATAATTAAATGTATCATTTTGATGGCGGATTGTGATCCAGAAAGGATTGTGTGTTTATGAAACACATGTGAATGAAATTAAATTATATTCCAGTTTTAAAAGTGCTTCTGATTACAGATAGCCTGGGATTACACAAGATTTGTATTTTAAAGAAAACCAGTTCGAAGGGAGCATAATTTGCTTTTTGGGTTAAAATAATTTCTTAATATGAAATTCGAATGGTATGACAATTAGATTATAGACTGTACAGAAATTGAAATCTACACACTAATACACACTATACTCATAGTCACGCAATGCTGATGTTGTTAACATTAATAATTTGAGAATAAAGTAGAACAATAATAATAATTTGCACGGTTAGATGTGATATGAGCTAACCGATCTTTAGATTAAATCACCATTGGTAGCACGATTTATTGTAATGCTTTTTTCCTCAGTTGGGCAGAACAAACGTGGTAGACTTGTTACTTACTTGTTCAGATGGCAATATATGGTGAAAATTCTTATTTGGGTCATATATTCCAAGACATAGGCTAGAATCTGTGATTGCGAAGTACAGTAAATATCCACACCGGTGCGGTGACTGACTGCCACACATACACACATACTGGAGCTGTGCCGACTCACAACCCCACGCAAGGAAGATAATTCTGCAAAAAGCTGCAATTCCAGGTTTTCAAACAGAGATGGCGACAAAGAGGCAAAACTTACGGACTGCAGCTTTAAATAAGTATAAATTTAATCTATTATTTATATTTTATTTAATTTTAAACAACGTAATCTGCGTTGTTTACATTCAGCATGTGTCTATTAATCGTAAATAACGCTGATTACGTTGTTTACGTTCAGTGGATACTCTCCAAAATGGCGGAAGACGGTAACTCGGGGAGAAGAATTGTTGAATCAATTATGTTATTATTGTTTTCTTTGCGCACAAAAAAATATTCTTGTAGCTTTGTTAAATTACGGTTGAAACACTGATGTCTCATGGACTATTTTACCAATGTCCTTGCTACGTTTCTGGACCTGGGAACATGATGAACGAAGGTCTTACGGGTTTGAACGACATGAGGGTGAGTAATTAATGGCAGAATTTTCATTTTTGGGTGAACTAACCCTTTAATGTGTTATGAATAAACAATTTATAATGAATACGCTTTTGTTCATTTTTCACTTGGTTTTGCTACCATTTAATTTAATATATGAGAATAAAGAGACTAAGGAGTGATACGAGAGGTGCAAAACTAGCACAGCAATGTAAAGCATCTGCTGACAGCAGTGTTCATACTAACGTGCACAGACAGGGCAGCAGGAGTCTGAGCCGCTGTGTAGGATGTTGTGTTTAGGACAGTCCACCAGACTTGGGCACTGCTTCCTGTAACAGCGCAAGTGCTGTTCCCCATCTGGCATCACCTTCAACACACACACACCCGTAAGGTGAGAAAACCAACACATGCACACATCATGTTGTGATGAGCTGTACCTCACAGGTGCAGATCTGACAGGGGTCATCAGAGGGGTGGAAACTCTCTCCAGGGCCGTACACACGGCCTTCATACACACAGTCTGACAGAAGAAAAACACACATTTCAAACTGGAGACTTTCAGAGACTGGAGACTATGCATGCACAAAACGGTTTGTAGGGATTGTAGTTGTACCTGCACACACTGGGCAGCATTCGCCCGGCACGCTGATCTGGTTTAGACAGGTGGACAGACAGTGGACCTCTGAGCAGGTGGTCACTCCATTCACACACATGCAGGACATGCAGGGACTGCTGGACGCAAACCAGGTACTGCCTTCAAGGTGCACAACGCCATCATAAATACAGCCTGAAAAACAGAGAGAAAGAGAGAGAGAGAGATGGCTCACATTAGTAGCACTTATTTTAGTCAAAGTGTGATCTATACATAAAATGGATGGGTGGTGGATGAGGAGATACCCCCTGACACTGTAAAGCGCTTTGAGTGTCTAGAAAAGCGCTATATAAATGCAACAAAATATTATTATTAAAATTGATACATTTACTTAAAGGGGGGATACAATGCTGTTTCGTGCATTCAGAGTTATTTACACTGTTAAAGAGTTGGATTCTGATGCTAAGCATGGCCAAAGTTTCAAAAAATGATTTGGAAGCATGTCGGAGTATTTCTGTGCCAAAAATCTTCCTTCCGGGTTCGTACAAGTTTCGGAAAGTTTTTTTCAATCATGGCTCTTGCTGACGTAACCGAGGGTGGAACACCTTTTATGGGCATTTCTCCCAGAAGAGCGCGCCCGGTACTCAAGATTAACATGAGATTGGGTGAAACTGTGTGTGTTATGCCCCCTTGAAGTTATTATTACTTACTCAAAACAACCCAACTGCAGTTTGATTGATATTATCAGTTATCGTTTTTTGCTAATTATCTTTTCATATATACATACATACATATGTATGTATATATATTAAACAAATACAGATAATTTACAAAATTAAAGTTAATTGAAAGCATTTTTTTTTCATATTAAAAGTTTGTTTTATAGCAAAAGCAGATAACTCCACATTTCATGTTTTAGAGTAAAAAAAAACACTGGTTTAATCTTTGTAATCTCCTCAGATGACAATGTAGATGCCTGACAAATGTTGTTGTTGTTGTGATCATAAACTGTATGGTTGTGATTACACGCAATACACAGAGCTTTTCCCTCACCATTGTAATGCGCTGCTTTTGCAGGGTTCCGTGAAAACGTTTCAGCTTTTATTTTCCTTTACACCTTGAAGAAGATATCACAGGTTCATCAAGTTCGTCGAAATTATCCATCCTCGATCACTTTTAGTCAGCTTTGATGAAACTCCTCTCAGCTAGCACGTCTTTTCAAAGTGAAAGTAGCCTTGTCACCTGACCTGAATACAGCGCGCTGATTCGCTATAATGGACTTATCGGCTTCTGTTCAAAAACAACAAGGGCGCATGTCGGCTTCTGCAGTAAAACGTGAACTCGCGATGTCTTGAAAGTGGACAATATAGGCTTTTTTGACATAACGTGTTTAGGGTTCAAATCACGCTATATGTGGAGAATAATACACGGCAATCTGCTCATTTTTTTTTGAAAGTGGAGTTCATCAGTTTTTGCAAATGAACTCTTCATATATACAGTATCTCACAAAAGTGAGTACACTCCCTCACATTTCGGCAATCAATTTAGTATATCTTTTCAAGGGACAATACTATAGAAGTGAAACTTGGATATATTTTAGAGTAGTCAATGTGCAACTTGTATAGCAGTAAAGATTTACTGTCCTCTGAAAATAACTCAACATACAGCCATTATTGTCAAAAAAGCTGGCAACAAAACTGAGTACACCCTAAGTGATAACAGCTATACATCGTTTAACCATGCAAAGCCACATGTCCTATTCATCATGTTCATGTTTTTGTCTGCTTGACAGGACCATACAAATTTGTTTATCTTGTTTTAGAGCAGTTCAAATGTGGTTCTTTGAGTACAATTCTCTCATACTGACCACTGGATGTTCAACATGGCACCTCATGGCAAAGAACTCTCTGAGGATTTGAGAATTAGAATCGTTACTCTCCACAAAGATGGCCGAGGCTATAAGAAGTTCGGTAACAGCCTGGAACTGAGTTACAGTACAGTGGCCAGGGTCATACAGAGGTTTTCAAAGACGGGTTTCACATGGAACAGGCCTCGCAAGGGTCGATCAAAGAAGTTGAGTCCTTGTGCTGTGCGTCAGGTGCAGCTGGTGGCTTCAAAAAACAGACGCATGAGTGCTGCCAGCATTGCTTTAGAGGTTGCAGAAGTGGAAGGTCAGCTTGTCAGTGCTCAGACCATACGCCACACACTGCAACAAGTCGGTTTGCATGGCCGTCATCCCAGAAGGAAGCCTCTTCTGAAGCTGGCTCACAAAAAAGCCTGCAAACAATTTGCAGTCTACCTGGCCAAGAGCATGAATTACTGGAACCATGTCCTGTGGACTGATGAGTCTAAGGTAAACTTGTTTGACTCAGATGGTGTCCAGCATGTGTGGTGAAGCCCTGGTGAGGAGTACCAAGAAAATTGTGCCTTGCCTACTGTCAAGCATGGTGGTGGTAGCATCATGGTCTGGGGCTGCATGAGTACTGCTGGTACTGGGGAGCTGCGGTTCATTGAGGGAAACATGGATTCCAACATGTACTGTGACATTCTGAAGCAGAAGATGATGCCCTTCCTTCAGAAACTGTGCCGAGCGGCAGTTTTCCAACATAATAACGACCCCAAACACACCGCCAAGATGACAACTGCCTTGCTGCTGAAGGTGAAGCTGAAGGTGAAGGTGATGGAGTGGCCAAGTATGTCTCCTGACCTGAACCCTATTGAGCACATGTGGGGCATCCTCAAGTGGAAGGTGGAGAAGCACCATGTGTCTAACATCCAGCAGCTCTGTGATGTCATTATGGAGGAGTGGAAGAGGATGCCAGCAACAACCTGTGCAGCTCTGGTGAATTCCATGCCCAGGAGGATTAAGGCAGTGCTAGATAACAATGATGCCTCTACAAAATATTGACACTTTGGACACAGTTTTGACATGTTCACTTAGGGTGTACTCATTTTTGTTGCCAGTTATTTGGACAATAATGATTATAGGTTGAGTTATATTTAGAGGACAGTAAATTTGTACTTCTATACAAGCTGCACATTGACTACTCTAAAATATATCCACGTTTCATTTGTGTAGTATTGTCCCTTGAGAAATTATACTAAAATGTTTGCTGAAATGTGAGGGGTGTATCACTTTTGTGAGATACTGTATATATATATATATATATTTACAAATAATAAATAATTAGTTAAATAATTATTAAATAACAATTATAATCAGTATTACACTTTATTAATTAAATGTATTTTAATTAATACATGTAATACAATTTTAATTACTGATACAATAAAAAATAATAATATAAAATTTTAATTAATTATTTGTTCTTTTTAATAAAGTACTCATTCAAAAACAGAAATCCTCAAGGATTTGATGTCACAACCATGAGCACATTACATATGACTGCAAATAAAAATCAGTTTCGTAAACTGAAATAAAACTAAAATAAAAAAAATATTACTGGCAAATTTTTAAACTTATTGAAATAAAATAAGTTTAAGCTGAAGTACTAAAATTACTAAAACTAAAACAAAAAATAAAAGTAAATAACATTATTATTATATAATATTACAATATATAATTATTTAATAATTATATTATATATAATATATTATATAATAGCCTATTAATGTTTAATTATATTAAAATAAATAATAATGACTAGCACATAAAAACTACAACTAAAATTAATATGACCACCAACAGTTTAGCATATCATAAACGATCATGATTAAGGTCATAGGGGTGTTGTCTAGGGGTCACAGAAAGGGTGGAAATTTATGATGAAAAACTAAACTGGTGCAAAAAAAATTGACTAACATAGGTGGATTTTAGGGAAAAAATAAAATGCTAAATATAATGCTATCTTTAATGAATGTGTCTGTACCTCTGCAGCGGGGACAGCAGGAGCCGGGATCAGTGACCTGATGCATGCAGGTCAGTTTAGGACAGTCTGGACCCACACAGTTCACCTCACCGTCCTGAACACACACATTTGTAAACAGTGAGCTTTCTATCAGTCAAATCCCAGCAGGATGGTGAAGATATGATGAAACGGCTGGTTTTGTGTGTTGTGTGTCTTACCACACAGGTGCAATTGATGCAGGGCTCATTGGGGAGGGTCAAGCTCTGTCCTTCTAAATACTCCCGACCTTGCTGAAAACACGCTGTGAGGCCAAAGAGATCACATGTCAAAACCAGATCACATACAGACACAATCATCACAGGAACACAAACTCACGTCACATCTTTTCCAGAGCCTAGATGTCTTTTCTAGAGCTTAGCTGATCTCAATAGAGCTTGAAGTTAGGTATTTTGATATACATTATACCATGTTACTTTTTGATTACCATATTTATGTATTATGATATTTGCATAGCACTCGAGAGAGAATACATGATAGTACCATGGTACATGTCCAAAAAAAAAAAAACATGGTATTACAATGCCAATTTTTTTGTTAATGTATTGTTGCTACCGTAAAATCTAAATAAATAATCTGGGACCCTCCTTTATAACAGTGTAGAATAATTTTTATTTTATTTTATTTTATTAATTGAATTGAATTGTTGATGTGAAAAAAAAACATGGTGTTACAATGGCACTTTTTTGTAAATGTATCGCTGCTTACATTTGTAAGGCACTGCTTACAAATCTTAATAGAGATCCTCTTTCACAACAGAGTAGAAGTTTTATTATATTTTAAATATGGCATTACAATGGCACCTTTTTGTTAAGGTATTGTTGTTAGTGTAAAATCCTAAAAGGAATCCTCCTTCACAACAATGTTTAAGTTTTTATGTCATACTGTACATTTTATTTAAAATTTTATACAAGTTTATATTTTATTTTATTTTGACAGTGAAAAGAACATGATATTACAATGGCACTTTTTATGATTGTTGCTAGTGAAATCATAATAAATTGTGTATTTTAAATTTTTTATAATTTATAGTTTATTATATTTTATAGATACAGATTATTTTATATTGATTTGATTTTATTCTTTTATAAGTTGCTGCCTAAGTAAAACATGGTTGAACATGTTGTCTGCTGTCTGTGTGTCTACTGACCTCACATGTGTAGACACACACACTGACCTCTGCACTGTGGGCAGCACTGTCCCGGCGGGATGATGGGGTTATGGCAGGAAACTGGGGGACAGGTGACCGGGCTGCACGTAACAGAGCTGCTCTGACACACGCAGCGCTTGCAGGGGTCTGAGGGGGCGTAGAACGTCTGTGTGTTTCCATACCTCTGCCCTTCAAACAGACAGCCGTCACACACCGGACAGCAGTCCCTCATGCTCACCGGATGAGCACACTGCTGAGGACATCGCTTCCTCTCGCAATACATGTGGCCGTTCTGAAAAACGCATACACATTACGCTTGAAAATGTTGATACTACGGTACAGTGACAGTATCAGATGGCAAAACCATAATATTTTGATATACAGCATACTTTAGGGCTGCCCTCGACTAAATATTTTTCTGGTCGACTAGTAGTCGTTCATTTGAAGCATTAGTTGACTAATCGCACATTTATTAATAAACCATTTAAAATCATTATAATAAGCCTTTAATTGCCTACATAGCCTAATAAGCACTCAAGAACACGCATATAGCTTGCCACAGCGCACCGGCAGAAGTAATGATTATGAATGTGTCAGGGAAAAACAGTAAGGAGGCTGCAATAACATTTTAATAATTCACTGATAAACTAGTGCTTTCTTTGGTTATAGATTAAGAGATGAATTCGGTGAACTGACTCGTCATCTCCGCAGTAGTGATGCGCCTGTATGAATGTTTCATACGAACTACATATTTGTTGAATATTTAAATATTTGTTTTCCATTTGCATTGGTTCATTTGAAAGTAGACATTTTGCTCGCTATAGATATGTTTTTCATATCTGTAAGGCAAGTATACACAGAGTTTCACGCTCAAGTTCACAGAGACCAAGACAGAAGAAACCGCATCCTGATTGCTTTCATTATTTTACAAAAGCGCAATGTTTTGTTGTTATTGTGAGTGCACACAAATAAACGTAGAATCTTTACAGACTCGAAAGATGTATTACTCTTATCTGTATGACCAAAAATGAGGGAGTATTTTAAGAGCAAGTGACCACACCGGCACCTCCATCTGTCCTGCAGAAAAGGCGCTACTATTCAGCTTCCGCACTCCGCAGGCACACTTGAACAGCACACATTTCTCTAGGTAAACATTAGCGTTTGGATGTACTGTATTACCATAGACCAGCCGTTAACGATCTGTCCATCACGGACTGCGTGACTTCGCCTGTGGATTTATTTTTATTTATTTTTACTGCGACTAAGTGACTAATACAATTCTGGTCGACCAAGCCTCTTCTGATCGACTAATGGTTAGTCGACTATTAGGGGGCAGCCCTAGTATACAAGCCGAATTCTGGAAATGTCACATGTCACATGAGCAAATATTTTATTCACAATGTATGTGTGTATATATGTAGGTATGTGTGTATATATATATATATATATATATACATATATATATTTGATTTGTATTATCTGTATTTTTACGTTCTACTGTTAGTGTTTAGTGTTATCTGTATGCACCAGGGGTCTGAGAGTAACGCAATTTCAATTCTCTTTATGTATGTACGGTACATGTGGCAGAATTGACAATAAAGCAGACTTTGACTTTTTTGACTTTGACTAGATAACATAAATGTTTAAACTGAGAAATTTTAAAATTTTATGCACAAAATGAGCTCATTTCAAATTTGATGCCTGCTACAGGTCTCAAAATAGTTGGTTACTAGGGATGCACCGATACGATACTGAGCTCCTATACTAGTACTGGTACTCGTTAAAATGCCCCGATACCAAACGCCAATACCACACAGCATGTGATAAGTGCCATATTCAGACAAAGAAACACCGACAACAGAACAACAGGCAGCAGAATGGAGTTATTAGAGATTAAGGATGTCTACGAAGCAGATGTATGCAATGAATAATGTTAAACATTCAGTATTAATGCCTGTATAGCTGATGTGCGCGAGCTGATAAGCAAAGCACGCTGAGTGGATTGAGCGCGCGGCGGCTCAGTGCGAGCTTGTCGAGTAAATATCCCTTTCTCACAGACATCACTGAAAAGTTTGTAGTTCGGTCGGATATGTCAAAAACAAATAAGTAAAACAATGCACAAGTTACTTAATGGTAGGTAGGTAGGTAGGTAGGGGAGGGAGCGAGGGAGGGAGAGAGAGAGAGCACGCACTTCTGTTGTGTGATCTTTATGGATGTTCGCTCACTTAGCATGCATCATTTGGATTATAACTAAATCGTAAATATAAGACAATTTATAGGGGCATTCACTATAAACATAATTTATTTTCAACCTTAAGCATACACGACTTTCTGGCGCAAGTGAAACTAGCAGTCTGTTTGAAATGCGCTAGGCTGTACTGTAGCCTAACGTTACTTGTCCCTCTCATTCTGCACCAGTACAAGGTGTGCGCATGTTTTACTTACTTCATGAGTGTTTCTGCATTATATGAGTGGCTTTGGAATATAAATCGCAGCATGTTTCAGATGAAAAAAAACGCGACTTCTATTTCTGAAAATATCACAGTTAGGAGATTTATAATGAGTGGTTCCCTGAATTATTACAACAAAACGCGTGATTGCAGTACTAAGCCACTGCAGTATTGCAACACTGCAAATATTAGCTCTAATGCTAATAAATTAAAGACGATGTACCATAGAGCAAAAAAATGAACAGTCAAAGTCACAAAAACAAGTAAAATACATTTTAATGTGCATAATTAAGTGTGAAAATAACCGAAGGATATACAGTCAAACCAAAAATTATTCAGAGACCAAATATAATTTTTTATATTTTTTACTAGTGGGTGCAGGACACTATAGTTCATTTATGTAAGTGAGGATGGCAAAATAAAGTAAACTGTGACATATTATACCCAAAAATTCTTCATACAGTGGACTACCAATAAAATTGATACAAATTTGGAACCAAAAATTATTCAGACCGAGTCTGGGAAAAAAAATAAGTTCAGGTTTGCATGAACCTGGTTGACAGCATGCCCAGGAGACTACAGGCTGTCATTAAGGCTAAGGGTTGCCCGACAAAGTATTGATAGTTGTGTAAATATTGTCATACCAACAGCTGTCTGAATAATTTTTGGTTGATTGTAATCCATTACATACCTTTCTATCAAAGTTATCTGACATTATCAAGCTGAATTTTTTTCTGACACAGTTTAACTCTGAGTTCTTGTCATATTTTATTACCATAAACTATAGCGAATAAACTGTGATAATGTGAGAAATGTTGGAGGTGCCTGAATACATTTTGGTTTGACTATCTATTTGATAAATGAAGTTAACCAATTAACATTATACATACTCTATTGGTTTCTGTACCTAATATTTAAAAAATTTACAAATGCAATGAAAATATCGGTATCGATACTCGGTATCGGCAAGTAGCAAAAATAAAAGTATCGGTATCGGGCGAGTACTGGAAAAAGTGGTATCGGTGCATCCCTAATGTTTACCATGGTGTAGCATCTCCTCTTCTTTTCAAAACAGTTTGAAGACGTCTGGCCATCGAGATTATAAGCTTCTGGAGTTTTGGTGTTGAAATTTGGTCCCATTCTTGCCTGATATAGGTTTCCAGCTGCTAAAGAGTTTGTGGTCATCTTTGATGTATTTTTCATTTAATGATGTGACAAATGTTCTCTATAGGTGAAAGATCTGGACTGCAGGCAGGCCAATTCAGCACCCGGACTCTTCTACTATGAAGCCATGCTGTTGTAATAGCTGCAGTATGTGGTTTTGCATTGTCCTGATGAAATACACGTTTGTCTGGAGGGGAGAATATGTTGCTCTAAAACCTTTATATACCTTTCAGTATTCATAGTGCCTTCCAAAACATGCAAGCTGCCCATACCGTATGCTCTTATGCACCCCCATACCATCAGAGATGCTGGCTTTTGAACTGAATGCTGATAACACGCTGGAAGGTCTCCCTCCTCTTTAGCCCGGAGGACACGGAGTCCGTGATTTCCAACAAGAATGTCAAATTTGGATTTGTCTGACCATAGAACACTTTTCCACTTTGAAACAGTCCATTTTAAATGAGCCTTGGCCCACAGGACACGATGGCGCTTCTGGACTATATTCACATATGGCTTCCTTTTTGCATGATGGAGCTTTAGTTGGCATCTGCAGATGGCACGGCGGATTGTGTTTACCGACAATGGTTTCTGGAAGTATTCCTGAGCCCATTTAGTAATGTTAGTTGTGTCGTCTAAGGGCCCGAAGACCATGGGCATCCAACAAAGGTCTTCGGCCTTGCCCCTTACGCACAGAGATTTCTCCAGTTTCTCTGAATCTGTTGATGATGTTATGCACTGTAGATGATGAGATTTGCAAAGCCTTTGCAATTTGACGTATTCCGTATTTTTTTTTATAGCCAATCATGTTACAGTCCTGATGTCATTTAACTTAAATAGTTGCTAGATATTCTTCCAGCTGAATCTTTTCAAAATTTCTTGCTTTTTCAGCCCTTTGTTGCCCCCGTGCCAACTTTTTTGAGACCTGTAGCTGGCATCAAATTTGAAATGAGCTCATTTAGTGGATACAAGTGTAAAATTTCTCCGTTTAAACATTTGTTATGTTCTCTATGTTCTACTGTGAATAAAATATTGGCTCATGTGATTTGAAAGTCTTTTAGTTTTCATCTTATTCAAATTGAAAAAATGTCCCAACATCTCCGGAATTTGGGTTGTACATGTTACCATATTCATATATTTATAACCATATTCATGATATTTGTATGGTACTGAAGAGAGAACACATGATAGTATCATGGTAAATGCTTAAAAACATGGCATTCATTTCTTTTTTTTTTTTTTTGCATTCTGTTATTTTATTTTATTTATTTATTTATTTTTTGCTATTTTTTATATATTGTTTTATTGCTGACTGGAAAAAAACATTGTATTACAATGGCACTTTTTTGTTAATGCTTTGTTGCTACTAGCATAAAATAATAAAATAATAATGTGGGAATCAAAACAGTATCCTTTTATTTTATTATTTGCATAAAAAGCTAGCATTCTGCCAGCTTCAAATCAGACACAGAGATGAAATAGTGCGGTAAGACCACATTTATTTGAATGAATTATAGCATGTATTTCAATTACTTGTCGACTGAGAGAGAGAGAGAGAGAGAGATGAAAGTTGTGTGTACCTGCTTGCTGCATCTGCGCGTCTCTCTCTCCAAACAATTAACGTTACTTCAAAAACAGCGATTTTATCACCTTGGTGCTGGGGAATATAATGTAGCGATCTAGTATCTATCTTTTATTTTAGTAATAAAAATCGCGGGGAAGCGTTGACAACAAGTTTATGTGTGTGTGCAGCACAATATGCGATCTCCGACCTCTCTCTCTCTCTTTCTCTCTCTCTCCGTGTGTGTGTGTGTGTGTGTGTGTGTGTGTGTGTGTGTGTGCGAGCGAGTGATGCGTGTTGGTTACAGCTCATTAATATGGAACGGTGATTAAACTGACCTGGAACTACCTGTGCATTTAAACTAATTTAATAAACACCTGCCAGCCAATCAGAATCGAGTATTCAGACAGACCATGGAATAATTTGTTTTATTTTGTTATTTTGGAAAAAATATGGTATTATAATATGGTATTTTTATTTTATATTATATTATATCATATTTCATATTTATTTTTTTATTGTTGATAGAGGGGAAAACATGGTATTTGTCAGGATTGGACCTGTTTTGTCATGTGTTTCAGTTCCAGTTTTGCCTTATTTGGTATGGTATTACAATGCATTGTTGCTACTAACATAAAATCAGAAATTAATCTGACATCGTCCTTCACAGTGTACATGAGGTTTAAATAAGAGTCATGTTAAAAATACCACAGTTACTTCTCCGACTGTTACTAGTTATAGTGACAATCCGAGAAGTAACTAGGGTATTTTTGGGGGAAATGAATTTATTATGGTAAAGTCACACAAATATAGTGTATAGGTGGTCTTACCTGGCATGTGTAGGTAGAGCAGCAATCATTGGGTGGGTTGAACATATAGGGTGGGTGGGTTTTAATTTCAATAAAACATAAATAAATAAATTATGATTCTGTATGAATGTGTACTCACAGAACATATGCACTCCTCACATGGTGCTGTGGGTGACTGGAATGACTCACCATTGGCATAAACACTTCCTTCATACTGACAGCCTGGGAAATAAACACACACACATATGCGCACAATCTTATCAATGTGCAGGTCACACTTTAGTTTATATCATATGAACCACAATTTGCAACTTATTAGTCAGTTGCAAGTGTTAGGAAGGAGAGGAGCATTCTCATTCCAAAGAGCTTTGATTGGACAAAAGTCTTTGTAGTGCAGGAGAAGGAGTCATCAATACTTCTTGTTAATTTTTATCAAAACAAAAATTCTGTAAAAAAACAAAGGTGCACTTTGTCAGTGAAGTACACTAGGAGAACACTAGCATACATACGGCATCTTAAAATGAATAAAACCACATATTTTTACAAAAAAAATATTTAAAACACAATGTATATATTGCATTGACAAGGCTTTTGTAACTAGTAATGTGGACACAGTGTTATACGGTACCATCACACACTGGACAGCACTGGCCTGGCTGAGTGATGGGGTTACTACATCCTGGGTTTGGACATGGCCTCCTGTTGCAGATCACCTGACCATTCCTGCACACGCAATGACTGCAGTGATCAGCGGGGTCTGGAACCTCCTGACCGTTCTGATACTCCTGGCCATCATAGATGCAGCCTAAAAACACAGCAATTCAATATAATCATAACAATCAATTAATTAAAGGGATAGTTCACCAAAACAGCTGACAGCAGCCATTGACTTCCATAGGATTTTCCCTTTACTTTGAAAGTCAATGGCTACAGTCAACTAATTGGGTTTCCAAAATTCTTCAAATAAAGAAACTCATGCAGGCTTATAACAACTTGAGAATGAGTCATGATGACAATGATGACAAAATTTTCATTTTTGAGTGAACTATACCTTTAATATAAAAGACTCTTAATTAAAGCTATTAATAATAATCCTAATAAATAATAAAATAATAATAATACTCCTAATAAACAACACAAATTATCACCACAAAATTCAGTCTGAATGAACAACATAATAGCATTAATGGAAAGGCTATTTTAAAAAAGTAAGTAAACAACTCACACACTTAGATACAAGACGTAACAAAAATGCCCTTAAAAAACAAAATATGGGGCAGATGTGCTCCTGATAAATTACTATTCTATTCTAGGCTTGATTATACATTTTGTTTTGTAAATATTAGTTGATGGAATTTTTATTGTTAAGACGTAATGGATTGTAAAAGTGGTCAGAAGATCTAATTGTAAAAGTGGTCAGAAAATATACAGGTCAAACCTGAATATAAATACAAAATAAGTTAATTTCTAAATCTAAATTGAATGCTTAAGACTTTAACCATTGCAGTTGTTATGGCCTTGTTTACAAGGTAACATACTAACCTATGTATGTAGACACAGAGACAACCCATTTGGGTTTGGAACAGTGCTTCTGTGTTTTTCTCCCTGTCTTTCATATTTCTTTTCTTTCTCTTACCTGGGGAATCTTGTGGGCAGGGTGCGGGGGTCGGTTTGGGACAGTCGTCAGTCCTACACGTCACCCGTCCACCAACACAAGAACATGTTTGGCCAGCGTCAGTCCACGTGGCTCCTTCTTCATACTGAACACCACTCCACGTACATCCTACATACATGGACATAGAATGCATTGAATACATATACACTACCGTTCAAAAGCTTGGAATCTGTAATCTTTTTTTAATGTCTTTAGAGCTGTCATGAGATGAGATTTTTCACTACACAATTACCATGGCCAAAAGAATGAACAATAACGATATATTGTGATATCTTCAGAAATCTCGAAAAAAAAAATATTATAATAAATAATATCAAATATATATTTTATTTATATAAATAATATATATATATATATATATAGAGAGAGAGAGAGAGAGAGAGAGAGAGTTGTAAATTTCTTCTGTGAACAGATGTTCTTATCACAGAATGAGCCTGAAATTATATTATTTTACAGAATTCTATACATTGACAATTGGCATTATATTATGAATATACATTGTCCTTATGAAAAATACCAGAGATGGCTTAAAGAAACCAGATAAACCATAAACTGTAAATCAGTCAAAACATTACTTTCTGCATTTTATTTGTATATTGTGATCATAATCCTCTTGCCATTTTGAAGTCAATGCGCAACTTTAATCAGCATCTTAAGCACTGGAGCTTGTGTTTGCAGCCGTACAACCTCGACATTAGACTCGTTCGAGGCAAAGACAAGGTGGTGGCTGATGCCCTATTCAGGATGGGGTAGGTGCATAGGTAGGTGTACCGAAAAAAAAGGTAAGATTTGTCCATAGAATATTTTTCTATGGTGATGGTTATGGGTTTAAGGTGTTACGTGTGCAGTTTAACTGGTTATTTTTTTCCCTTTTGTAATGATTCTGCCCTGCAAGGGTTAGAAGTGTTTTGTTTTCTGTGTTTGTATTGTCTTACGAGCAGATCCCCTACACCTGTGGACCGTACGGCAGTCCAGTTGTGTTCCCCTTTGTTTTGTTTTCTTTTTACCTGACTGTTTTCCTCCCCACTTTATGTTGTTTTTGCTTTGAAGTTATTCCCCTATTGAACCGAGCCCTTTTGTGTTATGGCTGTGACCATAACAGTATCTCCATTTGATTATCATCATATTCACAGTCTTGAAAAGGAAGAAAACAACAAGAGGAAACTAACTGTTAGTGTGCACAACTAAGATCAAGTTATCTGAGGTTAGTGAGTGAAAGTGTACCTGGACACCGGGGACAGCACTCTCCAGGAGGAGTGTATGCATTAGCACACGGTGGTGCCGGACATGATGCTACACCACATATTGTCTGACCATCCTGCACACACACACACACACACACACACACACACACACACACACACACACACACACATTAATGTATATAAACTAGCTGATAATTATAAAAGTACTAGTCAAAAGTTTGTAAACATTACTTTTTAAAAAATGTTTTAAATCAGCATATTAGAATGATTTCTGAAGGATCATGTGACACTGAAGACTGGAGTAATGATGCTGAAAATACAGCTTTGCATCACAGGAATAAATTATACTGTCATTTCAAATTGCAATAATATTTACTAAAATGACAATTTTTTTACTGTATTTTTAATTAAATGATTCAAATGCAGCCTTGGAAGAGACTTTAAAAACATTTAATTAATCATTAAAAACATTTTAAATTAATAATCAGTTTCCAAACTTTTAACAAGAACTGTAATGAACAGCACATTTTCCCCAAAATATTAAACATTTAATAAACACTGAAACATCTAAATAGTTGCTTATACTTGCTCATTCAAACCCTGAACCCCGTTCAAGTCTGGTATTAAACGTTCATAAAATGTCAAATCTAGGATTTCTAATTGCATGTACCTGACAGGTGCAGGTCTTACAGGCATCATCCGGGTCCGTGAACGTTTGGCCGTTTTCATACATGCGCTGCTTGTACTGGCACTGCCCACAGGAGTCACCACGGCAATTGTCATCTGTTATACAATTATCAACATCTAAACATTTTACTGGATTAAACTGTGACTAGGTATGTTACAGTATCAAATTTTCATGTTGCGACAATTGCTGAAGCTTTTATCACAGTATACGGTATTATCATGATACTGAAAAGAGTTGCAAAAAGTGTTGTAATAATATACCAGGTTTAAACCTTTTTTTCTTATAACAAAAAGTATGAAGTAAACAAATGTTTCAAACAGATTAAAGTGCAAAATAATTATTATTTAACCTCAGTTAATGCATTACCAATAACAATGAGCAATACTTGTTACAGAAGTTATTTTTTGTTAAAAAAATACAACTGTTAGTTCATGTTAGCTCGGGTCCATTAAATAATACTTTTACAACTTTTGATTTTAATAATGTGTTATTAAATGTTGAAATTAACAAAGATTAATACTTGCTTAGAATAATTTTTCATTGGCAGTTTATGTTAAATAATGAATTAACTCATGTTAAATAATAGAGCCTTAATGTAAAGTGTGACCGAACAATAAAGAATCAAAACATTTTCAAACAATATCTAGGGCACGTCCCAGCTAACAATTTTTGGTTCCCAGAACGTTACCAAACGGGAACCAAAAACTAATGTTAGGGGAATGTTCTTTGTTTGCTGGGGTTGTAGTCCAGATTAAAATGTAAAAAGGTTTAAAAATAAAAAGCTATTAAGTCTAAGTATGTAGGTATTCAGTGCTGCGATGAACACCACAGCGAATACAAAAATCTGAAAGGCTCTTAAAAACATTTAAAGGGGTCATGAACTGAGAAACCAAAATTCCCTTGATCTTTTGACATCAGAACTCAAAACTTTGTCGTTAGTCTAAAAGCAGCTTATATTGAAGGCAGTCTGCCAAAACAACAGCTTTTGGAATGTTCTGATGTGATAGTGTGGATAAGCACCACCTCTGCAGCTTTGGATCAACGCCAGCTTCAACATTACTGCCTGTTTAGCCCCGCCCACCGATTCACGCCTGTAGTGTTTACGAGATGCGAACGCGCAGGTCTACACAAAAACCAAATGATAAAGATGGCTCTGAAGACAACAAGATGCTGTGTTTACAGTGTTTGCACTGCCTTCCTTCTGATCGCAACGTTAGGAAAGAGTAGATGAACTGTTTTCATTACCCGGTCACTATTGCTTTGTCTCTTCTTACAGATCGTTTGATATGTATTTGTATATATGTATTTGTATATATATAGTTTTTATTCGTTTTTGACCTAAATCACAGCAGCGTCCATCTATGAGGAATGTACGCTGTCAAACATACACAACTATTAGCCAATCATAGCAGTGGGCATTTACTTCCGAGTCCACAATCCGCCACACCTATTCAAACAGAGCATTGTGATGAGGGGGTTTAAAAACAGGACAGAAAATAGCTTATTACTTATAAATTATGATGTTTTCTGATGTAAAAATCTTGATAACATTATAAGTGGACCTCAGAGAACAGTACAAAATAAAAACAAAGGCAGTTCATGACCCCTTTAAATCCTGTTCAGAAACACAAAGTAGGCAGCTGCTTTGTTTACGGGGTTACCGGGGTAACGGCTGCATTTCTGCTGTTCCTTCAGCGCCATCTGCTGTCAGAGAGTGAATGTGCATTTTCATTCAGCATGTCTCTTTCTCTCGTTCCGCCATGCGCTTCTCATCCATGTTGGGTTTGTTTATATCAGAGTGCGCATGCCTTTTTGACGCAGTGTACAGCGGTCTTGTGTATTGTAGCCAGTTGATAGGATGAGCATTTGTAAAATGCATTAATTTTAATGCAATTTGTAATAAATATTTATTCACAGTATTTTGAAGTGCCCATGATAACAATATTGTGCATTTTCATTATCGTGATATATCGTATTACTGAATACTGGCACATGTCTAACTGTGATTGATGTTAGTCTAAGCAGCCACTGTTTCATCCTCTCAGCCTGAATATTCTGCGGCTCTGTTCAAAACCCTAGTGAGATACCTACCTAGACAGCAATTGCAAGTATTATGGGAACAGTTCAGATGTTTTAAAACAGTATGCTAGACAATATTTTTAGCGGCGGTCCAGTTGTGTTCCCCTTTGTTTTGTTTTCTGTTTACCCGACTATTTTCCTCCGCATCTTATGTTGTTTTTGCTTTGAAGTAAATTCCCCTATTGAACAGTATCTCCATTAGTAATGATGCGGTTATCATATTCAGTCTTGAAAAGGAAGAAAACAACAAGAGGAGACAATTAGTTCTAACTAAGATCAAGTTATCTGAGGTTAGTTTAGTGAAAGTGTACCTGGACACCGGGGACAGCACTCTCCAGGAGGAGTGTATGCATTAGCACACGTCGGTTGGTGACATCCTGGCGACCCACATTGTGTCTGACCATCCTGCACACACATTCATGTATACAAACTAGCTTATTTAACCAAAAGTACTTGTCAAAAGTTTGTAAACATTACTTTTTAAAAATGTTTTTAATCAGCATATTAGAATGATTTCTGAAGGATCATGTGACACTGAAGACTGGTGTAATGATGCTGAAAATTCACATAGTATCACAGGAATAAATTACATTTAAAAATATTTTACAATTGAAAATTGTTATTTCAAATTGCAAAAATATTTAGTAATATTACTGTTTTTACTGTATTTTAATTAAATAAATCCAGCCTTGGTGAGTGTAAGAGACTTCATTAAAACCAAAATGTTAAACATTTAATAAACACTGAAACATTTAAATAGTTGGCACATACTTGCTCATTCAAACCCTGAACTCCGTTCAAGTCTGGTATTAAACATTCATAAAATGTAAAATCTAGGATTTCCAATTGCATGTACCTGACAGGTGCACGTCTTACAGGCATCATCTGGGTCCCTGAACGTTTGTCCGTTTTCATACATGCGCTGCTTGTACTGGCACTGCCCACAGGAGTCACCACGGCGATTGTCATCTGTCATACAATTATCAACATCTAAACATTTTACTGGATTGAACTGTGACTGATCTTAGTCTAAGCAGCCACTGTTTCATCCTCTCAGCCTGAATATTCTGCAGCTCTGTTCCAAACCCTAGTGAGATGCCTACCTAGACAGCAATTGCAAGCATTATAGGAACTTCCAGATGTTTTGAAACAGCAGACAGTATGTGAAATGTTTTTACGTGGTCAGTTCTGAGAATAGGACAAAGAATTTTTTTCTAATTAAAATGCAAATATTTTATACATTTTCAGATATGATTTTAAATATATTTCAAAATATAAAAATATACAACATATTAAAATACAGTAAATGTGCATACAAATATTTTCAATAAGCTTTATTTATTTTTTGATATACTTTTACTATACATTCTTGTGATACTTACAGCACTGACTCATTACCTTAGCAATACTCTAACTGGAGTAACTCTAATTAGAGTCTAACATCAAACTCTGAAAGTTTTTCTCTCAGAGTGATTCAAATCAGTTAGTATTTGGCTAGGATGCTGCCTTACAAGGTAACTGCCTATGTATGTAGACACAGATCCAACTCATTTGGGTTTGGAACAGTGCCTCTGTGTTTCTCTCCCTGTCTTTCACATTTTCTTTCTCTTACCTGGGGGATTTGGGCAGGGTGCGTTGGGTGGATCTGGACAGTCGTTTGGGCTACTACAGCTCACCTGTCCACCTGCACAAGAACATGTTTGGCTAGCATCAGTCCACGTGGCTCCTTCTTCATACTGAACACCACTCCACGTACATCCTACATACATGGACACAGAATACAATGAATACATATACACTACCGTTCAAAAGCTTGGAGTCCGTAAGATTTTTTTAATGTCTTTAGGGCTGTCATGAGATGAGATTTTTCACCACAAAATGACCATGGCCAAAAGAATGAACAATAACGATATATTGTGATATCTTCAGAAATCTTGAAAAAAATATTATAATAAATAATATAAATTATTTATTTTATTTATATAAATTATATATATACACACCTGTATATATATATATATATATATATATATATATAGAGAGAGAGAGAGAGAGAGAGAGAGAGAGAGAGAGAGAGAGAGAGATTGAGTTTTAACTTTCTTAAAACTTTCTTTAACTTTCAGATGTTCTTATCACAGAATGGGTCTGAAATTATATTATTTTACAGAATTCTATACATTGACAAGGGCTATGTCAATTGGCATTACATTATGAATATACATTATCCTTATGAAAAATACCAGAGATGGCTTAAAGAAACCAGATAAACCATAAACTGTAAATCAGTCAAAACATTTCTTTCTGCATTTTATTTGTATATTGTGATCATAATCCTCTTGCCATTTTGAAGTCAATGCGCAACTTTAATCAGCATCTTAAGCACTGGAGCTTGTGTTTGCAGCCGTACAACCTCGACATTAGACTCGTTCGAGGCAAAGACAAGGTGGTGGCTGATGCCCTATTCAGGATGGGGTAGGTGCATAGGTAGGTGTACCGAAAAAAAATGGTAAGATTTGTCCATAGAATATTTTTCTATGGTGATGGTTATGGGTTTAAGGTGTTACGTGTGCAGTTTAACTGGTTCATTTTTTCCCTTTTGTAATGATTCTGCCCTGCAAGGGTTAGAAGTGTTTTGTTTTCTGTGTTTGTATTGTCTTACGAGCAGATCCCCTACACCTGTGGACCGTACGGCAGTCCAGTTGTGTTCCCCTTTGTTTTGTTTTCTTTTTACCTGACTGTTTTCCTCCCCACTTTATGTTGTTTTTGCTTTGAAGTTATTCCCCTATTGAACCGAGCCCTTTTGTGTTATGGCTGTGACCATAACAGTATCTCCATTTGATTATCATCATATTCACAGTCTTGAAAAGGAAGAAAACAACAAGAGGAAACTAACTGTTAGTGTGCACAACTAAGATCAAGTTATCTGAGGTTAGTGAGTGAAAGTGTACCTGGACACCGGGGACAGCACTCTCCATGAGGAGTGTATGCATTAGCACACGGTGGTGCCGGACATGATGCTACACCACATCTTGTCTGACCATCCTGCACACACACACACACACACACACACACACACACATTAATGTATATAAACTAGCTGATAATTATAAAAGTACTAGTCAAAAGTTTGTAAACATTACTTTTTAAAAAATGTTTTAAATCAGCATATTAGAATGATTTCTGAAGGATCATGTGACACTGAAGACTGGAGTAATGATGCTGAAAATACAGCTTTGCATCACAGGAATAAATTATACTGTCATTTCAAATTGCAATAATATTTACTAAAATGACTATTTTTTTACTGTATTTTTAATTAAATGATTCAAATGCAGCCTTGGAAGAGACTTTAAAAACATTTAATTAATCATTAAAAACATTTTAAATTAATAATCAGTTTCCAAACTTTTAACAAGAACTGTAATGAACAGCACATTTTCCCCAAAATATTAAACATTTAATAAACACTGAAACATCTAAATAGTTGCTTATACTTGCTCATTCAAACCCTGAACCCCGTTCAAGTCTGGTATTAAACGTTCATAAAATGTCAAATCTAGGATTTCTAATTGCATGTACCTGACAGGTGCAGGTCTTACAGGCATCATCCGGGTCCGTGAACGTTTGGCCGTTTTCATACATGCGCTGCTTGTACTGGCACTGCCCACAGGAGTCACCACGGCAATTGTCATCTGTTATACAATTATCAACATCTAAACATTTTACTGGATTAAACTGTGACTAGGTATGTTACAGTATCAAATTTTCATGTTGCGACAATTGCTGAAGCTTTTATCACAGTATACGGTATTATCATGATACTGAAAAGAGTTGCAAAAAGTGTTGTAATAATATACCAGGTTTAAAAAAAAAAAATCTTATAACAAAAAGTATGAAGTAAACAAATGTTTCAAACAGATTAAAGTGCAAAATAATTATTATTTAACCTCAGTTAATGCATTACCAATAACAATGAGCAATACTTGTTACAGAAGTTATTTTTTGTTAAAAAAATACAACTGTTAGTTCATGTTAGCTCGGGTCCATTAAATAATACATTTACAACTTTTGATTTTAATAATGTGTTATTAAATGTTGAAATTAACAAAGATTAATACTTGCTTAGAATAATTTTTCATTGGCAGTTTATGTTAAATAATGAATTAACTCATGTTAAATAATAGAGCCTTAATGTAAAGTGTGACCGAACAATAAAGAATCAAAACATTTTCAAACAATATCTAGGGCACGTCCCAGCTAACAATTTTTGGTTCCCAGAACGTTACCAAACGGGAACCAAAAACTAATGTTAGGGGAATGTTCTTTGTTTGCTGGGGTTGTAGTCCAGATTAAAATGTAAAAAGGTTTAAAAATAAAAAGCTATTAAGTCTAAGTATGTAGGTATTCAGTGCTGCGATGAACACCACAGCGAATACAAAAATCTGAAAGGCTCTTAAAAACATTTAAAGGGGTCATGAACTGAGAAACCAAAATTCCCTTGATCTTTTGACATCAGAACTCAAAACTTTGTCGTTAGTCTAAAAGCAGCTTATATTGAAGGCAGTCTGCCAAAACAACAGCTTTTGGAATGTTCTGATGTGATAGTGTGGATAAGCACCACCTCTGCAGCTTTGGATCAACGCCAGCTTCAACATTACTGCCTGTTTAGCCCCGCCCACCGATTCACGCCTGTAGTGTTTACGAGATGCGAACGCGCAGGTCTACACAAAAACCAAATGATAAAGATGGCTCTGAAGACAACAAGATGCTGTGTTTACAGTGTTTGCACTGCCTTCCTTCTGATCGCAACGTTAGGAAAGAGTAGATGAACTGTTTTCATTACCCGGTCACTATTGCTTTGTCTCTTCTTACAGATCGTTTGATATGTATTTGTATATATGTATTTGTATATATATAGTTTTTATTCGTTTTTGACCTAAATCACAGCAGCGTCCATCTATGAGGAATGTACGCTGTCGAACATACACAACTATTAGCCAATCATAGCAGTGGGCGTTTACTTCCGAGTCCACAATCCGCCACACCTATTCAAACAGAGCATTGTGATGAGGGGGTTTAAAAACAGGACAGAAAATAGCTTATTACTTATAAATTATAATGTTTTCTGATGTAAAAATCTTGATAACATTATAAGTGGACCTCAGAGAACAGTACAAAATAAAAACAAAGGCAGTTCATGACCCCTTTAAATCCTGTTCAGAAACACAAAGTAGGCAGCTGCTTTGTTTACGGGGTTACCGGGGTAACGGCTGCATTTCTGCTGTTCCTTCAGCGCCATCTGCTGTCAGAGAGTGAATGTGCATTTTCATTCAGCATGTCTCTTTCTCTCGTTCCGCCATGCGCTTCTCATCCATGTTGGGTTTGTTTATATCAGAGTGCGCATGCCTTTTTGACGCAGTGTACAGCGGTCTTGTGTATTGTAGCCAGTTGATAGGATGAGCATTTGTAAAATGCATTAATTTTAATGCAATTTGTAATAAATATTTATTCACAGTATTTTGAAGTGCCCATGATAACAATATTGTGCATTTTCATTATCGTGATATATCGTATTACTGAATACTGGCACATGTCTAACTGTGATTGATGTTAGTCTAAGCAGCCACTGTTTCATCCTCTCAGCCTGAATATTCTGCGGCTCTGTTCAAAACCCTAGTGAGATACCTACCTAGACAGCAATTGCAAGTATTATGGGAACAGTTCAGATGTTTTAAAACAGTATGCTAGACAATATTTTTAGCGGCGGTCCAGTTGTGTTCCCCTTTGTTTTGTTTTCTGTTTACCCGACTATTTTCCTCCGCATCTTATGTTGTTTTTGCTTTGAAGTAAATTCCCCTATTGAACAGTATCTCCATTAGTAATGATGCGGTTATCATATTCAGTCTTGAAAAGGAAGAAAACAACAAGAGGAGACAATTAGTTCTAACTAAGATCAAGTTATCTGAGGTTAGTTTAGTGAAAGTGTACCTGGACACCGGGGACAGCACTCTCCAGGAGGAGTGTATGCATTAGCACACGTCGGTTGGTGACATCCTGGCGACCCACATTGTGTCTGACCATCCTGCACACACATTCATGTATACAAACTAGCTTATTTAACCAAAAGTACTTGTCAAAAGTTTGTAAACATTACTTTTTAAAAAATGTTTTTAATCAGCATATTAGAATGATTTCTGAAGGATCATGTGACACTGAAGACTGGTGTAATGATGCTGAAAATTCACATAGTATCACAGGAATAAATTACATTTAAAAATATTTTACAATTGAAAATTGTTATTTCAAATTGCAAAAATATTTAGTAATATTACTGTTTTTACTGTATTTTAATTAAATAAATCCAGCCTTGGTGAGTGTAAGAGACTTCATTAAAACCAAAATGTTAAACATTTAATAAACACTGAAACATTTAAATAGTTGGCACATACTTGCTTCATTCAAACCTCTGAAACTCCGTTCAAGTCTGGTATATATTAACATTCATAAAATGTAAATTATCATAAAATGTAAAATCTAGATTTCCAATTGCATGTACCTGACAGGTGCAGGTCTTACAGGCATCATCTGGGTCCCTGAACGTTTGTCCGTTTTCATACATGCGCTGCTTGTACTGGCACTGCCCATAGGAGTCACCACGGCGATTGTCATCTGTCATACAATTATCAACATCTAAACAACTCACTGGATTGAACTGTGACTGATCTTAGTCTAAGCAGCCACTGTTTCATCCTCTCAGCCTGAATATTCTGCGGCTCTGTTCCAAACCCTAGTGAGATGCCTACCTAGACAGCAATTGCAAGCATTATAGGAACTTCCAGATGTTTTGAAACAGCAGACAGTATGTGAAATGTTTTTACGTGGTTAGTTCTGAGAATAGGACAAAGAAATTTGTTCTAATTAAAATGCAAATATTTTTTACATTTTCAGATATGATTTTAAATATATTTCAAAATATATTAAAATACAGTAAATGTGCATACAAATATTTTCAATAAGCTTTATTTATTTTTTGATATACTTTTACTATACATTTTTGTGATACTTACAGCACTGACTCATTACCTTAGCAATACTCTAACTGGAGTAACTCTAATTAGAGTCTAACATTAAACTCTGAAAGTTTTTCTCTCAGAGTGATTCAAATCATTTAGTATTTGGCTAGGATGCTGCCTTACAAGGTAACTGCCTATGTATGTAGACACAGATCCAACTCATTTGGGTTTGGAACAGTGCCTCTGTGTTTCTCTCCCTGTCTTTCACATTTTCTTTCTCTTACCTGGGGGATTTGGGCAGGGTGCGTTGGGTGGATCTGGACAGTCGTTTGGGCTACTACAGCTCACCTGTCCACCTGCACAAGAACACGTTTGGCTAGCATCAGTCCACGTGGCTCCTTCTTCATACTGAACACCACTCCACGTACATCCTACATACATGGACACAGAATACAATGAATACATATACACTACCGTTCAAAAGCTTGGAGTCCGTAAGATTTTTTTAATGTCTTTAGGGCTGTCATGAGATGAGATTTTTCACCACAAAATGACCATGGCCAAAAGAATGAACAATAACGATATATTGTGATATCTTCAGAAATCTTGAAAAAAATATTATAATAAATAATATAAATTATTTATTTTATTTATATAAATTATATATATACACACCTGTATATATATATATATATATATATATATAGAGAGAGAGAGAGAGAGAGAGAGAGAGAGAGAGATTGAGTTTTAACTTTCTTAAAACTTTCTTTAACTTTCAGATGTTTTTATCACAGAATGGGTCTGAAATTATATTATTTTACAGAATTCTATACATTGACAAGGGCTATGTCAATTGGCATTACATTATGAATATACATTATCCTTATGAAAAATACCAGAGATGGCTTAAAGAAACCAGATAAACCATAAACTGTATATCAGTCAAAACATTTCTTTCTGCATTTTATTTGTATATTGTGATCATAATCCTCTTGCCATTTTGAAGTCAATGCGCAACTTTAATCAGCATCTTAAGCACTGGAGCTTGTGTTTGCAGCCGTACAACCTCGACATTAGACTCGTTCGAGGCAAAGACAAGGTGGTGGCTGATGCCCTATTCAGGATGGGGTAGGTGCATAGGTAGGTGTACCGAAAAAAAATGGTAAGATTTGTCCATAGAATATTTTTCTATGGTGATGGTTATGGGTTTAAGGTGTTACGTGTGCAGTTTAACTGGTTCATTTTTTCCCTTTTGTAATGATTCTGCCCTGCAAGGGTTAGAAGTGTTTTGTTTTCTGTGTTTGTATTGTCTTACGAGCAGATCCCCTACACCTGTGGACCGTACGGCAGTCCAGTTGTGTTCCCCTTTGTTTTGTTTTCTTTTTACCTGACTGTTTTCCTCCCCACTTTATGTTGTTTTTGCTTTGAAGTTATTCCCCTATTGAACCGAGCCCTTTTGTGTTATGGCTGTGACCATAACAGTATCTCCATTTGATTATCATCATATTCACAGTCTTGAAAAGGAAGAAAACAACAAGAGGAAACTAACTGTTAGTGTGCACAACTAAGATCAAGTTATCTGAGGTTAGTGAGTGAAAGTGTACCTGGACACCGGGGACAGCACTCTCCATGAGGAGTGTATGCATTAGCACACGGTGGTGCCGGACATGATGCTACACCACATATTGTCTGACCATCCTGCACACACACACACACACACACACACACACTAATGTACATAAAGTAGCTGATAATTATGAAAGTACTAGTTAAAAGTTTGTAAACATTACTTTTTTAAAAATGTTTTTAATCAGCATATTAGAATGATTTCTGAAGGATCATCTGACACTGAAGTCTGGAGTAATTGCATCACAGGAATAAATTATACTTTAAAATATATTACAATAGAAAATTGTCATTTCAAATTGCAATAATATTTACTAAAATGACTTTTATTTACTGTATTTTTAACTAAATGATTCAAATGCAGCCTTGGAAGAGACTTTAAAAACATTTAATTAATCATTAAAAACATTTTAAATTAATAATCAGTTTCCAAACTTTTAACAAGAACTGTAATGAACAGCACATTTTCCCTGAAATATTAAACATTTAATAAACACTGAAACATCTAAATAGTTGCTTATACTTGCTCATTCAAACCCTGAACCCCGTTCAAGTCTGGTATTAAACGTTCATAAAATGTCAAATCTAGGATTTCTAATTGCATGTACCTGACAGGTGCAGGTCTTACAGGCATCATCCGGGTCCGTGAACGTTTGGCCGTTTTCATACATGCGCTGCTTGTACTGGCACTGCCCACAGGAGTCACCACGGCGATTGTCATCTGTTATACAATTATCAACATCTAAACATTTTACTGGATTAAACTGTGACTAGGTATGTTACAGTATCAAATTTTCATGTTGCGACAATTGCTGAAGCTTTTATCACAGTATACGGTATTATCATGATACTGAAAAGAGTTGCAAAAAGTGTTGTAATAATATACCAGGTTTAAAAAAAAAAAATCTTATAACAAAAAGTATGAAGTAAACAAATGTTTCAAACAGATTAAAGTGCAAAATAATTATTATTTAACCTCAGTTAATGCATTACCACTAACAATGAGCAATACTTGTTACAGAAGTTATTTTTTGTTAAAAAAATACAACTGTTAGTTCATGTTAGCTCGGGTCCATTAAATAATACATTTACAACTTTTGATTTTAATAATGTGTTATTAAATGTTGAAATTAACAAAGATTAATACTTGCTTAGAATAATTTTTCATTGGCAGTTTATGTTAAATAATGAATTAACTCATGTTAAATAATAGAGCCTTAATGTAAAGTGTGACCGAACAATAAAGAATCAAAACATTTTCAAACAATATCTAGGGCACGTCCCAGCTAACAATTTTTGGTTCCCAGAACGTTACCAAACGGGAACCAAAAACTAATGTTAGGGGAATGTTCTTTGTTTGCTGGGGTTGTAGTCCAGATTAAAATGTAAAAAGGTTTAAAAATAAAAAGCCTATTAAGTCTAAGTATGTAGCCTATTAAGTCTAAGTATCTAAGTATGTAGCTAAGTATGTAGGTAACTCAAAAATCTGCTTAAGCTTGTTGCCTTAAACGTTTAAGTTCTCTCAACTTTTGATTTTTTACAGCACTGTAAAAAAAAAAAAAAGAAAAAAAAGTTGAGCCAACTTAAAAAGTTTAAGAAAACCAGCTTCAGCAGATTTTTGAGTTTTCTCAACTTCTTGTTTTAAGTTTATACAACAAAAAGTTGAGAAAACTCAGAAATTTCCTAAAAAACAAGTTGAGACAACTCAAAAATCTGCTGAAGCTGGTTGCCTTAAACTTTTAAGTTGGCTCAACTTTTTTTTTTTACAGTGTAGTGAGATGCCTATCTAGACAGCATTTGTAAGCATTATAGGACATTCCAGATGTTTTGAAACAGCAGACAGTATATGAAACGTTTTTACGTGGTCAGTTCTGAGAATAGGACAAAGAAATTAGTTCTAATTAAAATGAAAATAATTTATAAATTTTCAGATATAATTTTAAATATACTTCAAAAAAATATATAATACAGATATTAAAATACAGTAAATGTGCATACAAATATTTTCAATACCTTACATTACCTTAGATTTCGATTACCTTAGCAATACTCTAACTGGAGTAACTTTAATTACAGTCTAACATTAAACTCTGAAAGTTTTTCTCTCAGAGTGATTCAAATCAGTTAGTATTTGGCTAGGATGCTGCCTTACGAGGTAACTGCCTATGTATGTAGACACAGATCTAACTCATTTGGGTTTGGAACAGTGCCTCTGTGTTTCTCTCCCTGTCTTTCACATTTTCTTTCTCTTACCTGGGGGATTTGGGCAGGGTGCGTTGGGTGGATCTGGACAGTCGTTTGGGCTACTACAGCTCACCTGTCCACCTGCACAAGAACATGTTTGGCTAGCATCAGTCCACGTGGCTCCTTCTTCATACTGAACACCACTCCACGTACATCCTACATACATGGACACAGAATACAATGAATACATATACACTACCGTTCAAAAGCTTGGAGTCCATATGATTTTTTTACGTCTTTAGGGCTGTCATTATATCAGATTTTTCACCACACAATTACCACGGCCAAAAGAATGAACAATAACAATATATTATAAAAATGAAATAACAAAAATGTTATATTAAAGGTGGGGTATGTATTTTTTCAAAAACGCTTTAAAAAACTGAGTCAGACCGAGTAACAAAACAAACTTTTAACCAATCAGCAGTAAGGGGCGTGTTTACTCATGATGCAGAGGAGAGAGCGTTCAGTGCACATGACGGACATTAGCCAAGCTGAGCGACGACAGAAAGATAGAGATGGCGGATAAAAAACAAAAGAGGAAAACGTCTGCGGAACAAAAGAAGGTTTACACCGTGTCTACACCGGACAGTTGTCGTGTCACGCCGCGTCGCAACAGATAAAGTCTGTCTACACTGGACGCGACAAAGCGACCGTTGAAAATTATTTGAAATTTGTGTCAGTACGTCATAAATAGAACGCGGCAGCAGTTTACTGTCGGGGATTTGTCGTGTCCCATCCAGTGTAGACAGCATCACTGATTATAATGAGTTCTATAGTATTTTGTCGCGCCGCATCGCACCGCTCGCGTCTGGTGTAGATACGGTGTTACGATCTTGCGGACCCGTGTAAATATCGTATCAGCTTTCCAGCGCTGGAGAGAACTCAAGGAGTGGGAAGGCCTGCGATCAGATGCTGAGGTTGCTTTGTTTTTGGATAGGTGAGTATTTGGTTTTGCTTTGTTTCACAGAACTAATCGTTGCCTGGGATGCGTACGTATGTGTGGGGCGGAGCTATCAAAATAGGGGCGAGACCCTTTTGGGGTAGGGGCGTGTTTGTTTTGGTGATTTGAAATATCAACATTGGCTACCAGAAATCACTTACCCCACCTTTAAATAATATAAATTATATATATTGTTTATATAAATATATATCTAAATTATATTAGTAATAATTTATATACAGTATCTCACAAAAGTGAGTACACCTCTCACATTTCGGCAATCATTTTAGTATATCTTTTCAAGGGACAATACTATAGAAATGAAACTTGGATATATTTTAGAGTAGTCAAAGTGCAACTTGTATAGCAGCAAAGATTTACTGTCCTCTGAAAATAACTCAACATACAGCCATTATTATCAAAATAGCTGGCAACAAAACTGAGTACACCCTAAGTGATAACAGCTATACGTCGTTTAACCATGCAAAGCCACATGTCCTATTCATCATGTTCATGTTTTTGTCTGCTTGACAGGACCATACAAATTTGTGTATCTTGTTTTAGAGCAGTTAAAATGTGGTTCTTTGAGTACAATTCTCTCATACTGACCACTGGATGTTCAACATGGCACCTCATGGCAAAGAACTCTCTGAGGATTTGAGAATTAGAATTGTTGCACTCCACAAAGATGGCCGAGGCTGTAAGAAGTTCGGTAACAGCCTGGAACTGAGTTACAGTACAGTGGCCAGGGTCATACAGAGGTTTTCAAAGACGGGTTTCACTCGGAACAGGCCTCGCAAGGGTCGATCAAAGAAGTTGAGTCCTTGTGCTGTGCGTCAGGTGCAGAAGCTGGCTTCAAAAAACAGACGCATGAGTGCTGCCAGCATTGCTTTAGAGGTTGCAGAAGTGGAAGGTCAGCTTGTCAGTGCTCAGACCATACGCCACACACTGCAACAAGTCGGTTTGCATGGCCGTCGTCCCAGAAGGTAGCCTCTTCTGAAGCTGGCTCACAAAAAGCCTGCAAACAGTTTGCTGAAGACAACCTGGCCAAGAGCATGAATTACTGGAACCATGTCCTGTGGTCTGATAAGTCTAATGCCAAGTTCACACTGCACGATTTTCAAAGTCATCGGATCACCGTTGTTTTCACACTGCACGACTATCTGGGGTAGCAGTCAGTCGCTGCTGTGTTCACATTGCACAATGGATCGGCAACAGGAGTTTTCACACTGCATGACTTTACAATGGGAAGAGTCGCCGACAACTCTGTCTGGTCCGCAAACTACAGCCAAACACACATGAGAAGTGATAAGGTAATAACACAAGATCACGCTGATATTATGGTCTAGAAGTCCTCCCCGAACACACAATAATTAACAAAGATGACTTGTTAACAAACATACTTCTGCTGGGAAATTTTTATATACACAAATCTAAGTAGCCTACTTGAAAGTGAAACCAACGTGTTGTGCATTTTATATTGAGTTTATTTCTTATAGCCTATAAAAGCCCTCAAAGTGATGAAAAAGAAAAATGCAATAAATCTTTTGTCCTTTATAGAAGAATATTATTAAAGGAAAAACCCTAGCCCCTTCTTCATCTTCATGTAGCCTACCTGTTCTGTATATTCTAATGCAAAAAATGTAGGCACATTGTTTGTAAATGGCTAACGTTTATTGCTTTGTATAAAAAAAAAAAAAAAAGGCCTCCCCGAACATCCCGCTGCCCTGTATCTTGCTCTCTCATTGGCTGTAGGTTATCGCCGATGTATTTTTCAGTCAGAACTCATTCACACAGCAGGATTGTGAGTCGCCGACAGCTCCAGATATTTAGCATACCAAATATTTCACAGGCGCCGGCGACACATCGGCGATTCCCTCAGATCGCGTCTTTGATAATTCACACTGTCACTGGCGTGAACGAGCACCGATTTGCCTCCGATTTCGGGCATTTGTCGGCAATTTATCAAAACCTGTCGGCGAGTGAAAAATTGGGCTAAAATTGTGCAGTGTGAACTTGGCACAAGGTAAACTTGTTTGGCTTAGATGGTGTCCAGCATGTGTGGCGACGCCCTGGTGAGGAGTACCAAGAAAATTGTGCCTTGCCTACAGTCAAGCATGGTGGTGGTAGCATCATGGTCTGGGGCTGCATGACTACTGCTGGTACTGGGGAGCTGCGGTTCATTGAGGGAAACATGGATTCCAACATGTACTATGACATTCTGAAGCAGAACATGATGCCCTTCCTTCAGAAACTGGGCCGAACGGCAGTTTTCCAACATAATAACGACCCCAAACACACCGCCAAGATATTTAGTGATAAAGGCTGTGTCGATTAGCATAACATTATAAATATACTTTATCTTTATGCATAATACCAGAGATGGCTTGAAGAACACAGATAAACCATATACTGTTAATTCTGTGTTAATCGTGTGTTAATTCTGTTCACATTTCATCAGTCATAACATTTCTTTCTGCATTTTATTCAGCTACAGTGATAGCTGGCCATTGTCCATATAAGGGATTTCCTGGAAAGTCATTTGTTTCATCACTCCAATGAGTCTCTTGTGGACTTTCTGTGTGAGGGCGCCCTCCGGCGTCGAGTATGAATGAAACATAAATTACATGTGTTTGACCAGCGTCTACTTCTCATTTTGAAATGTGACCCTGGACAACAAAACCAAGTCATAAGGGTACATTTTTTGATTTATACATTTATACATCATCTAAAAAATGAATAAAAAGGTTTCCATTGATGTATGGTTTGTATGGATAGGACAATATTTGGCTGAGATACAACTATTTGAAAATCTGGAATCTGAGGGTGCAAAAAAAATCAAAATATTGTGGTTATCGTCAGTACCCGTGTATCACCACACCCCTAATTAACACGATAACGATATTACACTTTTTAAATATCATGATTATTGTCAGTACCAGTATACTGTGACACCCTTATTTTAAAAGAATTTCAATGCCCACCAAGGCTGCATTTATTTGATTAATAATACAGTAAAACCAGTAATATTGTGAAATATTATTACAATTTAATTTAAAATGTAATTTATTCCTGTGATGCAAAGCTGAATTTTCAGCATCATTACTCCAGTCTTCAGTGTTGCATGATCCTTCAGAAATCATTCTAATATGCTGATTTGCGGCTCAAAAAACATTTATTATCATCCAGTCATTCTGCTTAATATTTTTGTGGAAACTGTCATACATTTTTCAGGATTTTTTGATGAATAGAAAGCTCAAAAGAACAGCATCTATTTGAAACAAATCTTTTGTAACAATATAAATGTCTTTACTGTCACTTTTGATCAGTTTATTGCATCCTTGCAGAAAAAAAGGATTCATTTCTAAAAATATTATTGACCCCAAACATTTGAATGGTACTGTACGAGAGAATGTGTTTCATGTTAAAGTTAGTGGCAGCAGTATGTACTTCAGAATGTCTTACCTGTGCACACTGGACAGCAGGCGTTAATAGGGGCTGGAGTGGGAACTGCACAGCTCAAAAGTGGGCATCTTTCCTGATGACATCTCACGTTACCGTTCTAACAAAACAAAACAAAAAACACAATATAATGTTACAGAAGAATCAATGACTTCAGTGACGTCAAACCTAGCATGACCAGCTTTGATGTGTCACGTTTGAATATGCACATATGCAAAAGAGTTTCAAGAGATTCGACTTTTTGTCATCTTCCTGAGATGAAGCCAACATAAGGCTTCATAAAAATACATAGTGCACGAGTCATATGGAATTGTCCTTTTTGGACAATTGTTTTTTTTGCCCAACTTTTTTTTTATTATTATTATTTACTCAAAATTTTGTCATGTCATATTCGTCAATTTTAGCCAAAAATGCTATTTCATTTTAAGTCAACATTTTATTTTATGCAAAATAAGCCAAATATTTAAACATTTTATTTATTAATTTAAACATGTCAACTTTTAACAAACAAAACTTATTTTATCAACAGTATATCTTTGATTAAATTGAAAAAAATATTGACAAATCAAAAAACAACCATTTTCATTAGTAATTGAATTGATAATCCTTGCTTGAAACTGAATTGACAATAGCTCTTTTCACTCTAAGTGTGTGTTTCACCTTGCATAAACACTGGATGCATGGACCTCCACCGGGAGGCCTGAACTCTTCTCCATTTTCATAAACCCTTTCTTCATATTCACAAGCTGCAACACAGTAAAACACATTAGTATTTGTGTCTTAACTCCAGGACAGCTCCATGTCTTTTTTTAATAATATCTTAAAAGAAAGATATTTGCATGCTTATTTACTGTTACAAGTCGGACAGCACTGGTTGTGTGGTTTTGTTGGGTGCGTGCAACTCGTAGACGGACATGAAGATGTTGCAGATTCACACGACACTTGCCCACCCTGCATCATAAGATATACCCATACATACACACACAAATACATTCATCACATGATCATATATATATATATATATATATACTGTATATAGTAAACACTTTAGTAAACACTCACCGAGCACTGACATCTTAAGCATGGATCCTGTCTGGACACAAAGGTTTGACCGTCTGTGTACACCTTGCCCTCATGAGTGCACTCCTCACATCTGAACACCAACACACAAAACTGATTAACGAAGGTCAAATAAAGAGTGATTCACCTCTGTCTCGTTCACTCTTCTAGCTAAAAGCGTGATGAAATGATAATACCGTGGACAACATTCTCCTGGTCTCCTGACTGGATTATGACAGGGAGTCGGTGGGCAGGGAGGGTACTGAACACAATTTATATTTCCATTCTGAAAAAAAACAAAGTTTGTTAACTTTTTCTAGAATGTAATTATTTTTGATTTGGAAAACCATTTCATCCAAATCAATTAGAGATTTTTTTTATTCAAAGCGATTTACACTGCATTCAGAGTAAAAAAAAAAATCAGTTCATGCATTCTCTGGGAAATAAAATAAAATAAAATAAAATTGACATCTGTGACAGTGAAGCATAGCAGATACTAAACAAAAATACTTAAAAACTTCAAATAAAATAAAAAATAAATTAAAAATGTCATATCAATGACAGTGAAAGCAGATTACAAACAAAAATACAAGTTTTGAAAAACAATAAAATAAAATTAATAAATAATTTAAAATTAATTAATAAAATAATTTACATATCAGTTACAAAGATACAAACACTGAACTTTGTTTTAAAAATTTAATAACTTTTTTATTCAATTAAAAAAGAAAAAAATACATATAAATGACAGTGAAGCAGTACATAAACAAAAATACAAGTACTAATTTTTTTTTAAATTACATATCAATGACAGTGAAGCAGATTCTACACAAAAAATAAAAAATATTTTAAAACTTAAAATAAAATACATGCAAAAAATTACATCCTGTATCAATGACAGTGAAGAAGCAGATTACAAACAAAAATGCAAGTTTTGAAAAACATTAATAAAACAAAATTAATAAATAACTTTAATAAAAGAATGTACATATCAATGAGAATGAAGCAGTTTATAAACAAAAATATAAGTATTAAAAAACATTTGTATACTGAATAAAATAAAATAAAACAAAATAATAAAATATGATAAAATAAAAAGTAAGCAGAAATTATAAACAAACAAAAGTTGCAAAGCAGATTCTTACGCAACTTACCTCACATTTACACGTGGGATCACATATGGGTCCTGGCGGCAGAGTCATCCCGTTCGGGATGTCTATTCCATTCAAACTGCAACCTGTGAGAAATAAATGCATCAAACTAATTTAAAGTATAAGTAGCCATTTACTAGACACTTCTTTCCAAAGCAATATATTCCTAGCCTTTCAGTAAATGTTTGTTGTTATAACCTGTAGACCTATCATGGCATTGTTGGAATAATGTCCAGTATGTATCAAAAAAGTAAACTGACAGAATTTTGATTTCATGTTCTCAACTGTTCTTAACTTTTTAAATGTTTTAAACAGTTTTATATTTAAAACGTGATATATATTTATCATATTTAAAAGGTTGGACACACCGTCACAGACAGAACAGCAGGATCCAGGAGGAGGAGAGGCTGGGCTATTACAGCGGATATTACAGCGCTCACTCTCACACTGAACCAGACCCTCCTATAGAGAGAGAAAGAGATTATATTTGAAGAATAAAACACTGATGGTCCAAAAGCAGCTCGCTAACAGGTGAAGCCCCACCGTGCATGTACAGGTCGTGCAGGGGTCATTAAGAAGCTTCCACTGAGAGCCGTGCTGATGCCGCACATTGTCCTGGACACAACCTTCATATCACGAGAAAAACTCTTTTGATAAGTATGAGCTTTTAAAGACAATCTTAACTTAAGTCACTTTTCATTAAAATTGACAAAAATGTAGAAAAAGTCCACAACACACTTACTTCGACACCTGGGACAGCACTGCCCACCTACAGTCTCCACCAAATTACAGGTCATTTCAGAACACGTCTCAGTGTTACAGACTATATTCCCTGACTATAAGAAACACACACACACAAACACAACCTACTTAATTAGTGCTTAAAAAGTTCAATAACTTACTATTTAGCATTGCATTGCAAGTACATGAAATACTTTAAAAAAAAAACAACAACAAAAAAAATTATAATAATTTAAAAAAAATAGACATATTGCCTTGTCAACTAAATTCTAAATAATTTGTACTAATACTAAATACTAAATAACTCATACCAATGCTCTTGTAATATAAAATATACATTTGTTGTAAATAATAGTCACAATATTCTAAATGTACAATGTTTAACTGTAACCTTGTGTTGACTCATCACAACAAGGACAAAACAGAAGAGCACACTGGCATCTCAGCCTTACATTGCACACACAGCTTTTGCAGGGGTCACGGGAGGGTTGAACAGAGACGCCGTCTAGAATAACCTGCCCCTCAAAGTTACAGCGGGAACAATCTCTGCAGCAGGAGCCGAACGGTGGCTTCACACCATCCTGACACGTCTGAGGACACCGCTGCACATCAACACATGCCTGATTCCCACCCTGATCAGCAAAACACAATACATGCAAACAAGCGTGAGGTTATTGCATCCACTAACTAGTTGGTGGAACCTGTCATTCATTGTATGTGTGTAAGTGAGAGAGATGAAGCACCTGACAAGAACAGGTCTGGCAGCCATCGATGGTACTGAAATAGCCGTTGTATGGACGACCGCCCACATTACATGCTGCAAAGGACACGATAAAATACACGCAAATTACAGTGTGAACTGGTCCAGAACTGTTAGAGTCACAAATACGTGATAGAAGTCAAATGTGCTTGTGATTGTACTGGAGCAGGTGGGACAGCACTCTCCAGGTCTCCTGTAGGGGGTTGGACACGGGGTGGGTGGACACTGGATGGGGTCACATGCCACCTGACCGTTCTGCAAATGAACACGTGCAATCCAGGTTAACATGATAAAAGTTGTTTGGTTGAGCAATTTGCAGACATGTTTCAAATTCAGCTCTTATTAATTTTGGTTTAGTAGTTTAGTCATTTATTTTGTACAGTAAACAGCATGCCAGTATTATTTTAGTATCATTGATATACTAATATAGTTTTTGTTAATATTTTGAATTAGGTTTTATTTTTATATTTTCTGTTTTCACTTTAGCTTTAGTTAAAGGTTTAATATTTTGTTAATATATAATGTAATATAATATAATATAATTAGTGCTGTCACACGATTAATCGCAATTAATCAAATCCAAAATAAAAGTTTTTGTTTACATAATATATGTGTGTGTACTGTGTATATTTATTATGTCTATATAAATACATACACATACATGTATATATTTAAGAAAAATATGTTATGTTTATATATTAAATATATTTATCTGTAAAATAAATAATATAAATATAAATATATACACGTAAATACATGTAAATATTTTCAAAATATATACTGTATGTGTGTGCATTTGTATATACATAATAAATATACACAGTACACACACATATATTATGTAAACAAAAACTTTTATTTTGGATGCGATTAATCGCAATGAATCGCTCGACAGCACTAAATATAATATAATAATAAATATTTTTATATTGTGTTGTAATATTTTGTCATTTTTAGTTAAACTACACGAAAATAAGACCTGCTGCCTTAGCAACCAGCTGAAATAAAAAAAGTTAACATTTATTTTATTTCACGAGATGTTTTTTATGGTTTTAGTTTTAGTTATGAGCTGCATATTCTCCTATAAAATAAAATCCTGATGTGTCTATATGACATTTTTTGGGGGATTTCGTCTGAAAGTTCAATAAACTTTTCCTCTGACTCTTATTTCATATGTCAGGTTTTACAAGGTAAATTAAATTCAAATACATCAATAATTATACTATGTTTTATTTCACTTAAAAATGTAATATACATTGACAGCCTTGTCCCAGAACATCTGCAAAATGTAAATGTCTTTTGCCTTTTCAGTTTGACCTCATATAACCTTTGCACTCAATTAAAATTTAACAAAGTATTTAAAAATCTGTATTCTTTGGTTTATAACTTAACATATAATCTCTGAATATATGCTTACTATATTTCCTATAGACGAATTCTAATACTCTGAAATATGTGAACAGTAATATGAGATTACTTAGCCCTTTTATAATCTTTTTCTTGTTTTGTTTTTTTTAAAGGCTTTGTGGTACAGTTCTTTTTTTGTTTTAATTTTAATTTCAATTTCATCCCTACAAGAATGAACACACACACACACACACACACACACACACACACAGTAGACTCACAGAGCAGCTGCATTTAAGGCAAGGGTTTGATCTCGACACAAACTGCTTCCCGTTCTCATAGATTTCACCCTCATGTTCACATCCTAAAGATTTACAAGGAAGAAAAAACAAAAACACCTTTTATAATGCACATGTAAGTACTTTGGAGTAGCATTTAAATACTATAGTATATGAAAGTGTCACTCATTCATTGGTATATATCAAAGCACAGTGTAGGTATGTGTGTGTGTGTAGAGATGCATTGTGGGTACTTGTTTGGCAGACAGGGCAGCACGTTGTCTGAAGAGCAGGTGGTTGCTGACAGGACTGTGATGGACATGGATTCACATTACACTCTACTCTGCCATGCTGGATAATAAACACACACACACACACACACACACAAAACTATGTCACAGTTGCACAAGACATGCCAGCAGGAGGGAAGGACATGAGTGAAGATCAAAGACCAAATCTTTAAGATTTCTTACTTCACATGTACAGCGGTTGCAGTCGTCTGGGCTGAAGACATCACCATTGCTATAGATATCACCATGAAAGCTGCATTCTGCAATCAGAGACATACATAAGTTGTATTGCACTGGAACGAAACCCCTATGGACACAATCTGAGATAAGCATTTCAGATGAACCACAGCAGGTAAAAGTGTGTGTGTGTGTGTGTATCATATTTCCTGCCTGCATCAGATCCAATCTTATCTACAATATGAACTATAAAGATGTCTGAGGGTATTCATGAGTGGCTCCAGACTGTACTAGATATCTGATGGTAGAAATTGAGTTGTTAACAGCAATTCAATGCATTCTCACGTAATGTGGGGTCAGTGGGGTCAATGAGGTCAATGGGATTCTGAAATTCATGCTTCTTTCTATATATATATATATATATATATATATGATACACTCCATCATTACAAGGCAAGGCAAGGCAAGTTTATTTATATAGCACATTTCATACACAGTGGTAATTCAAAGTGCTTTACATAAAAGAAAGTGAAATAATCATTCACAGCAATAAAAACAAGGAATTAAAAATAATAAAACAAGGAATTTTAAAATGATATAGAAATTGATTTAAAATGAAATTTAAAACAGTTAAATAGAAAAGGATTATACATAAAATACAATGCAGTCAGTTGGGACGTAGCACAGTGCTCATTCAACAAATGCACAGCTAAACAGATGAGTTTTGAGTCTGGATTTAAATGTGGCTAATGTTTTAGCACATCTGATCTCTTCTGGAAGCTGGTTCCAACTGCGGGCGGCATAATAGCTAAAAGCAGACTCCCCTTGTTTTGTGTGAACCCTTGGTATTTCTAACTGACTCGATCCTAATGATCTGAGTGGTCTGTTAGGTTTATATTCAGTGAGCATATCTGCAATATATTTAGGTCCTAGACCATTGAGTGACTTATAAATGAGTAAAAGTACTTTAAAATCAATCCTAAATGTCCCTGGAAGCCAGTGTAAGGACCTGAGGACTGGTGTGATATGCTCAGATTTTCTGGTTCTAGTCAGAATCCTGGCAGCAGCGTTCTGGATGAGCTGCAGCTGTCTAATGGTCTTCTTTGGAAGGCCGGTGAGGAGACCATTACAATAATCCACCCTGCTGGTGATAAAGGCATGAACAAGTTTCTCCAAGTCTTGACTGGAAACAAAACATCTAATTCTTGCAATGTTTTTGAGATGATAGTATGCTGATTTAGTTACTGCTTTGACATGACTACTAAAACTAAGGTCTGTCTCCAGAATCAAGAATCTCACTTCTAAGAGATCTGCTTCCAAACAGTTAAGCACACTTTTGAAAAAAGATGTGGGAAGTGTGTCAAGATAGCAGGTTGACGATTTAAGATGTTGTACTATTTCTTCCAAAATTTTGCTATCAATTGTTTTAAAAACAGACATAGTCACTTCTTTTTGAGATTGCTGTCGAATCTGTGTGACCACTGTATTACAGGAAGATGTGCCAATCTCCTTTCTGATATTACTGATCTTCTCAGAAAAGAAGGAAGCAAACTCATTGCATTTGCTGTCAGAGAGCATTTCACTGGGAATCTGACTTGGGGGGTTTGTCAGTCTCTCAACAGTAGCAAAAAGAAAGCGAGTGTTGTTTAAGTTACTGTTTATAAGGTTTGAGAAGAAGGTCTGTCTAGCTGTGGCTAGTTCCAAATTGAAAGCATGAAGGCTGTCTTTATAGATGCTATAGTGTATTTCAAGTTTCGTCTTCCGCCACATCCGCTCAGCTTTTCTGCATTGTCTTTTCATATTCTGAACTGCTGTTGATTTTCTCCAAAATGATTTTTGTCTGCCAGTCTTCTTGCTGACCTTTATCGGTGCAATATCATCAATAACATTCTTAACTTTTGAGTTAAATGAATCCAGGAGAAGATCAACAGAGTCTGCAGAAATGCTTGGTGTTAAAGATATTGCCTTCATAAATAGCACACTAGTGTTCTCATTAATGCATCTCTTTCTGACAGGGACAGATCTAGATTCAGTGGTGACAGAGATCAATATATCAAAGAAAATACAGAAGTGATCAGACAGAGCTACATCCTTAATAACAATGGATGAAATGTTTAGACCTCTACTGATGAGTAAATCTAGAGTGTGTCCACGTTTGTGTGTGGGTCCATGCACATGCTGAATCAGGTCAAAAGTGTTTAAAACAGTTATAATTTCTTTTGTAGTTTTGATTTCAGCATTATCTATGTGAATATTAAAATCCCCTGCAATAGCAAAACAGTCAAACTCTGAGGAAATCATTGATAACAGTTCTGTGAACTCTTCAACAAAGGCTGGAGAGTATTTTGGAGGCCTGTAAATGATGATAAACAGAATGCGTGGGGCACCTTTCAGCACAATACCTAGATATTCAAAAGACAAGTACTGACCAAATGACACTTGCTTGCATTGATAAACATCTTTAAACAGAGCAGCTACGCCTCCACCTCTCCTAACAGTCCTGCAGACACTTATAAAATTAAAGTTAGGAGGGGCTGTTTCAGTGAGGACTGTTGCACTGCAGTTGTCTTCTAGCCATGTTTCAATTAGAAACATAAAATCCAGGTTGTTTGTGGTTATGAAATCATTGATCACAAATGATTTATTTTTTAGTGAGCGAATGTTTAAAAATGCTAACTTGATGGAATTACATTTGGGCCCTGGCGTTGTGGCAGCGGTCGGAGAGCTCTCACAGGAGGAGGCGGGAGAGCTGAGCCTGCAGTCTTTGGTGGTTGGGGGGCCCGCCGTTTTTTAGTTGATATCTGGGGGCTTGCAGAGAGTTTGGTCCCAGCATACACCAATTCCTCCATTTTCTGTGAAAAGCTTAGAAGTGGAGATGCTGGAGAGAGGGATAGTGTGTCTGGTGAGCGGGGCTCTAGCTCTGGTGTTTCCGGTGACTGTGATGTGTTGTCCTTGCTTCCCAGGCTGTTTTCCAGAAAGTCGTCCTTGGGTGCTGAGTCTTGGAGCTGTTGTAATACGTCACAGTCTGCATGTGATGAGCTCTGTGGGCAGGGCTCAGCCGGGATGTCCATGAGCAGTGCTTGTTTTGGCTGTGTGGCGTTATCGGTGTCCTTGTGGGATTCTTCAACCACATAATGACTCGGAAGCTGATATGAAGTCCTGTGGTCACTCATATTCTGTCCAGGTGAGTGTGTGAGTGGATTTGCACACACCACTGAAGGATGACGGAGGGAGAAATAGAAGTTGTCCTTTAGCACTCTTGCACCAAGTTTGTTTGGGTGGAGGCCATCCAGTTTAAACAGTTGTCTGTGGCCCCAGAAAATATTGAAGTTGTCGATGAAGTTGACTCCTTTTGTACTGCAGGTTCTTTGTAGCCATGTATTCAGCCCAAGCAACCGTGAAAACATGTTAGTTCCCCTTGCTGGGAGTGGTCCACTGATGACCGACTGAACTTCAAGTCTTTGAAGTGTTTCAAAGAGTTCACTGAAATCTTGCTTAAGCATTTCTGACTGCCCTTTCCGAATATCATTCTTCCCCACATGGATGATGACTCGATTTGCAGTCTTGTGCTTCATCACAATGCTCCGAAGTTCCTTGTTCACATCAGAGACGGTTGCTTGAGGAAAGCAGCAGGTAGTAGTAGTCCTGGTACTGACGTTTCTAATAATAGAGTCGCCCACTATCAGAGTCCTGGGCTCGGCTGCGCTCTGAGCTGAATGCCGCTGTCTGCTCGACCTTGAGCGCCTGTTAGTAGCAATGTTAGCTGCTGGCTGATTCGATCCGAGTTTTGTCATATTTATGCATCTATTACAGATAGATGCAGACAGATTAAAGACCAGCAGATGCTTTTAATACCGCTACACACTAACATACCCAAATAAAAAAAACACTCTGATCACAGGACTTTAGTGAAAACCAGTCTCTACGAAGAATAAACTAATTTGTGCAATGCGGTTCATTATGTTAATTTGTGGCATGCATGTAATGCATGTAAATTCCCCTGATCTTTGGTTTGATGACTGGCTTGCTGATTAAAGCTTAGATGGTTAATGAGTATGTATGTTGTAATTAATTATTGTGTGTTTTGATTCCTAATGCTGATGTAATGGATGTTAGATTACTCACCATTCAAGCGGTCGCACTGAACTTTCCCATGGGTGCAGTAACAGACGGTGCGGCTGTCAGGAGACCACTGAGACCCCTCATCCATCTCATGTCCCTCCCACACGCACTTCCGTTTCGAACACTCACACGTTTCCAGGTAGTCAACTCTCGTCTGCAGGGCCGTGTTCTACATACATACAGAGAGATGTTAAAACGTGTGTATAAAATCACATGTTTGTATACTTATAAAAAGTATTACAAAAAATATTTTGAATTAGCTTTTAATTTTATTTTTTCATTTTTATTTTTAGTAATTTTGTTGTGTGTTTTGGTATTTGTATTAAAACAAATATCTCAACAAAGTGTTAATTTATTTTATTTCAGTTTTAGTTTAATTTCAGGTAGTAATTTTAGACTTAATCTTAAATTCATAAACTCACTTACACTTAAATTTATTTCCGTTAGTTGGCAGGGTAACATTTTAACATACCTGTTTGTCATCTAATCTAATCTAATATATATATATATATATATATATATATATATATATATATATATATACAGGTGCATCTCAATAAATTAGAATGTCTTGGAAAAGTTCATTTATTTCAGTAATTCAACTCAAATTGTGAAACTCGTATATTAAATAAATTAAATGCACACAGACTGAAGTAGTTTAAGTCTTTGGTTCTTTTAATTGTGATGATTTAGGCTCACATTTAACACAAACCCACCAATTCACTATCTCAACAAATTAGAATACTTCATAAGACCAATAAAAAAAACATTTTTAGTGAATTGTTGGCCTTCTGGAAAGTATGTTAATTTACTGTATATGTACTCAATACTGCTGAGGTGGTATGGAAGCCCAGGTTTCTTTGACAGTGGGCTTCAGGTCATCTGCATTGTTGGGTCTGGTGTCTCTCATCTTCCTCTTGACAATACCCCATAGATTCTCTATGGGGTTCAGGTCAGGCGAGTTTGCTGGCCAATCAAGCACAGTAACACCATGGTCATTGAACCAGCTTTTGGTACCTTTGGCAGTGTGGGCAGGTGCCAAGTCCTGCTGGAAAATGAAATCAGCATCTCCATAAAGCTTGTCAGCAGAAGGAAGCATGGAAGTGCTCTAAAATTTCCTGGTAGATGGCTGCGTTGACTGTGGAGTCAGAAAACACAGTGGACCAACACCAGCAGATGACATGGCAGCCCAAATCATCACTGACTGTGGAAACTTCACACTGGACTTCAAGCAACATGGATTCTGTGCCTCTCCACTCTTCCTCCAGACTCTGGGACCTTGATTTCCAAATGAAATGCAAAATTTACTTTCATCTGAAAAGAGGACTTTGGACCACTGAGTTTTTTTTCTCCACAGCCCAGGTAAGACGCTTCTGACATTGTCTCTGGTTCAGAAGTGGCTTGGTAGCCCTTTTCCTGAAGACGTCTGAGCGTGGTGACTCTTGATGCACTGACTCCAGCTTCAGTCCACTCCTTGTGAAGCTCTCACAAGTGTTTGAATCAGCTTTGCTTGACAGTATTCTCAAGCTTGCAGTCATCCCTGTTGCTTGTGCACCTTTTCCTACACAAATTCTTCATTCCAGTCAACTTTGCATTCAATATGCTTTGATACAGCACTCTGTAAACAGCCACACCTTTCAGTAATGACCCTCTGTGACTTACCCTCTTTGTGGAGGGTGTCAATGTTCATCTTCTGGATCATTTCCAAGTCAGCAGTCTTCTCCATTATTGTGGTTTCAAAGAACAAGAGATACCCGGAATTTATACTGTAGGGATGGTCATTAATTGAAACTCAAATGTAAATATTCTAATATTTTGAGATACTGATTTTTGACTTTCATGAGCTGTAAGCTCTAATCATCAAAATTAAAACAAAAAAAACTTTTGAAATGTTTTACTTTACATGCAATGAATCTAAAATATATGAAAGTTTCACTTTTTGAAATAACTTACAAGAAAAAATGAACTTTTTCACGACATTCTAATTCATTGAGATGCACCTGTATATATATATATATATATATATATATATATATATATATATATACGTATATATGTGTGTATGTATGTATATTATGTATATATATATATTGTGACTGTTTCAGTGAGTAACTGGTTATTTCTGAGTTGCAGGTGATTGGCTGAAGGGAGTGGTTGCACACCTGAATGTAATCATGGCACTCTATAAAAGACTGGGACAGAGATGGGAGCGTGGGGGCTGAGCTTGTGCAGAGTTTGGGCTGTTTTCGTTTGCTCTGTACTTTGGGTCTCATGAGGGATACGGGAGATCACCGACACCTTTTGATCCATCTCCTTCGGGATGGTTGTTGTGTTTGGAGGTTCCGTGGACTGTGAATGGTTGGACTACTGTATTTCATAATTGCTACATATTTACACGTAGCCTACTTGCTGATACACTGATTACCATTTATACTGATCATTTATGTTCTGTCTCACACAGATAAATAAATTCACTTAACAGTTAGTTGTGGTGTGTGGTGACTCCCTTATTTTGTTGCGATTCAGAAGAGAGATTGTAACAATATGTATGTATATATGTGTGTGTGTGTGTGTGTGTATATATATATATATATATATATATATATATTTTTTTTTTTTCAGTTACTTATTTTAGCACTTCATCTAATATTGACATTTTATTTTTATTTCAGCTTTTATATCAATTAATAGTTTCAGTTTTAGTTAATGACAACAACAGCACTTTGACATATATACTGTTATGGTAAATAATTACCATATTTATTTACCATGACATTCACAAGGTACTCCAAGGTATTTCAATACTGTATAGAATACCATAGCACTATCATTGTACATTTCCCTTATACAAACCCTGGTATGGTCGTGATACACATCCAAAAAAACATTGGTAGTACCACAGTACTTTCTAATCCTTTTTTCCAAGTGCAGACACACCAGCATGCCTATTGGCAATACGTTTCCAATGTACCTGTCTCTTCAGCATGTCCAGCATGCTCTTGATGTTATGCAGGTTGTTCTCCAGTTGGACAAGCCGCATGTTTGATTCAGCGGGGGATCTTGTAGCTGATACTATGCCATCTCCACGGTCTCCCTGATCTTGCATCATATCCAGGTCATAGATTGCAGGTACGGTGGGACTGGTGGGAATGACTGTGTCTGGAAGGGAGTCTGTAATAATACACAAACGCATGCAAATACACAGGTTAGAAAAGACCAATGCATTGTCCTGGGCTCAAAAAAACATGCCTTTTTTTTGGATATTTGTACATATTTCAAGATGTGTACATTAGTATTTAATCTATAATGCTGAAGCATAAATTCACCCTGAGTAAAGGAGGGCAAAAAAGAAAACAATCTTAAACATCCCAAATAAAAGAATACTACACCCCAAAAATGCATTAGCTGACATTAACCTATAGCCAAAAAATAAAACATAACAGATGAAAATATGTATATGTATGGGTCCTAACTTTACATCAGAAGAAGCTGTATGACCTATATTTTCAGCTCTGTTGTGTTTTTTTTATGTGCATGTGTAGGTCAGACGTTTATATGTTTTTATTGTTTTCATGCCTGTTACATTGTCACAGAACCACGGACGCCTCTCATATTCCCTGGTGGAGAGTTCTGCCTTCTTCCAACCACCCTGAAACAATGAGAAAACACATACAGTCAGTTCTGTGGCCATGAGCACAATGAACTCTGTAACCATGGTGACCCATTGCAAAGTCATGACAGTAACATCATAAAACACATGAGCAATGACAACACCAGAACAATCACCTCTGTAGAATGCTTTAAAGGCACAGTTCACTCAAAAATGAACATTTTGTCATAATTTACTGACCATTGTGTTACTCTAAACCTGTATGAGATTTTTTCTTCGGTTGAAACCAAAACAAAAATAAGATATTTTGAAGAATGTTGGCAACCATACAGTTTTTTTTCCTCCATAGATGCTGTAAATACATCATCTGGTCCCAAAATGGATATTTCCCCACCATTTACACTTTCCTATAAGGAGTGGCATTTGTTTCAAACATGATACAATACTGCATATCTGAACTCTTGGTAGCTTCAGAAGCTGTTAAAATTAACAAAATCCCTTCTTCCAAATATCCCTGAAACTGATTCAAATATAGAATCTTTATAGAAATATAGAACAGACTATCAGAGAGCAAGGCAATGTGCCTCAATTTGACAATTTCAGTGCATTTGTAGCACTCAAATGCATATTGTTTTGATAGAGGAAAACAAGATACAATTCTAATTTTAACATTATTTATTCTTCAGACATTGTTCTTTAAATAAAATAAGTATTGTCTCTCTCATTGAGCCTCATTGAGAGCCCCATATCTTTGGGACTGAATGATATAGGGCCTTGAAAATGAAGATTTCAGAAGAAAAGTCAATTAGAATCTAAAATCATATTGCGATATCTACTTCTTGAGTTATAGGCCTACTAATCTGTGTAAAATTAAATGATGATGCTGCCATATTGCTGAAGTCACTTTTACACCCCTGTAATCTGGCTCTGAATCTCAGGTGAAAAATGCTATTTTGACCCCCTTCAACAAAACAGTGGACTGCTTAGTAAATATTTATCCATGACATTTAATATTTTGGCTTTCATCACTATATACGTTTATCTTTCTTCACAAAAAATATTAGCAAAATCAAAAATTTGAGCTGGGGAAGTTTGTGAAATTTGGTTGATTTGACACAGAATGACCCAATAGAGTAATTCCTACACCAAATTTTTATAGTGTAGTTATTGTGAAAAACTATCAGTAGTTATTCTGAACACCCGTGTAAACTTGAGGAGAACTGACTTTATAAATTTACTAAAAATCACCTTGGGATCAGTTGATTGGAAGTCAAAAAAGTGAATAAAATGGCTAATTTTTAGGTGTCCAGATACACTAGCATGTAGGTACATATTTGTTTGTATCAGTAAACTCACACTGAACTTGCTGGCCTTTTTTCTTGCAGTGCTGGAGAAGATAACCTGCAGATCATGTGGGAAGTCCAGAGTCAGGATTTGTCCCCCTTCTTTCAGTTTGAGCACCACGGCATCCTGGCAGTCCACATACAGCACCATCTGCCTGGGCTCCACACTCAGAGCCATCCTCACCCAACCTCCGCTCGTGAAGGGACTCCCGCCGGGCACCTTTAGCACCTCCGGCCGCAGGCCGTCCGCTGACCTGAACTCCAGCTGCAGCCAGTCTGCTTTTGTGTTGGAGACGAGCTCCAGCAGGGGGCGCTCGTCATTCTGCAGGAAGGTAGAGGAGGTGAAGGAGATGAGGGTGGCCTCCGAGCCTCTGCTCTGACGGCCCACCAGGTGCAAACCCAGGACGCCCTGTGAGGTGTTGAAGAGGTAGTCCAAAAATGTCTGGGGTAGTTTGAGATGAGGCGAGTTGGAACGGAAACGCCAGGCCGGCGTCTTTGGGTCACGACCTTTGACCTTAGATACCCCGCGGGGAGAGCGAGTGACGTTAAGAGCCTCCAAGAGGTTGATTACTAATAGAAGAAACATGTAGAATGACATCAGTGACATTAACAAGCCACATGCTGTATGCCTGGCATTCATTCAGTACCATGGTATATATCAAGTGCTCTGGTATACAATAGTATATGATACAGTTTCATAACTGTACCAGGAAAAAGGTTTTTAATTACGTTTTTTAATGTTTTTGAAAGAATTCTCTTATTATGCATTTATTTGGCAAATAAATTGTAAAAATGCTAATATTGTCAAATATTATTAAAATTTAATTTTTATTTATTCCTGTGACACAAAGCTAAATTTCTGGCATCATTACACCAGTTTTCAGTATCACATGTTCCTTCAGAAATCATTCTAATATGCCGATTTGACACATTTCTCATTATTATCATTGTTGAAAATAGTATTACTTAATATCTTTGTGAAATGCATGATACATTTTTTTCAGGAATAAAAAGCTCTAAAGAACAGCACATTTAAAATAGAAATATTTTGTAACATTATAAATGTCTTTACTGTCACTTTTGATCAATTGAATGCATCAATTAAACACACAGAATGATTTCTGAAAGATCACGTGACACTGAACACTGGAATATGGCTGCAGAAAATTCCACTTTACATCAAAGAAATAAATTACATTTTAATATATATTCAAATAGGAAACCATTATTTTAATTCATAATATTTCAAAATATTACTGTTTTTATTGTATCAAATAAATGCAGCCGGTGAGCGTAAACGATTTCTTTCAAAAATATTAAAACAATCTCCATTATTCCAAACTGTTAACTAGTAGTGAATCTACTATCATACAGATGAAACGGTACAAAATGTAAAGGTTTTTAACAGTTTATAAGCATGTAATGAGCAGCACCAAGTTCCTGGGTGTACACATCACAGAGGACCTCTCCTGGACCAACAACACTGCAGCACTAGCCAAGAAAGCACAACAGCGTCTCTACTTCCTCCGCAAACTAAGAAGAGCCAGAGCCCCGGCCCCCATCATGTGCACCTTCTACAGAGGCACCATCGAGAGCATTCTGACTAGCTGCATCACTGTGTGGTATGGCGCCTGCAACGCGTCCTGCCGCAAGTCCCTTCAACGGATAGTGAGAGCAGCTGAGAAGATCGTTGGTGTCTCTCTCCCCTCCCTCCAGGACATTTACAACACCCGTCTCACCCGCAAAGCCCTCAGCATTGCAGGTGATCCCACCCACCCGACACACAACTTCTTCAGTCTGCTTCCATCAGGGAGGAGACTGAGGAGTCTCCAAGCCAGGACAAACAGACTGAAAGACAGCTTCATCCACCAGGCTGTCAGGAAGCTGAACTCCCTCCCGTCCTTGCCCCCCCTCCCCTCTCTTACCCCACGAATCACTGAACTCGGACCCCCACCCCACCACCACCACCCACACGAACACACACTCACACACACACACACTCACACTCACACTGAGACAAGCACCGGTCACTTGTACAGCATTGGACTGACCTCATTCATTCAACTACCTCGTCTGGCAGTCTGAATAAAAAAGACTGCTCCTTGTCACTTTAAATAGTCTTATAAGCTCTTTGCACTACACCATCTATATTCTGCACTGTTTGTTTGTTTGTTATCTCACTGATTTGCACTATCTGCCATGTGCCCTATGCCACTTTATCCATTCTTTATTTAATGTTTTATTTTATTTTTTTCCTACATGTCCTTATTTGTATATTTGTAATAGTTGCATTTTTGTGTATGTATGTGTGTATGTGTGTGCATGTATGTATGTATATGTATATATATATATAAGTGTGTATGTGTATATATATATATATATATATATGTATGTATGTGTGTGTGTGTGTGTGTGTGTGTGTATGTATATATGTATATGTATATATGTGTATATATGTGTATATATATATATATATATATATATATTGTTTTGTACTTATCTGTATTTTTGCGTTCTACTGTTTGTGTTTAGTGTTATCTGTATGCACCAGGGAGTAAGAGAGTAACGCAATTTCAATTCTCTGTATGTATGTACGGTACATGTGGCAGAATTGACAATAAAGCTGACTTTGACTTTGACTTTGATGTAAATAGTAATACATGAGGGGAAAAATCCCTGCAGAGCAATGATGGTGAGTGAGCAAAATGCTCTTAATGACTTCCTTTTTCTTGTCAGATCTTTACTGTTCCAAAGCTCCCTGAGGACAACACAGCTCTACACACACACAAACACACACTCTTAATCTATACCGCAGGTATTTCTGTATAAAATCAGACTGAATTGATAAGAGATATAAAAACTAGACAGAGACAGAGAGACAAGATAGAAAAAAGGTCATGAGAAAGTGAAGACGGTCCTTTGAAAAAATAAAAAAACAGTTGGCAAGCAGAAACGCACCTGCACTGGGCAAATCAAAAACTGCAGATAAAGAGGCAAACAGAGACATTGATAAGAGAGAGAAGTGCTTGTGTGCTCAGTGTGTTTGTGCAGTTTTTTACTTACAGCACTGTCTCCTGAAGACAGCTAAATCTAAAATCAGAATCAAAATCTCTCTTTGGGAACATCCTTGAAGTCAAAATAATTTGGAAATTGAGCACATTTTTTGATGCAAAAGAGTTGGTGTGTAATCATAATTGTGAGTAAATAATTATAAAAATTTAACATTTTTATTTATTATTCTAATTCAAAATATGTTTATTATGGGGTACATTTAGTCTGTGATAATGATACATTTGAAATTGATCTTTTTTTTGTTATTATTATAATGCAATTTGGTTTTCATTTTATGGGTGAGATTAGTTTGTAATCATAATAAGTAATTCGTTAATTATGAATTTTAGCATTTTTAGATATTAATCTAATGCAAAATTTTTCTTTTAGGGGTGGGATTAGTTTGTAATAATCATAAAAAGCTTTAGAATAATAAAAGTCAACAGGATGTTCTATTTTAGATGCTTCTGACTAGCTATATTTTTAGGGACAAATTGTTAAAAAGTAACAAAAATAAAAAATCTTTATTCACTTAATGTAAATATTTAAGGTATGAGTTTAGGAATAGGCTATTTATAAGAGTCATATCTATATATGTCATCACTTTCTTTTCCTTTTTCATTAAAAAATAAACAAACAAACTTCACTTAAACAGTACTGGTTTGACAAGTTAGTGATTTTTAAAAGTATAAATATTCAATGTAGTCCCGAACAATTATGAATAAATACTTTTATTTATTTCGTGTGTGTTTCTTTTGGCATGTCTCATTCAGCGCAGCAGTGATAGAATGTAGCGGCGGCACACATCAATGTAACAATGTATCATGTGTTTGATTGACAGCTGCTCTCACCGGTCTCGGTCTCGGTCTCGGTCGCGTCCTGATGAGTCTGAACACAGTCAAAAACATTCCAGAGAACAAGCAAACTCAGGAAAAGACCTCCAACTAAAGCCTTCAGCTCCATTCTCACCAGCCAGACCAATTTAGTCCTGCATCAAATCTTCAGAAGGAAAAATAACGTTTTCATTATTCAGAGAAAACATGAAGAAGAAAATGATTGTAAATATTAAAATACATTAAAAGAAAAGAAAAAATCTATACATGAAGCGAGATCTCGGATGAAGAGCTGGATGAGTCCTCTAGTCTGGTCTAGTATGACAGCGACCCTCAGACATGAAACATCTGGACTTGTTTTCGGTTGTTTGGCTGGAAGGTTCGAGGTTTTCCTGTCGCCTCTAAACAAAACAAGGCAAAGTTTCGTTCTTTTCCGTCCTCCGCGAGTGAAATGAACGCTGTAAACGTGACAGTCGGAGGAGACAGCAGCTCTCTCCTGTGCTCGGTGTTTCTCTGCTCCTCTACACTGATCCTCCTCCTCTGCAGCCAATAGACAAAAACTACACACTTTCAGTTGAACATTTCCGGTTTTCTGGGCTGCTAGAACGCCTCAAGTCCTCACCTTTGAGTGAAGAACAAAACAGTTTAATTAACACATAATGTCTAATAATAGGTTATACAAACATTATGGAATGCTCAACAGATCATGTGCATTCAAAAACGATTAAATACGAATTATGACATTATATTATATCATAAAGGTAATAAAAATGAAAATATATGTGAATATACATTTTAGCTTAAAAAATAATAATAATCTACCCTTACAGTATTTTCTAGTAGTTTCAGTACCATGGTATTTATCATAGTATGTACAGAAAAATGGTATTCAAAGGCAATGGAGCCAAAAACAAATATAAACGAACAATCGTTCTATGCCATGAGATCTTGATTGTTTATGAGTTGATTGGTCAGTTAAAGGAATAGTTTCTTCAGGATTCATATTTGCCATAAGCAATTGAAGTTAAAAACAGCTCAATGATGGATTTGTTTCTTACAAACACATACATTTTCTCCTCCCAATATGTTAACTGATGGACTGTGGATTACTTATGGATTATTGTGATGTTTTTATCAACTGTTTGGACTCTCATTCTGACGGCACCCATTCACTGCAGAGGATCCATTGGTGAGCAACTGATGTAATGCTCAATTTCTCCAAATCTGTTCAGATGAAGAAACATGTACATCTTGGATTTTTTTATAACTAGATTACCAAGTCTTTTTTATTTGATTTGATTTATTTCCCACCCTCAATTTAGAGGGAAAAAAATAATTTATGGTGTTTTTGTGTGTAAGTATGATTTAGTTTTATAAAGTATGTCATTGGTGTAAAAGACCACTCAGGTGATCTTTGTTTCTGATGTCTTATTGGTTAAAACGAGGACACTATTTCAGCCTCCTAATCTCTACCTGCCTTAATTACAATGTGCTTCCAAGTCAACTCTATTAGTGTGTGTGTGTGTGTGTGTGTGTGTGTGTGTGTGTGTGTGTGTGTGTGTGTGTGTGTGTGTGTGTGCGTGTGCGTGTGCGTGTGTGTGTGCAAGTGCTTCTCTGTCAGGGTTTATTACAGCATATAAGGTATACACTAGGACGAGACAAAAATAGGCCAGATTAACACAAGACACAGGCTGTTACACTTCACCATCAGGATCCTGAAAACATTTGTGTGACATACAGTACACACTCTAACAAAAGTCCCTAAAAATACAGCCCAATGTTTTGGGTTAATATGATGGAATTTTCCCTGTTTTTAACAGGTGTATTACCCGTATATTGAATTATGCATTTCATTGTGTGTTTTACAGATCTAAGGAAATATCCATCAATTTAACCAAATTTTCAGTAATTTTCTACCAGGGTGTTATATTTTTCTGTTTATCTGAGTTTTTTTTTCTTACAGTGCAGAAATATTAATCTATCTATCTATCAAAGTCTGAAACCACTACAGAACATTTGTTTACAAATTTATTTTACATTTTGTCATGAAAAAATATATTAGAAACATAAATTAACTGAAAGTTGAAATTAAAATTATGACGTTCACATTAGATTAGAGATCTAGAAATTGTGCAGTTTTAAATATTTATAACAGTTTCAATCAATTATATTCAAACATTTCTGTTCACTTCCAGATTTTGAATCCCAGATTTTCTGTGTGATCCCAGGCATTTGTAAGTCACTGTATTTGTTTGATTATGCAGTACAGTATTTGCATATTGGTTATGATACAGTTTTCCTCAAAGGTTACTACTGGCCATCTTAGAATACTGTTATCTGATTGGCCAGGAGTGAAGCGATGCTATTGGTTAGACCTGGGATGATGGTTAGACCCAGCAGAGGCATTTGTCTTAACCTCTTAACTTGGCTCTGATCCAATGAGTTTGAACACTAAACCTCGGACTAATCCACCGCTCGCAACTCATCCAAACACTGACATGCGGTGGACGCTCATACACAAGTCACACATACTCTGTGCTCGAACTCTCTTTTACAGTCACATCCAAAATAAAGAGTTCTGTGGATGGTAATAATGTAACTTTGGAGAGAAAATCTGGACATCTGGACCTGAAGAACAGTTAGATGGGACAGGTAGGATGACATTCTTTCTTGTCTTTGTCTCAAATACAATTATGCATAATCAAAATAATAAGAGAACAAACCATGACCAGGTTTTGTGAGCTCAAATTGTCCTGAAGTAATTTTTGATACAATGGTGGAAACAAAAGTTTATACAATTATGTGATTATTTTTCAGATTTTTTCAGTCTTTAATTCACTTTTAATCCTCTTCTGTTGTTTAAAACAAGTCATGTGTGATCCAAAATATTCCAGTTATACGACAAATGTTGAAATATAAGGATGCAAAGTCAATTTGTATTGATTTAGTTTTATAGAGCTAAATGAATACTCCTGATAATGTGAAATATTAGCAAATGTTAATAAATAAAAACATCCTGCCCAGGGACTGCAGATGCAAATGAGCTTTATAGCTAACTCTGGCACAACACTTTTGTTGTGTATCGTCCCTGTATACATACCGGTAAATGAAATAAACTTAAAATAAAAAAATACAATTCTAACAATAATTCCAAACAGATTTCAGTTAAAGGATGTCATTTGAATAAATATGCATTAAAACAATTAAAGAAAAATGCTGCATGATGTGCACAGTAAGATTTTTGTATAATTGAGATACTATTAGTTTTTATTATTCTGAGTCATATTTTATTTTTAAATTTGCTATTTTTATTTTAAAGTTTTAGTAATTTTGCGGAGTTTATTTTTGTTATTTTTAGTAGTTTTTATTTTATGTCTACATATTTTTTAAATGTTTAATTATTTTAGTATACATCACGTTTAACTAAATTAAAATAAGTAATGTTGCTTTAGCAACTAGCTGACATTTTTCTGAAGATTTTTAAAGTTTTTAATATATATTTTTTATTTAATTTCCGTTAACATTTATTTTTATTTAAAACTAAATAAGCACAGTTTTAGTTAGCTAATAGCTCTGTGTAAGTAAGAGTGTGTGTTTGGGTGTTTGCACCTAAGAAGGCTTATCTGTCTGCTGAGAACTTCCTTACCAGATTTATAGGTCTTAAAGGAGCAGGGCTGTTTGCTAAAAAACATTTAAAGATCATGTTACTCCGGATCTTCTAAACATAAAAGCCATAATATATTTCCAGGCTACATTCAGGTACATTTAAGCCAGTTCCTTCTCTTGAGCTAGCCAATTCATAATAATACAGTACAATAATGCAATATGTCATTTTTAACATACCTGTTTTTTTATCCTGTCAGTGAGAGATGGTTTTGAGGTTGATCTTCAGTGAACAGCCACTGTGGAAGATTCTAATATTCTGCCAGCTATATTCTGCGGTCAGCCGGCATTCTGTAATTGGTATAAACACAAACACAGAGACAGACCACACACACAAAAAACAAACACACACACTTGACATGCATGCGTACATACAACTTCAACTGACCTCACACAGCTAAATATTGAGTACAACAGGTGAATACAGTTCTGAAAGAATTTTCTTCTGTTTGAGCAGGGAATTACGGAATTACGAAATTCCAATCCGTGCGCCACGGAAAATTAAGAACAAATCAGTATCCAGGCAACAATCCGGTCAAACTAATCTGTCTGACCTTTGCTGAACAACAAGCTCTTTGTAATGCATCAGACATGATCAAATAATTGACTAATTAAAACATCATCAGATAAATTTGCATTTTACCATCAACCAGACATGGAAATCACCCAACATTTTACATTACAGCAGACTGCAATTGGAAATATAAGAAAAACATTATTTAAATAAATAAATAATGTGTCTATTTTTGACAGCCAGCAATTGTGACGGTGGGCATGACGTGTTTGCCAAAGTAAAAGAGAACAGCCTGATGGGAACTTTTATTGCCAACCTCAGTTTCACTGCACAGCCATCATCCAATCATATGCACTTCAAACTTTCTGGAAAAGATGCTGATTGGTTTTATCTGGAGGGAAGAACCATTAGACTGAACTCAACATCAACTAGGATTATTGATAGAGAGGTAACATTAAAAAAATCTTTAAATGCATGCTATTACACTTCCATCTTCTGTCATGATTTGGTTTAAACTGTTAATATGATTTGTCTATATTGATATTACAGATACACGGCTCAGTTTTAACAGCAACTGTAAGGTGTTATGAACATAAAGCCCTACAGGTACATTGAATAATCTGTGACATACAGCAGCATCATTTTAGAAAACTGGATTTATTAATACAATTTTACCTTGTCAAATAAAAATAATGTTGCTGTCAGGCTGAACACAGGATCATGGTAGAGGTTCTGAACGAGAATGACAACAAACCCGAGTTCCTTCAAAGATCAGTTCAACCTCTGCAGCTCAGCGAGGTAAAACAAAACATACATTATCTTTGTTTGTAATGTATTGACATACACTACTGTTCAAAAGTTTGGGGTCAATCCTTCCTTCCTTCCGTCCTTCCGTAACAGTGAAGACATATATAAAGATGATTCCTATTTCAAATAAATGCTATTATTTTGAATATGAAGCAGCACAACTGTATCAGCATATTAGAACGATTTCTGAAGGATCATGTGACACTGAAGACTGTTTGTTCAGTTGAAAACTTAGCTTTGCATCACAGGAATAAAATACATTTTAAAATAGAAAACAGTTATTTGAAATTGTAATAATATTTCACAATATTACTGTTATATTACTGTTTTACTGTATTTTTGATCAAATAAATGCAGCCCTGGTGAGCATAAGAGACTTTCAAAAACAAACTTTCAAGTCTTACTGATTCCCAAACTTTTGAGCAGCATATTGCATATATAAGCATATATTTAAAACATTTTTTTCCCATATTTTACTCCATTCCTGAGATTTTCTCCCATCTTCTGCTGCTTGTTTGATGTGTTTGTTCAGTTGACAGCGGTGAACTCTGTAGTGTTTACAGTCCAGGCCACAGATGCTGATGGAGACACACTCACATATGTCATCGATGAAACATCAGTAGGTGAACCAATCATCTCATCAGATCCACAAAATCCACAGTAGAAACCTTCTGCTAGCCCTACTGCAGCCTTGTTTGACTTAAAGAGATAGTTCACCCAAATTCTGTCATCAATTACTCATCCTCAAGTTGTACCAAACCTGTATGAGTTTCTTTCTTCTGTTAAACACAAAAGAAGACAATTTGAAGAATGTTGGTAACCAAACACTTGACAGTAGCCATTGACTTTCATGTAAAAAAAATGTTTTTATGGAAGTCAATGGCTGCCGTCAACTGTCTGTTTCCCAACAAACTCAAAATATCTGCCTTTATGTTCAAAAGAAAGAAAGAAATTCATACAGGTTTGGAACAACTCGAGGATGAATAAAGGATTACAGAATTATAATTTTTGTGAACTATCCCTTTAACCTTTTCTTATGGTATATCAGCTTGATAACCAGTGGACTTGTGTTTGTGTATTTCCAGCCTGATGCCAGGTATTTTCGAGTGGACTTACACAACAGTGGCAAAGTGGTTCTCAACAAGTCATTGGACTATGAGATCAAAACTCAGCTCCGACTGACTCTTTATGCAGTGGTAAAACAAACAGAAAACACTGGTTTGGTGATGATAAAAACTGAACTGTTATTTACTCAGATGTTGATGTGGCTTTAGGAGACGAACACAAATGAACACTACAACACAACAGCAACAATAATCATCAATGTGATGGATGGGGACGACCAATACCCACAATTCCAGCCTTGCACTCTTCTCTCAGCCAATCACAGCAACCGCATATGTGCCAATCCTCTGTACACCGCCAACATCACAGAGAACGAGCAGGTAAACCCTGTGAATATATAAAGACATCTTAATGTTTTTGAAGTCTATTATGTTCACCAAGGCTGCATTTATTTGAAATACAGTAAAATCAGTAATATTGTGAAATATTATTAAAATTTGAAAGAACTGTTTTCTATTGTAATATATTTTAAAATGTAATTTTTTCATGTGATACAAAGCTGAATTTCCTTTTATCATCAATTTTGAAAACGGTTGTCCTGATACTTTTTTCCCCAGGATTCTTTAATGAATAGAAAGTTCAAAAGAACAGCATTTATTTGAAATAGAAACCATTTGTAATGATATAAAAGTCTTCACTGTCACTTTTGATACATTTAATACATTCTTTCAGAATTATTATTATTTTTTTAATAGATCTTACTGACCCATTGAATGTACATGTAGCTGATTCCTTCTTAACGTCTGTGTATTTGTCACTCAGGACATTGTCTTGGATTTCTTTCCGGGTCCGATTCAAGCAGTGGATGGTGACGAGGGTCTCAGAACACCAGTAAAGTACACCATCCTGTCAGGTGCTTCTCCTTCCTCTACCATTGAACCTTACGCAAACTCCTGGAATAAGAAACTCATTTTGATTATATACGTGTCTGTTGTAATACAGGGGCAGATAATGGCAGATTCATCATTGACAGTAATTCTGGAGAGGTGAGGTTAACCAGACGTGTGGAGAACAGACTGCTGATCCCGACACTGAGACTGCGTGTTATGGTGCGTCTGAGAGTGAAGAACAAAAATGTAAAAAATTAAATAAATTTAAAAATAGTAAAAAAAAAAAAAAAAAAAAAAAAAAAAAAAATATATATATATATATATATATGCATACGTTTAATATTAAATTTTATATATAAATAATAAATAACATTTGTAAAAAAAGAGAGTGAAAAAAATTAATGTTTTCTTTTTGAAATATTGTGATGTTTCTGCTCAGGCAGCTCAGACGGATGACCCTCTGAAATATGCAGTAGCCACAGTTCTGCTGAGGGTCCTAGCAGAAAACAGGTTTCCTCCACAGTTTAATCGTTCAACATACCGTGGTTTTGTCAGCGAGAGCACAAATCCTGCCTCACTCGTCATGACATACGGCAACAAATTACTGGTCCTGGAGGCCACGGATCAAGACTTCACTGACGTACGTGACTCAACAAGATCACAACATTACAAAACCACACAACAGTAACACCCCAGTGTCAACATCACAAAGACACTGGTTTGACATTCAATGCATGAAATATGGAGTTATGTTTCTGTTTGTGGGTTAAAGGGCTTCAATCCCAGACTGCAGTATTCTCTAAACTCCCAACACAACAGCTCTCAGCTCTTTTACATTACACAAGAAGGACTGCTCATCGCTAAAACCAGCCTGCTACACCCCGGCCACAAATATTTCCTAGAGGTATGACATAAGATTACATAAATACACTTCAAAATAGTTTTCAAAGTTTTAAATGAAACAAAAATGATTAAAATGTATTACAAGCAAAAAATAATATTTCAGTCTTCAAAATTTCACATTTCTTTCAATGTGTTAATTCCCATCTCTTTGTAATTATTTGTAATTTCAGAGTTGAAATTGTTTAACCACCAAATTTTACATGCAGAATCTGAACAATATTCCACTACTACTTATTTAAAAACAATTCTGAAATAAGACAACTGATGACCGTGTTGCAGGTTCTAGCCGCTGACCTGGAATCAGGAGACACTGTTAATGCTGCACTGCATGTGGAAGTTCTTCAAAAAGGCCAACCAGGTACTAGAAAATATTCAAGCTCTCTGGATTAGATCTTAATTAGGAATATACAAATATATAAAATACAAAATGTTTTACATACATAAAATGTGCAACATAGAAGTGAGCACTGTTTGTGAAAGCTTGCCACAACATACACTACCAGTCAAAAGTTTTCTGAAGGATCATGTGACACCAAAGACTGGCTGCTAAAAATTGTTTTGCATCACAGGAATAAATTCAGTTTTAAAATATATTCAAATAGGAGATAGTTATTTTAAATTGTAATAATATTTCACACTGTTTTTACTATATTTTTGATTTAAAAAGTGCAGCATTGGTGAGCATACGAGGATATTTGAAGATTTTTTTAACTTTTGACCGGTAGTGTATAATAACAATACATGGCTGAACATATAATAAATAATAACAAATGTATTGTATAAGTTCCACAGGGTCCTTTGGGGGCGGGGCATGTGTACAGCACTGAGCCAGTGGGCAGGGCAGAGGGCGTGGCAGGGGTGTGTCTGATCCTGCTGGCCATTACCTTATTTACACTGGTGCGGTGCATACGGATGATCAGAGAGAAGCGGGATCATGTCATCCGGACCAGCGTGGCTGACAACAGACACCCTAATGTGGTGAGACAAGATATATTCATGCAGTGTACACAACGGACATGTTAGTCTCTGCCTATGTGCTGAAAATATCCATATGTTCCAAACAAATGATACCCAAGAGAAAAGAAACAGAATTATGTAACGACTCCAACTTTGAACTTCTTACACTGTTCAAAAATTTGGGGTGTGAAGACTTTTTTATATTTTAATACAGTTAAAAACTGTAATATTGAGAAATAATATTACAGTTTTAAATGACTGTTTTCTATTTGAATATATTTAAGAAAGTAATTTATTCCTGTGATGCAAAGCTGAATTTTCAGCATCAGTCTTCAGTGTCACATGATCCTTCAGAAATCATTCTAATACAGTGATTTAGTGCTCAAGAAATATTTCTGATTATTATTAATGTTGAAAATAGTCGTGCTGCTTGTAATTTTATGGAAGTTCAAAAGAGCAGCATTTATTTATAATTTTTTTTAATAATTTTTAGTTTGGAATAATTAATAATAATTTCTGAAGGATCATGTAACACTGGAGTAATGATGCTCGAATTTCTGCTTTGCTTCACAGGAAGAAAACAGTAATACAACTTAAAAACTATTTATGGTCACTTTATTTTAAGGTCCAATTATCGCCATTAACAAACCATTAACTATGACTTTGCCTCAAACTCCTAATTTGCTGCTTGTTAATAGTAAGATAGTTGTTAAATTTAGATATTGGTTAGGATTAATGATGTAGAATATGGTCATGCAGAATATTGCTTTATAAGTACTAATAAACAGCCAATATGTTAACAATAGGCATTTTAATAAGCAACTAATAGTGAGAACTGGTCCCTATACTAAAGTGTTACCTAATTTTTAATATTTGAAATGTGTTTACTATCAATTTTGACACTTAAAAATATTAATTTCTTTCAAAACTGTCCCTTCATTTTTGATAGCTTTTATAACAAAATATACAAAACCCAAAAAGAATATTTTAAGAAATTGTGACAATTTTTAACACTTAAAAAATGTCTTAAAATGAATATTTTTGCATTTCTTAATATTCCATGTCTAGTGTCTGAGATGGTTCCGGATGGTGAGTTAATGTTATTCACTTCCCCCTTAGTGAACGTCACTGTATTTTCATTTAGGGAAAAAGTGGAAATAGAATGGTTTCTTAAAGCATAGACTGACCGTTTTGTTATTAAACTGAGAATATCGTTTGAAGCAGTTCTATATGAATCACAGAGAGTGTTAAATCAGACACTACTTGATGCAGTATCCCAGACCTTTTAACTTTGAAAGTGCACCGAGTATTTGTTCAATTCTGGCAAATATAACAGTGGTCTTGAACTTTATACACCTACCAGTGTATGCAGCATCACACACACACAAAGTCCAATAACTCCAGTTTTCAGTGTCACATGATCCTTCAGAAATCATTCTAATAAGCTGATTTGCAGCTCAGCAAAATTTTCTTATTATGCTTTATATTTTTGTGGAAACTGTAGATATTCAATGCTGAATTGTAGCGTGCATCATTTTAAATCTCCTTAAGATAAGGACAATATTACTCAGTGCACCTTCAAATTTCACAGTTACCCTTGCGCATTTGTGTTTTTAAACAACAGAAATGTTTTCACAGAATCAACTGTAAATCCAGCTGAGTGACAGTTTTTCTCTGACAGATGAACCAGAGCCGACCGATGACTTTAGTGGAGGAAACGTTCTCATATCACAACGAGGTATTCAGCGAGTACGACCACTCCACCTCACCCTTCTACGGCAAACAGGGCATCTACACCAAAACAGAGGAACCACCTCCATCATCATCTGTGAACTTACCATCAATTACCTTCAACAAATCCTTACGGGAACCAAGACGCAATTATCTGGCACTGCGGCCCAACGGGAGGCCCGTGAACAGGTTTAACAATAAAACTGTGTCCTTTCACGACTACGTTGTGGTTCGGGAATGGGATGAGGAGAGTGAAGAAAACACGGAGACTACGTTCACAACAGAGGTGGAGATTTGTACCGATTTAGAAGAAATGAACATGGATTGTGAATTAGAAAATGATGATTCAGATCTCCCAGAAGAATTTAAAATCCAGTCACAAAGAATCACTTCATACTGTGACGACATATACAAGGAGTCAGAAATGCTCAATACGCACCTAAAAAGAGTCAACCGAGACTACGAAACACATAATACAGACCACACACAAGTAACAATTGACTCAGAAGACAGAATTCATGCAAAACCACTGGAAATAAGGCACCAAAAAATAGCTGGAAAGCACAGATTCAAGACTCATATACAAAGAATCCAAAGACACTCAACTGAAAGTCAAGAAAGAGATCAAACAGTAATGCAAAACTCAGCATTAAAAGATACTACACAAGCAGAATTCTCCAATTTTCAAGGGGAGCCATATATCATTAACCCTAAAGCCTTGGTTTCAGAGGCCGACAAACCCGTCGTCAACTATTCAGAAAGCTTTAAAACAGATGGTAGCAGAAAATCGGATGATCTCAATTTAGATCCTCAGGTTTCAGTAGCTGAAAGTTCTGTACAAAACATTCATGATGTAAGTAACTTACAAACACATCTAAGCACATTAACACTCGATCCAGGTCAATACAATGGATCAGAAGAACGTCTGGGAGTTGAGACGGACAACACCTCAAGCTCAAACACATATTATGATAACGAGAACATTGCAACAAATTTAGATGACAGTAGCCCAGAAGAGGAGTCTGTATCTAATCTAGATACAAGCAGTCAACATCTGAACGATCTTCATGATCCTCACGACACACAGATAGAATGTTTCTACGATACAGACACAGATGAAACTAATGATGGGAGATGATAATGGGAGACTGATGAAAGCTAAGAGTGATACTGAATCAGCTCAATGTTTGAATTGAGCTTGAGCACCAAATGAGCCTTTGTAAAATGGGAAAAGTACAGATTTGGCATCTGCGAGGCAATGAACAGATGGGTAATACAAGATTCTTCTAACCCAAAGTTTGCCCTGCACCGATGGTTTTCAGACATCCTGTGCACTTTCTACATTATATAATGTACATTATTGCACACGGACATGCTTTCTTTGTATTGAAATTGCACTTTGCATTGCAAACTCAAATAAAGTCTACTGGTGACACACAATAAGACTGCCTGTGGTATAGATAGTTCTGCTAAAATTAAACTTAGGTGGGACTCATTCATTATGATAATATCAAAGTATAATAATAAACAGGAGCAACACGCCTAAAAAAAAATTCAATTTGAAATGAAGTAAAAGTGACCAGATCACCCCTAGTGGATCTGATTAGAATCTGCAAAAAAACAAGAAATCCACCTGAAAACCCCACAAATGGAAACCCAATTGAAAATGTGATTCATTTTCATCAATTTTATTGAGAAAACACTCTCAGCTACAAGACAGTATTTACAATACCTGACCACAGCATATTAAACAGAGTTCACATTCAATTATAAACATATTTATACACAAATTATGTACTAATGTTAGGAGAGGAGGTCATTTTCAGTCATGTACAAATTGCACAGGGAAGAAATGTAAAGAAACTACAAATAAAGTCTTGCATAATAACATCAAAGCAGTCTGAAGGTTGAGGGAGACGGAAAAAGGCACTTGAGGAAAGAACAGCTTTAGTTTGTTGGTTCAGTCTAATAATATGAGTACTAACACTTTATAAAGCTCTCATTGACAGGTCGCAGTGGGTGGAATGACGTTCAATAGTCCTTCAAGCAGGGGTTTTTGTTCATAAATGAGCACCCAATCAGTTGATTGATCAATTTTACACACAGCTTTTATCTGTCCATAGATTGACAAAAACAAGCCTTGACATTCTGATCCGTGTTCCTGCAGGAACCAATCAGAACGTCTGGTTAGATGTATTTTGAGCCAAAGAAAGACCATGAAATTACGCAACATCCTTACTACAATCTACTACTTAGCGTCATGTCCAATATCATACATCCTCTGGCTAAATGGAGATAAACACATACATGTAGTGGTTGCAAAACATTATATATTATTTAGAAAAGTAGTTTACATGAGGGTATACCTTAAAAAAAAAAAAAAACTTGTTCATATAATGTGCGGTGTAAAACACTAGTGGGCGGTAATTGCTCTATGCCGTGTCGGGTTACACACATGCCATTATGCTGCATTATATGGCCGCATTTTAGTGCATTATAGACCATCAGACAAACCTCTACACAACACTTTGACAAGCTTCACAAGCTGACCTGAATACTATTTCATCAGTGCACTTGAAATCACATCAGAATCCAAAAGTGATTAGCGTTAATCTACGAAAGATGTGTTCACGGAAAAAGCCAAAATAAAAAAAAAGCATTTGATCGAGAGGCTGTGGAAGAACAGAAATGTTTTGTAAACACAGTAATGCTTCACAATGTGGTATGCTTGAAATCATAAAATAAATTATTGTTCGTTTTGCATTTTTCAAGTGCAAAGTTTCCTGAATTAAAACTCATCGTGTTGGACCAGTGCTTCTCCAAAATCTGTTGCTTGGCTCCCGACAAATAAGTCATACTTATCCACAATTTCCTGCTTTGTGAGCCGTCCGTCCTGCCGTGAAAGTAAAATAATTATTAGTTATTGAAGCAGCTGCTAAGGTAAAAAAATTCTTACAAACAGACCAAACATATCATCATTTATTATTGGCAGCAGTTAGTGCTTCATATAATTTTTTTTTTTGCTTTCATCACCCCATCAATAAGCATAACGAATCTGACGCACAAGCAATAGAATTATGGCATGTCATTTTCAGTCATGTACGAATTGCAGAGGGGAAGAAAGGCAAGAAAACCAAAATTAATGACATAGAATTATGGCAACCTGCTCATTTAAGAAATTAAATTAATCCAAAAATTGATCCAATTTTTGTAGCTCAAACAAGTGTTTAATGGGTCATGGGTTTGATTCCCAGGGAATGCATTAACTGATCAAAATGTATACCATAAATGCAATGCAAGTCACTTTAGATAAAAGCATCTGCAAAATGCAAAAATGTAAAATAAACATTGCATTACATGGGTTTCCAATTACATGAGGGTGAGTAAAATATACTAGAATGCTCAGCTTTGGCTAAACCATTCATTTAATTCCAGCTTTTATACAAAGATCTTACATTTTTTTGTGACAGAAATTTACTTACTTTAGAAACACTTCAGTTTTAGGGATTGGGGGGTATAGAAAACTTTAACTTTCACATAAAATTGTTAAATATGTAATGGATGCAATGACTTTTATGCAAAATGTCCCTTAACTGAGAATTACCATGCTTTTACCTTATCTGCGTCAGACTCATACAGCAGGTGTTTGGCCTCAGCCTCTGCATGGTCGTAGTCAGACGGCAAGATCCAGTCACGGGTCTCGTCCTTATCCATACGGCCGTCTTTGTTTTTATCCCTGAACTCTGTAAACTGTTCTCTTTCTGTTTTCACCCATTCTGGCTCATTTGGATCTCCATTCTGACTGTACATATCACCTGAAAAACACACACAGACAAGAGAAAAAGTGATACAAAATCAATACACTAAACAGGAAACAACTGATTTCTGTCCATTCCAGTCTCTCTTAAATACACACAAACATTCTTTAAAAAGGAAAACACTTCACGTACCAATATATTCATTAAGGTCGATGAAACCATCTCCATTTTTATCAATGTCCTCCATGGTCTCCTGTAAACCAAACCACACACACATTTTATATATGAATACACACAAACACACACAACATCATGAGGGTGAGTAAACAATGACAAAACATAACAGAAAAGGTATATGGAAGACATTTTTAGCATTCTGATTGTCCAGACGTACCAGCACTATAATATCCTTCATGTCGTCAAACTCCTCGGGATGAAGAAACGCTGTAAACTCTTCCTTATTGGCCCTCATGTCACCATCATGGTCAGCCATCTTGAAACGGCGCTCATCTCTAGCCATCATCTGCCTGTAGTTAAAACCGTCCTCAGGATCTGCTTCATCTAAACAGACATAAACATCACATCAGTCTGGATTTCTAGCTATTCAAAATATATGTTTATTTTTATTTTTTTTCCTGACTTAAATCTGTTGTTTTGAGGACATATATTGACGACAGAGTCTTTACAAACTGATTTAATTTCAATACTTTCAAAATGAGAGTTTAGCTGGTCAGTCCAAAAGATCGAACTGGAAACCAAATTAGATTTATGTGCATTTCGATTAGATTTAACCTCTGAAACATGATTAATCAATAAACGCATTATACACACCAAGGATGTAGCCGTAGGTAGCATTCTTGTATTCCTCCCAGGAGACATAAGCGTCTGAGTTGAGATCGTGAGCCTGCCATTGCCGGTCCACATCGTCATAGATCCATCGCTTCTGAGCGTGTTTGATCCACTGTTTCATCTCATCAGCGGTCACAAAACCGTCGTGATCCTCGTCAATCTTTTCTACAATCTTACTGTAGATAGAAAGAGAAAGTGAATGATCTGGAGAATTTTCTCAAGTGAAGAGCTCATTGAAATGTAGTGCGTGTGTTTTTACCCCAGTCTCTCTTTGCTCTCCTCTGGCGTAAGCTGGTCAAACGTCTTTGCCTCCTCTTGCCCGAGAAAAGCCTCGTGGTCGTAGTCGAAGTTCTCCTCATCATCGTGCTCCTTGTTGCTGAGGGGGGCGTCTTGATGGACGCGGTCCTTCTTTTCCATGGGTTTACTGGAGGACTGAAGAACGTAGAGCACGACGAACAACAACAGCGGCAGCAGGTCCATCTTCTTGTACACTTTTTTAACAGGGTCAAAAAATATGAATCAATAATATCAATGTAAACAGAAAACATTGTTACAAATATTAATTTCCCACCATGCTATCTATCTGATATATATATATATATATATATATATATATATATATACACACACACACACACACACACACACACACACACACACACACACACACACACACATACTACCTTGATACTAGTGTAATAAAGTGTTACCAGATAACTTATGTTACATTTTTTTTATTATTATTATTTCATTGTAAAATTTAATGAATGTCCCCAATATTTGGACATGCAAACATCATTTAAATTCCCCACATTAAGCCTCATGCAAATACCCGCAACTCTCAAACGACATAAATGAAACTGCGAAGCACAACACTGTATATCAGAGCATATCTGCATAAACTGTTTTATGTTTTAACGCAAAATTGCAACTTTACCTGGTGAATTTTGTAGTGTTTCACGCCGCCCGGCTGATCTCAGTAACTCCGGATGTCAAACTTGTTTGGGAGACGCTTCCTCTGGATGGCCCTCTCAACTGACCAATCAGATTGGAGATAACGCTCAAACCTCGTTTAACTGACCAATCAGATTGGCGATAACCTCGTTTAACTGACCAATCAGATTGTGGACTGCACTAAGGACCGCCCGTGCAGACGTGGTCTGAGTCGCTTGGCGATTGGTCTACTTCAATCCAAACGTGATTATGTCATTGGTTTAGAACTGCCACGTCCTCAAGGCTCATCTTTCCAATAGTTTGATTATAAGTACATTTTATTTACACAAATGTAGATTTGTTAAAGTTGCTCCGAGTTCTGTGGCATTTAATTCGATCCTTAAAGAAGCCTAAAAAGAGGAGTGCCTTAAAACTAAATTGTTTGCAAAAGATAGATGATAGATAGACAGACAGAGGCTGTTTTTCTAAATATAAGCAAATAATATAAATCTAAGCCTTACAAATTTCACATTTTTTATTTTGTCTTGCTTTAACATCACATTTTACTCCATATAAAAATTTGAAGGAAATAAAAAGGGCCTTAAGAGTATTTTACAAATATAACACAGCATTAAATAACAAAAAATCATAGGGATAGACATTTTTTTATTGGCCCTCAAGCATCTCATCACAAATCAAATCATAGGCAGTAAATTATTACTAGTAGTTTCAAGCACCATTTTAATCTTTTCCATGCCACACTACACCAAAATGAAAAATTCTTGTTATAAAAAATTAATCAGGATACTGAATTGTCCTTAAATTCTTTAAAAATGATTGAGCATTATATTCCGCAAAACATTTGAAATACAGCCATAAAACTGTGGTTTGTACACTCAAGGTCAGCAATATTCAGATTAGTGCTTGAGAGATATGGATTTTTCAATGACTGGTCCTCAAATTATTATGATTTAATCCATGTGGTTACATCTGGTTCTTGATCATTTGCTGTAATAGATTTTAAGTTACAATATACAAGTCATATTGTGCTAATTTCTATCAGCCACTGAATGATTGTCCCATCAGCCTTTTGCCAAAACTCCATTCTCCAAAAGACAGGTATGCATACACACAATTACTGACATACAAACTGGCATCTTTTCTGATTGTTTCAGTGATACTGGTCAAGAAAGACAAAAAGCAGCAATTGTAAATGTATTTTAAATGTATTTCATAATAGGGCATTTGATTATTACAGAAAGAAAGAACAAACCAAAACACATAGATTTGAAGATTTTATGATAAGAATATACAAAATGCAGTTTCAAATTCTGCAAACATCAGCAGAAACGGATGACACTGACACAGTGATTATTCAGCAGCATTGGGTAACATCTTTCCCACAGCTGCCTCTCGTGTTTGTTTCCTTCCGTATTTCCTTTCATTTTTCACCACGCCTCTGCCAAAGTCCAGCATGTTTCGTTTGCGTCACGAGAGAGTTTTGTAATGAGTGTCAGGCGGCTTGTAGCTGTGACTCCTGCGCTACTGGTGGGGCAGCAAGGGCCCGACCTCTTTTCTGGGGGTCAGCGATGCGAAAAGTGTGTCCAGGATTCCTAAGACCTGCAGAAGCTCCTGCTGAAGTTCTGTTTCCCGACCCAACACCTCCATAAGACGCTGCAGCAGCCGCTCGACTACAGGCGACTCGTGAAAAACCTGCTGATACAGATCTACACACACACACATTTCACATGTAGAAAAACAATAAGCAGCAGTTCACTTCTTCATTCTCATTTGCTCATGATACAGTATGAAACTCACCAAGCACAATATCCCCGACCATGAGCAGAGGCCGAGAGAAGCGTGGGTCAAAGATGTACCTGAAAAACAATACACAAAAACACCCTCCAACTTCATTTCAGATTCATTTCATAGAAAGCCATTATAACAAGAAATAAACACTGTGGTATTAAATTCCTTGAATCAAGACTCTCGTGACTCTAGTTTATGCTTACGATTGCGGCCTCCTGTTCTGAGACCCAAACTCTCAACCTCAACACATCCTGAGAATCTGCCTAAGAATTTCCCGGAGCTTTAATCATTCCGAGAAGTTCCCGTTTTGTCACAAGAATTTAATGGACTGTCTTTCACAGAATATTAACAGTGCTGAAATCCCACAGAGTTTAAATAATATGCATATACACACACACTATATCTTTTAATTAAAATAGAAAAATTATTAATTTACAATTCTACAAAATATATATAACATTTCTGTATTTTAATTTTCTTTTTCTTTCTACCATCAAATTATATTTGAGAAAGACTTTTGCATTGTAGAGTTTTATGACATTTAAACATTTTCAGTAAATCCTCATTACTGAAATTTGAAAAAGATATTTAAAATGGAAATATACATCATGGCAGTAGTTATTATTATATCTAAAAATTATAGTATAATAGTAATCATCATCAGTGAGAATAATGAAAAAATAAAATAATAACAATAATAATGTACCCACATATACTTTTTGCCTTTGTGATTTTTTGCCTTCTAAATTGCACATTGTTTTTTATATTTAAATTTTAAAGTGAAATGTAACCGTCAGCCATAAACAATTTGAGAAATCAAAGAAAATTGGAACATTTTGTATTCTTTGAAAATTTAGTCATCTTTCCTACGTTGATGAATTTCAAGTCCCACAGAATCAATTTTTTTTTATTCTGAAGTGTTCATAAATTTCCCCCTCCCAACTATATATGAGCCATCATGTTTTGTATGGGAGTCTGAAGTCATGTGCGTGTCGGAATAAAATGAGAGAGAGTTACTCACTTGAGAAGGAATTTGAGGATCTTGGTTAAGCTCTCTTCATTTCGTCCTGCGAGAGCGTTTTTCAGAGTTCCTCTGCGGTTGAGCTCTATGATAACCGCTACGGTCACATCTGGTTTAGTGGTGCGTGTCCATGTCTGTGAAACATGCATAAACATATACTGATATCTTCATCTGAACAGTCATATCACATAAAAACGCATTATATACACAGAGGGGTGTGTTTACCTGCAGAGCTGTGTCCAGCGCTTTAGACACGTCAAAGCTTTTGAGCTGTTTGTCATATTTACGTAGATATTGCTTCACTGGTTTACTGACCAAGAAATCATCCTAAAAGAGACATCAAAAGACTGTAAGAGACAACTGAAGAAAAATGAAGCACACAAGTTCATTCAAACAGTCTCATATGAAAATACATGCCTTAGTAAACATGACTTAAAAGTAAATTCTTATTTTATGTAGATATGATTTATATAGCTCACATACGAATATAGCTGTAGAATAGCTAAACGAGAGACCAATTTTAGCTGAAATGTTAGCAAATAAGACATTTAATTAAAATAATTAATTCATTGATTTATTCAGAAAAAGCAAACAAAAAAATAAAATGACATTATAAAATAAAATAAAGATAACCTGTTTGGCCACATACTTCTTGTGAATTGTTAGCAAATAAGAAATGTCATTATTTAAAATTCATTGAGCGATTCATTCAGAAAAAAGTAGATACAAAATTAAATTAAATTAAAAAAGTTTAATAAAATAAAAAAATCATATGCTTGGGCACAAAGTTCATGTGAAATGTTAGCAAATTAGAAATGTAATTAAAATTAATTGATTCATTCAGAAAAAACAAATAAATCAATAAATCAAATGAAATCACGTTTTAGTTTCTTGTGAAATGCTAGCAAATAAGAAATTGAATTAAAATTAATTTATTCATTCATGAAAAATGTAAAATAACAAAAATCACCTGTCTGGGCACAAAGTTCTTCCCCTTGACAAAGACCCGGTATGACGGGCCCCGTCGCCTTCGACTAGTTATAGTCTCTTTGTCTTTTTGGTGTCTTCTGTGCCTGACACTCAACACACCATTGGTCATCCCCACGGCAAGCGCTTCATCATCAGGCTAGAGGAGAACCACAATAAACAACCCTTTAATTCAAGTGCAAATGAAAAATCACATTTATAAGTTTATATATTTATAGATTTCTTTGTGTGCATGAACTAAACATACCGCAATAGCCATACTGAGAATGGACGCATCACAGTCGAAATTATGTACAACCTTATAAGAGGAGTTATACACTTTGACGTGCCTAAAAGGAAAAGAAACCAAAACAAATAAACCCAACTTTCTCACAACAGGCTTACAAAAATACACAAATAAGCTTTATAGCATTTCTTTAGTGTGATTCACACATGCAGACACACCTGTCCAGTGATCCTGTGAGCAGTTTGTTGCCTACAGGACTCAGACATGCACACGTAACTGTTTTGTGATGATTCTTAAGAGAAACAAGCTCCTGTCCACCTTTCAACAGGTCCCAAACTTTCACATAGCGCCCTCCTGTAACACAAACACCAACTTATTTCAACCATTTTTTGGAAGAGCCTCATTCAAGCTGACATAAAACAGCACATCAGTTGAAAAATACATTAATGCACTAAGTCTACAGTATATTTCTGCATTATGATATATGATAATAAATGGTTGCAAGGGGTTCTAAGCATTACTAATCAACCCCCAACCCCTGATTGGTTAAATTACGAGAGTTGTTCACCTGTGGACACCAGCAGGGCTTCTGACGGGTACAACAGCACACACTCCACAGGATGGCCATGTTGCATAGTCATCACACTGCTCCCTGACCGCATGTCAAACACTTTCACCGTGTGATCATACGAACCTGCAACAGAGACGACAATCATGCAAACATCAACTACTCTACAAAACATTACCTTCACAATCATATTAATTAATATACACTACCATTTAAATTTGGGGTTGGTAGGATTTCTGTGTTTTTGAAAGTCTCTTTTGCTCACCGAGGCTGCATTTATTTGATCAAAAATACAGTAAAAACAGTAATATTGTAAAATATTATAATTCAAATTAATTGTTTCCTATTTTACTATATTTAAAATTTTAATTTATTCCTGTGATGCAAAGCTGGATTTTCAGCATCATTACTCCAGTCTTCAGTGTCACATGATCCTTCAGAAATCATTCTAATATGATGATTTGCTGCTCAAGAAACATTTATTATTATTATAAATGCTGAAAACAGTTTAATATTTTTGTGGAAACTGATACTTTTTTCTTCAGGATTCTTTATGATAAAGTTCAAAATAATATTTATAGAAATTCATTATAAATGTCTTTACTGACACTTGTTGTCAATTGAATGCATCCTTGCTGAAAAAAAGTTAATTTCTTTTTAAGAAATCTTATTATTCTTACTATTTTTTCCTGTAGCTCAAATGGTAGAGCACGGCGCTAGCAACGCCAAGATCATGGGTTCGATTCCCAGGGAAAGCAAGAGCTGATCAAATGTAAAAACTGTAACTTGAATGCAATGTAAGTCGCTTTGGATAAAAGCGTCTGCTAAATGCATAAATGTAAATGTATTTTATTAGTTATTAATTAAATTAATAATATCTATCTATATCCATCTATATAAACAAAATATTTAATACATTCAAACATTAAATGTAGCAGGATATTAATGTAAATAATATTAAATGACAATTAAAATCGAAATTAAATTAGTGATGTCAAAAGCAATTAGTAAAAGCTGAGGAATGTGATTTCTGTATCTCCTAAGAGAATTTCTAAAATAATTAATTGTGAAAAAATAATATTTTCTAACCCTTCAAACAAACAGACTGCAAATCCACGAGTCCCGCAGTCCCACATATAACCTCACAGACTTGTTGCTAATATGAAACAAAAGCATTCAGACTGGTGTATATTTATGTGCACATTCAATTTTTCTGTCAATATTAATCCTACAGATCTGGCTAAGCCAGAATCTGGTCAATAGAGGTGTAATAATCATATGTGAGGTGCAGATGAGAATTAAAGCGGTTACCTGTGACAAACAGATCTGGGTTGAGTTTGCTGGGGGCGAGAGCTCTGATGTAGTCTGTGTGTTCAGTTAACGAGCTGAGCTCAACAGCACTGGGAACGTCCCACACACGGCACGACAGGTCATCAGACCCCGACACCACACGAAAGCCGTCAGACAGGAACGAGGTCATGTGTACCGCCCTGCACATGGGAGACCGCAGAAAAGACACATATAAGATGACAGAGCTGCTTTACAAGGGTGAAAGATGTGATTTGAGGGATTTAAGTTATTAACATTATTTATTAGCATTTATTTCATGCCGCGTCATACTTGGAGTGTCCTGCGAACTGTCTGAGAGCCACTCGACCGCTGATGTCAAACAGCCGGATGAGTCCCTCTTCACTTCCTGCCACTAAAAGCTTCCCGTCGCCTCTGAAGCTCCCTCCATACGCTGTATCCCGAAAACGTGTGAAGCTCCGTATGGGCTCTTGAGAGTGAGGTCCATATACGTGGATCTGATGCAGAACATTATAATATTAGCATACTACATGCGTGATAGTAACATTATGCTAGCAACAGTACTGACGTGGGTTTCATTCTAAGGGAAAATATAAGTGAATTTCACAAAAACAAGTGCAGGTCTTATATATATATATATATATTTTTTTTTTTACATCGTGTCATTTTTTTTGTCAATTAAGCACATTTTCTCCTCAAATCATCTGCACTGTAATGCATACAGACATTTTACTTATTTGTAGCTCTGATTATTTATTATTATTAAAGGTTCTCATTATTGTATATAAGTAATGTTTACTGCATTTCTGTATTTACACATTTTTTTCAAAATTCCATATGTAACAGAACTACTTACTATTCATAATTAAAATAAAATAAATGTACATATAACACACTGTATACATACTATTTCATATATTCATACAATAAACATAACATAATATTTATACATATAACATTAATATTATAATAATAACTTTATACATAAGAACAACATTTTTTTTAGTATTTATTAACTTTTTTAATTCTATTGACTGTATTCATAAATTTTAAATTAAAATCAGCATAATTAAAGGCTGTATAACAAATACTTTGCAAATACTAAATAATATGCCTATACACAGAACTGATACAACCATTCAGAAAAAAGATTATACTTCACTTTGAATAAAAGCAAAAATGAATAAATGAATATATTAATATGAAAGAAAATGAAACGGACTCACTCTGGTGGAGGCTGTGACAGCATAATTGTGAGGCGGGAGAGGAGAGAAGTCGATCTTTGTTATAGCACCGAACTCTTTAATTTGCACAGGAGACTGAAAGACAGAACGCAGGCTGTCAGTGTACAGAAATACTGAAAAACTTGACCAATCAAAACACGTTCCTTTAGACATAAGTTATAAAATCTCAGACCTTGTAATTCTTCCAGTAGAGCGTATCCTCTGTTACTTGCTCTCCTAGTTTAGGAAGGAACTGAACTTTGGTGGGTTTAAATGAAGCCATGTCAGATATGAAGACTGGTTCTCAGCTCAAGCAGGTTCACTGTGAGGACCTGCAATATCACAACACTTCATTCACACGGTCATAATACATACAACGGCACATTATATCAAATAAGTACAAAGCACAGGTTCACAGACTTTAGAATCTGAATATATTAGAACTGTGTAGATTTCAAACGTGATACCGTTTTCAAAATACATAACTTAATGTTACATAAATGTTTTCGAATTTACAGTGAATACATTTGCCAATCACATTTACAAATTACACATTTGTTAAAGTCTTTCCGATATATTTTATAGGCTATGAGTTACATATATATAAGACAGTCACATTGGGAAGTCATGGGAATATTTATTTCAAACATGCAGCTCGATTAAAATGCACGCAAGACGAAACACCACACTTATACAGTCTATTATGACAGGAGTTTAACTCTTGTAGGTATAAGGTATGTCTTACCTTATTGTGGTTTCCACCAATGTTTAAACTGATTTTTCTTTACGTTACAGACTAGAGAACATGAGCAAAATCACGTTGATTCTACAGCCACATGGAGGCCGCCATTGTGTGACGTCACATTTCCGGTTTTGAGCAAACTTTATTGCACACATGATCCTCGACATGATCCTGAGTAGTTTCTCTTTTTTAATGTTAAAACAAAGTATACATAAATGTACATATACACGCTAAACAGCATCTGATCAAATTAGTTTTCATCGCTTTCTTGTTGTTGACATTTTTCAAACAGGAATTGATTTCCTGAAGAAAGTATCTTGAGCTGGAGCCTGAGAGCTTCACTTATTATATTTACATTTATGCATTTAGCAGACGCTTTTATCCAAAGCGACTTACATTGCATTCAAGTTACAGGTTTTTTTTACATTTTAACAAATATTTTTCTTTTATAAAACATAAGATAGTTAGGGGAGCTGGAGGTCATTTGGCTCTGCAGTGAGCAGTACTTGGAAATATTTAGCCTACACACTGATTAAAAAGAGGGGAAATAGATATATATCATTTTACAGAAGTAGCCTACATTTCCATTTATTACTGTACATTTCTGTTTAAATTATGGTTTTGATATGTAGAGAAAGTATCATTTTCCTCAGTGAAATGTCTCCATTTTGTTCATTTTGACATTCAATTTCTCAAACAGGGTTGTCAAAATGAGATTCTTTGACAAGATATATTGGGCTAATGATATCCTGACTTGATTTTGTGATTCATGTATTTATGCATTTATTTATTTTTGAACTATAACCCCAATATTGTCAGAGGAAGTGTCGAGAGGTAAATGTGTGAACAGGAATGTACAGCATGTTTATTTGTGACCCAAATGAAAGAGTACAGCGAGAAAAATGTTTTCTTTACTTGATGACATTTTTCAAACAGGATGTATTTCCTGAAGATAATATCAGATAATATATATATTTTTTTAGTTAGTTATTATAATCCTTAGAATAAATATATACATATGTCAACTTACAGTAAAACCTTTTTTACAGTTCAACTTACAGTAAAAACCTTGACAGTAGATAGAATGATAGAAAGATAGATAGATATACAGATATAGATACAGATATACAGTATAGATAGATATATAGAAAGATAGAATGATAGATAGATATACAGATACAGACAGACAGACAGACAGATAGATAGATAGATAGATAGATAGATAGATAGACGATATGATATACATAGATAGACAGAACGATAGATAGAATGATAGATACGATAGATCGATAGATAGAATAATAGATAGATTTCAGATAGATAGATGAGATAGAGGTAGATAGATAGATAAAGAGTTAGATATTTAATAGATAATATGATCCATTTATATGTTGTAAAACCTTTCTGCTATTAAATATTGGTTTTTATCAGATACTGAGCAGACATTCAGATTCAACAAAAACAACATTCAAAGATAGTCTTGATTTACTATAACCCCAATATTGTACAGAGGAAGTGAGCTGTCGTTTTTTAGAGAACTATAACCCCAATATTGTCAGAGGAAGTGTCGAGAGGTAAATGTGTGAACAGGAATGTACAGCATGTTTATTTGTGACCCAAATGAAAGAGTACAGCGAGAAGTGACTGGCCTTATTCGGTACTTTCATGCACATGATATTTAGACAAGGGACAGGCCAATTCTGGCATTCTAGAAATTAACAGGGTATTTGACTTTTCAGAATATGTATTCCTCGGCATATGTCCTAAGTGAAACATTAATAGTCAAATAGCATTTTTCATAGCAGAAGTACCTACGTGTCCTTTGGTGCTTTCAGGATGTGGGCACATATACCAAGGGGAGAATCACAGTCTGAGTTCCTCATAAGATAACCAAGTTATTTAAAGTTGTGACAAAAAAAAGCAGCTATGCACCTTTGGACTGAAAAAACTTTACAATATAGAACAGCCCCACAATTGAGTTTCAATGCACCTCCCTAAATTTAGCAATTAGCGACACATGTGTGAAGCAGAGAAGAGTGTGTCAAGGCATAGAAATATATCATTTCCATCATAATATGCATTTGAGGAAATTTCACGGCTTGGCGAGTGAATTTTAATAACACCTAATGACTGATATCTTGTGTGAGTCTCTGCACTACTGAGGAATGTGTTGTGTCTCTGACATCAGGGGACCTGCCAGAATGAGGTCAGCCCTTTTCCCTTTTAAAAAAAGCTCTTACACATGCCTATATGGAATCAGTTTAACACGCACAGGTTCACCAACTCACAAACATACACACAATGCAATAAAACATCCATGTTTCATCTCTTGAAATACCCAAAACTGCCAGCCGCCTACATCAGGCACGGTTTCCCAGCGCATGCTGCATACAGAAGTGCAGTGTTCAGTTCATTTGCAAAGCAAAGCCTGAACAGAGGAACTACTGTACTACACATTTACACTGCCTTAACCGCAGATATTTATCAGGCGTCTTATCTCCTTACACCACATCGCATTTGGTTTCTGTCACACATTTATTTGAGGGGAAATTCAGACCCGATATTTTATCTAGAATTCAGACAGACTGAGCAAGAAAGAGACTGTTCTGAATTATGGCCATTTTAACAGAGTTGTAGGCAAAGTGCAAACTATATAACTTATGTATGAGACAAAAGTGTAAGCGCTCTGAATGCGGTGCTTATACAGAAACTCGCTGAACTTTACATCTTTCTTTGATGTTTGTAACTCTCTCACTTCCCTATTTCTCTCATTAATAGTGTTTATATTTGCACTTGTGGTTAAAAGTCTGGTCATGTCCTGGTTGACTGATTTTTATCGAAGACAAGAACAAAACGCAATAACTTTTATTATCTCAGTTTCTTCATCAACCCATCACTGTTTTCTCTCTTAAGCTAAAACAGAAATAATTGAGATAGTTTAGGCTCTGAAAAGCCTCCCACAAATGTTGTTATTTTTCAGTTACTGATTAAAAGCATGAAAAAATTATCTTAGTAACAAGGAGCAGACAAAATCTCTCCACTCACAGTGTTTAGGATTTAATAAATAGTGTTGTCCTCCTTAAAATATGCATTTTAATAAAATAAATATCTCAAAGGCAAGTGTTGTTGAATATATAGCAAATATAAAGTGTTGTTTTGAAGATATATGCTTTAAAGATAAAAAATAATAGCATGATCATAAAGGGGATTGTATTAAAAATCTGTGACATCTGGCAATAGAGAGCTACAATCAACATAACGATTAGACAATTAATTTAAATAGATAGTCTTTATTGTGACAAGATAAGTTAAAATGTTTCCTCTTAATAAAAGGAATTTAATTTATGATACTGCAATATATGTAGACACTAATGTATGTTATACCATATTACAGCAGCATAGTAAATATAAGGGGAGAGAGGTGTTTCCTCACTTTTAAGGGACTTTATGATTCACTTTGTTTTGTTCACCCATGCTAGTATAGTATAGTATAGTATAGTATAGTATAGTATAGTATAGTATAGTATAGTATAGTATAGATAGCAGTTCACAGAATGTTCTAGGCTACTCAAGGGACATATAACAATCATCAGACTACACTGAAATTGCTAGTAAATTTCACAGCTAATTACAGCAGATACAAGAAGTAACACATTGAATTAAAAGTGAAATGGAGTGAAACAGTATTTGCATACTCCAGTGTGGACTATAACTGCGTCTAGAAGACACCTGCTCTCAAATAGCCTAATCTTTGTTTTATTTACTATTTACTTTTTTATTTAGTTATGTATTTATTTATTTTTTGTACAAGTGGAAACAATCGTTCATTTATCCAAAGAGCCTACTGTACTATACTATAGCCTGCTGTTAAGATCGCACAAATGTAACTCGTGAAACTGGTCTATAATGGGACTGATGACAGAGAGGAGAAAAGAGCCCATCTCTTAGTAATTCAGCGGTCGTTATTTTAACACTTGTTTATTCTGAGCTCGAGGGGAACTCGTTCTAAGAATCCACAGTTTGCCCACGGGTTACGTAGGTGTTATCGTGTAGTGGGAATGTATGGAATAAAAGCGCACGCAGGCACAGACCCCACGAGAGGACGCGACGCGCCGCGCGCAATCACACTTGAGATTTCTCTGCGCTGAATCTGACGCAACAGCAGCGAAGGTAAGACACGCATTACGAGCTAAACACCTGCACAAGCAGCTCAGATCACTTTAATCCCATCATTTTCATTAAAGATGAGATGTATTTATTTATATGTACATATACAGTTTCATAGGATTATATTAACCTGGAGATGTAGAATATTTGTACTTTTAAAACCCAGCTCAGTTCACTTTAACCCCATCATTTTCATTTAAGATGAGATGTATTTAAAAGTATATATATATATAGTTTCACAGGATTATATTAACCCGGAGATGTAGAATATTTGTACTTTTAAAAATATTAATGTTAACTTAATTTGGAGCATTTAAATGAACTTCAATAACTAACTAAATTAAAAAAGTACAAATGAAAATAAAACATATGCCTAATATGTCTTTATACATTACTTTAAATTGATATGTTAATATAAATATTGAAAATGTAATTGTTTCATTTTTTCATTTTTGGGCCATGGCCATAGATTTCCTCCTTTTAATACTGGCAATTAATAATTATTGTATATTTTTATGATGACTGGTATTTTTATAATTAATATAGATTAATGTTCAGTATGGAATAATGTTCTTGCTACCATAATTATTAATGTTCAATGCTACATTAATTATTGATGAATGTATTAAGCTGCTTATATTCACTTTGTATTTTACTTTTGCTCAGAGAAAGTGATTCATAAATCAATAAACATTTTCATATTAAGTATGTAACTTTTGTGTTTCTTTCTCCAGATGGTTTGGTTGATGAGGTTCATCCTTCTCTTCTGTCTGTCCATAACGAGGATGTCCACACTTAACTATTTCCCTGAGAAATGTGAGTGTACTGACCACATCATTATTTAAGCATGAGCGCACACACACACACACACACACACACACACACACACACACACACACACACACACACACACACACACACACACACACACACACACACACACACACACACACACACACACACACACACACACACACACACACACACACACACACACACACACACAGAGAGAGTTCTGGCACTCATTCTGTGTTCTGGATTGTTTCTCTTTATGCAGTTGAAATAGCTGAGAGACACGCATCCGTTACCCTGACCTGTAGAACAGATAAAGACATAATCACATGGAGACGCAAGGACGCAAATAGCATAGTGAACATATCACAATCAGAATTTGAAATCCTCAGTGGACGGAATTTGACCGTGATTGACCTGGAGGAAGATCTAACCGGGAATTACACCTGCTGGAGTGATACGGGTCTTGAAGACTACACCTATCTCCTGCTCGACAAGTCTAAAGAAGCTACAGGTGGGAACATCTGCTGAACATCATCTAACATTAAGCAATCACTTTTTATTGTTAGCAATAATGCTTGACGTATGATTGATTAATGTCTACCATACACTCTTAAAAATAAAGGCTATAAAGGTGGGTTTTCACAGCAATGCCATAGATGAACCATTTTTGGTTCCCGAAAAAACAGTGAACAGTTTCTAAAGGAACCATTTTCCCTTAACTCCTAAAAATAAAGCGTTTTTTGCAGTTATGCCATGAAACAAGGATATTTAGTTTCCCAAAGATCCTTTCAGTGAACAGTTCCTGAAAGAACCATTTTTTCATAGTGTAAGGAACATTTTAATAATCTAAAGGACTTTTTCACTATAAAGAACCTTTATGGGTGTTGAAGGTTCTTCATGGAACATCAATACAAACAGCATGCAGTGTGAAGAACATTTCAATAATCTAAGTCTAATCTTTGAATGTTCTTCACTAAACTACATATCTTTATGAAGATCAAGGATCTTTATTTTTAACAGTGTATCATCCTAAAACCCCAAAAAGGTGTTAATCTTACAAAGATGTGGCATCCTGATATTCATTAACCATGGCCTGAGTTAGCCCTCCGATATTACATTAATACATTACACATTAAACCACTGTCCACAATGTTTTAAACCGCAAAACCACAGTATTTTACTAATAGCTGAATGAGAGGCTGTGTATACAGAGTTAGGAAGGCATAGCCAAATAAAATGTGTACAATTAAGCAGTAAATGAGTTCATAAAATCCTTTATCTAATTTCACAAAAGTCACTTATTTAATTTACATATTCGTTACACACTCTATCGTTGATTTTCACTAATGGTTTCCTCACGGTTACAAACAACAGGAAAAAAATATGCTAGATGCAAATAATAAATACAACTAACCATATAATCATGCATAGCTTAGCGAACAAGAAGAAAATGTTTTCCATACTCTTAAAAATAAAGGTTCCAAAAGTGTGTTTTCACAGCGATAGCTTAGATGAACAATTTCTGGTTCCTCACAGATCCTTCTATTGACCAGATCTTAAAATAACCTGGTTTTCCTGGTGTGAAGAACATTTTAATAATTTAACTTTTTTTCCATTATAAAGAACCTTTTGTGGAATGGAAAGGTTCCATGGATGCTAAAGTTTCTTCATGGAACCACAGATGCCAATAAAGAACCTTCTATTTAAAGAACCAATCTATTTTTAAGATTTTTTGTTGTTGACATCAAAGACTGCATCCAAACAAATTCTACAATCTTTTGTGCAAATTCTGGTATCAGTGTGTAGATACCAGAATTCTGAATCATCGCTGCAAAAAACACATTTTAGAACCTTTATTTTAATAACGTAGATGTGACGTTATCGACAGTTCGAAACTAGTTTCCTTAAAAAGTGACTTCATAAAACAGCTGCCTGTTGAGTCATTGACTGTCTGGGTCACAAAGCAGGAAGGCAGTTACTTTCGGTTTTGGACACGGTCAAAGTATTCAAGCTTTGTCTGTTCAGCTTTTCAGTGTATTTCTTTCTTCCTTTTCAGCATTTCATATCAACTGCACAGCAGAGACGTTTTCCTGCACTGAAAAAATCAAATGTGTCTGGACCTCAAATGAATTTTCAGATGAATTTGCTTTCAGACTTCGCAATACAAGGTATCAGAAACACCCACACCCACAGAAACATTAAGCTTATTTTATCATTGACTCAACCACGTATGCTTATTGTATCTATTTAGGGATAATGGTGACTGGGTGTCACAGCCCGTGGATGGGGTATTTTTTCTCCCACATTCCACCAATTTATACTCTGAAGAGTCCGAGCGGCTGCTGGTCACAGGAGAGGCGGCTTCCGCGTGCTGCTATATGAAAACTGACTACAGCTTCTACCTACGAGACATCGGTGAGTATGTGGGTTAAAGCGAATTCTGTCATCATTCACTCACCCTCAAGCTGTTCTAAACCTGTATGAGTTTCTTTCATCTGTTGAACACAAAAGAAGATATTTTGAAGAATGTTGGTAACAGTTGACGATAACCATTGACTTCCATGGGGGGGAAAAACACACAATGGAAGTCAATGGCTACCAGTAACTGTTTGGCTACCAACATTCTTTAAAATATCTTCTTCTCAGAAGAATGAAACTCATACAGGTTTGGAACAACTTGTGGGTGAGTAAATTATGACCGAATTCTCATTTTAGAGTGACCTATCCATTTAATACAGTTTATACTACTCTACTGATTTTATTAGTAAGTTAGCTAAAAAACTGGCTCTTTTTACACTTGGCTCTATTGCTTGGTCCAAAACAAAGCTCAGATCTACACTTGGATCAGACTATACTTGAATTCTGAAGTCAAATGAAAATAAAAAGTAATTTGAAGTTTGCTGAGGCCCTCTAGTGGGCCCCGGCTCCCTAGCTGAAAACCACTGGTCTAAAGCACATCATCACTGATTAAATGTGTTTTCTCTGTTTTTCCTAGTTAAGCCAGCAAATCCAAACATTTCAATCTGCACTATAAAAAATGAGGGGAGTGACAATCAAATCATAGAATTAGAGGTGGAGCCTCCCTCGACCTGGCCACAGCCTCACAGTTACTTTCCTCTGAAGCATCAGATCGAGTATGAGATACGACACGACGGAGAGGTACGACATGCTCTTCACACACACAAACGGTTCAACAAAAATGGAATGAAAATTACATCCCAAACCTGTATGAATTTCTTTCTTCCATGGAGAAGTTTATCATAATATTGACTTTAAATGGGGAACATGCTGTCAAGCTCCGAAAAAATACCAAAGAAAAAACCCTAGACGTATAATAAAAAAAAAAATGAATCCACGTTACATAAGACATTCAAGGCGGCTGGATTTGTGCAAGGAACAGACTGAAATTCAAGTCATTACTCGCTAAAAGAGTATTTTTATTTTAGGATGAACTGTCCCTTTAAGAACGTTGAAGTAATTAATTCTCTTGTTTTGGCTTCTGTATCTTCTCAGCTGAAGACTAAAGAATGGGAGGCGGGGTCAAAGATCAAAGTTCAGGGCTCCGTCACGAAACTGAGGGCCCGCTGCAGAGACCTGCTGCTCCTCTCTCAGTGGAGCGAGTGGAGCGAGTGGAAAAACGTAAACTAGCTATTTAAACCTCCCTTCCTCCTGAACCCTTTATTTATATCTCCTGTCCCATTTTCCAAACCCTTATTTATTCTTTGTATATGTGTTGATGTATGAATGATCATGTCGTTGGTTACATATGGCTGTTACGTGCTGATTGTATGTACCATGAGCCTGTGTCATATTAAAAACCTTTGCTCCTCTGTTCTGTCTCTCGATTCCTTCAGATTAAGCAATATCACAGTTGCGATCATGCTGTCGTACGGCTGTGATTCACTGGCCTTTACTGACAGGAATTACAGTGAAATGTTGATTTTTGTGCAAACACATTAAAAACACTTCAACATACTTCCTCATGTTGGCAGCATAATTAGAGAGGAGCTTTTTTCATTTAACATGCAATTACTATTAATATGTATTGCAAATGTACATTACCGTTTAAAAACTTGGGGTCTGTAAGATTTTTAAAAAATGTTTTTGAATCATTTATTTATTTGTTTGATTAAAAATCCAAGAGAAAACAGTAATTTTGTGAAATATTGTTACAATTTTAAATAACTGTATTCTATTTTCATACAGAAATGTATGAATGTTATTTATTCCTGTGGTGGAAAAATGCTTTACCTGTCATTGATCAATTTACTGCATCTTTGCTGAGCAAAAATATTATTTTGCTGACCCCAAGCTTTTGAATGGTAGTGTATATATGGGACAGAAGGTCAGATATCTGTGTGTGGTTATAACAGAATGCACATGATTTCTTGTTCTCCGTATAGGTGACCAATGGGGGAAAAGGAGGCCGAACCAAAGGACAAAGAAAGAAACAAAGAAACAAGAAGAAAAATACATGGAAAAATAAAAAAAATAAAAAAACAAAGCAGAAAAAGAAAAAAAATCTGAATTGGGCATATGTTTGAATTTGTAAAAACATTTTTATGCTGAATGAAACATAAATAGAGACAGTGAATGTGTGTATGAGCATGCTTATGAAACTTTTAGTCAACAGCAGGAGGCAGCAGCGAGGATGGAGGGGATGCTGCCTCCTTTTGGGAGCTCTATGGAATTATCTTAACTTTTTGTACAAGAAAAATCAACAGAATTCACTAACAGAAATATAAAAGTAAATATATAAAGAAATAAAATATTGTATTTTCTAAAATATTTATTGGTGTAATTTTTATTTCCTTTTATCTCTGTTTTTTTAACTGCACTCTTTTACTTGCGTGTCGTCTTGGTTTTCTCTCTGCTCATCTGTTATGTCTGAGTCTTGTTGCAGTTGCATCAGGCTCTGATTTTGATTGGCAGGATGAGCCATGAGAAACAGCCAATGGTTATTGTCCCGCTCAGCTTTATGAGAGTCCAAGAAGGTGTGAGCAGAGAGTTCATACTCTTTACCAAAAGGAGTCCTAAACACACAAAACACAAACAAACCAAATAAATGAATAAACACTAGCAATTGTTCTACACAGAATTAACATTAAACTAGACAGACCTGTTTATAAGCTCAAGCAGGTATTTTCCTATAAATAAAATAATATTTAAAATAAATAAAAATAAAATATAAAATCAAAATTATATATATATATATAAATGATAAATGTATATTTCAAATTATAATACATAAAATTCTAAATAAAAAATATAGACATGTTACATCTATGTGTATGTGTTTATATTATTCACAGAAAAATGTATATAATATATAATAAAAATTTAGAAAGGTAGAAATTAATTAAATAAATAAATATATATATATACAACAAGAAAATAGAATGGGAGTGTATTTTATTCATTAGAATCTGAATTTGGGTGTATCTGTAACATTTGGCTGTTTCCAGCTCACTTTAACATATTACCATAGGATGTGATTGCCTAGAGCAGCCAGACATTGATTGGTCTTACAGTGGGGAATCAAAACCTTGCTGTTCACCTGCCAAAACAAAGCATCCACTTCACATTATTAAGTTACTAAGTAATAACAACAAGTACATCTGAAAAAGATTTAGTTGAAAGTGTGAACCTGAACAGGGTAGCCTTCATTTTCAAGCCTTTCTTGGGGGTCAAAGTAAATCACCTTCCACCAGCACAGGAAATCAAACTCCTCTACTAGGCTCAACTCCTGTAGTCGAGACTTCTTAGCACACTTCAGAAATGTTTTGTGATCACTGGCAAGGAATAGCTGTGAGGAATCCAACAGACCGCATGCTGAGACTTGGGAACTCAGTAATTACATAAAACTTTATGCATGCCATTTGCTTGTTTACCTCTCCGGCAAAGCCTGCGGTCGTTCTCAGGGCAAAGCTTTGATCGTATCGGAGCACCTCTCCATCTGAGGTCCCATCAACACTGAACACAGACCACAGATGATAAAACAGATCAGCCACTGTGTGTGTACGATTGAGTGAGTTTGAACGTGCATGTGCGATACCTTGTAATGATAAAGGCGTTTCTAACACAAGGGGTCATGCTGTGGGCTCCGCCTACTTGGAGAGGCCCGAGAAGGTGGGGGACTGAATTCGTGTCAGACTGTGATGTGATATTACTGCTGTCAGCAATGATGCTGAGGACACAGGAGCCACGCTGCTCGTGCTCTCCACCTCCAGAGTTCACCAGCATGACTGTGTCTCCAAAGTGCAAAAAGCCATCCTGCAACACTGATAAACTCACCTAAACAAAAAACAGAATCAGTCTCACATGCAGCAGACACAAAAAAACATTTCTGAGCACCACTGCACTACATAAGCTGTAAATAAAACAAAGATTATTGAGGGGGAAAATCAGTCTTTAAATTCAATGTATTACTTGATACTTCTTTGTAATTATTTGTGAAATTTACTAGCAATTTCTTAAAGAAAATTTCACCACCAATTTTCAAATCCCATACGACCAAAAATATATATTTCTGGCAAAAAAAAAAAAAAATTTTAATTAAATAAATATTAAATAAATAAATGCTACAGTATATATTCAGTTTCAAAATTCATATACAAAAATATATCTCAAAATATATTTCAGGGTCAAGAAAATACATTTGTGAATAGAATAGCATTCAAAACTAAATTTACAATGATTTAATAAAATATTTTTTTAATGTTCCTTGCTGATTTTTATTCCTTCTCCCCCTATTTTGCTACTTGTTGATGTGTTTATGTTCACGTGCTATAGAATAACAAATTGGTTTTCTTAAAACGTGACATGTGAATGTTTTTCCTTGGATTGAAATATATGGAGGGCAAAGTATATTTCAATTTTACATTTGTAAGATATGTTTAAATAAATAAATAAATAATATATATTTGGGTAGTTGACGTATCAATGTGTCCTATGGTGTGACAGAAAAATGTAAAAAAAAAAAAAAACTAACATTGAAGATAAACCTCTCTCATGCTATTTGTAACTCTAAGAATGAAGATACATCTCAGATACAAATCTTAACAGATTTTCTCATGTTATTTGTATGTTCAGTTTTTTTTCTACATTTTTGCTATGTCACCATAGGACATGGTGTTTTTATTTGTCAACTACCCATATATATATATATATATACTTTGAAATATATTTAAAAGGTGTTAAATATATTATGCTAAATGACAAATTATGATATTAATCACAATCTCCAAATTAACATTATATTAATATTTTATCTGATAACTTGTTGAATACATCAGAAAGAAATACTTAACGTACTGGTTTCAGGATGTTTTGTCTCAGATCTCCTTCTTTCTGAACAGTGAGTTCTCCTCTGTCTTTGTGCAGGATGAAGTTCTTGAGAGTTTCCTGCAGAGACACTGCTCATTTACTCACTTGTTCTCGTGTTCTCTGTCTGGACTTCACAACAACAAACATGAGATGCGTCAAAACAAACCTCTTCTAAAGTCACGTCTTCTTTCCAGTTGCCCACACGGACGCGCGGATTATAGGTCCGGACATGAGCCATTTCACAGCCAGACAGATAATTGAGAAAATGCAATTTATAACGCAGAAGGAAACTAAACGCGCCTACTACAGGCAAGAACTGTTACCATGGATGCGTAACAACACATGTGCGCTACTGCGCGTGCGTGCGTTACGTCTCCAAAGTAACAGGTTCGTCCTTTCGCCGCCAGTTTGATTTGCGCTATTTACGATTATTTATTTTTTTACACTCGCGATGTTTTTTTTAGTTTTTTTTTTAGTTTTGTGCATTTAAAAAATATTTAAAAATTAATTTTAATTTAATTTGTTGTAATTAAAGTTTAAATGCAATAAATTTAAATAATCATTTTAACTACAAATCAATTATTTTAAATAGACTACATATTTTTAGTAATACCACTCTTTTTTATGTAACATTTAATCACCATTTAAAAATACAATACTGGCGTCCTGCAGTAATACATCAACTAATTGGCCTTCAGATTAATTTAATAATAATAATTTATTAAGGTTTCTAAGAGTTGACTGGCTTATAAAACAATCCCAATGTTCACTGTTGTTTCCAATGTATATGGCATTGAGGTGCATATCTTCAATAAAAGCAAATTGAAAATGTATACATAATAGGCTGAATTTATAGCAATTCCTTGATTAAATGAACACATCAGTCCAACACACACAAATGAGCAGAAATTCAATTATGAGAAATGATCTAACAATCATCATTCAATAAGTCTCTTCATATTAATATCTTTTATATGAAGCTGGCTTTTCTAATTAAATTAGCTCACTCTTCAAAGTTTCACTGGAATCAATTTGTGAGCAATCTCTATAATGAATTTTGCAGCATTATCAAATATGAAACCAAATCACTTTCACAATATGTATGCAGACAGAAAAAGGCAGTGGAGATTTTAGGTAAACTACATTAGAAGGAAGCCTCATTTGAGCTTGAGAGACTATGTGTGTAAGTGCGGTTAAGTGCTTCCACGTCAATAACGGAACTGACAGATCATAAATAGATAATACACGTTTATGAGAGCTGTGCTCTGAAATATTAAAACTGCATTGGGAAAAGCAGCAAGCAGCAGTGTGCAAAAGCATTGATGATATTATTAAAGAAAACCTCTCACTCCAACCACTGTCATGATCCACCAGCTTCCTATGCAACTTCTTGCTTGTTTAACTGGTGGAAAAAAATGACACACAAGACACAATCCCATCGAATAACCAAAACCAGCTTTATGAAGAGACAAAGGTATATTTACACAGTCAAAGGTGCCCTGAAAAGGGAAAAATCCCAATCCAGAAATGCATGTGTTCATACAACTATAGAATGAAAAACCAGAATGATTCTGAGGAGAAATGCATAGGCTATTTCTACAAGAGGAACACAAAAAATATCAATCAAAATCATGTCAAAAGTCAAAACTTTTCCAACATTGCCTCCTTAAAATAGGACATCTCATTCAATTGTCTTCACATTACAGTATTCAGCTGTTGAAAGCATTGCCAAGGCTTACTATGCGTTTGCTAAGTTGCTCTGAGTGGCTGTCAACACTTTGCTTGTGTTGTAGGTGATCGCTTACTGGCCTGTGATTGCAAATCTGATCATTTAGAAAAGTAATTGATTGAGGTATCAGTCATTCTGTAGTGCGTAGCGCAAGATGAATTACGATCATATATCAAACTGCATGTAAAAATCCCATCAGTTCCAATAGGAAACCCTTTTACCTGAGCAAATCACTCATTAATCAGCTGCAGCAGACAGAAGTAGGACTCAGAAAGCTTCAGGCTCAATAAATGAGGACACACACTCCTTCCTCTCGGTCTCTCCCCTCCCGCACTCACTCAGTCCCATTACAGCCCATTATAAGTTTAGTGCTGTTGTTCAGCAAATTGAAAATGTGTGCCGGTATTGATCCACCATCATGCATCCATTCTGGATCTCTGGAGGCTCGTTTACCTTTTGTGAGGCAGGATATTACGTTTTTTAGCACTATTTTGGTAGTGAACGAGTTCACCACAAATTCAGGTCAGTAATGTAGAATATGCATCAAACGAAAACAAGAGATTCATATCACTCGCACATCAGCATTTCCTCCAAATACGGGGACATTTAGCAGATTTAAAGGGCAGTTGCATGTAAATTTGCAACTAATAATGGATTTTCCAAGCATTTAAATGGAGAGAGAGCAGAGGTGCGGAAGAGAGAAACGTGTGCCGCTGTGCGTGCAAGTGGATGCCGTCTCAGATTTCAGCAGAATTACATTAGACTAATGGGAACTCCCCAATATCCGTCAACAAAGAGGGCATACCGGAACGTCCGCAAGCCATAAACTGCAGAATAAGCATTTAACTGAAAACATACTTAAATTCAAACAAAACTAAAGGTAGGGAAACTCCAAAAAGGTTTCAGGAAATGCAGCCTATTTTGCATAGCTTTTACACTGGGACAGTCTGCCATGCTTCTCGAATTAGGTTCATGAAGAATTCATGCGTTCATTAAAATCTTGATAATATTATCTAATAAACACGTATTGTACCATTCAATGTAGCCTCAGGCGTGTCATGTGACTGCATGTACGTTACACGGTGCTGACTGGAATGACGACGATGAGGATGAGGATGATGGTGGCAGTGATGCTGAGGGCAGCGATGCGGTACGCCTGGTTCCTGCTGCAACGGGTGAACGAATGCGAACGCCGCAAGAGCGTGTCGGAGGCTGGCGTGTAAATCTCGTCTGTCCAGAACTCCAAAGACTCAGGGGCCTGCAAAATGTATATAGGAAATAGTTGATAAGTACTGGTTTATCTGCATTAATATACGCTTTGCACAGTTTCATCATCTGTTTTCTTTCATGTTCTGTTAAGATTGATTTAATGATTAGGTTCCCAAAGAACCCAATGATGTTTATGTAAAAACAATAATGATCATTTTGAAAATAACCAGTATTATCCCAGATTAAAGGAATAGTTCACCCAAACATGAAAATTTGCTGAAAATGTACACCCTCAGGCAATCCAAGATTAAGTAGAGTTTGTTTCTTCATCAGAACAAATTTGGAGAAATTTAGCATTACATCACTTGCTCACCAATGGATGCTCTGCAGTGAATGGGTGCCGTCAGAATGAGAGTCCAAACAGCTGATAAAAACATCACAATAAACCACAAGTATTCCAGTCCATCAGTTAACATCTTATAAATTCAACTGTTGCTTCTGGCCAATCCATAATAACACTTCCTCCAGTGAAAAAGTCCATACCCTGTTGTCTTCTTACATCAAAATCCACTGACATATTTATTTAGAACTGTTTACACTTGTAATTGGTGCTTAATCTATGCATATTTCTCTCCTGATTCAGATGAGACAACTTTTTCACTGGAATAAGCGTTATTATGGATAGAGGACTCATATTTTAGCCGGAAACTATTTGACTTTTAAAAATGTTTTGACTGATTTGTTTACTAAAATCATGTGGACTACTTGTGGATTATTATGATGTCTTTATCAGGCTCTTGATCAGGTGAACTGTTCCTTTAACACAGATTTATAAAACATGTTATGCAAATGCAGATTCATGAGTTGACAATGTTTCCACTCAAAACATTACATTTGGAGGTGTCACCTGAAGATCCAGCGGTGTTAAGTCTGATTGGCTCCAGGTCACTTTGGGGCGTTCAGTCACATGCTGGGTAGTGCTATGGACAGATGTGCGGCGTGGTGCATTGTGGGTCTCAGGTGGCATGAGGTGAAAGCCCGTCACTTCCTGCACTACAGAGCCCTCTCTTTTATGCACTCCACCTAGATGATCTGACTGAGAAGCCAAACAAGGTTTATGTTATGACGAAGTATTCATCTTTATATCTATACATATACATAAGGTCCAAATGAGACTACTATCAAAATGCATGTATGTTCTAATTCTGTATTCTACATTAATACAATATTATTTCCTGTATTGCAATTTGAGTACAGTTAAATTGAAAAATTCAAATGAATTTTAACATTTCTTTTCCTTTTGCTTTAATGACAGCAGCACTCGAGCTGCATGAAATCCACAAGTTTGCATAAAACCTGTTGATCATGTTCATAAGAATGAGGATATTGTGCTTCAGTACAGTGTAGCAGGGATTGCATCATTTTTTTGGGCTTGCCTAAAGGGTTACTCCACCCCAAAATTAAAATTTTAAAATCACTTCAATAAATCAATAATCAATAAATCACTTACCCCCATGTCGTTCCAAACCCGTAAAAGCTTAATTCGTCTTCGAAACACAATTTAATATATTCTGGATGAAAACTGGGAGGTTTGTGTCTGTTTTTGTTTTCTTTGCACAGAAAAAGTATTCTCGTCACTTCATTAAATTCAGATTGAACCACTGATGGCAGATGGACTATTCTGACGATGTCTTTCATACTTTTCTGGACTTTGACAGTGTAATTTACTTGGCAGTCAATGGGACAGTCACAAGCCTCCCGGTTTTCATCCAAAATATCTTAAATTGTGTTCCGAAGACGAACAAAGCTTTTACGGGTTTGGAACGACATGGGGTAAGTGATTAATGACAAAATTTTCATTTTAGGGTGGAGTAACGCTTTAAAGTTAGCATTATCCTGGTTCCCTCGACAAAAACCCAAACCATTTTTTTTTCCCATTAGCTTCCGGATTATTGCAGATAATAAGCTCTGTGACCAGCAAAATGTTTGATTCTTACAAGACAATCTTGTGAAGATAATCTTTTGAAGGAAAGGAGCCTAATATTTAAATGTGCTATAAGCGATTTCAGCCATTTTGCTAACTTTAACCTCGTCTCTTCTAAACCCTTCATAAGTGCACAAAATGATTGACAAGCAGAGATAATTTCTGATTGGCTAGTTTTCCGATGAGTTTTCCCATTTTTTATTGGCTACTGACTCTTATTTTGTTGTTTACAGAGGCTGAGTTCACAATAACATACTAGCATACTACTACTCTTACTATTTTGTCTTAGGTTACATACTGTTTCTTTATGTGGCAGAAATAAGAATAGTATGATAACATGCTAGTCTGAATTCAGTCAGAGTCTACTTCTGCCACAAAGACAAGTATGATTTATCAAGTCATAGAGACATTTTATGTGGAAGAAGCATCACTTATAGCACATTTAAAATATGTTTATATACTTACAGTGGTGGCCAAAATTATTAGAACACTAGTATTTTCACCAGCTAAAAATGGTTTTAAGTCAGTTATCTCTATCTTTTGCTGTGGTGCGTCAGTAGCAAATATCAGTTTACATTTCCAAACATTCATTTTGCCATTAAATGTAATAATCCAGTGAGATTTTTGTTTGCACAAGGAGTCTGACAACAGCCAGATCTGATCTCATCATCATCCAGTCTGTCTGGAATGACATGAAGAAACAGAACAAACTGAGACAGACTAAATCCAGAAGAATTGTGGCAACATCTCCAAGATGCTTCAAGAAACCTACCTGCAAAGCTGCCTAAAAACTATGCACAAGTGCACCTAGGGCACTAACTGGATGATGATGAGATCAGATCTCTGTGTGGAGCACTGTCTGTTGTCAGACTCCTTGTGCAAACAAAAATCTCACTGGATTGTTACAATTAATGGCAAAATGAATGTTTGGAAATGTAAATTGATATTTCCCACTTACACACTACAGCAAAAGATAGAAATAACTGCCTTAAAACCATTTTTTAGCTGGTGAAAATCCTAGAGTTCTAATAATTTTGGCCACCAATGTATATATTTCTTATCCTGTTACCTTAAAAGACTGTATGTGTGGCTCCTTGCTGAAGCTGATGCTCCACTCTCTGGGGGCTTCCGATCCGCTGCTCTCTGTGTGGCTCCTGGAGGTCCTGCGCACAAACAGCCGTCTGCGTTTCGCCGCTGCCTCGTTGACGCCCTCCGCCACTAAATTGGTCCTCGGGGACCCCTGCTGTTGCTGCAGGCTAGGCCGTGGTGTGAGCTGTGGCTGTATGTGCATTTGATGCACGTGTGGGCATGCAACCTGCTCCCGCTCTTCCAGACGGTTCAGCGTGAAGAGCACGAGGGCCAGCTGCTCACGTAGCTCTGCGATCGGCTCTAGCTGTTGCTCCAACTCCGCGACCCGTTGGAGAAGTCGCCCCACGCCCCATCTCACGCCCTCCTCAGGTGCCTCCAAGGAGTGAAACAACCTCCGTAACTTTCCCAAACGTTCACGCCTCTCTGGCAGCCCGGCCCCGCCTCCTTCCTGGGCCCCGCCTCCTTCCCCTGGCAGCACTGCCATGGAGCCACACATGCTAATGTCGTCTAGAAAACGGAAGATGACGCTGATGTCGTCCTCGCCGATGTCAGGGTTGTCGATGGAGAGTTTATCAGCAAGCATGAGGCTTCGTAAAGCACGCCTATCTGCAGGCTCCGTTTGGGTGCCTATGCTAACCATGCCCTCAATGCTCGGTGACCAATCGCACCATGCATCCAAACTCATGCCGCTCAGTCGCTTGAAGGTATCCCGCACCGAATTGACGATGCGAGGATCGAAACCGGGAATGTCGAAGCTTGATCCGTCGATGCTAAGTTTAACAGATCCTGGCTTTCGTAAGCCAGACTTCTCTAAGACAGACCGCTCTGATCTGGGTTTCTGCAGACCGGTTGTTTCCGCCTCAAGTCTTTCGTCCGCCGCCCTGCTGTCGATGTCCAAGCTGTGGCTTTTGTTTTGAAGAGCAGGGGTTTGGTGCTTTTGGCTGGAGACCGAAGGGCCGAAGTAGGTGGATGTCTGGAGCTCGTCCAAACTCTCGTGCTTCACCTGACGCCACTGAGTCTGAGGGTCGTAGGGGTTTGAGGCATCATCGTACGATTGCGAGTCGGCCACGTGTGCATCTGGTTCAGGTGAGTTCAAATGAGTCGTGTAATGGCCATGCGCATGTGATGCTGGGTTGTGCTGGTCGTTTGCGTATGTTGCAGGGTCTGGATAAGGGTTCTTCTGGGGAACGTAAAGCAGGTCCTCACCATCCGATCTTGGTCCATCTGGGCTTTGATCTGATTGTACGTCGCCTTCCACGGATATGATTGGAATTTTGTGGAGCCCTTCTTTAAAGACACTCCTCTTCTGGGAGCAGGAACGAGCGACGCGGGATCCCTGATTAGTCGCCGGCAGCTTGCCAGCCTCCTGATTGACCGCGTCAATGGAAACGTCCCCAGAATGTGCGTTCTGCATGCTGTCCCGATTGTGCATGCGTGAGTGAGGCTGAGTGACCAATGCGGAGGTGGTCTGAGCATGTGAAGCCTCTGTGTTATGACTGAACGCTTCACAAGGGAGGTTCTCATATTTACAGTCCTCAGAGGCGGTCCCTCCTCCTGTGACGGGTAAGGCGGCCGGCCAGTCATAACGCACAAATCCCTTCCCACAGACCTCACAGGGCGTCAGAGACTGAAGGTTCTGCGTGTATGTAGGAGCCATGTGGGTGTGCATGAGGAGGTTGAACAGGGAAACGACATCGGCGGTCGCTGAGAGCCGGTTGCTGCAGGGGGGGTGAAGTCGCTCTCGGAAGAGGGTGGCAGGGAAGCAGGGGTCTCTACAGGCGGTGGAGTACAAGAGACTACGTAATTCTAGAAGCGGCTGCAGGCTGAAGCGTCCACTCAGATAAACGCAAATATCCGCGTACGACACACTCCCACGGCATGCACCTAACACTTCCAGGATCTCCAACAATACAAGGGGGTCTTCGGGGTTTTCAGCCATTTGCATCAGATTTGAGCTTGTACTCATGCACACTACAGAAATTCAAGCCTACTGTCCTTTGCTTCTCCCTCTTCGTCAAAGGCATATGCAGCTCTGCAAAAGGGAGCACAGCTGTAAAATCAGGTCACCCAGAGAAGGATTTCCACAACAATTACTTTTGCATTGACTTTTGCATATAAAACCTATGCAAGTTAAAACAGTCCAAGAAAGGAAAGTGCAATAAAAAACAAGCGGTTACCTCTTGCCACTGGGATATGGTGCTGAGAACAAAGCTATTCATTGCTGACCTTATTCAAAGCCTTAATATAGCCACTGATTGGAGCATTTGAAAAGAGCAGAAACCATTAGTGATGGAGTGAAATTGTCCATCTCCGCTGATCAGGGTCCTATCTGAGAGACTCTCGTAGGTAAAGCAGCGATCAGTGGTCAGGCAGCGGTCAATCCTATGGTTAGTGCAGAAAAGCAGGTCATTTGGGGTCTCAAGGGATGCCATGAATCCCGGTTCTCATCCCTCATGAGCTGATCAAAACGCCCCGCACTTGAGAAACAGCATGGATAGGTTCTGCTTCATGTGTGGCAGGAGTGTTGCATCCTCTAGCTGGTGTGTTTGCACACGGAGCTGCTGTGGTGAAAGTCACGCATGACGTTAGTGACTCCTCTAACGCAGGACAATAAACATAGAACAGAAGAAAAGTAATGTAAAGTACAGAGAAATGCATAGAAGAAACCTCAATTGTAATCCCTATACATTTATTACAAAATATTACAATAAAATTTCATACATTTTATTTAATAAAAACATATTTTTAAAAAACTTATAAAAATATATTTAAAATGTATTTTTTATACATGAGTTAATAAAAGAAAAATAATTGTTCGATAAATATAAAAATAAATAAATAAAATTATAAGTAACAACCTGCAAAAGGTACTATGAAATGTATCCATACGTTTATTTATTTATACATTTCTCTGCATTTTATTTCTTTTTTTTTTAAATAGGTTAATTGTTAAAAAAAGTCAATTAATAGTTAATACAAAAAAATATAGCTGCATTTAATTGCTTTGGTATATCTATTTATATATTTTTTTTATTAAATAATGTTAAAAAACAAACCAGTGACTTACATAAGAAATCATTAAATGTCAATCATTACTGAATACTGTATATTGAAGAGTAATGTATTTTTATGCACAAGCCTCAATTAAAAAAATGCATTTAAAAATATTGAGACAAGGTATAGATTTACATATTTTTAAGCATATGATATTTCGGTACCACTTTACAATAAGGTTCATTAGTTAACATTAGTTAACTACTTTAGCTAACACGAAGTAAGAATGAACAATACTTCTACAGCATTTATTAATCTTAGTTAATGTTAATTTCAGCATTTACTAAAGCATTATTAAAATCACAAGTTGTGTTTGTTAACATTAGCTACTAACATGAACAAACAATGAACAACTGTATTTTTATAAACTAACATTAACGACGATTAATAAATAGTGTAATATACGTATGTATTGTTCATTGTTCGTTCATGTTATACATTAACTAATGTTAACAAATAACACCTTATTGTAAAGTGTAACCGACATTTCTCGAGTAAAATCTTAAGAAATAACATGAAAATGGAAGCCCACCTGTACCATCTGAAGATTTGTCTTGATGCACACAGACTGTCCTAATTTGCCCAGCATCTGCTCAGTACTGTACTGAAGTGAATGATGAGAGGTTTACAGACTGTAACACACTTCCTCTCTCTCTGTTTTAGTATAGCCTACAGCTACATTAAAGTGATCAAACCTTTTAAAAGTGTAATGGAGCTCGTTCACTCCAGACGGCAGATAGTCTGTACTATTAAGACTCATCAAGAACTCAAAGTTCTTTCTCGGTCTCTAATTGATAAGCATCTGAAATACATTAGTTTTAAAATGACTTCAGCACACTGTACAAGTCTATTATAAAGTTTGTTGTTGAGTTATAAAGTTTGTTTAGTTGTCTCTGGTTCAAAATAATTAATCATAAACACCACCAGGGGGCAACAAAGTTCATGTCATATCAAATTGCATGTGAATATGAAAAAATCTTTTGAGGGGGAAATACCAACTACTACTAAGAAAAATTAAAAATGTCACATCACAACAATAGTTATAATCATAATAATTAATTATCTATTTTTGCTGTAATTTGTTTTGATAGACATTGAGATTGATAGACAATATACGTCAATGATTTAGAGTATTATTTAATAGTAATAATATATAACAAAGTATCAAACCAAGTGGCAATTTTTCCCCCTAGAAAAACAGCACTTTTGAGTATTTTTAAGTATTTCACCGGTTATTAACTAAAGCCAAAGCAACAAAACAAAATAAATAATTGTTACTTGAAATAAAATAAATGTTAACTAAAATAAACTGAAATATATAAAATATTTTTGTTTCTATTCTCCTGTATCTTTATCCTTTTACTATTATAAAAGTTCAATTAACAGATTAAGAAAGATAAATAAATAAAATAAAAAATATATAAAAACATATTTCAGCTAATTGCCAAAGCAACATTTCTCAATTTCATTTAGTTTAACTTGATGTACTAAAACAACTAAAACTGAAAATAAATAAATAAAAGCTATACAGACATACAGTGCCTATAAAAAGTCTTCATACCCCTTCATTTTTTTCATGTTTTGTTATGTTGCAGCCTTATGTTGAAACTGCTTTGAATTACATTTTTCCACATTAATCTACACTCCATACATCATAAAGACAAAGCAAAAACAGAATTGTCACAACTTCGTAAATTAATAAAAAAAAACAAAACTGAAATAAGTACATTGCATAAGTCTTCATACCCTTAACTCAGTACTTAGCTGAAGCACCTTTACAGCCTCAAGTCTTTTTGGGTATGATACGACAAGCTTTTCACATCAGAAGTTGGCATTTATCTGCCATTCTTCACCTCACCTCTTCACCTCTCAGGCTCTGTCAGGTTGGATGGGGCAGACGCACATTTTCAGGTTTCTCCAGAAATACTAGATTGGGTTCAATCCCAGGCTGTGGCTGGGCCACTCAAGGACATTCACAGAGTTGTCTATAAGCCACTCTTGCTGTGTGCTTATGGGTCACTGTCCTGTTGGAAGGTGAACCTTCTGCCCATCTGAGGTTCTGAATGCTCTGGACTGGGTTCTCATTAAGGCTATCTCAATATTTTGGTGCATTGAGCTTTTCTTCTACTCTGACGAGTCCCTCAGTCCCTGCCACTGAAAAACAGCCCCACAGCATGAGGCTGCTACCAGCACACTTTACTTTTGGGATGGTAATCTGCAGGTGATGAGCAGTTCCTGGTTTCCTTCAAACATGATGCTTGGAATAGAGGTTCATCAGACCAGAGAATCTCGTTTCTCACAGTCTGAAGGTCCTTTAGGTGCTTTTTTGCAAATTCCAAGTGTGTATTCATGTGTCTTCACTGAGGAGAGGATTGAGTTTGGCCAAACCAGCATAAAGCACAGATCGATGGAGTGTTGCAGTGATGTTTGTCCTTCTGTAGGTTTCTCCAATCTGCATATATGATCATGGAGCTCAACTAGAGTGACCATCAGGTTCTTGGTCACCACACTAACCAAAGCCCTTCTCCATCAATTGCTCAGTTTGGCCAGCTCTAGGAAGAGTCCTGGTTGTTTCAAACTTCTTCTATTAAGGGTAACAGAGACTACATGCATTTGTGACCCTTCAATGAAGCAGACTTTTTTTTTTTCTGAACTCTTCCCCAGATGTGTGGCTTGACACAAACCTGTTTCTGAGCTCTACAGGCAGTTCTTTTGACCTCAGGGCTTGGTTTTTGCTCTGATATGCATTTTCAGCTGTTAGACCTTTTATTAAGACGTGTGCCTTTCCAAATCATACTCATTCAACTGAATTTGCCACAGAATACCTTCACTCAAAGTGTAGTAACATCTACAAGCAATATGAGTGCTTCAGAGCTAAATTTCAACTGTCACAGATAAGGGTATGATAACATATGCAATGGAATCATTTAAGTTTTTTATTTTTAAGAAATTTGCAGTTATGTTAAAAAACAGTTTTTTTGCTTGTGTAAATTGATGTGGGGAAAAAAGTCATTTAAAGCAGTTTAACATAAGGCAGCAACATTACAAAATGTGAAAAAATGAAGCGGTATGAAGACTTTTTATAGGCACTGTATTTTAAAAATACAATAATTATTAAAAATGGAAAAAAAGTCAACAAAAAGACTAACTATAATAGTATCTCACTGATACCCGACAACACTAGATAACATCATATACAACAACAGCCACTTGGTTTATGATTATATATACACGAGGAAGAAGGTTAAGTCAAATGTTTGAGTGCGTAACTCCTCACAATGAAAACAACTTTTTTTTTAGATTTTTTAATAAAATCACAGTAAAGGAAATGTTTTGATGGGTGTGTGCTTTAATATGATTTCAAACTCTCTGTTCTCTTTGTTGCTGGATCTGTTTGGGTTTGTTGGTGAGTCATACGGTCACTTCTTACGCAGATAAACGTTTTTTCACAATGTGTCAGTGTTGTGTTTGAGAAACACAGATATCACATAAAATCAAAGGCAAGAGACAACCACTTCCAGTGTACAGATTTTGTTCAAGTTGCCAAATTCTGTCCTAATTGAGAACAAGTATGGTAAACAGGAAGAAGGGGGGAAGAAAGGAAAGAGAAAATGACACAAACAAGATTAAGGAAACTGAGAGGTTGTAAACGGTCACATAATGGAGTGACTCTGTGATTATGGGAAACTGATGAAGTTTTGGGTATCAAGCCCTTTCACAATGACTCTTATCAGCCTGTTGAGTGAAGGCTGTTAAAACAGATCCATGCAAACACACTTCATCCTGGATACTGCAAAAAAACATTCCACCACAAAATTCACGAATAATTTGGCTTTTATTTGAGCCGTATGCACCGATGTGGGTAAATCAATCGACCCTATTCACAAATCAGAAACAAAACATTAGAAAAGTTCAAGAACAATTCATATCAAGCAGTACTGCGAGTACAATAAAGCGAACAAATGGTCAATCCGTCAAATCTATTATGAACGATAAAAAAATATAAAATATATTAAAGGCATATATTTTCAAATGGGCTTGGAATGCTAAACCAACCCTTTTCTTTCATTACTCGTGACTGAACCAGTGATACAGCTGCACTAAGAAAAAGAGTGAATTCCAGTCAATCAGAGACGTGAAGAGATCGTGTGCCTGACGCTGTGATCTAACTGGCTCTTAGCTGATGAGGTCATGTTCAAGACAGTGCTTTGGGACAGACATCATGCGACACAAATATACTGGCAGTTTCCCAGGCAACCGGACCCTCACACAATCTCCCGGGTTTTCCGGATGGCACAGCACAGCATCATGCTGAAGATCATGCCGAAGATCTGCGCACATGGAGAACACATTTCTTCAGTGACATGCCAATCACACACATACACGTGTATGTGACAATTCATGTTTCCAAAAAAACATTACAATCAAGGTACTAAGAGAAATATTATTTTTTCCATTTAAATCTGCAGTTTGTATTTCTGCACCATTAGCAGAGTCTATCATTTGAAAGTTTAGGGTTGGTAAGCTGTTCTGTATTTTTGAAAGAATGCTCACCAAGGCTGTGTTTATTTGATGCAATAAAAACAGTAATATTCTGAAATACTATTACCATTTAAAAGAACTGTTTTCAATTTGAATGCATTTTAAAATGCAATTTATTCTTGTGATGCAAATCTGAATTTTCAGCATCATTACTCCAGTCTTAAAGGGATAGTTCACCCAAAAATTTTAATTCTGTCATCATTTACTCACCCTCAAGTAGCTTCAAACCTGTATGAATGTCTTTGTTCTGCTGAACACAAAGGAAGATATTCTGAAGAATGTGGGAAACAGAGCAGTTCTGGGGCACCATTGACTTCCATAGTATTTTTTTTTCCTACTATGGAAGTCAATGGTGCCCCAAAACAGCCTGGTTACAAACTTTCTTCAAAATATCTTCCTTTGTGTTCGGCAGAACAAAGAAATTCATACAGGTTTGTAAATGATGACAGAATTTTCATTTTTGGGTGAACTATCCCTTTAAGTCTCACATCCTTCAGAAATCATTCTAATATGCTGATTTGCTCAAGAAACATTTCTGATTATTATCAATGCTGTAAACAGTTGCACTGATTAGTATTTTAGTGGAAACATTGATACTCTTTTGTCTTTCATGAATATAAAGTTCAAAAGAACAGCATTTATTTGAAATAGAAATCTTTTGTAGCATTATAAATCTCTTCATTTTCAGTTGCAATCAACTTTATGCATCCTTGCTGAACAGAAGTATTTATTTCTTTAAAAAAAATGAATGACCCAAAACTTTTGAATGGTAATGAGTATATATAAATAAATTCATGTAATATTAAATTAAGAATTCACAATAAAATATGAAAAAAATTCTAAAGGTCAAAATGCTGAACAAGACTTGTAAATAAATTAAATATCAATTATTATATAAATTATATATAAAATTTTATATATGTATATAAATGTATAAAATTATATTAAATTTACCATGATCACTCCAATGCCGATTCCAACGCCTCCAATAATATGAAGTTTGGAGTTAAAGACTTCATCAATGGCATCAGGGCAGCTCTGAACACATAAAACAACATTTGGAATTGGTACAAAAAGATTTTGTATTGTTTTATGCTCTCTGAATTGTTCAAAAATGTATCTTTACATCTATCATAGTATAACATCTTCTAGTATAAGAATGAATGTCTATATTTGGTGGAGAAGGAATTCTTATGTCTGATATAACAGGGCTGTGTAAACACTTTGTTCATTAGTTTAGGCAAGGCAAGTTTATTTATATAGCACATTTCATACACAGTGGTAATTCAAAGTGCTTTACATAAAAGAAAGTGAAATAATCATTCACAGCAATAAAAACAAGGAATTAAAAATAATAAAACAAGGAATTTTAAAACGATATAGAAATTGATTTAAAATGAAATTTAAAACAGTTAAATAGAAAAGGATTATACATAAAATACAATGCAGTCAGTTCGGACGTAGCACAGTGCTCATTCAACAAATGCACAGCTAAACAGATGAGTTTTGAGTCTGGATTTAAATGTGGCTAATGTTTTAGCACATCTGATCTCTTCTGGAAGCTGGTTCCAGCTGCGGGCGGCATAATAGCTAAAAGCGGACTCCCCTTGTTTTGTGTGAACCCTTGGTATTTCTAACTGACTCGATCCTAATGATCTGAGTGGTCTGTTAGGTTTATATTCAGTGAGCATATCTGCAATGTATTTAGGTCCTAGACCACTGAGTGACTTATAAACCAGTTTACTGGTTTATAAGTCACTCAGGGTTTTAGTTTACTTAAACCCTGCTGGATCTTAAGCACAACCTTTGAAAACACACCATTTCCTTCTACTTAAACCCTTTTCTCAATAATTTAGTAAACAGTTACTACGCTGGGATGACCTCTTACTTGACCTTCTACTGGTAGAGTAAACAGCATGTTTCACTGACTCATTCAAGCGGAGCCGTACGCAGGGTGCCTCAGGTCAGAAACAGGTGTAAAAGCATTCCACACTCAGACCTGCTGCCTACAAGAATCTCGTCCAGTACGGTCAACTGTAATGCTACACAATCATTGACTGATATTTGATCAAAGTATTTGTGTATTCTTGTAACTGTAGATGATTCTACCAAAAACATGGATATGAAACCGAATTACAAGTTCAAGGAGTTATGATGTGCCTTGGCAAATACCAGTTGTTATTGTTAACGAAAACTAAAACAATATATATATAAAAATGGCAAAAAGACAAAAACATGCATTACTAAAACATAAAAATGAAAATAATTAAAATGAAAGCTAATTTGAAATATTAATAAATACTAATAGTATATAGAAAAATACTAAAATAACATATATTAAATCATTTCTCAAATAACATTTGAGAAATCTTCATGTTTTATGAAGGACTGTATAAAGGACTGCATTAATATGAAATAAGAACGGCAAAAATATTAAATCAATTTCATAAATTATTTCTATATAAATGTATTTAAATTTACATTTATCTATACTTTTATTTCCATAGTTCTCACATTTTTGCATTTTTACATTTGAATCTGTATTTTACATTTGAATCTGTATTTTTATCCTTACATTTATTTTTTATTTTATCATAGCCTTCATAGTCTACATGGATCTTGTCTAATAATTTATTACAAAACTCAGTAATCAGTGGCATCTACATATTAAATATAAAAACTACCAAAATGCAGCAGTTTAGCCTGTAAACACAGTTACCTTTGTAATGAGGACATCGAGCTTTTCCTCTTTTCCTGGGCAGGTCTCGTCAACAACATCCTGGGGGTTTCCTGACGGTCCACAGCAGTTAAGCTGAAGATGAGGAACAGATGTCATCACAAATTAGCAAGGCATCGGAGTCAACGAGCTAGGAATAATTAGTGCTTGAGAAACCATCTGATGCATAGAGCACATAAAAACAGCAAGTGCTTTCTGAAGATGTTTACAATCTCCCAGGCTGTTACGACGAGCGCTTCAGAGGAACAACTAGCAGTTGGCGTTCACAAAGCTCAAAGTACTGAATCTTTGAAAGAAAGAAACAAGATCTTACTCCATGCTGGATGAGACGGAGTGTTTCTTTCAGAGCTGGTTGTTTGGTTTGTTGGTAGTTATTGTATGTTTCCTTGTAGAAAGTCGTTATATCGTCAGTAACCTATGGACACAATCATAGTAGCTGGAATTAGGTGCACCATCGGTGTGTTTGCGTGTGCACTGAGCATTTGAGACGCCCACCTTGGTCTGGTTAGAAAATCCCCAAATTCCAGCAGCCACCTCGACCGCAAAGATAACCAACAGGAAGAAGAAGAACTGTGGGGAAAAAACAACAACAGTCAAACACCACGGCTGATAACATCATAATACTACAAAGTAGTGATATTTGAGAATATAATGAGGGGGATTACCAATCCCAGCATGCAAGGGGACTCCTGGATGGCACCACAACATCCAAAAAAACCAACAACCATCATCAGCGCGCCGACCGCAATGAGGATGTACACACCTACAACACACACGCTTTACTTTAACCGGCTGATCGTCACATGCAGCGACACACACAAAAAAACCATACTGACCTGTGTAGAAGATGTAAGGTGAATTATCTCCTTCAAACAAGCTTTTAGTCTTGGGATCAAGCCTCAGCCAGATTCCAATAGCCAAGACGCCTGTCCCTGCAATCTGCAATAAAACATCAAGAGATTGTTAATAAATCACGCTGAAATACCTACAAATGAACTGAAATACACACAGATCAGAACGACCCCTTTAACATTAAATAGAAGCAGCTAAAATGATGGCACTAATGTTCTCAGCAGAGGTTGTTGGTTTGATTTAAAGAGGTACAAAAGCCATCCGTTTACATCCCCATTCATCTGAATGGCAGTCACTTGGCTGGCAAAACACGACCTGCTTGCTGCCAGCTTTGCTTATGGGTTTGCTTATGGGTCTTGGCCTAGTTTTTTTCTTCTTTTTTTATAGACATGAATGGGTTTATATAAGCCATAAATGCCACGTAGATAATTACTGCCACAGAAAAATTACATCCTGACAAACCTGATCACACAGTCCCACCCCTTCACTAGCAACTATTCATTATATAAGTGTATTAGAGACTGAATTAAAATACATTCAAATTAAAATGAATAAAAATAAAATAAAAATACATCAGTTAAAAAAAGTATCTTAATTTAATAGGATTATTGTATTATATTATTATTATTTTATTTGGACAAATATATTTCCTGTTCTTTAAGTTAAAATAAGGCTATTATTAATATTATTATTATAAAAACAAATATAAAAACACATTACAAAAATAAACAATATATAAAAAAAAAAATAGTACAACATCTATTATAATAAAATATAATGTCTAGAATTGATAGGTGGCTTGCAAATAAAATATAAATTAAAAAAAATAAAAAATATATATATATATATATGTATATATATATTAGTGCTGTCAAACGATTAATCGCATCCAAAATAAAAGTTTTGTTTACATCATATATGAGTGTGTACTGTGTATATATATTATGTATATATAAATACAAACATATGCATGTATATATGTAAGAAAAATATGCTATGTTTATATATTAAATATATTTATATATAATATAAAATATAATAATATTAATATATAAATGTATATACATGTAATATTTTCAAAATATATACTGTGTGTGTGTATTTATATATTCATAATAACTAAACACAGTAAACATACATATATTATGTAAACAAAAACTTTTATTTTGGATGCGATTAATCGTTTGACAGCACTAATGTATATAACCCATCAAATAAAATATGATAAAAAGTAATAACAGGTGTGCACTGGCAGTGTTAACCAGCTTGACCACTTTGCTTGTTTTTTCAAACAAAACCAACAGGACACTGCAGGTGCATGAATTATGTAATAATGTGTACACGCTTAGTAAAACTGAATAGTCTCAGAGACCCATCTTTTCTGAAACCAGCAAGCAATATTACATGACAGAATCCAAATAAAACTGGCAGAAGTTCTGCCAATCTGTTAGACGTGATGCTATATACAGTGTTTATGCATGTTTATCAGCCATTTTGGCAAAACCGCATGCCTGATTTTACTTCCTCCATGCAAGGATAAAATAACCTGTCAAATGGAAAAATCCTGCTTGCTTCCTTCTTTTAACACTAAAAATATTGCAGTATGTGCAACTCATTAGATCAGATTCAACATCTGTTGGTTTGACCCAAAATGACTGCAGATTAATAATGTCAAGCCAGCTTAGTGTGTTCAAGGACACCATGAGATTTTGCTTCAAAGTTATGTACAAAAACACAAACAAACAGATGCATCACACCGACCACTCATCTTTCAACCTTTGATTTAAAAACCTTCTGAACTATCACACGTGCAAACACCACGCTCCTCATTATATCATGTGATTTAGTTTTCTTTCTAATGTCCTGCTCACTAATCTGAATGCAACGGTTTCATGTTCACAGGATTCACGTCTTGCTCTTTGATTCATTCTCTCTGACCCAGATTTTTGTTGGTTGACAAATCTGTTCCAAATCTCCATGCCAATGCTTAACTAAACAAATGCCCTTAAAACAACCCAACTTCACCCTTTCACCCCATTCCACACACAAACTGCACATAAAAACACAACACTAACGCTCACAAATCAATGATGGTGTGCTACTTTCACACAATCACACACAAAAACACAAATATGAAATTGCACCTACCCAGAAGATAAAGTTCAAGATAAACATGGCGTATTTAATACATTTTGGACATCCATCAACACCCATTTTGCTGTTGTCCAAGTCACTTTTGTTCGGGGAAACAAACCGTATATGTTCACCTGCACAGTCTCAGCTAAAGAGATCAGTTTCTACAAAGTCTGCTCAGAAAAGTATTGTTTGTCCGTTACAGGTTTCCTCCCTTTGTTTGAGGAGAAAGTGAAACTGAAAAATGTCTGTGTGTTGCACAATATTCTGCGTGTCAGTGGGAGGAGCTCACAGGTATGTGGGAGGCAGCATGTTGTGTGAGTCTGCAGGTGACTTCACACTGCATTCTGTTCTAATGCTCTAGCTGGGCCATATTTCACCACAAAAACAAAAGAAATTAAAAAAAAGCTTTACAAAATTGAAGCATGTTTTTTACTGCAACATTTTCATGATAATGAATCACATTTTCCTTTGAATTCCCATTAACATATTGCACAAAAATAAAAGAAATACAGAAATAAAATCTCATTCTCATGACTATGATGTAATGGAAATAATTTTCTGAACAAAATCATTTTTTATTAAAATTAGCATAATCTAAATTCAGTACAACACATACTACCATGCTGTATAAATACTTCACAGTATTTATATAAATAATATATAATTAACATATAATAATTTTTTCATGTTTATGGTAAGAATAATGTAGGGGTAAATGTGCTTAATTTTCCAAAAAATAATGTCAAATCTTTAAAAAAAAAAAGGGTCCTAAAATGGGCTTAATTTTAAATATTTTGAACGCCTTAAACTGAAAAAAAATTATCATCTGCATTAACATGCTAATTTTGACAGCACTAACACACACACACACACACACACACACACACACACAGACATATACATATATATATGTATGTGTGTGTGTATATATAAGAAATATTTACATGTATATGTGTGTGTACATATATATTTATATTTATTTTTTATAATATATAAATATATATTACATATATTTCTTAAATATATACATGTATATGTGTATTATATATACATATAAATATAGTGCACACATTATGTAAACAAACTTTTATTTTGGATGCGATTAATAGATTTGACAGCCCTAATTTTTATATTAAATATTACATAATCCACTTTACAGTAATGAGAATAAGGCCTCTTCATATTATAGTAATGTGAATTGGAGAGTAAATATTTAATTTATTCATTTATTGAACGTTTTCAATATATTTAATTATTTTGAAAATATTCATGTTTAAAAATAGGCATTATTGTCTTTATGCAAACTATATATAAAAAATTAAATGCCACACATATCACTACCAGTGAAAACTCATTAGTAAATAATTAATTGTTATATGTAAATACAGTTTTGTCCTATCTTGTTACACACATTATTTCACAAATGCGATATGTTTAAATCTCTGGTCTTTAAATAAATGTGTAGTTTAGTCTCTATGCAGGGAGGGAAGACAGTGGAAGAGCCTGTGGAGAGCATGAATGCCTCATTATTGCAATGGTTCAATAGACCTGCAGGATCTCTCACTCTCTCTCTGTGTGTGTGTGTGTGTGTGTGTGTGTGTGTGTGTGTGTGTGTAAGTGTGTGATCAGAGGAGGTGTTAAGTAATGCTGATATTAAGTAATATTTACAGAGTGCAAATGAATGAGACCAGATCCATCATATACACACACACAACACACAATTTCATAATGTGCACATTACTCCCCATCAAAACCCACAACAAATGCAGTTTACAGTGAGTTTGTCCATGAGATTATCATGCTCTATAAATAGACTCGCAGATTAAAGACAATCTAGGACGCGTGCTCACATAAACCCTCGGGCTGGACACACACACACATACGGCTCTGGGTCATGTTCACCGTGTTGAAGAATTAGAGATTCATGTAGTGAATTGGTTCAATTCAGTGAACAGGTTCAAAAATTCACATCTAGTCTTTTGTTTCACCGCAGTGTTTAAGGTGATATTTTTTCCCCAGTTTAATGTGGTTAGATGACAAAAATAAGATATTCGTAGGCCGGCTCTCCTATAATGTGTAAACACTATGGAAAGATCAATCATTGATCTGTTTGCAGAGCTCTAGATTGTGAGTAAAAGGCCACACTTTGCAGCCATTTTCCCGCTGGTGCAATTAAATGTTATTTGAGATGAGGGTACAAAAATTCTCCATTCTTTTTGATTACGCATAAGATGAACTCTGGCATGAAACTGAACATCCAAATGAACGTTGCAGTATGGTGCGATCTGTATTGCCAAAAAAACAGCGGAGCAGACCCAACTGGATTTAAGCCCAAAACAAACTGTGCAAGCTTGATTGTGTTGTTGCTTTCTGAAATATAACATGTTAGGTGACAATTCATAATGCAAACTGCTTTTGCATGCTATATAGTTGAGGTATATGCATATAAGTATGCCAGGATTTGCAATACCATTTTGTGACACTAGAGGTGCATTCATCACAAATATAATTATTTAGAATTTTAATGCAGTTTTGTGTAAAAATGTCTTAAAATGTTAGAACAAATATTGAGGGAAGAAGCAGTTTTCAGAAAGTGTGATTGATATTACCTTCTATGTTCATAATAAAAGGTCAGGTGCATTGCATTGTGGGATACATTATTCCACATACTGTGCTCTGGTTGTATACTGCGCATCTTAGCATGCAGTAGTTCATCCAGGCATTCTATCAAAGAGTGCATTAATGTTTGCCCACTTTTTTAAGTATTTTTCCCATGGGGATTTTTTTTAAAAGATTTTGTTAAAGAGTTATAAACCATGAACCAAATCGACTAGCTACAACATTAATCACAATATGAAAAAAAATTGATTTGAAGCAAAAAAGTATTTAAAAATCAGTACTTTTTTGCTCTGTGATTGGTGGAGATTCATTTGTAGAATCATGGGTAATGTAGTTTTTTACCAGAAATTTAGCTATTTAAAAACGCACCATTATTTTAAAATACAAGTTGAAATAATGCAAACTGATGGCTTCAACGAATGCAAGTTAACATGCCATAGATTAACAACCTCAAATCTCATAAAGGTTTTTTAAAGGTTTATAAATGACCGTTAAACATCTATTTACCTTACATATGGAGAAAATTAACCCGACTGTTGCGCACTAAAATATTAGCATACTATGTACAATATATACATACTATAAACTGTCAACAAGAGTTAGTATGCTAATTCTAATTCGAGACTGAACACCTGGCGAATCGTTTCGAATGATTCATTTAAAAGAACCGGTTCAAAAGAACGAGATTCAGACATCAGCAGAACGCGCCTGTCCAGCCGTGAGAGGGAACAGCTGACACACACAAACACGAACAGAGAGGAGTCAAAGGAAACACTATCAAAATTCAGTGCTTGTCCCACCACACACACACGTTGACTCTCACAAACAAACACACGTACACACACACACACAGTATTTTAACTACACGATCAGAAAACCTTCAAATTAGGTCAGCCAAATGGTTGCAATCCCGTTGCATTGCTTCACACAGACGGCCCTACGTTATTAATTACAATCTAAACTAATTAAGAATCTAAACGGGACGCTGTGCTCACGCATTTATCAATGAATCTTTGAGGAAAATCGCGAGTAATCATAAAACAACGTCCCGCGCGCGAGCCGACCTCTGCACACAATCAATGGTTTCTCACTCACCCAGAAGATGAAATTGAAGACGAACATCAGATACTTGACGCACATCTCTCCTCCGGTCAACGCCGCCATCGCAGCAGTCTGTTCTCACACACACACACAATACTGAATGAAAGAGTAAAGATCCGTCTGTGTCCCGGTGTCTCACAGGGGCTCGCGCGTGCGGCTGTGTGTGAATGAGTGTGTAGCGCGCGCACGAAAAACTCACGACAGACACACACTCACTGCCTTCATTCCTCCTGCCAAAGATCAACTTTGCAATCGTTTGCTCGGTGAGGCAAAATCGATCGTGCCAAAGGTCGAACACTTTTTGCATCAACCAGCTATTTTTGGAGGATTAATGAAAATCGCGCATACAATTTATTTTGTTACTCTTGTTAGGGATTTTCGAGGAATCTTTGTTGAACCATTTATTTTATCGCAAGATCCACTCAGTCTGTATTCTCTGGGAATTACGTCATGCTGGAGTGACGTCACCGCAGTCAGCGCAGAGTCCAGAGGTTTCTTCCACTGATCAGTGCTTTCTTCTGAGGCATCTTTAAATAGTTTTACTGAAACACTTCAGATAGATCATTATGTGATTTTTGTCAATTTCTTCTTTTTTTATGATACATTATTTAATCTCACGTTCCTGACCTTCTACTCTTCTTCATATTTAATTGAACCAAACTCATTTTTCATACTAAAAATAAGAAAAACAACTAGTGAAGCACCACAGCAGCTCTCATTGACTCACAGTTCCCACACACATGATTATAATGTGATCCACACACGTTTTTCTGATGGATGGAGATCTGGAATGTTCAGGTCCATAAATATTGGGACATCGACACAATTTTTTTTGGCTCTATACACCACCACAATGTTTCAAATGAAACGAACAAGATGTGCTTTAACTGCAGACTGTCAGGTTTAATTTGAGGGTATTTACATCCAAATCAGATTACAACAGTTTGCATATGTGCCTCCCACTTGTTAAGGGACCAAAAGTAATGGGACAGAATAATAATAATCTCACTTGGTTGCAAATCCTGCAGTCTTTACAGCCTGAAGTCTGGAACGCATAGACATCTCTTCTGGTGATGCAGGCCTCTACTGCAACCGTCTTCATTTAACAAACTCATATTCATACTAAAAATAAGAAAAACAACTAGTGAAGCACCACAGCACAGCTCTCATTGACTCACATACACACTTCATGACAATTGCTGCATAATCCAGAAGGTTTATTAGAGTCATATGTATCCACACACGTTTTATCTGATGGATGACAGAGAGTCTGGATTGTGCAAATATACACATACATATATTGGTGGACAAATTTAACTGGCCTCACATCCAATCACATCTCATTTACTGCAATTAAGGTTGGTGAGAGTGAAAGTGTTGTAATCCATTGTGTTCTATACTCTGAGTGGCTCAACATATATAGGATAGGGAAAACCTATTTACTTGCATTAAGCACAAGAGCTCCCTCAACTCTGTATTCTTGCTAAAAATAACATCCCTCGTTGTACACCACTTCAGCGCATATCAGGGATTATACGGCCCGGCAAGCCGGAAGCTCTCCTGGAACGAGGACACCAGCGTGCATGCACCACCGCAGAGGAGAGGCAGCGGCGGTGATGAGGCTCCATTCAGGTGTGTCCTCATCACACGCCGCCAGCCTGGCTGTTTCAGCGCCCCTCCTCTCTCACACACCCACTCCCGTCGGGAGCCTGGTGAAGGGCGGCGAATAAGGGACGGGGAGTGCTGATAATTAGGGGGGAGGCAACCGACTCGTCACAAGGCCTATTAACTTTTTATTGACATCAAATACTGAGCATCCCTCAACTCTGTATTTTGCCAAAATAATCCATAATACACCTTTCTGTAGTAAAAAAAATAAAATTATTTTCTGAATCAGGTGAGAAGTATGCACAAATCAAGCACCATTTACAAACAGTCCAGAACAGTTCTAAACAAATATGTTGGTGGATTTTGATGTGAGAGGACAACAGGGGATGGACTTTTGGGCCATCGTTTAGCGTTATTATGGATTATGAACTACTTTGGGTATATAAGCCAAAAACAACAGTTTAAAGTTAAAATGTCTTAACGATGGATTTAAACATGCAGCTTTTTACTTTACAATGTATTAATTTATAGACTGGAGTCACATTGATTACTTGTGGATTATTGTGATGCTTTTATCAGCTGTTTGGACTGTCATTCTGACGGCACCCATTCACTGCAGAGGCTCCATTGGTGAGCGACTGATGTAATGCTAAATTTCTCCAAATCTGTTCCGATGAAGAAACAAACTCATCTACATCTTGGATGGCCTGAGGGTGAGTAAATGTTCTGCAATTGTTCCTTTTTGGGTCCTTTAAAGTTGTACATTTTCCTATTCAGTCTATTTTATGATACTATATTAGCATAATTGTTGGGCCTTTGTTCAAATTACTTTTCAATACTGTGTTGGGTCACCACTTAATGTCAAATGTACTGTACAATCTGGGTCCTGAAGCAAGGATATTATGTAGGACATGTTTTTGGCAGCAAGTTCAGGGTCAACAAAGAATGGTAGCATGAAAAAACCCATATTAATGAGGAATGCATGGAGTTCATGTGAACATGCTCTGAATACGCCGCTGCAGTGAGGTTTTTCCAACAGTTAATCCATCAGTTTCAGAGACGGGTTACATCACAGAGGCTGTGAACTCACTGCATATGCTGCGGTTTGTGTGCGTGTGTGTGCTGTTTAGCTTGGCTCTAATGTCCTCTGTTGGTTTGTCTTATCTGTCTTCACTGCCAGACTAATCCTTCAGTTCCTCCAGTGCCCAGACTTCCTCCTATTGTCCTCTCTTAATGAGTTTGAAAACGGAAATCACACCATCCCTCCCTCTCCTGTTCTTATAAAGCGTTTCTTTCCTTCTAGACTGGGTTCCAGTCATGTCTTCAGGATTGTGAGACACTGGACAGTGAAGACCTTGCACAGCAAAACGCTTCAGAGAACCTGTTGCTGGGAGCCTGCAGCTGGGCAAAAGGTAACAGGTGTCACACTATCAGCACGCTGTCCTGAATTCGCATTACAATATGCATTTGTTTCTGTGATTATTTCAAATCCTTGTATTAGCGATTCTGAAGCCATGTACATTTGTTTGGCTGCTTAAAGCTTATGTTTTGATGTTTAGGCATGCATGGGCATATACAGTGCATGTTTGTGAATATATTATGCTCGTTTTCCCGTCCTAAGCTCATGCTCAAGAATAACAGCATTCTTTCTGTGCCGTCTATGTGGAATACATGACTTCTCTAAAACTCGCTGACAGATTTGTAGGTGCTCAGATATTTTTGCTTTGTTTCTCACTTCCACCTGAACTTTTGTTTTGGCTGATGCCATTATGTTTCACTAAATGAAACCTCCAAATGCTCACTTCAATATATTGTTGATGGCCAGCAATTGTGCATTAGACTTTTACATTTTCAGGAAAAAAGTATAGAGTGCCTAAACATTGCAATGCACTGCATGCTTTCTAGGGTGTTCTGATTACTAACGGGACTAAGTCTCTTATGATTTCTTTCTCTTTCTTTAATTAGATGGAACTGTGCAGATGGAAAGGATGGAGCAGAATCCTGTGGGTTTTCATCTTGAATGTTTCAGGTTAGATTTGAACATGTTTGTGCATGTTTGCATCTCCTGACTGTTGTTTTTGTTTAGATGTTTGTTTGTTTTTTTACTTTTATTCAGCAGGGATGCATTAAATTGATCAGAAGTCATAGTAAAGGCTTAATATATTTTAAATAAACAGTTTTTTGGGGGTAACATTTTTATAATAATTTATAACATGCATTTATAACATGATTATAATAATTCATAATGTGCGCTGTAATACATTATATCTTGTCAGAAATAATTATAACCAAATTTAAAATGCATAGTGCAACAATGAATTGACAATGAATGAATTGAAAAGAGTACAATGCATTATAAGGTGCATTACAATTGTTTCAATGCATTATGCATCTAGGCTTTAAGTAAAGTGTTACCAAATTTTGTTTATTCAGAATTAAATCCTGAAAAAAAGATATCAAGGCTTTAACAAAGATATTAAGCAGCACAACTGTTTTCAACATAATAATAATAATAAATGTTATTCTTGAGCAGCAAAACAGCATATTAGAATGATTTTTAAAGGATTATTTGACACTGAAAATTCAGCTTTACATCACAAGAATAAATTACATTAATTTAATTACATTAAAAATGTATTTACATTAAAATAGTAAACAATTATTTTAAATTGTTATAATACTTTACAATATAATTTTTTTCATTATATTTTTGATCGAATAAATGCAGGCTTGGTTGATTTTAAAATCTTACCGACCCCTAACTTTTAAACATCAGTTGTTGCTTTGATTAAAAGCAAGTGTGCAAGTGCTTGACTCTCTTTACCTCTCTGCTCTGTAGGTTTGGTGTCAGTGGAGGGGTCTGGTCGTTGTAGTCTGTTTAGCCGGCAGCACATACACACATTTGACGGTGTGATTTATGAGTTCCCTGGAGACTGCAGCTACATGCTGGCGGGAGACTGCCAGCACAGAAGCTTCTCCATACTGGGTAAAAGCCAGTCACACACATAAACACAGTTTTTCATGAATTAAACAAGCTATGGCAAAGTTTGTACACTGTCAAGATGATAAAATGCCTGCTTTTGTGTGCATGTTTACGTCTAGGTGATTTCTCTCATGGAAAGAGGAAAGGAGTGACTTTGTTTCTGGGAGAATTCTTCGAGCTTCACCTCTCTGTTGATGGGACGCTGTCACAAGGAGCAGAAAGGTACAAATTGCAAATATCCTATTCAAAATATAAAAGAAAATGCTTATGGATTGCTAACTGAAGGTGAATTCAAATGTGAATGATAAACTGAAAAACGATTGAAAAACATATTTTGAAAACTGGAATGTGAAAAAAAACTGTAAAATGAAGATTCTACACTTTCTTCTAAAATTTAAACAATTTTCACTCAGAAATGGCTAGTAAATTTCATTAATAATTACAAAGAAATAAGTAACACACTGAATTAAACATTCAATTTTGAAGTAGAATGACTGAAATAGTATTTTCTTGTAAAATTTACTCTTTGAAAATTATATACAGTATATACATGTTTTTAAAGAAGTGTCTTCTGCTCAACAAGGCTGCAATTATATGATAACAAATACAGAAACAACAGTAATATTGTGACATATTATTGCAGTTTTAAATAATGGTTTTCTATTTTAATATACTTTAAAATGTAATTTATTTCTGTGATGCAAAGCTGAATTTTCAGCATCATTACTTCAGTCTTCAGTGTCACATGATCCTTCAGAAATCATTCTAATTTGCTGATTTATTATCAATGTTGGAAACAGTTGTGCCACTTCATATTTTTTTTACTGATCCTAAACTTTTGAACGGCAGTCTACATTTTTACAGTGTACTTTCCTTATTTGATTTTTATTTTAGGAATTCAAAATCATGATAACAATTCAATTTAGCATTCTTTAGGTTTTTTATATACATTATTTATTATCACTATACTCTGTTGAAAATACCAGCTTAGACTATCATTATCATGGATGGTTTATGCTGGTTAGTGCTGTCATTGCTAGTCAAAGTAGTTAAGCAGCCTGGTTTGCGACACCAGCTCACCAGCATATATAAAACACAACTAGTTATGCTAGTCTTTTCAGCAGGGTAGAGCATATAAAAATACTTCAGAATTTTTCCCCTCCAGGCTCCCACTGCCGTATGCATCGAGCTCTGTGTTCGCAGGGTATGAGCTGGGGTACATTCGATTTTGGAGCGAAGAGTTCGGGTTCTCCATCCATATAGACCCCTCACATAACATTCAACTAACGCTCGCCAAGCAGCACAGCAACCTTACCTGCGGCCTGTGTGGAAACTACAATTATGTGGTGGAGGATGAATACACCGCGCAAGAAGGTGAGACACAAATGCAGGAAAGAACACAAAAACATACCTTTCAAACTCTCTTTCGGTAATATCATGTGTTAAAAGCAGTGCACAGGATGCTGATTAATATGAGCTGGGGAAATAGGTGGCGTCAGTGTTCATCCTGAAGACAAAACATTAGAAAGTTTGAATAGAGAGCTCTTTGTTTCAGAGGTCTACGTGTGTGTTTGGGGGGTACAGTTAGTGACCTGTCATCGTTCTGTATTACAGCTTTTGTAGTTGACGGTGCACTTATCAGCTATGTTTAAATTTAGAACATAATCTTTCACATGATTCGACCACATGATACGGAGAGCCAGGAAAACTGAGAAAACAGAGCTGAAAATAAAGTGTTTGAACAGGTGAAACCTAAGAAGAATGTGTTCTGGTCAAATTTCACATCAAATCAAAAGATCATTCGGCTTCTAAAGACCATCTAAAAAATAAACAACAACAACAACAAAAACTCATAATTAACTTAATGTGTCCAGATGATTTATTTTTAAGTTTTCCTGTCTGGACACAATATTTAAAAAAAAAATTAAAAAGAGCATAAATTATCATTTAAAAAATATTTAAAACGTTAAATAATTACTGTACTATTAAATAATTAAAAAGAAAATACTAAAATGAAAATAATGATAATATTAATATAATAATAAATGTATATTTTAATACTATATATATATATATATATATATATATGCACACATACATATATTTTATATTAAAATAATAATGTAACATTTCAATATAATAATAAAAAATAATAAATGAAAATAAAACATTTCAATCTTTCTCTCTCTCACTGTGTATTTATGTATATCAAGAAATAGAAATAAGTACTCTCTATATATGAAATATATCTAAATAATAAAAAAACATTTTTCACATTATTGCAATGCAAATAATAATAAAATATTTCAATACTATATATATATATATATACACACACACACAGTATATAGCTTCATGAGATTCATAGATTTAAAAATGTGTGTGCTCAGGTTTTCTGACAGATGATCCATATGACTTTGCAAGCTCCTGGGCCATGAAAGGAGCTGATGAACCCTGTAAACGTGTCTTGCCACCGTCTCAGAGCTGCAACAGCACCGGAGAATCAGCTAAAGTCAGACGCTCGCATGCAAAACAAAAACAACCTTCTGTGTGCCTTATCATAGAGATGTCTCTGTTTCTGAGAGTGTATGCGTGTGTTTCAGGATCAGATGTCACGGTGTGAGGCCATGAGCAGCTCTGCACTCTATCTGCGTTGTGCTCACCTCGTGGATGCGGCTGCGTTTGTGTCCGTGTGCGAGTCTGATGCCTGTCACTGCAGTACGGGAGATGAGTGTGTGTGCCAGGCCATGCTGGAATACGCCCGCACCTGTGCCAGTCACGGCATAACACTGTCCAACTGGCATGTACAGAGCCAGTGCTGTGAGTAAATCATACATACTCACTGTCACAAATGTATAAATACAATTCACATGTAAGTCTGATATTGACTTTGTGTAAATGTATGTTTCCATTTGCTCAGCCCCTAAGTGTCCTATTGGCATGGAGTACAGCGACTGCACCCCGACCTGCTCCACTTCCTGTCAGAATGTAAACATCCAGGAAGTCTGCAAGGAGGAGTGTGTTGATGGCTGCAACTGTCCAGGTTAGAGAGATACCGGTTCACCAATCTAGAAGAATTTATACAGTAAAGTATATACCATATATAAGATTGCATCAGAGAATATATATACATGTGTGTGTGTGTGTGTATATATATATATATATATATATATCTGATGCAATCTCTCACGATTTTGCTTTTTAGATAAATTTATCTTTAGATATTTTTACTGAAAAACAAGACAGACACTGACCACAAATGGTTATTTTTGTAGTGTGCTCAGTTTCCTTCTCAGTGTTGAATGTGTGAAATGTGTGTGTCAGCGGGTAAGGTGCTGGATGGAGATCGCTGTGTTGACGTCTCTCAGTGCTCCTGCACGCATGCTGGACGCCGATACCCTCCTGCTTCCTCCATATCACAGGACTGCAACACATGGTGGGACACACACACACACACACACACACACACACACACACACACAAACTCATATGCACACATTACAAAACAATGCATTCAAATATGTTTGGCTGCTGTATCTGTACACATTGACTTAAACTTAACTTACCTTAACTTTTAGTGTCTGTCGCCATGGATCATGGGAATGCACCAATGAAGAATGCCCTGGTAAATGTGAATTTGGAACAATTACTGTAATTTAATGTCAAGCTCCATTCTAACAAATACAAAATATCATATTTCACCAGGACATACGTCACATTATGAGACTAAAATATGTAGGAAATGCAGCATTAAATGTTGACATTAAATATTTCTGAATGCCTCAATTAGCAAACATTGCTATAGTGTTATTTTATTATTATTGATCTATATTATATAGATATATAGATACAATATAGTTACAATTATATAGTTTTTGTCTATAGTTTTTGTTAATATTTTGAATTAGATTATAATAGATTTTATAGGCTTACTTAATGTTATTTTAATATAATTATTATTATTATTATTTAAATGTTATTAATTTTGTTGTGTTTTGTCATTTTTATTAGATTATTTTTTAAATATGTCCATATATGTTTTTTTTTTAGTAATTTGTATTTATTTGTTTATTTAGTTTTAGTTTTTTTTTTTAAGTTAAACTAAAGGAACATGTGAAATATTGATTTTGCAACTATCTGAAATACTTTTTTTTATTTTAGTTGAAGTTTATTTAAGCGAAAATGTTTTTTAATTGCTACAAACATTGTTTTCTAATCACTTTCTTGCTCTGTCTCTCCTTAGGGGAGTGTCTGGTGACAGGACAGGCCCATTATAAGACCTTTGACAATAAATTCTTCACCTTCAGTGGTATTTGTCAGTATCTGCTAGCTAAAGACTGCCAGAGCAACTCTTTTTCTGTCATCATTGAGACTGCACAGGTCTGAAATCTTCCCTATGGTATATATACACTTGTGCTTTTTTTAGGCTGTGTGCTTATGGTTGTATTTTCCTGTTTAAGTGTGCTGATGACCAAGATGCTGTCTGCACACGGTCAATTACACTGAGGTTCCAGGATCTGGCCAATCAGACAGTGCGCCTCAAGCATGGGGGTGTGGTCTCTGTGGATGGAATGGATGTGCAGACGCCCCTAATTAATGGTCTGTCAGCATGAAATACACAGAATGCATACAGAAATACATGGACAGTTGTAATGTAATAATACTGAAGTAAAAATCATAACGCTGAATTGTGTTTGTGTGTAGGTGCATTAAGAATCCAGACTACTGTGTTTTCATCTGTGAGATTGCGTTATGGTGATGATCTACGTCTGGATTGGGATGGCAGAGGACGTGTTTTGCTCAGGGTAAGTGTATCCGGCTGGAAAAAACAGGATATACCAGCTTAACATGGTCAAGCTCAACCAGCTCTGACCAGGTTAAAGAAAAAGTTTACCTAATAAATGAAAATTGTGCCATCATTAGTGTTGCTATTGTTATCAAAAACAAAAAATAAAAACTTGAACTGTTAAAAAAAATTTTTTTTATTAGTAATTAAAAAAATGCTGAAATAGAATAAAACATAAATATAAGATACAAAATGTACAATTACATGAAAATCATAAAATTTGCTTTGCCAACTAACTGAAATAAAAAATGCAAGTACAAAAATGACTAAAACTAAAATTGAAATAAAAAATAAATTACAGCTAAATTAAAATCTAAAAAAATAAAAATAACAAAAGCAACAAAATAAAAAAAAGAAAAGAAAATATCAAAATTAAAAGTAATTCAAAATATTAATAAATACTATAATATATATATATATATATACACACACACACTACTAAAATAAGACTGGTCATCATTTATTTACTCTTATGGCATTCCAAACCTGTGGGACTTAATTTTTTTCATGAAATAAAAAAAAATATTCTGACATCTTTATTCCACAGAATAAAAATGAATGTTGACTGAGGCTGTCAAGCTCCTGAGAAATGAGAAAAAAGCACCATTAATGTATAAAAGTAGTGCATATTACTTGTGTGCTGTATTTCAAATCTTCTCAAGCCATATGATTGCCTTGTGTGAGGATTTATTATTATTATTATTGTTTTATATAATAATAATATAATATATTGTCATATTCCAATGTAAACATGACAATATATAATAATAATATAATATATTGTCATATTTACATTGGAATACATTCAAATATTGCACGTCATGACACATTGGAATATTGTTATGGACCACTTGTATAATAACTGTGATATCAGTTTTATGGTGTTTTCTTGTCATTTTTTGAAGCTTTGAAAGCTGTTTTCATTTATTTGCATTGTATGGAAAAGAGCAGTGTGAACATTCTGCCAAACATCTTCTCTCAGTCACCTAAACCAGTTTGATTCAGCTAACGATCAGTTTTGACCATCCAGAAACCCTGTAAAACAATCTGCCACCTTAAACTGGTTTTAGCTGGAATTTCCAGCAGTCAGGATCAGATGTCGTGTGTCTGAGAATGCCGGGAGCTTTAGGTGCTGAAAATAATGCATAAATACTTCCCATGTACATAATATAGAGTCTGTGTGTGAAATGCAGAATCTGGGACGTGTATCAAATACTTCCGTGCTGCAAACCTGATATGTGAGCATGTGTGTGTGTGTGTGTGTGTGTTTGCAGCTAAATCCAGCCTATGCTGGGAAAACGTGCGGCCTGTGCGGTAATTATAATGGTAACCAAGGAGACGACTTCTTAACAGTGGGCGGGCTGGTGGAGACACGCGTCGAAGGATTCGGGAACGCATGGAAGATGAACGCAGACTGTGACAATATTCAATTGCAACCCTCAGATCCCTGCATTTTAAACCCTAAGAGAGGTATACACACTCACACGCTCATACAAATGCATGTATATGAACAAATATTCAAAATCAGGGGCACCACATGCCAAAGTTTAAGAATTTTGCATTCAAAAACTCTAATTAATGGCGGTTACAGACCTATAAAGATGCATATTTATAAACTATAAATGCACTTTTAGGAATTTGAATGCCTGTAAGTAAGATGTCATGATTTAAATATGCACTGAACACCAGAGGGCAACACAGACCATCAGGTAACGTGTCGTATTGTGTCTACAGTGCGTTTTGCAGAAGAGGCCTGTGCCGTGCTGCTCTCTGTGAAGTTTGAGCCCTGTCATTATGTGGTCAACCCAGAGCCATATGTGAAGAACTGCCGCTATGATGTCTGCTCCTGCGCAGACGGCCAAGAGTGCCTGTGCGATGCTGTTCACAGCTATGCAGCCGCCTGCGCAGCCAAGGGAGTGCTAGTCAACTGGAGGGGACATGGATACTGTGGTATATCTCATTCTGTCTGTTTAAATGCCATATAAAATAAAAAAAAATCTTAGTATTTTTATTTTTATTTTATCTTAGTTTTCAGTACAAATGTATCATCATTCTGAAATTGAGATACATTTACTTGAGAATAGAAGATTATATGACTTGTTTTCTGAAAAATATATCCAAATTAAGCAAGTTTTTGATTACAACAAGAAAAAAATATCTGCCAGTGTGGTAAGATTTATTTTTTAATTATTACATGATTTTTTTTTATATAAATTAAAATTTCCATAATTTAAATATATATTTTTACATTTTTGTTACATTTATTTTTCTTGCATCATTGGAAGATATTTTTCTTGTTTTAAGTATAACAATTACCTATTTTTTTATTATAAAATTTTTATTTATTTTTTTCATTCCAAGAAAACAAGTTGACTCATTATGCTTCTAAAGTAAATGTATGTTGATTTAAGAATGTTTAGATATTTGTACTGGAAAACAAGACAAAAATACTGAGTAAGAAAGACATTTTATGCAGTATAATAACACTGCAAAACAGCTGAATAAACATACTAAAAATTCATAAAGGTTTACATAACAAAAGTCAATGGAAGGTCTCCATCAGGACAGAAGACCAAACGTGTGTGTGTGTGTTTGGGCAGAACTGACCTGTCCGGATGACCAGGTGTATGGGGTGTGTGGGAGCGTGTGTAATCAGACGTGCCGTGCTCTGTCGCTGCCTGACGGTGATTGCAGTGACTTATGTGAGGAAGGCTGTTTCTGCCCCAGAGGACTCTTCCTCAGTGACGCGGGCGAGTGTGTGCCCCCCGAACATTGCTCGTGCCACCATAAGGGAGAGATCTTTGAGCCCAACGACATGATTGGTGACCATCACTCCATCTGGTTAGCAGGAAAAAACATCACAGTTATTTATCATACAGATGCACATAAGCTTTCTTTGGTAGCCTGACATTTGGTCAAGCACCTGTGTCTCACAGAACTCATAATTCATTATTATATTTGATATTAAAAATTAAAGTATGTACATGACACAGACTACAATATTATGTCAGCTGTCTTAATCATATTACTAGTAACCAGAATATTGGCCATACATACTGTATGTACAGATAAACTGATAAATATATAAAGTGCATTTTATATATATATACTGTATATATATATATATATATATATATAAAATCGAAAGAAAGTAATACTTTCATTCAGCAAGGATACATTAAGTAGTTCAAATCAGACATATTTATTATTGTTTTAAATATCATTGTGTTAATGTTTTTGTAGTGTATGCGAGAGTGGATCCATGCAATGCACTTCTAATGAAGCCACTGGATCTACTCTGTCTGACCTCTTCTTTGATGAACATTCTTCTTCAAGAGGTATTCCTCCTCACGCTCATATCTCTGTGCACTTCTAATCGAGCACAATTGCACTTGAACACATCAGAGACACAAGTGGACAGAATATTGTCGAGTGGCTCAGACAAGTACATATAATGAATTCTTTGAGTGTGTGTGTCACCTGTAGGGCGGCGCTCTATCTCTTGTCCTCCTCCGCTGCAGCGGTTTGAGTGTGAGAGTGCGAGGGATGCTGGGATAGAGTGTGCCAAGACCTGCCAGAATCTGGACCTGGAGTGTGTCAGTCAGGGATGTGTGTCTGGCTGTATGTGTCCACCTGGAACAGTAAGTGTGAGAGTTAACGCTAGGAAACACTGCGATGAACATGACATTTCTCTCACAAATTGTATTTGTTTATATTAATGAAACTGAAATGAATTTTTTTAGCCAGGCCTTAAACACAGTAGGACTGGTAAATTCATATCAGATGAGCTTCACTATTGATTCACAAATATTTACTGTTTTAATAAAAATTACTGAAAAGATACAATACCATTCAAAAGTTTGGGGTCAGTAAGTTTTTTTTTATATATATATATAAGAAATGAAAACTTTTATTCAGCAGGGACACATTACATTGCCCAAACGTGACAGTAAAGACAACTATAATGTTACAAAAGAACTTTAAATGAACTTTGAACTCATCAAAGAATACTGAAAAAAGTTGCACGGTTGAAGTTTCAGCTGTTTCAAATTGATAATAATAAGAAAAGTTTCTTGAGCAGCACAAATTCAGCTTTGCTATTACAGGAATAAACTACATTTTAAAATACATTAAAAAAGAAAACAGTTATTTTAAATTGTAATAATATTTCACAATATTACTGTTTTATATATATATATATATATATATATATACAGTCTTGGTGAGTATAAAATACTTATTTAAAAAATATTTCCCCCCAAATTTTGAATGGTACAGCACTTATGAAAAATATAACTGAGAAAGCAGTGCAGATCATTATACGTCAACTGCCAGTGTCTTATAGGACTTATAATTAAGTTTGATATTACACATAAAGTGCTTACATGACACATATTTGCATGTGAATTTGAATGGAATGTTATTCAGCTTTATAATCTATTATCCTTTTGAAGCTATAAAAAAAAACAGGATTGATTTTATGGCTGTTTGCAGGTTCGACACAAAAAAGAATGCATTCCACAAGACCAGTGCCCTTGTTACCATAACAACCGTCCCTACGCCTCAGGACAGAGCATTGATGTGGACTGCAACACCTGGTAAATCAGCCAATCACGGCTCACCCTGACACTGTAATGTCACTTTGTTGCGAACATCAGCTGACAAGTATTATCATTCAGATTATTGAATTACAGTTGCACTTCCCTTTGTGTCCCAGTGTTTGTGAGAAGCGTCAGTGGAAGTGTACACAGCGTGTGTGTGACGGCGTGTGTCGTGTGATAGGAGAGACACACTACATCAGCTTTGATGGACTCAAGTTCTCGTTTCCTGGACCTTGCCAATACGTACTAGCTCAGGTAAAGCCAGTATCCTCGCTCTCTCGCTCTCTTTTCTCCTCTGTCCCTCATATTCACCTGTTTTCCCTCGTTCTTCTGTCTGCCGAGCAGGATTACTGTAACGGGTTGGACGGCACATTTAGGGTTCTGGTGGAGAACTCGGCTTGTGGGATTGCAGGCTACCGCTGCAGTAAAAGCATCACAGTGTTGTACATGGGAGGACTGATTGTCATGGAACACAAGGAGGTAAAATAAACACCTTTCATCTTCACATCATGTGTGAAGTAAAGCATACAGACCTCCTTTCTCTGTTGTCTTTTTCTTCTGCAGGTGAGGATGAAGAAGCCCGTGTTGAAAGAGACAGCGGTTGAGATTGTGCGCTCTGGACAGTATTACATCATTCTTCTGGGTAAACACATCTCCATCACCTGGGACACAGGAACTCGAATCTCACTGCAGATCAATGGACAGTACAGGGTAACACACACACACACACACACACACACGGTCATGCACACACATCTGTCTAGCTATCCAAATGAGCACATATCATAGACTTTAATTTTTAATTACATAAAAAGTTATTAATGAATAATTTTAGCATATCTCCAAAGTGAGTTTTTGTCATATTTAGCTAGTTAACCCTATTAAAATCATTTTAAATTAAAATGATTAATCAAATTTTATGAATAAAAAATATTTTTGATTCATTTTATTCTGTCCTCAAGTGAATTCTTGTCAGATTTATCAAGAGATAACAAAAAATGTAAGAGTTTAAAAAAGGTTTATGAATCACAATTTACAAATATTATTTATGAATCTTTTTATCTTTGAACATCTCTCCAAAGTGAGTTTGTGACATTTATGAATGAAAATGTTTTATGAATCAAATTTTATTAATAAAAATGATTTATGAATAACTTATTACCTTTGAGCTTGTCCTCAAAAGTGAGTTTTCGCCATGTTTAGCAAGTTAACTCTAAAAAGTACAAATATTTTTATATTTAGAAATGATTTATGAATCCAAATGTATTTATAAAATATGATTTACTAATTATTTTTACCTGGGTTTTTTTCAGATTTTACTAGTTAAATAAAAAAAAGTTGAAAATGATTTATGAATAAAAACGTAAGAATATTTTTATATATTTAGGCATGTCCCCAAAGTGATATGTCATATTTAGCAAAAAGGTAACCCTAAAGTTCAAAAATAATTTATGAAACCGCATTAATTAAATATGATTTATTAATATTTTTTTTAGTTTTTTTAGTTTGACCATGTCCCCAAAGTGATTATTTGTCACATTTAGCAAAAGGTAACCCTAATTAAATAATGGTTAAAGTTATAATCATTATATAATCAATAATCATTTATGAATCAAAATGTATGAATTAAATATGATTTATGAATCATTTATACCATTCATCATGTTCCCAAAGTGGAACAAACCCAAGCTGTTCCCATAGTACAATGAGAGTTCATTCCTAAATGAGAACATACACTCATACATTCTCTGCTTACATAACTTGATTATCTAAGGTGAGAAATTAAGAATAAGCTTAAAATATGTTTTTGTGTGTGTGTTTAAGGGGAAAGTCTGTGGCCTTTGTGGAAATTTCGATGGCAGTCAGAATAATGATCTGTTGAGCAGCAGTAATCAGATGGAGGTGGACGCTGCAGACTTTGGAAACTCCTGGAAAGTTCGACCCAGCTGTGCTGATGCTGTTCCGGTGGGTTCATGGCATCACAGCCTGAACTAGAGTGTCTTACAGTGACTCAGAACATAGAGGCATCAAATGACCTCATATTTTGACGTCTGTGTGCAGGTTGTGTCTCAGTGCAGCACAGACATGGTGAAGCTGGTGACGGTGGAGCAGTCCTGCCGTGTGCTCACCAGCACCATCTTCAGGGAGTGCAATAGTGTGGTTGGTAACATTTATACTCAACAGTCACAATTAAAATGACGAAAATACATTGCCATGTGGTGATTACTCCTTTTGCTTAATGTTTTTTTACTGATTTCTCTGACTGTGTCAGGTGGACCCGGAGCCGTACTGGGACATCTGTACTCATGACACATGCTCGTGTCCATCTGTGGGTGATTGCGCATGTTTCTGTAACACTATTGCTGCCTATGCTCACGAGTGCGCTCAGAAGGGACTGGTGGTGAACTGGAGGTCCAACGACTTGTGCCGTAAGTTTAACCACTTATTTACTCACCCACATGACTGTGTTTCTTCTGCAGAACACAAAAGAAGATATTAGGTAGAATGTTCATATTCTTGAGTGAAGGGTTATAAAAGCTGTCAAGCACCAAAAAGACAAAATAACAAAAAACTACTCAAAGTACCATAAAAGTAGTTCAAATCAATTGTTCACAGTGTTCCAAATCTTTTGAAAGTGTTAAATAGCTGTGTTCTAAAAATATAATTTTTATTAATAACAAAGTAAAGGTCAGTATTTACTCCCTGGCATAGATTTTCATCAACAAATATACAATAAAAATACCTACATAAAACTCTCGTGGACTAAACCCATAGCGGTGTGGTCCTATAATACAACCCGATTCCAAAAAAGTTGGGACACTGTACAGATTGTGAATAAAAAAGGAATGCAATAATTTACAAATCTCATAAACTTATATTTTATTCACAATAGAATATAGATAACATATCAAATGTTGAAAGTGAGACATTTTGAAATGTCATGCCAAATATTGGCTCATTTTGGATTTCATGAGAGCTACACATTCCAAAAAAGTTGGGACAGGTAGCAATAAGAGGTCGGAAAAGTTAAATGTACATATAAGGAACAGCTGGAGGACCAATTTGCAACTTATTAGGTCAACTGGCAACATGATTGGGTATGAAAAGAGCCTCTCAGAGTGGCAGTGTCTCTCAGAAGTCAAGATGGGAAGAGGATCACCAATTCCCCCAATGCTGCGGCGAAAAATAGTGGAGCAGTATCAGAAAGGAGTTTCTCAGAGAAAAATTGCAAAGAGTTTGAAGTTATCATCATCTACAGTGCATAATATCATCCAAAGATTCAGAGAATCTGGAACAATCTCTGTGCGTAAGGGTCAAGGCCGGAAAACCATACTGGATGCCCGTGATCTTCGGGCCCTTAGACGGCACTGCATCACATACAGGAATGCTACTGTAATGGAAATCACAACATGGGCTCAGGAATACTTCCAGAAAACATTGTCGGTGAACACAATCCACCGTGCCATTCGCCGTTGCCGGCTAAAACTCTATAGGTCAAAAAAGAAGCCATATCTAAACATGATCCAGAAGCGCAGGCGTTTTCTCTGGGCCAAGGCTCATTTAAAATGGACTGTGGCAAAGTGGAAAACTGTTCTGTGGTCAGACGAATCAAAATTTGAAGTTCTTTTTGGAAAACTGGGACGCCATGTCATCCGGACTAAAGAGGACAAGGACAACCCAAGTTGTTATCAGCGCTCAGTTCAGAAGCCTGCATCGCTGATGGTATGGGGTTGCATGAGTGCGTGTGGCATGGGCAGCTTACACATCTGGAAAGGCACCATCAATGCTGAAAGGTATATCCAAGTTCTAGAACAACATATGCTCCCATCCAGACATCGTCTCTTTCAGGGAAGACCTTGCATTTTCCAACATGACAATGCCAGACCACATACTGCATCAATTACAACATCATGGCTGCGTAGAAGAAGGATCCGGGTACTGAAATGGCCAGCCTGCAGTCCAGATCTTTCACCCATAGAAAACATTTGGGGCATCATAAAGAGGAAGATGCGACAAAGAAGACCTAAGACAGTTGAGCAACTAGAAGCCTGTATTAGACAAGAATGGGACAACATTCCTTTTCCTAAACTTGAGCAACTTGTCTCCTCAGTCCTCAGACGTTTGCAGACTGTTATAAAAAGAAGAGGGGATGCCACACAGTGGTAAACATGGCCTTGTCCCAACTTTTTTGAGATGTGTTGATGCCATGAAATTTAAAATCAACTTATTTTTCCCTTAAAATGATACATTTTCTCAGTTTAAACATTTGATATGTCATCTATGTTGTATTCTGAATAAAATATTGAAATTTGAAACTTCCACATCATTGCATTCTGTTTTTATTCACAATTTGTACAGTGTCCCAACTTTTTTGGAATCGGGTTTGTACAATAAATTAAATGTATCAAATACTTAGTCTTAAAAAATATTTTTTAAATTTAGTAATCAGTTTAGCATTTCCACAGAGTGAGTTTTTGTGAGATTTACCAAGAGTTTTAGAGTAAAAAAATACATTTTAAATAAAACCTTATTAATAAATAATTATCTATGAATCATTTTTATCTTTGAGCATGTCCTCAAAAGTGAGTTTTTGTCAATTTAGATATATATATATTTTTAATTTATGTATAAAATATGTATGGAAATGATTTGAAAATATGAAACATGAAAATATTACATAAATAATTTAAATGCATAAAAATGCACTAAATCTATAACTGTAAACTGTATAGGCCTAAATGCAATGAAAAATATCAAATGTTGGCATATGAGTCTGGTGAGAACCAGGTCTTAATGTTGGGTAAACTAACCCTTTAATCACACTGTATAACAGTGTGTTGTAACTGACTGTTGACTTGCAGCACTGAGCTGTGAGGAGTTGAATAAGGACGCAGGCGTGGAGTGTGAGTGGAAATATAACGCCTGTGGAAGCGCTTGCCCTCCCACCTGCCAGCACCCTGAGCCTCTGAGCTGTCCCGTCACATGTGTGGAGGGATGCCATGCTGTCTGCCCACCAGGTAGCGCTAATTCACACATACTCGCAAGTAAATTGACAGTTCACTTTCATTCACACATTCTGCCTGCTTCGATCCCTCAGGGCAAGTTTTAGATGAGGTGCTGAGGAAGTGTGTGGAACCGTCACAGTGTCAGGTGTGTGTGCATGACGGAGAGAGAATCTCCCATGGAAAACAGTTCATCCTTAACCATGACGATCCTCATCTATGCCAGATATGGTACGCCACGTTCTGTTTATAATCTTTATTGTATGCAGTGTGGGAGAATCTCACAAATAATTTTTTTTATCTCAAATTAACATAAAAACAAAGACAGTTTTTCTTGTTGTTAGGACCATTCATTTTTTATTTTTTTGCATCACAAATTCTCATTGTAAAGCAAAAATATCATTCAATAACATTCTCTGGAATGATAAATCATGAATCATGATGTTTAAATATTTAAAAGTATATGTAATTTTAAAAGTAAATTACATTGTTTATTATATAATATTATGTACATTTATATACTATTATAATGTTAATTAATATTTATTTATATTTTGTTAGTTTGTATCTTATATTTTATAGTTTTAATTTTCATTCCAGTTTAAGCTTTAGTAATTATATTATGTGTTTTTGTCATTTGTATTTGTTTTTATTTTTTAAATGTCTATTTAGCTTTATTTTTAATTTAATAATTTAATTTCAGTTTTGGTTTTAGCCATTTTGGTACTTCGATTTAAGCTTATTTTATTTCAGTTAGTTGCCAAGGCAACATTTCTTTAAAGTGTTCTTCTTCTAATATTTTTATTTTATTTTATAAAAATATATATATTAAATGTAATCATTTTGTATTATATCTTATATCAATTAACAAATATTTTCCAATAGTTTGCTATCAATAACAGCACAGATATACACACAAGAAAGCTCCTTCTGATTCTGATACACACAGACATATTATATTAATAATACATAGTATTATTTTTATAATAAATATATATACTGTATATATACACAGTGGGGGAAAAAAATTATTTGATCCCCTGCTGATTTTGTACGTTTGCCCACTGACAAAGAAATGATCAGTCTATAATTTTAATGGTAGGTTTATTTGAACAGTGAGAGACAGAATAACAACAACAAAAAAATCCAGAAAAATGCATTTCAAAAAAGTTATAAATTGATTTGAATTTTAATGAGTAAAATAAGTATTTGATCCCCTATCAATCAGCAAGATTTCTGGCTCCCAGGTGTCTTTTATACAGGTGAGGAGCTGAGATTAGAGCACTCTCTTAAAGGGAGTAATCTCAGTTTGTTACCTGTATAAAAGATCAACCTGTCCACAGAAGCAATCAATCAATCAGATTCCAAACTCTCCACCATGACCAAGACCAAAGAGCTGTCCAATGATGTCAGGGACAAGATTGTAGACCTACACAAGGCTGGGATGGGCTACAAGACCATCGCCAAGCAGCTTGGTGAGAAGGTGACAACAGTTAGTGCGATTATTCGCAAATGGAAGAAACACAAAATAACTGTCAATCTCCCTCGGACTGGGGCTCCATGCAAGATCTCACCTCGTGGAGTTTCAATGATCATGAGAACGGTGAGGAATCAGACCAGAACTACACGGGAGGATCTTGTCAATGATCTCAAGGCAGCTGGGACCATAGTCACCAAGAAAACAATTGATAACACACTACGCCGTGAAGGACTGAAATCCTGCAGCGCCCGCAAGGTCCCCCTACTCAAGAAAGCACATGTACAGGTCCGTCTGAAGTTTGCCAATGATTCAGAGGAGAACTGGGTGAAAGTGTTGTGGTCAGATGAGACCAAAATCCAGCTCTTTGGCATCAACTCAACTCGCCTTGTTTGGAGGAGGAATGCTGCCTATGACCCCAAGAACACCATCCCCACCATCAAACATGGAGGTGGAAACATTATGCTTTGGGGGTGTTTTTCTGCTAAGGGGACAGGACAACTGCACCGCATCAAAGGGACGATGGACGGGGCCATGTACCGTCAGGGCCAGGGCATTGAAAATGGGTCGTGGATGGGTATTCCAGCATGACAATGACCCAAAACACACGGTTTTGGCCAAGTCAACAAAGGAGTGGCTCAAGAAGAAGCACATTAAGGTCCTGGAGTGGACTAGCCAGTCTCCAGACCTTAATCCCATAGAAAATCTGCGGAGGGAGCTGAAGGTTCGAGTTGCCAAACGTCAGCCTCGAAACCTTAATGACTTCGAGAGGATCTGCAAAGAGGAGTGGGACAAAATCCCTCCTGAGATGTGTGCAAACCTGGTGGCCAACTACAAGAAACGTCTGACCTCTTTGATTGCCAACAAGGGTTTTGCCACCAAGTACTAAGTCATGTTTTGCGAAGGGGTCAAATAATTATTTCACTCATTAAAATGCAAATCAATTTATAACTTTTTTGAAATGCATTTTTCTGGATTTCTTTGTTGTTATTCTGTCTCTCACTGTTCAAATAAACCTACCATTAAAATTATAGACTGATCATTTCTTTGTCAGTGGGCAAACGTACAAAATCAGCAGGGGATCAAATCATTTTCCCCCCACTGTATATATATATATTCCACATTAAAAAATGAGAATTGTGGAGGGAAAAATGTGCCTAGTTGATAGTTCGCAAAGAGCTTGATTGACAGGTGATCTGACCAATCATAACGCCAAATCAGCCATCTTGCCCGACAAACAAATCAGACAGGAGAGTCGATTAACTTCGGTGGACTTAAACTTGAAAAATTGTGTGTATTGACATGTTTCCGCGGTTGAAATAAAATACTTTCTGATGTTCATTCATGTTCATTTCGTGCTTTAAGTAAATATGAAAAGACGATCGGTTTACATGCTGCTTGAGGCGCTACAGTGTTCTGTCACGTCACACTAAATAGCCACAAAACAGTATTTATTGAATGAATTTCTTAAAAAATCACAAATTAAAAAAAAAATCATACCAGAAGGAACCTGCTCTGTCTTGTGCTGTCTGTGATGTATTTTTTTACTGCGTGATACATGTTGTGTAGTGTGAGCGCGGCATGGCTTGTCGGACATAGCAACAGTAACTAAGGAGGGCAGGTTTTTGCGAAGGGTCAATTGTCATGAAAATAACTGTAAACATTATATCATTTTTATAATACATAAAAATATAGAATTTTTTTCTAAATGAGTCAATTTAAGTGTATAATATTGTCATGTTTGTTATTTTTTTCAGTCACTGTGAGAGCAACACGTTGACGTGCGGCCCGTGTCCTGTAACTGGTTTCGCCTCCACACTAGCACCAGCCACCATCAGCAACACCCCCACGCCGCTCCCGTTTTCCACCCCGGTGCCTGCCGACGCCTGCGACAGAGCGATGGACCTGGCCTTCCTCGTGGATGGCTCCTCTGCCCTGAGTGAAGAAGACTTCAGCTTGGTCAAGCTCTTCATCCTCCGTGTGGTGGAGCGCTTCCGCATGGGTTCGGCCCACACCCGCGCCACGGTCCTGCTCTTCCACTCCGGCGTGAAGAGTTACGACATGCAGGTCCAGAAGTGGATCTTCAAGAAGACTGTGCGTGAGCTGCGTTACAGCGGAGGCGATGTTGCGTTCATGGACGAGGCTATTAAATATCTAGCTGTCTACATTTACGATAAAAACAAGCGCGAGCACGCGGGCCGCGTCGCTATCTTGCTGACGGCGAGCGCGAATCCTCGGCCCATGCGTAGTACTCAGCGTCTGCTGCGTAAGAAAGACATCACCATCCTCACGGTGGCGCTAGGGCCTGACGTCAACATGGCACAGGTTAATGAGATCACGAAAGCCACGCCCAGCAGTCGCTCATACGTGGTGAGCAGCGTGACGGAGTTGGACGATGAAGCTCTGGCCATCACGGACTACCTCTGCACTTTGGGATTGGATCCTGAACCCCCAAAGAAACCCTCTACTAAAAAATCCAGCACCACTTCGGTCACTCCAACAACTACCGCCACCTCAAAACTCACTGCCGCCACGATTCCTCCAACCGCTGCCATTGTGACCACATTTCCCAGCATTCCCAGCCCTGGAACAACTCTTCCTCCACCTACTGTAACAACATACGAGGTCGTCTTCCTGTTGGAAAGCTCAGATGCAGTGGGCGAAGAGGGCTTCAATAAAACACGTGACGCTTTGGTCGACGTCATTGCTTCACTTGATCAAAAAGAGGTGGAGAATCTACGGATCACGGTGATGCAGTACTCCTTCACGGTGACTGTGGTAATCAGCCGCATGGAGCTGCAGCACAGGGAGCAGGTGCTGCAAAGAATGCGACAATTACGTTGGACCAAAGGTGCGGAGGTCAACACAGGCCATGCCATTCGTTCCATATACGAGACGGTTACTACAGACATGCCCAGTAATACACCAGACCAGATGGTGTTTCTCATAACCCAGAGCCCTCCGACAGACGTCATTCAGAGGCCTTCGAGCTCCACTCATAAGAAAGTGTATCCCATTGGGATTGGCCAACAGATTCGATACGAGGATCTGGCGCAGCTGAGCTTCCCGGATGAACCGATCATGCTGGACAATCCCACGGATCTTAGGATACTGCGGCCCATGCTGATCAATATCAGTAAAACCATCAGAAGGCCTGTGTTGCCCACACTGCCACCGAGAGCCACGCTGCCCCCTTCAGGTCAGATACAACAGCGCTACGCTCTTTTTCTATACTGTCACATTCTAGGGCTGCACAATTTAGGGAAAAAAATTAACTGCAGAAAAAAAGCTCTAGGTTTGCTGTTCTTTTTTGTAGGGCTACACAATTTGGCCAAAATATTGTGATATATCAATATAACTGTAAAATAAAAATTAATCATATTTATGATTACTATATTATTACTAAATTAAAATATTATTAATATTTAATATTAATATTTAATTAATATTAATTAATACATTCCATTTATGAGAAGGTTACTACAGACACGCCCAGTAATACGCCAGACCAGATGGTGTTTCTCATCACACAGAGCCCTCCGACGGACGTCATTCAATAAATAAATATAGTAATAAATAAATAAATGTGTGTATATATAATTTTTAAATTTATAAAATTAGGCAACAGCATATATCCAGGTTTTCCAAGACTGGGGGAACCCTGGTTCTTCAAAGAAAAAAAATTGTTATAAAATCAAATAATATAATATATTATTATATAATATAATATATAAAATATATAATATGGTCCAGAATATATATACAATTAGATATTATATTTAATATATAAAATAATATAATCTTGATTTTTACTTGATTTAGCTGTTTTTAATAATGTTTTGTCTTATTTTAATTAATTTTAAGTCATCATATATGCTTTCTTTTAAACTGTGTTTATTTTTTTCCATCGCTTTCTATTTCACTGCATGCTGTTTTTATCTCAGTTGTCAGATTTGTTATTGACAGTGAGTGTGACTGCTGTAATTTCAAAGAATGAAAGCTAAAGGAACAGTGAGGCAGCAGAGAGAGTGACTGCTGTGGAACAATTAAATGGAATGATGTAATTCTCTCAATTAATGTGGAAATTGGCTGGCAAATGATGCAGAAACATGCTGTTGTACACAAAATGATCAAAAATGGATTTGGATCAGTCAGTGGCTGTGGAGCAGTGCTGCTGCTAGCCTGGACATACTGCTCCTATATGACATATACACTAGTCTATTGACACCTCACTCTAATTAAAGTGTCAAAATGACTAATTTCAGATGACATATCAAATTATCTTACACATTTTTGGTGATTCTTTTTTATCTAGTAGTGAACAGATGACAAAATGTGCTGGCTTGACTATCCGACTGTAACTGTCAGGAACCCATGAAGAACACCTTAGCAACCATCTACCAACTTCAGTAGCTATGCAAAGCTCCCTATCAGCTACCTTGCAAATTTCACCCAGAACACCCTAGCAACCACTTAGAACACCTTAGCAAACATTTATCACTTTCTTAGTAACCCATGAAAAGCTCAAGCTGATTTTTTATTTTTGTCATTTCTAGCTGTTGAATGCAAAGAGAGTCAATGCATGGATGCTTAAGGAGTGAATACATATGCTTTCTTTGTTCTTCTATCTCTGTGTGTGTGTATGATTGATCAGTGCCGTGTTCAAAGCCCATGGACGTGCTGTTCCTGCTGAGAGCCTCTTCTGATAACCAGTTTGAAGACTTGAAAACATTTGTGAGAACCTTCATAAAGAGCACAAATATCGGTAAGTCTCCATAAGACAGATTTTTTATTTTGTGTATACATTTTAATGTTTACTTCTAGAGTTGTTCTTCTGTGTGTTGCAGGCCGCAATGACACACAGGTGTCTGTGATAGTGTATGGGGCGAAATCAGCAGTTGCAGTCACATGGAGAGATGAACAGACAGAAGACAACCTTCTCAAGCTTTTAGAAACCTTACAAAGCAAGACAGACAACAAACCAAGACTGGGTAAATATGCCGTGAAGACACAGCAGGTACAGTACAGCCTGACAGTTAAAATATACGCCACGCTACATACATGTGGGCGTTCCTTCCTCTGTCTCTGCAGGAGCTGCTCTGCGATTGGCCGTGCAGACAGCCGTTTCCTCCACCAGCGGGGGACGGATGGGCATCCCTAAAGCTGTGGTTATGGTGGTGACTGACAGGTCAATAGACTCGGTGCAAGAGGCAGCAAACGAGGCTCTGACCGCTGGTGGGTGAAATTGTTTTACAGCTTTATCAATGCACTCTTTTAAGTGGTCTTTAAAGTGATGTTCAGGGTTCAATAGAAATGCAACATCTGTGGTTGATTTCCACTCTAATTTAAACTCCTTCAGACTGTAAAAACAAGCCTGTTTACAGTAATGCATGGGGCAAGATATTCAAGATTTAAAACCAAAACCGTGCAGCTTGTATTTTTGTTTAAAAAATTTTACTGTATGCATGAAATGTATGCATGAAATGTGATTTATTTTTAAGTTGTAAAGTTAGAGATGAGGAAGTCAAAATTAATTAATTTCTGTGGTAACTGACAGGATGCCACTATGTCTTACCTTGGACACTCTAGCAGCCACCTAGCAAGTAAAAGTATATTAGAAAATAAAATAAAATATAAAAAAATAAAAGGGGCAAGTTATTTCAGATTTAAAAGCAGAACTGTTCAGCTTATTTAGTTTTAAACAAGCTTGTTTGGTTTTATTTCTTTTCTATGTACAAAACAATTTTTTTTTAGATGTTGTGTCTAAAACAGAGGGATGAGTTGAAATTATTTTCTGCTGTAATCAACAGTATGTCACTACAAAAGTGTTTTAATGTGACAAAAGTGTCATGTTAATATAAAAAAATACAATCTAAATCTATTTTGAGAATAAAATCATGGTGTTTTGAAAAAATTAACAGGCTTTTCATGAGAATAAAAATTGCAAAGTTTAAAGAATAAAGTTGTAGCATTATGAGATGAAGTCATAGCATTATTATGAGAATAAATTAATAAGAAACATAACATCAAAGTGAAGTGCAGTCAGCCACCGGTTGCTACTTCAGATTGCACAAAAGAGGCAATTTCCTGAATGTCTGTCTTGTTCCTTCTCATGAATAAATTCAATTTCCTAGATAACCGCTGCATTGTCCTCATACTAATGACAGTTGGGGTTGATGCAGCAATAGACCAAGGATTTCTTAGTTAGTAAATCCTACACTACGATATAACTAAATGCACCACATCCATTTCTTGCATTTATAAAGCTGCTGACTCTGTGCTCTACTCCTATTACAGCCTTTTTCCAGTAATATTTATTTTTGAGAAATATCTACATTATTTACACAACATCATGCATTTAAACTCATACATTTATGATTTTCTTCTCATAACATTATGACTTACAAGCAACACATGTTTGTTATATACAGGTGTGTCAGTGTTTCCTATTGGACTGGGTAACCAGTATGACCAGACTGAACTGAGCACGCTCGCAGGACGGCACGCTCAGGACAACATCATCCGGCTCAGCAGCACAGAGTACCTGCTCGCCATGGCTGCCCTCGACCAGTCATTCACCGACAAACTCTGCAGGGGTGAGACTCGTGTACACACTCACACACACTCATAACACAATAAAACAGGAATACTCTACCAGTTTGATTATGATGGTGATGATGATGATGATGATGATGATGATGATGATGTCCCTCAGCGGGTCCTCCTGGAGTGTGTGTAGATGATGAAGGGAATGAACGGAAGGTGAGCTGTGTTTTTTAGGAGGATGCAAAATTCCGATCATTCTATCAAACTCCCATTAAAGACCTCCATTTTACAAACATCAGCTTCTAATATTCTACCATTCAGCCTCTTGATCTGATGCAGACTTTCAGAGAAACAATCCATCTTTCACTGGATCTCGGGATCTATAATCTCTTTCACTTGATCAGGCATTCTGGACCAATAACTTCATCTGTCAAAAAACCTTTAAGCAACAGCTGCTCACTAACGACTCATTTAATATAAAGCTAGTCACATATTCTGTGCATGTATGCAAACATGAATGCTTGGCCGATACATTATATGCATGCATGTTCACATGCATTTTTGGGTGATGATGGCAGTAGCTAACCTCTGAACTCAAGGGGGCGATAGAGTTACATTTAAATGTTAATGCCATTAAAGCTCAATTTAATGTTAGGCAGTTAGGCGGTTAGCTATAAATGTCAACATTTGAACCAGCTTGCTTTTAAAGAGTCTCTTCAGTCTGTTGGCAGCAGATGTCCTTAAAGAGAAAAATGACCACTGAAGACTGTTCATGCTAGTGCAACATTTCAGAAAACAACAAATGCATACAGTAGCTTACATAGACAGAAGTGTTTGCATTCACGTACTTGCATAGAGTATCTTTTAGCCTAGTTATTGCGTGTTGCGTTTTTTCAAATGCATGTTACAAGTGACTCAAACACAGAGCGGATGCAGCGATGGAGTTAGAGATGATTTTACTTTGAACCGAGCCACTCTAAGCCACTGAAAACACTGGATCATCAGTTGTTCGCGTATAAAAGAACACAGTGCTGCACTTCACTCTGAAACACACAGCACATATACTATATGTAAATAAATTGCAGCCTTTCTGATTTGATATTTTCACTTAGCTATTGTGATTTCGGTTTTATTTCGATTAATTGTGCAGCATCTACTGCAGACTAACAAAGTCTCCTGATGTTCTGGTTTGTACAACTAAGTATCTATTCTGATTATTTCTTTCCATCAGCCCGGTGAGACATGGTTGTTGCCAGACGGCTGTCACTCAGTGCTGTGCAACCCATCAGGCACGGTAACGGTGCAGAGCCACCGCATCAACTGTGAGAAGATGGAGCCTCCCGTCTGCAAAAACAACCTCCCGGCCCTCCGCTACAATCACACCTGCGGCTGTACCTGGACCTGCCCCTGTACGAACACGCATCCCTCACATACAACAACCAGTCCTGTTACGAATCTCACATTCAGAACCAGTATACCTCACCATACAATCTACCACACCTTTCCTTTAAGTAATATCATCTGTGTGTTTCAACAGTTGTTTTCTTGACTCATAATGCGATCATTGGACTGCAAAAAAACAATAATTTTTTCTCAAACTTGGCTTAAAAATGCAAAATAACTAGTTGAAACTGAATTAAACATGCAGTGAAGCCAAGTGACAACAACAATTCAGCGTGCTACTTTTAAAGAACTTGAAAATGCATGAACTTCTAGCTTTAATATGCATACTTTCATTCCTACAGGTAGTTGCATGGGCAGCTCCACCAGTCACGTTGTGTCATTTTCGGGTGCGGCTCTAAAGCTGAGAGCCGCTTGCTCCTATTTGCTGCTTCGCTCAGGAGGGGCGGAGCTAGTGTTGCATACAGCTGCCTGTCAAGGCTCACCCAATCAGATCTGCATGAAGAGTCTGGAGCTGAGGGAGGGCGGGATGAGTGTGGTGCTACGGGATGACATGAAGGTTGATACACTGCAAAAGCATGCAAAGTGAAATAGTTTACTAGCAGAGAGGGCCAACATGTTGTCTGTATTGCAGGTGACTGTGGGCGGTGTGATTACCGCTGTTCCATTCAGGAGTGAGGGAGTGACTGTGACACAAATTGGTGCAATACTGCACCAGCTGAGATCAGAGCAGCATGGATTCACACTCACCTTTACTCCCCACAGCAATGAGTTCATGCTCAATATGGACATCTCCATGAAACCCAACACTACTGGCTTATGTGGTAAATACACTTCCTTTAAGCTTACGACTGTAGTTTTTTAAGTTTGATTACTTAGGAGAGTATTAGTCTGCCTGTATCATGTTTTGTGCTATTCAAAATGAATTATTCTAAATTTCATTTAAATTTCTAAAAAAAATATTTAAGATTGCATGCAAAATGATCAAATTCAAATTTGAAGAATTATTGAATTATGAAATCAAATTCATATACTGTATATATAGAGAGAGAGAGAGAGAGAAGAGAGAGTGCGAGAGAGAGAAATTATCATATAAATGAAATTTTCATATATATATATATATATATATATGTATATGAAAAAAATAAACATTTGTTAATAAAAAAAAATCTATTTATTCATAATCATATGGGGTATCATAGGCCTAATCATAGGCCTAATAATAATACATGTAATGCCACCTATAGACATTTGTATTTATTTAAAATGTATGTATGTTTCTTTAGAATAATATTTGAATTTAATAATTGAATGTGTGTGTGTACAAGAAGTTTAATTCAATGGTTAAATATTGATTTCTTAATAGTTATAGAATTGTATTTGAATTTAATAATTGTGTGTGTGTATATATATATATATATATATATATATATATATATATAATACTGTCTATATATATCTCATGCGATAGTCATGCGCATCTCGTCAGTAAAGATTAGTTAAATCTCCATCACCTGTTTTCAAATGTTTAATATAGTTCACTGACAAGCTACGCATATATCGACTGATATATATATTATAGCTTGTCAGTGATTTATCTGTGTATTAAATATTTGAAAACAGGTGATTTTATAATTTTATATATGACTATATAGATATATCTACTGTATACATATAAAATGTATAAAAAATATAATATACACACACACAGAGTAGATATTTATATTTATTTTAATATTGAAATGTTTATTTCTTCAAATGTTACATTTTAATTTAATAATTTGCTTATAAAACTTATAAAACGTTACTATGCCGAATTTCTTTGAACTGCAGATACTCTTCCTTTCATTCTAATTTAAATCCAATTCAACATCCTGTGGGGTGTGGCGTTCCATGAAACACCTGAATCGAAATAGAGCCATTTTTTACATTTTCCTAACCTCCCATACAATTTTTCCCAACCACCCATAGCGTATGTGTGTGATGTCCATAACTTGCCCATCTCTGTCTCAGGTTCCTGCTCTGATGATCAGACGGGTCTGGTGTTATCTGACGGCCGTGTGACCACAGACCCTGACGTGTATCTGAAGGGATGGGCTCTGGGCGAGTGTGTCCAGCATCAGGAGGTTCAGTCGTGTGCCGCGGGGGTGGCGAAGGGCTGTGATGTGTTAAGATCTGAGGTGTTCAGCCACTGTCACGCGCTGGTCCCCCACAGGACTATGAGCAGATCTGCCGGACCGTGGCCTGCCAGCCTAATGCGGTGTGTGACCTTGTTACCGCGTACAGCAACGTGTGCCGTCAGCAGGGAGTGTGTGTGGACTGGAGGACGCCCACCCTCTGCCGTGAGTCTTCTGTGATTAATGAGTCATGAAGTGATGCCGCGAGGACCCTGCGTGTCTCTTTGATCAGCGTGCCTGAGAAAGAACAAACAGGAGTTACTACAGATTTGTGTGCAGTAATGAAAGTCTCAAGCTTGAAAGACAGTTAAAGTGGAAGCATACATCATACAGCATACAGTGGCTGCTATTAAGGAATAGTTGCCCCAAAAATTAAAATGATGGCATTATTTAATCACCCTCATGTCGTTCAAAACCTTGCTGTAACAACCACAAAAAGAGACATATTTACACAGATCTTGCCATCCAACAGCAGTTCATAGTGACCAAACTCCAAAAAGGACAATAAAATACTATACAAGTACTATAAAAGTAGTAGTATGGTGTATATGAAGATATACCATAGATTTTTGTGATAAAGACTTTTAAAGTTTTTTTTAGTCATTAATCACTGATAGTATTCACCTCTGTTAAATTAGTATTATTTCTATACTACTATATAGTATTTATTATTTGAAATAGATTTTATTTTCTTTATTTATATATATATATTTTTTTTAATGTAATTTAAAAAGTTTTCTCAATTTTTTAAATATCATTTACTTAAATTTATTTTTATTTCTGTTTTAGTTTTAGTAATTGTAGTACTTCATCTTACCTAAAAAAAAAAAAAATGGAAAAAAAAAATCGTTTTATTAACAATAATAATTTATCCCCTTATGGTGTTCAATTCACCAGTGTACATTATTCTAAAAAACAAAAAGGGAAAAAAAAATCCTTTCTGTGATGAAGTCACATGACATGATATCCAAACATTTATTCTCCAGATGGACAAAAACAAATCTCTCCCCACATTATTTCTTACAGAATATTCTTGTTATTAACTGGAAAATGTTGCATTGACAGAATTAAATGTTGTGAATGGCATTTTATGTCATTAATAATTTTGTGTTCTACTTGAATACAAAGTACTTGAATTTCCCATTTTATTTTCTGTGTAGCCATGTCATGCTCAGACTCAATGGAATATGCTGCGTGTCGAACCGGATGTTTGGAGCAGTGCGGACGGAGCCAGTTCAGTCCTGGTGACATGATGGGTGATGGTTTAATGAAGGGCAATGGATCAGTGTGCTTGAACACTCCCACAGAGGGCTGTTTCTGCCCTGACGGGTCCGTGTTAATGGGAGATGAGTGTGTAAGCAAAGAGACCTGCAGCCAGTGTGTGGACCACCATGGGAAAACCCACAAGGTATATTGATTTTACCATTTATTAAACATCACGCCTTTATGATATTGCTATTGCCACCACTTTACAAAACCTATAAGCCTCTGCCAGTCTCATGATCCTGGTGTGTGTGTGTTTCAGTTTATGGAAAGCTGGAATCCTGAGGAAAACCCCTGTCTTCTGTGTGTGTGTCTGGATCAGCAGCGCATTAACTGCACAGTGTTACCCTGCACCAATGCTAAAGGTAAAGTCACTATGCGTATACATTCTCTCTCACTATTGCTCTCGTGCACTACACGATTAACAGCCCCATTTCTTGAAGTGGTTTCTAAGTGTGTGTTGTCATGGCAACTGTCACTGTGCTACAGCCCCAGAGTGTGGACAATGTGAGGTTCTTCGGGAGAAGACTGGATCTAAGTGCTGCCCTGAATATGAGTGTGGTGAGCTGAGAATACACATCTAACACAGAGAATACAAAAACAATGTGCATTTATACATTTAACGTATCCATAATGTGCATTCTACTCAGTCTACTCACATATATATATATATATGTACACAGGTAGAAATGACTATTTAATATTGCCGCTTAAATAACAATTATTTGCAATTGCATTAGCTAATATTAAAAAGTACAAATTTCTTTCATTCACCTTACTTTTTTAATGGTTAAATGAAATTGTAGTAATCAGTAATTAATTGAAATTAAGAAACTTATACAATTTAACAACAATTTATTTAACAAAAATTTCATTTTTTAGGGCCTTATAAAAATGTTTTGTTTTCCTAAATTCTGTGGATTCAGATTTTTCTAGATACTTTTTAGTTTTTTATTATTTAATAATCAAAAAACATGTGCAATCAATTGATTTCACAAAACTTTAATAATGTATGACATTTTTACATTTTGTGCTTGAGTATGTGTATAAAACCGTGCCCCACAGAGACGCAGAATATGCAGACTTCATATTTAAATAGCTTGTGGTCTGATTATGTGTACAGCCATACTTATGATTAATTCGTCCAAAAATTGTCTTATACTGTAAATTCAACTTTTATGACTGGATTCCACAATTCCATTCACGTGTTCTGAGACATGAAAATCATTGGGCCTTAGATATGTGATGCTTTTACCACCCATACTTGCAGATATGATACACCTGATGGCTCTACCACAATATAGTGTTGTTAATCTACTGTGTGTGTCTATAGTGTGTGACCCGAACTGTAAGCGGTCAGATCCCCCTCCCTGCGCTCACGGACTCAGTGTCGTCCTCACAAACCCAGGAGATTGTCTGCCAGTTTACCAGTGTGGTGAGAGCACACACACACACACACACACAAACACACACACTCTCATTCATTTCACAAAGATGGTTTTCAATCACATCAATCTCTTCCACCGCCCTCTCTCAGTTTGCAAAAAGGATCAGTGTCCTGTGACAACAAAACAATCCTGCCCTGCATACAAGAAGCAGTCGGTCACACCGTCGGAGTGCTGCGATTCCTACGAATGTGTGTGCGACTGTCAAAACATCATTCGCACCTGCCCCCCGGGTTACATCACGAAGACCACCACCAATGACTGCGACTGCATAGAGGTCACCTGCACGCCCGATAAGGTTGGCACGCTTTTGCGCTCTCGCTGCGCATGTGTTATTCACTTGCCCTTGCAGCTCCATGTCCTGATGAGTGTACTCTGCAATCAGCATGTAATCAACTATTTATATGTGCAGGTGTGTGTGGTGGACGCTGTGGTCTACCAGGTGGGCAGCAGGTGGGAGGAGAAGTGTAAAACCTGCACCTGCACAGAGCAAGCAGACAGACAGACTGGCCTGCACATCGCTCAGTGTGTGGACCCCGTCTGCAACCAGATCTGTCCTCTGGTGCGTCCTTTCTGTTTGAAAAATATCACCGCCCTGCAGCATATTTGCTGGATTAAATCCAATATTTGTTTCTTTCTAATTTTAGGAGAACTTTTGACTATTGACTGCTTTTGTTATTTTGATACGTACATCAATGTTGATACATATACTGTATATAATTTAGAAAAAATATATATTCTTTTTTAATGAAAAAAAACCACTATGGGATGGAAAGTTTGGTAACACTTTACTAAAAGCCTTTATGTATAATGCATTATAATAGTAGTTTTAATGCATTAATTACACCTTGTAATGCACATTTTACAATATGAATAATTGTAACCACAGTTAATACATTATAACACTTACTAATTACATTGTAACACAATGCATTTTAAATTTTTAGTTAAAATTTAACGACAAGATATAATGTCTTACAATGCACATTATGAATGATTATAATGCATTATACCCTTTATAATGCATTATACATAAAGCCTTTAAGTAAAGTGATACCGAATGTTTTTATTAATATTTTTTTTTAACTCTGCATCCTCAAATTAGATAATATTAGGCCTTTTTGGCAATTCAGCATTTTTTAAATTCAAGATGCAGGGCTGTGTATTCATTTGTGAACTGTAATGAATTTTATTCATTTTTATGAACAATGAATATATTATAAAGTCACTTTAATAGATGACATGGAGCGGTATTTACAATGCATTTAACTTCTGTATTGCGACATTTTGTATGAATATTCATCTGGACTTGATTTCATCAGCTTCAGGCTATGATATTATGACTGATTTTTCATAAAGCATGCAACATTATTATGCATACTTTCATAAGGGATTTTAACTAACTCCTAACTTCAAGTATTACATTTTTATGCATTTACGAATGCACAAAAAACATTAAAAGTGGTTTCATGCAAAGTCGCAATGAAATGGAAGTAAAGACCATTTCTTTATGGTCTTTTCTTTCTATAGTCTTTATGGTCTATGATCTTTTCTTTCATATTGTGTTGTACATCCAAGTGAAATGGATTATTTGAAAACAAAAAATGAAGGGTGGGGACTTAGTTCTATCCATCGGTTGTTTAGTGTAAGAACGAGACATGCATCACCAGAGAGAAGTCATTTAAGAGAAGATTGAGTTATTTTAACAAACAAGTTAAAAACAAGAATATTCATGTATGAATCATTCACAATTAGAACAATAACATGCATTTAGAAAACAGATGGTGAATTTCAATTTCATGCTGACTTTAAGGCAAGCCAGTCAACTTGGCGGTCTATTTCCAGTCATGCAAGTTTAGCTCTAAACAACCTGAATAGAAAAGACCTAAAATGTTATGCTTAAGTAACATATTTCAAATCAGGAATAAAATCTGGCAACAATCATATCGTGCTGCTTTGTAATCACACAAAAATACTATATGTTTCAGTCTGCTCCAGCTAATGCATATGCAGATTCAAGAGTAAACAAAGTCCATACTTTTATGAGAAAGTCGACTGGCTCTTTTAATTACAATGCAGGACTACAGCTAACATAGAAAGTGGTATAATTTCTTCCATTATTTTCTATATGAGTGGACCATATCCCAATATAATGTCTCTTATAATACCTCAAATTATGCAGGATGTTGGATGGTGAGCTATTATTTATTTTTAGATTTACTAAAAAATGGGGTTATTTTACACATAAATTGACTCCCATATAGTGACCAAAATATGATAAACTCTTTTGATTGAGTCCGTAATTAACCACCTGCCAACCACCAAGAACATCGTAGCAACCAGCCAGCTACTCACAACAGTATTTTGTTCAGAAAATGTAAAAATCTAATATAATTTCCCTCACCCCTCGGTCATATAAATGAGAGAAAACTATTTAAAAGTGAAGAAAATCTATTACATTTAGATGACAGGCGCAAATACGTTTTCTCTTACAATAACAGGCAGTGATGAATCATGCACAGTAAGCCCGTGGACATTTATAGCTAAATAAAAAAGGCCGGTTATGATTTCACATTGATTTCGTGTATGCAGGGAACCACATACTCTCACTCAGAGGGCGAGTGCTGCGGTCACTGCCGTAAATCCAGCTGTGTGGAAGGAGGACGTTTGAGACAGGCGAGTATTTAGTGTCTTTTTCCTCCTACTCTCTGTGTTCGAATACTCTGTACTTACATGTGAAAGACATTCTCTTTAACTCCACATGTGTGCAGGTGGGAGAGCAGTGGGTGTATCCGCAGGACAGATGTGTGTGGAGCGAATGTGTTCAGGTCAATGAGGAAGTGTTCATCCAGCATACAAACGTATCCTGCCACCTCATGGACACGCCAACCTGTCCACTGGGCACAGAGCTCAAGTGCAATACAGTAGAAGACTGCTGCCCGACCTGCCACTGCGGTACAAACAGTTTCACACACAACTAACACAGAAAGTTAACTTAATAAAATAATGTCACACCTACCAATGATCAATGAACTGATCAAATTTACATCTTAAACTTTCATGACCTGCAATGAAACCATATTTGACAATTCTTTATTTTTTATACATTTTAATATATTTTAACTGTATTTTTATTTTAATATTTTTCATTTTAATATTTAATATAATTAATATTTTAATATTTATTAAAATATGACAATGCAATTTTCTTTGCATATTTGTTGCAAAAAAAGCAAAATATTAGTAAAGAACTCATTTGAAGAATTAAATCTTTGCCATAATCGCTATTCCTTTAGATGAGTGTTGCATGATCATCTATATCTTAATTTAGATGCCAACAATTATATATACACAACTGGTTAATACCGATAAACAAGCCAGTATTGGATATATTTAACTTTAATTAAGTTTTATCTCAATTGAGTTTTATTTAAACAATTTATAAGAATCATTTAATATGATTCGTAATATTATTTATTTAATGCCCTATAAAGCAGCAAAGGAGCAAACTCATAGTACAAATTTTAAAATAAAAACATAAAACATCAACGTTAACATAAAAATACAGTGATATAAAAATATAGCTATTATATGAGCTTTTTCCATTTGATATTTTATAAAAAAATCTAACATTTTCCTTAAAGATGTCTTTTTAAAAATGTCCATTAATAAAAAAAATCGGACTAAAGATGATGATTTTTAATATTAGTAAAACCAGGAAGAGGTATTATTTACTCGCCAAATCCCATTTGGTGTTTGAAGTGTTAATTTTGGACCCTGCACACACATTGCTCGCTCACCGCTGCTCCCTGTCATCCTTCCTTGGATATTAATGCTTTTTTTCTGTCTGCAGTTCCAATGGATGTCTGCGTGCGGAATCAAACTGTTATTGCGGTAAAGACGTAGAGTTAACATACAGAATACTTATGTGCCGTGTGCAGATGTCTTGGTGCATAACAGATTGACTTTGGGGTGTCTTGCTCTGTGTGTGTGAGCAGGCTGGAGAGCGCGTGATGGTGGATGTGTGCACACACTGCGAGTGTGTGAGAGATAAGAGGAGTTATCGGCTCTCATGCAGGAAAATGAGCTGCTCCCCCTGCTCAGAGGTAAAACCCTCACTCTGAAGATTATTAAAGGGGTAGTTCACCCAAAAAAAAGACAATTCTCTCATCATTTACTCACCCTCATGTCGTTTAAAACCCATATGACATAGAGCACAAAAGCAGATGCTTTGCCCATGTTTGAAAAAATCCAAGCTGCTTTTGCATGCAATGAACATACAATAAAAGGAGCATAACTTTTAAAAATCAGCTCTTCAATTACATTCGCATTTTTATGTTGGATATGCTGCACTTAGATATGTCAGGTTTTGACGTCCATAAAGCCAAACGCTTCTCAAACGCCTTTTGAATAAGAAAATAAGATGAGAAAGACAGTCATTAAATATGACATGAGGATAAGTAAATGATGACAGAATCTTCATTTCTATGGAAACAGCCCCTAAAAGGACTGTCAGCTCTATATGTATGAGTACAGTCACATGTGTGCTTTGTTTTGTAGGGATACAATCTGGAGCCGATACCTAATGCTTGCTGCGGACGTTGTGTAGCAACTGCATGTAGCATCCGACAACCTGACGGACAGCTGGTCACTCTGAAAGTAATAAATATGTTTCAGATAGAGTCATAAGTCACTAAATAAGTCACACTAGCCAGAATAGTCAGTGTGGAAGACACCGGTTTGAATCCCCCCTCTCTCGCCAGTAACTACCTCTACGTGCCAATGAACATGGTTGATGGCCAAAAAAAACAAAACAGCCATATGTTTAGTAACCTTAAGAACTGCAGCTTTGCTAAGAAGAACTGTTTCAGACATTTCAAATGCATCCATGAATTATATACACTACCATTTAAAATAAATAAAAACTTTCATTCATCAAGGACCCATTAAACTGAAAAAAAAAATGTTTCCACAAAAATATTAAACAGCACAACATTTTCAACATTGATAATAATCATCAGAAATGTTTTTTGAGCAGCAAATCAGCATATTAGAATGATTTCTGAAGGATTATGTGACACTGAAGTAATGATGCTAAAAAATTCAGCTTTGACTAACAGGAATAATATATATTTTGAAATATATTCGAATAGAAAACAGTTATTTTAAAGTGCAATAATGTTTTACAATATTACTCTTTTTACTGTATTTTCAGTCAAATAAATGTAGCCTTTGTGAGAAAAGAGATTTCATTCAAAAATATTTTAAATCTTACCTACCCCTAACCAAAGAACAGTAGTCTATATTAGGCCATTGCTTATCAATCATTAAAGAAAACTACAGAAAAAATAAATTTAATGCAGAAAGTGAAGTGATCTCCAGGCTAAATTTAAAAATCAACTATTAATGCTTGAGGAGTCGTATGAAACTATCTTCTGCTGTGAGCCAGTAGTTTGAGACCCCTGCTTTAAATGCTCCAGATGTTCTATTGATTTTCAGATAGATAGTGTCATAAATCTGTACATATGTGTGTATTCAGGCAAATGCAACGCGTACAGATGGCTGCACTAAACACACATGCAGTGTGAATCAAGATGAAGAACTGGTGCTGGAGACGCTTGTGACAACATGTCCTCCATTTGACCGCAAACGCTGTCTGGAACATGGGGTACACACACACACACACACACACACACTCACTCTTTCTCAATCCTAGAACAACACTGCTATGAAACGATTGCCTGCCAAACCCTATTCCTAATCCTAAATCTACCAAACCCTAAACACCACTCCAGGAACATATTCTACTTCTAATAAACCATATTTATTGTTTTCCATAATAATGAAAGTGAAACCATGTATTCTTTATCCACAGGGCAAAATAAGCCAGATTGGAGACACCTGCTGTGAGATTTGTAAGAACAACCACCAAAACCATCATTCATACATCCTGCTCAGTTTATAAACTCCATCCTATGGCTGCATGATTAATCGTAATAAAACCAAAATTGTGATATGGATTAGTGAGATTATCAAATCACAAGTCCGCCACGTAATTAAATAAATATATGCACAAACACATGTGTTTGAGAGTGAAGTGCATCACTGTGTTCATTTACAGGTGAGCAGCTCATGATCCAGTGTTTTTCAGCATCTCAGAGCTGCTCAGTTTGCTGTAAATGCTGTACCACACAAACTTTCTGCTCTGAGTTTGAGTCGCCCACTTTAACTTCCTAGATTTGTAATGAAATGCTCATCAACAAAAGAGAAGCTTTAAGTTAAATACAGTTAAATACAAATCAGAGGCTCCCCACAGTTTTACGTTAAAACAAAATTTTGGTTTAAACATATGAAAATGAAGAAATTAAGACATAAATGTTAGTACTGTAATTTTAGTTGTAATATAAATTAAAATCAATATATTTTTTCTTAAATACTGTTTTTTTTTTTTTTTTACAGTGAAATATTACAAGAATAATATTTATTTTATTATTTAGTTATTTTTAGGATATTATTATTATTATTATTATTGTATAGTGATATTGATATATAATCACATTTTGGCCAAATCTTGCACATCAAAAATAGGCACATCAATCCTGGATTTTTTTTATCGCAATTTTTAGCAGAAAAAAAATACTGCATTTCTCTCTTAAATCATGCAGCCCTAATCCATCCCACTGATCTGAACATATGTCTGTTTAGGTACTGAGCCAGAGTGCAGAAGGACTGTGGGTTTGCTGAATTACATTAGAGTGGATGACTGCCAATCAGAAGAAAAGATAGAACTCACTTACTGCGAAGTAAGTCGATGCTTTTTTTTTGTTTTATTGCAACAATACCATGAAGCTATGTACATATTCTTTATCTGTCTTGTTCTCTCACCCACAGGGAAACTGTGGCAGCAAGTCTATGTACTCACTGGACAAGCACAAGGTCGAGAGCGAGTGTGTGTGTTGCTCAGCTACAGGCACGGTGCCCATGAATGTTCCCCTGCGCTGCGCTAACGGCACACAAACACACCACCAAGTCCTCGCCGTCACCGGCTGCGACTGCATGTCACACGCTTGTCCGACCAACTGAAAGCAGACACCTGATAAAATAACATACAAGTGAAAAACTGCTAGAATACACTTTCATATATGCATCTACAGCCGGTATGTTGCTCAGTGGAGTTTTTAACCACTGATAATTGAGCACTTTATCATACATTTCTGTTTTTATTTCAACATATAAAGCATTAAGACACATCATTAATCAATAAACAGACATTTCTGATTACTGCTTTGCCATTTTGCCACTAAACAACCTGTCTATACAAATATATTCTTGATCATGCACAACTATTATGTGTGGTTGTAGTTTATGGGTGTTTATTAGACTGACCTACAATAAAGAACAAGGCTAAACAAGTACTCGACTTGTGCCACTCGGTGGTGCTCTGGACACTTGAACTCATTTGTGTGAGAGCGTTCATGTGCACGGAGAATACTGATCAGTCAATTAGTTGTGAAGGGTACAATTCACACATGAATCACACATTAAATACTTGTCGGCCTCATGAAATATTGAGTAATATCAAGAGCAAACACTACATTTATGACATTTCTGAACATTCCCACACATCTGTGGTTCTATGGCGTTATTATATTCAACAGGGTTTAAATAATATTTGATTAAAATGCTTTGGGTTTGTAAGTAAATGATAACAGGAATAACTTGTGTGCAGAAAAGGATTAATCTCAATTCCAGCTGCCATGACCTTAATAATAACTGTACAATCATCTGGAAATCATGTCAGAAAGTGTTCATTAAACCTGGTGAGTCACTGCATTATTATGATGTGTTTTGAAGGTAAATATGAAAGTGCATGACTAGTCCATGCATTCTCTGATGGGATTTAATACACTATTAGTGATCAGATTGCTGGCTAAATGATTGCTTTAGTTTTCTCATTTACGACCATTTAATGTTCTCTCTTAAATGAACTGACTGATTAAGCAATGTAAAATACGCACAAGTGAGTGTGCTGAGGTAGTGGTTGTTTAATGGTTAAGTCTCTGAGCTGCTAACACATAACTGCAGGTTCAGTTCTGTGAAGATATGACCCAAGAAAATGTCAGTGTGCCCTTAAAGCACATAACCCCAGGTTTATCCAAGCAGACAATAGGCTACAAATGAGTATGGACATAAAAAGAATAAGATAAATGGAGACAATTACTGACCCAGTTTAAATGTCAACAACCTTTAGTATATCATAACTATTTATCTTTTTATAGACAATGAATTCACTATTAAAATGTATAATTACATTTAGTTATATTAAAATATTGTTTCATTATTTAATGCATACAGCAATAGTTCACCAAAAATGAAACTTCTGTCATCATTTACTCACCCTCATGTCTTTCAACACCATATGAATTTCTTCCATAAACACAATGTAGCTGAATTTCGAGGTTCTCTTTCCCATACAATGAATGTAAAAGGTTACCAGGGCTGCCAAGCTCTAAAAGAGACAATAAAGCACTATACATGTCATAAAAGTAGTCCATACGACTCGCTATATTCCGTATTTCTCTACAACATTCAAATAATATTTGCATATGTATATTCAAATATGGTGCATTAAGACTTCATGTCACGAGTAAGTTCAAAAATCAGTACATAAAATATGTAGCATTTCCAAATATGTGGTATTTGAAAAGTATAGGCAAATAATTCACGTTAGATATAATTATGCACCTGCTAGCCTACACCATAGAGAGCCATATGAGCTGAGGAGCTGTCAGATTTAAAAAGATTTAAATACTAAGATTTTTTTTCTCTTTTAAAGTAAATAATTTTCACAGTTGTTAATACAACAACGGGTCAAAGGGCGATATCAAGATGGCGGATAGCTACTACCTGCATGTCTATGGAATATCCTTCATCAGTGGTCGAGAAGTAAATTATTCATTTAATGCAGATGGTATGTCTCTAAAAGTACAGAAATTTGGTCGCAGCACGTTTTTGAGGAGCGGCACAGACAGTGAACACGACTTAAACAAACTCAATAAAAGGAGTCATCTTGTTCATGATCGAACCGAATGAATGTTTCATTTCCTGCCCTACTGTGAGAAAATCGCTATTTATATAAAACAGCGCTTCTTTTTTATATTTATACAGGTGCATCTCAATAAATTAGAATGTCGTGGAAAAGTTCATTTATTTCAGTAATTCAACTCAAATTGTGAAACTCGTGTATTAAATAAATTCAATGCACACAGACTGAAGTAGTTTAAGTCTTTGGTTCTTTTAATTGTGATGATTTAGGCTCACATTTAACAAAAACCCACCAATTCACTATCTCAACAAATTAGAATACTTCATAAGACCAATAAAAAACATTTTTAGTGAATTGTTGGCCTTCTGGAAAGTATGTTCATTTACTGTATATGTACTCAATACTCATTGAGATTCTCTATGGGGTTCAGGTCAGGCGAGTTTGCTGGCCAATCAAGTACAGTAACACCATGGTCATTGAACCAGCTTTTGGTACCTTTGGCAGTGTGGGCAGGTGCCAAGTCCTGCTGGAAAATGAAATCAGCATCTCCATAAAGCTTGTCAGCAGAAGGAAGCATGAAGTGCTCTAAAATTTCCTGGTAGATGGCTGCGTTGACTGTGGACTTCAGAAAACACAGTGGACCAACACCAGCAGATGACATGGCAGCCCAAATCATCACTGACTGTGGAAACTTCACACTGGACTTCAAGCAACATGGATTCTGTGCCTCTCCACTCTTCCTCCAGACTCTGGGACCTTGATTTCCAAATGAAATGCAAAATTTACTTTCATCTGAAAAGAGGACTTTGGACCACTGAGCAACAGTCCAGTTCTTTTTCTCCACAGCCCAGGTAAGACGCTTCTGATGTTGTCTCTGGTTCAGAAGTGGCTTGGTAGCCCTTTTCCTGAAGACGTCTGAGCGTGGTGACTCTTGATGCACTGACTCCAGCTTCAGTCCACTCCTTGTGAAGCTCTCCCAAGTGTTTGAATCAGCTTTGCTTGACTGTATTCTCAAGCTTGCGGTCATCCCTGTTGCTTGTGCACCTTTTCCTACCCAAATTCTTCCTTCCAGTCAACTTTGCATTTAATATGCTTTGATACAGCACTCTGTAAACAGTCACACCTTTCAGTAATGACCTTCTGTGACTTACCCTCTTTGTGGAGGGCGTCAATGTTCGTCTTCTGGATTATTGCCAAGTCAGCAGTCTTCCCCATTATCTTCATTCCTTTCTAAACTACTGCTTTATTTATTATATAATGCTTGATCATAAACCATATTATATATTTTATGTTTTAAAATATTTTCCACGGTTAGTTCGTAATAATTATACTTTTAATTAGACTGCATTTAGCGTCTGTTTGTGAGAGATACCTTGTGTGTGTGTGTGTGTGAGAGAGAGTGTGTGTGAGTGAGTGAGTGAGTGAGGGGGAGGGGAGGGGGTTGTGTCGGCTGTCACTGTTCTCTCGGTGCACGCGCGCTGGAAGTTTGAGCGTCTCGAGCGCTCCACGGAATTAACCGCAGAAGCACGAGCGCGTTAAGCTGCGCGGGGCCGCGAGCGGATTGTCCACCATATCACCAGGAACATGAACATGGCACTGAACAGGTCGCCCTCTGCCACGGGTGAGTACCAGTCCTAACACTCCGGTGGATGTTGTTTGTTGATGCTGTTGTTTGTGTGCGAGTGCATTGGATTCTCTGAGCCAAAGGGAAAATGCATTTGCTGTATGTCTGTAAAATTGGCACTTGAATAAATTGGCTTGTTTGGTTATCGTTTTATATTCAACTGTTGCAAATGCATGCATGTTATTTCATGTACTCCTGCATTTATAGTCAATTAGTCTGATGTGGTGAAAACTGAACATTTGAGTGGCACCAAACTGGTCGTTGATGTTAATTGCAATGAGGCGCACGCCATTATTTGCCCCTTCAGACGGGCTGTCACACTTTAACACTCGTTAACGTTGTAACTATTGTGTTAGAATTCATCCTTTTGCTTTGAAAAACAATGAGAGGGCTCAGTGTGTCGGAGGGGGGTTGTATAATTAGCTGGGGCAATAAGCTGGAGTTATTTCAAGCGCAATCTGACGCCATGTGGTGTTTTCTCAAAACAATCAAACACACTTTATGATCTTTTTTTCTCTTTTGGCATTGACGACAGAATGGAAACTGTGATTTGATATGAAAGCACTGGGAAATAAATGCACAAATAGACTGTGGTGTGATGCATGGTTTGTTCAGGTGGTGTAAATGCGCTTATAGCTTTCTCTAAGAGTCATGAATCCCTGTGTTTGTTTACCTGAAGGCATGAGGCATATTTAAGTGACGCGTTAGTCAGGTGTGAGAATATTTAGAAAGACTAGAGCTGTACGTGCTGCTGTTTGTGTGATCAGAGTCAGTTTGACAGGTTTTGAGCATTGCATTGACGCACAGCCTTCAATTATGTCGCTGTCCTTGGTGCTGAAAGGTTTTTGGTCTCTACTTTTATATGGATGCGTTCTCTCTCTCTCTCTCTCTCTCTCTCTCTCTCTCTCTCTCTCTCTCTCTCTCTCTCAGTTCCATTTCAATTTATTGGCAGGATTGTTTTGCATGCAGTACTGTCAAAGCACACACAAAGAAACTGACATAAGAGAAAAATGCCATAAAAGAAGACTTTCAGTAAGACATTTTTGGACATCAAAATTAACCTGTGAATATCTCTATCTAACAGAAAATTGGAACGGGGCCCCTGAGCGCATGCGTGTTTCCGCCGTGAAGAGTGAGTCCTCTTCAATGCAGAGCGAGAAACTCCGCTGTCTTGCCCGAGATATCTCTGAACTGGGCCAGCAGGGCATGGCCAGCAGCGGGCATGATGCCAATGACATTTCTGAGGACACGGTGCGTGATTTCTGTTGTCTAATGCAGGATTTAAGATGAAATGTTGTTTATTATCAAAGACAGGTATTATTTTTAGAGCACTTTGTTAAATTATTAACTGACATTGTTGCATTAAATAATGGTTCTGGTTAGATTATATTAAAATTTTTGCATTGCATATGTTATGTGCATCTTCTCAATGGACCCTCTGTAGAAGCTTCACGGACCCCCCAGGGGTCAAGTAAGGTGACATAAGAAAATGCAATGATTTTGCAATTGTAAGCTGGTCACACAAAGATTGTGGGTTGGAGTCAGTGGGAAAAAATCTCTAGATATTGGCATCGACCATTGAAAAATCCATATCACTACTGGACAGTTACAGTCTGAGAATCTATTCTCCAGTGGAGGAAAACACTTCTCAAGATCCCAACATGCTTTGGTGTGGAACCTTCAAATGTTTTTTTCCTAAATCAAATTAAAGAAATAAGAAATTAGAATTTGCATTAAGGCATTTTAAATATATATATATTTTCATATTTAAAAAATGAAATGAAAAAATCTTATCTGCATAAATTAAATATTTATACTTTGTTGTAATGAGTTTTTTTCACGCTTCAATGGAACTTGCAATGTGTTTTCAATGCATCACATTGGAAAGCATCAACTAAATGGCATCAGTTAAATATTTACACTAGACGTTCCCATTGCTTAGCCTGTAGAAATAACAAGGCATTTTCTTTTAACAAAATTCATATTCCAATGAACTTGATTTATTATAGTTTATTTATTTATTTTTGCTGTGCATGTCAGTAATTTCATAATGCAAGAAAAAAAATCACAATGTCTTTTTGCAAAATATAAGTTTTCATTTGTTCTTATTTGGGGTAAAACATATTATTTTATATTTTCTGATCATAAAATTTTTGGGGATCTTTTTGTAGCGTGAAGAGAATATTATGAAAACCACAATGTCAGCTGACAGTTTTATCCACTAATTTGCATACCACAGAGACTGGCCTAGTTATGCACCTTGCTCAAAAGCAGAATTCGAATCAAACATGAGTATGACAGGAAACATCCAAAAGTTTGAACCACCAGCCAATCAGTGGATGACCCAGATCCTCAATTTTTTTGCTGAAACTGCCAACTACACACTATGCAGCTTTGAAAGAGCTCCAGGAATCTATAATTACAGCTTTCACTGTACAGCCATGCAGATGTGTCTAGATGTTACTGAGCTGAAGAATGCTTGTGTGTGTTTTCAGGAGGAGCCGGGCCCTGGTCCAGGAGGAGGGCTGTGTTTTGCAGACGGCCGCAGAAGAGTGGACTATGTTCTTGTTTATCACTGCAAGAGACGTCAGTCCCAACACCGCCACTCTGTTGTTTCTAACGGTAACGTGCCGTCTCAAAGCCCCGCCCCTTCACGCAGGAATACGAAGGGCGATATTTCGGAGGCGGTGCTGGAGGCGGGGCTTGCAACGGAACCCGCCAACGAACTACAAGATAAAATTAGGGAGGAATTTGAAAGAGGACTTCAGGAGGAAGGCTTGGAGATTGAACATGACAAAGAGGTTTGTGTTTATGTGTGCATGGTAATGTTCAGAATGCTATAATATTAGCCCACTGCATACTACGCAGTATGCACTAAATACTGTTCTGCCAACTATTTTTAGTTCTTAAATAATATGTAAGGAACAATGCATTATGCAATATTTCACAACAGTTGGATGCTAAATTGTTGTCATGTGATCTTTATATGCATACACTACTGTTCAAAAAAAAAAAGTTTAATCTCTTGTACTGTATGTTCACCAAGGCTGCATTTAAGCAAAAATACAGTAAAAGCAGTAATATTGTGAAATATTATCACAATTTAAAATAACTGTTTTCTATTTGAATATATTTTAAAATGTAATTTATTCCTGTGATGCAAAGCTGAATTTTCAGCATCATTACTCCAGTCTTCAGTGTCACATGATCCTTCAGAAATCATTCTAATATGATGATTTGCTGCTCAAGAAAGTTTTTTTTTCTCATGAAAAATGATACATTATTTTCAGGATTCTTTGATTTAAAGACAGTTCAAAAGAACAGCATTTATTTAAAATAGACTTTACATTATAAATGTCTTTACTGTCACTTTTGATAAATTTAATGCATTGTTGCTGAACAAAAGTATTAATTTCTTAAAAAAATTAAATAAATAAATTACTGACCCAAAAACGTTTGAACAGTAGTGTGTGTAATTTCACAAGTGGTGTCCAATTATCATTTTTGGAAATTAAAAGGGGTTGTTTTGCATTTCTTTAAAATCCATTTTGTGTAAAAGTCCTTAATTCAATTAATATGATCAGATAAAGAAAATGGTGCATAAAATAGGCCAAAAATATGCATAATGCAAAATTAGTGTGAGTAGCATAGTATATTCTGAACATAGCCAGTGTGTGTTCTTGTTTGCCCATGCATGTCTCTATATAATTTTCCTGGCAAACATATTAATGCATCATTGTCTCATGAGTTAAGCCATGGAATAATCAGGGCTGCAATACTAACAGAATGAACACAATCAAGAGATTCCCAAGGTGACCTTAAAACTTAAGAATTGGAGACCCAGTTTAGAAAAAGCCCAAACCCTCCCACACTAAGAAAAGTCTATCTTTTTTAAAGGGGGAGCTTGTTTTAATTTTCAAGCAATGCAGCATATTTTAATACTAGTTAACAGATGCCACAAATCATTTCTTTGCTTTCCTGCAGTGCTGCAGTGGTCGCCCCCGGCAATATATTTGTGACAGATGCAACTGTGGTTGTCACAAGAGATGATCGGTTCCCCCTGCATCATGGATTGTCCCAAGTTGAAGCAGGGAGAGCTTAGTATTTCTGAATAGGAGTAGATTGGTTGACTCATGCAGCTTTTTACCACAAAAAAGCTTATACTCAAGCAATACCCTCATGAATCCAAATAGAGTCCCTGTTATTATGCAGGTTTGAGTACACCTTAAAATAAACTACATGCTTATGCGTGAAGAAACGACTAGATATTTCATCCTAAAATAAATTATATTTTGCACTAAGTCCCTTTTTAGGACCATTATGATTTTTAGTTTTTGTTTCAAAGATAATAATTATGAATAATGCAATGAAAATGTGCAATGTTTTTAATTAATCAGCATAAATTTAATTTAAAACAAATTCTACCATGTTGTATACTTGCAAATGATTAAGTGAAAAATAATGTTTTTTGATATTGCATAACTAGCTATAATAGTAAATTAATTCCGAGATGCAAAGACATTGTCCCTATGTCCGATGTCTATATAGATCTGAAATTGGCCCCAGGGTTAATTTTAGCATAAAGATTGACTGATGAGAGAAATCCTGAGTGAAAGCTGTGATGTGGGTGTACGTTTGATTGTTGGTGGTGTGATGGTGGTAGATCAGTTGTGTTATGTTGGTGTGGATTAAATTTGAGTGCTGCTGTCTCCAGCCTAAAGGCAGATTATGGTTGATCCTCATTGCCAGAGGTGTTTGTGTTTGATGTGTTTGTGTGTGTGTGTGTGTGTGTGTGTGTGTGTGTGTGTGTGTCATTCATCCATGCTAAATAAGGCCATTTTAAGTAACAGCTGCTTCTTAAACGGTGTGTGTGTTTGCACCAATCACCTTATCTTGAACCGAGTTTTCAGTTGCATCCTGCAAACCAAATTGACTGCATTATTCAGTGGTGTTTTACTCTAGTTTTTACACTAATTTTTTTTTTCTTTCAAGATGAGAACAGTCCGGTTTACCCGTCTCCATGTTCCCTGGTCCGTTCTCAGTCGTGAGGCAGAACTTCTTAAGATCAGAGTGCCGACTAAAAAGGTGAGTTACTATAAAAGAGAAACAGACACATAACAAGGCTGTCATTTGAGAATAAAATATAAAGATGTGTCAGAGCTTTGATGCAGTGGGTGATTTGTGAGGCTCATAAAGCGCTCAGGGACCTAAGTTTGAGTCTGGTCTGCATCATGTTCTGATTCCGTTTACCCTTGATTCTCTTTAACAGCCCCATAGAAAAAAAATACCAGGATACAACATTTACATGCATGCATTTGGCAGAATCTTTAATAAGATATATTATGTGTGTTTTCTAAAAATCCTTGTGTTGCTAGTGTATTAAACCTAAAATGCTTTCCATTTTTTGTATTCAACAAGGATGCATTAAATTGACCAAAAGTGATGGTAAAGACATTTGAATGCTTCTATTTCAAATAAATTATTTTGAATTTTCTATTCATCAAAGAATCTTGAAAAAAAGTATCACGGTTTGCACAAAAATATTAAGCGGCACAAGTGTTTTCAACATTGATAATAATAAGAAATGTTTCTTGAGCAGCAAATCAGCATATTAGAATGATTTCTGAAGGATCATATGACGCTGAAGACTGGAGTAATGATGCTGAATTTTTTTTTCAGCGTTTGCATCAAAATAATAAATTACATTTTAAAAAATATCAAAATATATATTGTTAATAGTTATTTTAAATTTTAGTACTATTTTACAATATAACTGTATCTTTGATCAACTAAATGTAGCATAGGTGAGCATACGAGACTCGTTTAAAAAAATCTTATGTTTTCACCCATTTATTTATATAAACTGAATTGACTGAATTAATAGATTACTACTAATTTATCAGCTCATGATGCCTCACAGACTTATTTCATCTTTTGTCTCTAATTATAAATGTGCAATTCTAAATATGCAGTGCTCCTTTTTAGACCAATATCTTGAAAATAAAATAACAGATTATTAATATAACATTAAATTTGACCCATTGTACTGATTCTGAAGTCTCAGGCTGCAGTGTAGGTACAATGTTAGGATATTTCACATTGTATAGTGAATATGAAGGTTTTCAACACCATTCAATAACCATGAAAGCAAATCTGAAAGACTAAAACATTAAATATTTTATATACACATGTATGACGTTTACTCCAGTGTTTTACTGGTACAGATTGCACTCACAAATAAACTAATGCCAATGATTAGAAACAATTCTGTTCAAATGAGAGCCCAATGTGTCAATCCAAGCTGTTCAGAGACTCAACAGTCACTCTAAATATGGACCCTGGCACAACCCATGAGTGTCATGTTTTTGGTGTTAAGAGCTTTGGCTCCATGATGATCTTTGTAAGTGCTCCGGGTTGACGCAGTCTAAGAGCAGTTGTAATGCCAAAAGTCAATTCTCAAAAGTCTGAACACTGCAGAGAAAAAAAGTTATCTGATTACACGGTCAACAAGCCGATTACTTGTAAAATGTTTTCAAATTCCTGCTAGAGACATTTGTCATACACTGCATACTAAGATGATTGTTAACGTCACATTTTCCCATACATTTAAATTTGGCTTAGAGTGACATCCTGAAAGAATGATTTATCCTTTGAGGTGGTGAGTTGTATTGAATGATATAATCCGATAATGGTGGATTAGTTGTTGAGACATATGGACCCACATCCCATGTGCTTTGTTTGCCCGCAAAACAAGATATTTCCATTCCACACATGTGGTGTTAAATCGTCTGACCCTGGTCTCAACTTCTAGCGTGTCTCGTCTCTCTTTAGCTCTGGATATAAATGGATTAATCTGTTTAATTTCAGTTCCGTTTTGGTTGTTTTTCCAGACATATCACCTGAAAGAGAAGACGGGGCTCATGGGCATAATAAGCTCGTTTTGGACGAAGATCAATCAGCCGTTCCAGCCGGGCGTCCCGGAGCCCCAAGACCCACGCACGCGTGTGCTATCCCAACCGTTCAGCAGAGACAAGCTACACCTGTGAGTGCCAGCATTCGTAAAAGAGCATTTACAAATAGCAAGCCCATGCGTTGGCCTAATTGGTTGTCTTTTTATTTTGCAGATTTGATATAAAGTCGAAAAACAGCTTGTTCAACAATGCAATACGAGGTCAAATTGTAAGTATCGGTAAAATTGAAGCAGGACGATTAGACAGAACAGATTTTAAAACAACAGTTCACCCAGAAATGAAAATTATGTCACATTATGTTGTTCTAATGGTTTGTTTTGCTGTGGAACCAAGGAGAAATTTTGCAATGATGGTAGTTTTTCCTCATACAGTTACAAGGATTGAGGACTGAAGCTTTGAAGCATCAAAAAATGACACAAAAGCAGCATAAAAGTGTCATTAAACTATACCTAACTACTAACTAAACTATTATATAATATAAGACATGTATTCACTTCCATTAGGCTTTTAACCTCTGTAACTGGATCATTGAGTCAGTGCATTGAATGAATCAAGAATTAATTATTCAAATTGGTTTTGTCAGCCAATTCACTATAAAGAACTGGCTCGAAAAGAACAATTGATGAATTAGATATCACTACATAGCTCATGAACTCACATGAACATGCCCAGAAGAACTGAGCTGAATGTTCAGCAAATAACATCTTCAATTTCAATCTGTTTCTCACACAAAACTTAAATATCTTATGACTAGATGCACATTTCCCATGGGCCATTTTTATGATACTCTATGGTGTTTTTTAGTCATTTTGGATTATATTGAAATAGTGACTAGATAGGAATAGATTATTTTGGGTGAACTAATCTGTTAATGTATGTTTGCTTTTTTTTATTCTATTATTGTGTTGCATCTACCCTCTTTCATAGGTTTATGAAATTCTGAGGCGCACAGCCTGCACACAGACCTGTCAAACTATGGGTACGTTCTTGGAGATACCAACTCTACAAATCTACCAAACTCTTATAGATTCAGTCTGTTTTTTTTTTGTTCAATATTTTTACTACAGATATTCAAATTCTCTCTCATTTCTGTCTCAGGTATTTCATCACTGCTAGCTAAAGGGGTTTATGATTCTGCCTTCCCTCTGCATGATGTAAGTTTTGCACTGTACCCAGATTAATACAGCTGATTTGTAATTCATCTGTTAGTTCGGTGTAAATGTGTGATGTGGTTTGGGTAAAGCTCTGTGTGTGTTGTCATTGCTGCAGGGAGACTTTGACAGCTCAGAAGATAAAGAGCATCGCAACGACAGACAGGTGAGTCCTGCAGCCTGCTGTGATTGGATGGCAGCGTGTCACACAGTGACATTAGGAAAAGCTTTTATTTGATTGTTAAAATGACAATAAGCTGCTTATTACTGTAAGATATACTTGTGTGTGTCATCTCTAAGAAGATGCAAAGGATTTGTAATAAGGGATATTTGTGTGAATTGCAGATGCTGCATGAGGAATGGGCCAATTATGGAGCTTGCTGCAAATATCAGCCAATGGACCTTATAAGGTATCAGACATGATGTACATCCCTACCATCTGGTTCTGTGAAAGATGTTATTCAGCACACAGATGGTTATTCGCTGGTTGTCTTTTCTGAGAACTGTCAGATGTGTGTGTGTGTGTGTGTATTTTTGTGGCTTGCTGTAAATAGCTCTACTTTAAATCATGTGGCTCATTGAGGAGCAATGTGTCACTTCATTTTCAAGATTTCACCTGGCTGGCAGGTGATAAAACACCTGAAAAAAAAATCTCATTCTTCCTATCCCAAAAGGCTTATCAAACAAGCATTTTCAGCATAATAAAACTAGTGCTGTCAAACGATTAATCGCATCCAAAATAAAAGTTTTTGTTTACATAATGTATGTGTGTATACTGTGTATATTTATTATGTATATGTAAATACGAACACATGCATGTATATATTTAAGAAAAATATGTAATGTTTATATATCATATATATTTATATATAATAAAAAATATAATATAAATATATAAATGTATATACATGTGAATATTTTCAAAATATATACAGTATGTGTTTATTTATATATACATAATAAATAAACACAGTACACATACATATATCATGTAAACAAAACCTTTTATTTTGGATGCGATTAATCGTTTGACAGCACTAAATACAACATTATTAAATGACGTATAGCATGCATGCTGAGAACAACAGACAGTATGTCTTGGACAGTACAATACTTAGTAAATGTATTACCTATCATTTGGCTCACATGGATTCTGCAAACTGACATATTCTGAGCTGATTATGACTGAAAAGCTCTGGAATGCACTGTAGTTGCCACTGGCTGCTGAAAGCATAACCAAAATAGCCAAAATATTTTAATAAATGAATATAAGTGTTGGAGGATGTGTAAAACTTGTGAATGGCAGTCAATTTCAATTGTAGGTTCATATTCCGTGCAGTTGTTTTTTGAAAACGGCATTTTTGTATGTGCTGGTGTTCAGTGGTTGTTTACCTTGTCTAATTCGTAACAGTTCTGTGACCCGTTTACCTGTATTCAACAGGAAGTACTTTGGAGAGAAGATTGGCCTGTATTTTGCCTGGTTGGGAGTGTACACACAGCTGCTGATTCCAGCCTCGGCTTTAGGAGTCGCAGTATTCCTGTACGGCTGCCTCACCGTAGACACCAATGTGCCCAGGTAAACACATTCACATGATGGGGTCTTTGCCTTAACTTCTGATGTTTTTAACAAACAAATATTTTTCTATGCCCTAATCCTCAATCTTACCCTCACAGGTTTTCATTAAGACTTTATTAGTGTGTTTAATAAGCTATTTACCTTGTGGGGACTTAAAGTTTATATAATTTTTTTCATTATATAAGCTAATTGCTTTAGATCAAACCAACAGTAACTCTAATTTAATGTATTCTGGAATATTTATATTTGAATTGCATTGATTTATTTTCCTTCATTAAGCCTTTTTCCGGGGATGTTTCTTGAGGTTTAGTTTTGATATTGTTTTCCAAAATTCGAAAACAACATTTTTCAAAGAAAATAAATGTTTATGTATTGCAGTGCATTTTTATGATATAATCAATAATTAATTTCTCCCTCTCTTTCAGTCAAGAGATGTGTGATGAGCGTCTTAATTTCACGATGTGTCCTCTATGTGATCGTGTGTGTGATTACTGGCAGCTGAGCAGTATCTGCGGTACGGCGCGTGCCAGCTATCTGTTTGATAACCACGCCACCGTGGGCTTCGCCATCTTTATGTCCCTTTGGGGTATGAGCTGTAGGAATATGTGCATTTGATGATAAATTATGTGTTTACTGTACATTTATAATATATTGAGAAGAAATAAGGTGGTATGAAATGGAATAGATAGTGTTGTGATAATTGTTTGAGTGTGTGTGTGTGTGTGTGTGTGTGTTCAGCGGCAGTGTTTCTAGAACACTGGAAGAGGAGGCAGCGATGTTTACAGCACAGCTGGGATCTGACAGGCATGGAAGACGATGAGGTGAGAAAAGAAACATGAAACATACTAGAAACATGATCAAAGTCACAGAACACCTCTTAATATTCATTATTAAATAGCGGCAGCTCTAAAATCAGATTTTCGAAGCTGTAAAATAGCTGACATATGCACATCTGTGACTGGATCATATAAAAAATGCTGCTCGCTGAGTGGAATTCTGATTAAAAAACAGTTTGGGCAGGCACATCAAAGGATTTCTCCTTATATATATCAAATAGCCAGTATACTTTAATATAAGTCACAGCCACGAGCAAAGATTTGTTACTTGCTAGATGTTTGCAGTTTGTAGTAAAGAAGGGACATTCTCATTGTACAGAATAGTTGATTGGACAAAAACTTGTCACAGTGTGTCAATATTGTGAAATATTATTACAATTTAAAATAACTATTTTCTATTTGAATATATTTTCAAATATAATTTATTCCTGTGTTGCAAATCTGAATTTTCAGCATCATTACTCCAGTCTTCAGTGTCACATGATCCTTCAGAAATCATTCTAATATGCTGATTTGGTGCATACATAAATTTGGTGCATACATAAATTTTTCGGGATTCTTTGATGAATAAAAAAATTTAAAAGACAGCATTTATTTGTAACGAATAGAACTCTTTTGTAATAGAACTCTCTTTGTTGATTAATTTAATGCATCCTTGCTGAATAAAAGCAACATAAGCATATAGATCATCCTCAATGCACCGGTATCCAGTATGACTTCCTAACTGTGGTATAATGATTATGCATAACCTCCAATATAGCTGCCTTCTTAAAAACCACTCCAGGATCTATGAGCATCAGCGCAAACTCGCAGCAACACAGTTCATAAAGCATTGCTAAACATAATCCAACATAATAGCCAATTCTCTCTAGTGCGACTCTAAAGGCCATTGCACACTGAGTCCGAAATTTTCGCATGCGTTTTTCCGTTTTTTCGTATTCCTCATCCTTTCCTATCAAAATGCATGCAACGGATGCGAAAACGCAGAAAATCGAACCTGATCTGATTTTTTTTTTTGACGGACGAAAGTTTCGGAGGCAGTGTACAAACGTGATTAACACAACGTGAGGTCGTATTTATTTTTTACGTGCGAAAATTTCAGACTCAGTGTGCAGAGACCTTTACAAACCCTCGCACTGACTGCTGATGGCCTGCTCTTCATTAGCTTTATGAAAATTCAAGAGTTCATTGTTCTTGAGGGTTTGAACCGTTCACCTGGGAGCTGATTCAGTCTGAACATGTGTATTGTGGGAGATGGTGGTGTGTGTGTGATGTGTACATGTGTGAGTAATGAGATTGTGTTCTGCTAAAAGCATTGAGCTGAGTGGATGAAGGTCTACGCTCTCAACAGGATGCCATGGAGATCATGAGCAACATGCTAATGTGAACGATAATGAACTTCAATTACTCCGCATATTAAATAGTGTAAACGTGTGTCTAATGCTATGTTTTCTTTGCTTTCATGCTCACCGATAGGAAAGGGCTGAGGTAAACCTATCTCCTGCTCTCTTTCTCTATCTCTGTTTCTATATGGTTCCCTGACACGTTCAAACGCACACCATATTTCTCTCCACATCCCTCACACTTCCCCCACCCTCATCATCATCACTCCATCTCTCTTCACGTTTTTCTGCACAGCAGGAGGGTCAATTTTACATCGGCGTGTATGGTGACGCTGTTTGATGAATCAACCCTGAATTCGTAGGAAGAGGGGAGATTTACAGTGGATTAACATTGTAGTGACCTGTGTGTCAACGAATCCTTTACCGTGACTTTATACCATTAACCTCGATGCCATAATCCTGACCACAATGTTCTTGCCAGATAATCACAACCTTATTTGTGAAGTTGAAAATGCTACCTGTCTGGTTGAAACACATTTTATGTCATAAATATATCTTAAGCATTCTACATACAACTATATAGCACTCTTGTAGAGGATATTGGTCTGATAGATTGAGTCTACTAAAGCAATGTGTTAGCTAGAAAAGCCCTGAGGGTTACGTGCTTTTTAATGAACTTGCAGTTTTGTACCATACTGGCATCTTTGCCTCAAGACAAGAAAATGATTTAATGTGGAACCAAGATAATTTGTGCATGTGTTTGTGAATTCTGTTTCTATGGAGACCGTTTTGCTTATGCATGTCTAAGGAATTTATGCTGGATTTGCTGCTTTTTGACATCTTTGGAGTCCTTGATCACTGAGCTTGGTGTGTATGTGTTTGTATCACAGAATGAGCTACGACCAGCATATGAGGACTTTCTCCTTAAGAAACAAGAGAAGAAGGCAAAGAATAAGAAGAAGGAAGAGGTAAACTGCACCCTTATGTACAAAACTACAAGGTTCTTATGCTTTGACCAATGCATTTCCATAATTTAATTAACATTTTCAGTTGTTTGTGATTACTTAATAATTGTTTTAAACTAAAAAATAGTAATTTTATAAAGATTACTCACAAAGAGTAATAATTATAATTGTAAAAATATATTTTTATCCTAAAAGAGTAATAATTATAATTATAAAAATCAATTTTAGAGCTGTAAAAATGTATATTCACTATGACTAAAACTTTATCATGTCTTCTTATAATTTTAATCATTTCTATGACTTTTCCAAGCGTGGAATTCACAATTCCCTGATATCATGCAAATATCAGATCTGATTTTTCACAAATATCTGAATATTATTGAATTATTAAAATATTACGGAACAAGGATGCAGAGTCATTAACAATACCTTAAAAAACACTCTTGCAAAATTTCTGAAAGAATGTGCACAAGATTCCTGTAAGAATTTTTATTTTATTTCAATGAACTCATTAAATGAAATGTTATTTTAATTTAATAATTTGTATAATATTTTTGAAATATATAATAATTTTATTAATTTTCATTGATGACTCTAGCAAAAAGAATATTGGAATTACATTAGGAATTTTAATTTGTCCAGTAGAATTTTGTTTTTTTAATTAAATTCCTATTAGGATTTTTTTAAATAATAGAAATGATCTTATCATAAATTATCTAATAGAAATTATCAGTGAGCAGAAAGTATGATAGATATTCCAATAGATACATATTTTAATTATTTATTTTGTTTAATAAATGTGTGTTTTAAGTTCTTTTTACTCTCTATTATCAATTCAGGATCTGAAGGTGAAGTCTTAATTTTCACTTTAATTTAATTATTGTGTAAAAACGCATTGAGCTGAAATACCTGGAATACCACGCACAGTTTTCCAGGTAGATGTAAGAGAATGAGTGCGTGTGCGCAGTGCTTTTAATCTCTGCTCTGTGTTCTAGCCGGACACAGGAACGGATGACAAAGGAAGAGAGAAGCTACTGTCTGCTAAAGGAGGACAGTCGCCGGTGAGGAGGGGGGAGATAATTTGAGTTTACTGTGAGTGTCTGTCTAGGAGAGAGCTAGCTAATCAACTTAACCAGAAGAGGCGGGGCTTCAGGGATAATGCAGTTAGTTCTCAGCTGTCAGTCACAGAGTGGTCACTGCCCTGACCTCCGTCGGACCCCTCCTGCCCACCCGGCTCATATCCGACTTTCTTCTTATCACACCCCGCATTAGCACTCTTATCTTTTTCTTCTCATTCTTTCTGACGATTGAATTAATTAAATGAATTACCCAGTCCGGTGGATAACGTTGGTGCTGTGTTTTTCCCCTCTGAAATGAGCAGTTTGGTCGCAATTTCACTTGATGTGATTTTGCGGATTTTTGTTACTGTCATTGTGCCCTTGTACGTAGTGTCAGGCCTGCGGCGCGTACACACAACACACGTATATGCTCAAACACTATCTGTGGCGTACACGCTTACTACACACGGCACTCAAAGCAGATTACCTCTCTGGGTATTCTACACTAGATTATACAGGATTAGAGTCAGAGCGGGATTAAAACACGCAAGTTAGAGTGGTGTCCTTCCTCTAATCAAAGACACATGTTCAGTGTGTACCTGAGAGAGTGTAGTGTTTTAATTCAGATTTGATGCGTGCGTGTCTGGGGGAGGGTTGTATCCGTGCTGTTCATTAACTTCAGCACTTCAATTAAATCAGTCCCCTACTTAGTTCAATGATTAGTTCATGATTCCAAGTACCAAAACTATTTCCTGTCCTGATGCACAAAGTGTTAAATACTGTCGTGCTTCTTTAAAAACTTCATCTCATATTCTAACATTACATTTTAAAATATTTTTATTTATTTATTTATTTTTGTAAAATACACCAACTAAAAGCATATAATGACCAGTCTTACAAATTGCAAATTATGCAATAGTTAGGTTCACACCATCCTAAAACAATAATTATAACATTTAATAATCATTCTAATTCTGAGAATAGGGAACTCCACACCATAACTACAACCCCAAATCAGAAAAAGTTGGGACAGTATGGAAAATGCAAATAAAAAAAGAAAGTAGTGATTTCTAAATTTACTTTGACTTGTATTTCATTGCAGACAATATGAACACAAAATATTTCATGTTTTGTCTGGTCAACTTCATGTCATTTGTAAATATACATCCTTTCCTGTCATTCAGACCTGCAACACATTCCAAAAAAAGTTGGGACAGGAGCAATTTAGGGCTAGTAATGAGGAAAATTGGTTAAATAATGATGTGATTTGAAACAGTTGATGTCAACAGGTGATTGTAATTATGATTTGGTACAAAAGCAGCATCCAAGAAAGGTCTAGTCCTTTAGGAGCAAAGATGGGCCGAGGATCGCCAGTTTGCCAACAAATACGTGAGAAAATTATTGAAATGTTTAAAAACAATGTTCCTCAAAGAAAGATAGGAAGAGATTTGGATATTTCACCTTCAACAGTGCATAACATAATTAAAAGGTTCAAGGAATCTGGAGGAATTTCAGTGCGTAAAGGACAAGGGCGCAAGCCTAAGCTGAACAACCGTGATCTCCGATCCCTCAGGCGGCACTGCATCAAGAATCGTCATTCATCTATAAGCGATATCACCACATGGGCTCAGGACTACTTTGGCAAACCTTTGTCAAGTACCACAATACGTAGTTACATCCACAAATGCCAGTTAAAACTGTACTGTGCCAAAAGGAAGCCCTATGTTAACAGTGTCCAGAAGCGCCGTCGACTTCTCTGGGCTCGGAGGCATCTGGGATGGACCATCACACAGTGGAAACGTGTACTGTGGTCAGATGAATCAGTATTTCAGGTATTTTTTGGGAGGAATGGACGCCGTGTGCTCCGGACCAAAGAAGAAAAGGATCATCCAGACTGTTACCAGCAACAAGTCCAAAAGCCAGGGTCTGTCATGGTATGGGGTTGTGTCAGTGCCCTTGGCAAAGGTAACTTGCACTTCTGTGATGGCACCATTAATGCTGAAAAGTACATAGAGATTTTGGAGCACAATATGCTGCCTTCAAGAAGACATCTTTTCCAGGGACGTCCATGCATATTTCAACAAGACAATGCAAAACCACATTCTGCACACATTACAAAGTCCTGGCTGCGGAGGAAGAGGGTACGGGTACTTGACTGGCCTGCCTGCAGTCCCGACCTGTCTCCAATAGAGAATGTGTGGCGCATTTTGAAGCGCAAAATGCGACAACGAAGACCCCGTACTGTTGCCCACCTTAAGACTTGTTTGCAGGAAGAATGGGACAAAATTACACCTGAAACACTTCATCACTTGGTGTCTTCAGTCCCTAAACGTCTTTTAAGTGTTGTGAAAAGGAATGGCAACATTACAAAGTGGTAAATGCTTTACTGTCCCAACTTTTTTTGGAATGTGTTGCAGGTCTGAATGACAGGAAAGGATGTATATTTACAAATGACATGAAGTTGACCAGACAAAACATGAAATATTTTGTGTTCATATTGTCTGCAATGAAATACAAGTCAAAGTAAATTTAGAAATCACTACTTTCTTTTTTTATTTGCATTTTCCATACTGTCCCAACTTTTTCTGATTTGGGGTTGTATAACGATAATGACACTGAACAACGATATAGTTGAAATCACTTTCAGGATGATTTTTTTTTTCAGCTGATGAACAATAAAAACATTGACAGCCAATCAGAATCCATCCTGCTTTACATTTACATTTATGCATTTAGCAGACGCTTTTATCCAAAGCGACTTACAGTGCATTCAGGCTATACATGTTTCATCACTATGTGTGTTCCCTGGGAATCGAACCCACAACCTTTTTGCGCTGCTAACGCAATGCTCTACCACTGAGCCACAGGAACTTTAAAGAGCTCAAGCATTTAAATCTACAGATAACAAAACTGCAGCATGCTAATGATAAACAAACCTTATCATACATTGATGTGGACACTAATATAGTTATCATTATAGTGACCTGTATAGTTATTTTTCTTTGCATGAACGGACCTTTATTCTTTATTTTTTTTCAGTTTGTTTTTTCAACATATTTCGACTGTACATAATGTACATAAATAACATTATATAACGTACGTATGTATATGCACGTACATACACTATTTTGCCAAAAGTATTGGGTCGCCCCTTCTAATGAACAGGTTTGACTACTTTAGTCATTTCTATGAGTACAAATCTTAATATTAAAGCATATAATTATATTCTAGGAAATTGTGTGCTTCTAATATTATAGCAACAGTTTGGACTCTTTTCTATTCTAACATGACAATGTCTCTGTGTATAAGGCAAGGTTCAAAAATAAAATGATTGATTCAGTCAGTGTGGAAGAACTTGACTGGTCTGCATAAAACCAAGTCCTAATTCCAGTTTAACACCTCTGGTGTGACTGTAAATGCAGACCTTGAGCCAAAAACTCATCACCAAACACCAATGACTTTGCCAATGCCAATGTTTTTCTCGTCGAAAAAAACGAGTTAATGTTTTCTGAAGGTTCCTATCACCAACAACATTGCATATTTTCCTCCACGTCTTTTCTTAATAATAATCACTATATTAATAACCACAATATAGCTGTTTGTTATTTTATCTTTATTACTAAAAATTAGAACAAAGATGCAAATAAACAGTAGAACAAATACAAGACAGAACTTGCATCTAAACACACTGAAAAAAATGATTCATTGAATTTACTAATTTTAGGTATAAGTGGTTGCAATCAAATTATTTTAGCTACATTTAAATAAATTTAGTTGACTAACTTTCAAAATTTGTATTTATTTAAATGTAGCTAAAATAAATTGTTTGTAACCACTTGCCTTAAAAAAAATGTAGTATAATCTTTTTTCAGTGCAGAAGCATTCAAGTAAGAAAAACAAATAGATTAATCAAATGTAAAAATCACTTCAGTGTATTCAATACAAATGAAAAAACTAACATTGAAGATTAGATTAACATTAAAGAGACAGACGGCCTATCCTGTATATTAAGACTTACTGTAATGCACAGATCTTTTTTTTTTTTTGCTTATAGCTATAGCAAAATCAGCCCATGTGCATTCCGACTCATTTTGCCAGCACGGGTCACAAATAATAATTGCTTGTCAGTATCAGGCAAAATGTGATTATGGTACTCCAGTAGCTAGTGTATTCACAGCTGACATGGTGAGCATTAAGTAACATCCTGTTGTTCTTGTAGTTTGCCTCTGAGTCTTTGTCATGGACAGACCGGCTGCCAGGATACTGCATCAACATATCCTCTATCCTCCTTATGGTAGGTACCTTTCCACATAACGGCATTTGTCGCATTGTTTTTACAGTTAAAATTCACATTTATCTGTTTTCTCAGGTTGGGGTCACGTTCTCTGCCGTGTCTGGAGTGATTCTCTACCGCATCATTGTGTTTGCTGTTATGTCAATGAACCCTGATCACGAGGCCAAGGCTAATGTGCGTGTAACCGTGACAACCACCGCTGTCATCATCAACTTGCTGGTGGTTCTGGTGCTGGATGAGATCTACGGCGCTATAGCGGCCTGGATTACAGAGCTCGGTGTGTGCGCGTTTACATGACAAAAGATGAAATGTTTTTGTTTTCTTGATAAAAGGGTGACTCTAACGAAGAAAAGATCATGCATTACCGATGATTATTATGAATATGATGTTAATGTCATACTTGCAGAGATTCCAAAGACTGAATCGACATTTGAGGAGCATGTGATCTTGAAAGCTTTTTTGCTGAAGAGCATGAATGCATTTGCACCTGTCTTCTATGTGGCCTTCTTTAAGGGCAGGTAAATTGGCATCCAATTAGCATACCCACCCAAACAAATGTGACGTTATGTCTCTGTTGCCAATGATAATTGGATTATTGTAATGTTGTTGTTGTTGTTTGTCATGTCCAGTGTGTTGCAGTGTAGTCGTGTGCTTACTGTAGTATTGTGTTTGTATGTAGTGTTGTGTCTACACTAGTGTCTATACTGTATACTGTAGTGTTGTGTGTCTGTCCTGTGTAGTCCATTGTTGAGAATGTTATCTATGTTCATCTATATTGTATATATCACTTTGCAGTGACCATTTGTTTCATAAGAACATTTTTTATATAGAGAGAGCAAAACAATCTTAACCTAAAATCATGCAACACTGAGAAACAAAAAATATTGTTAACCTTTTACAGTAAGATTCCATTTGTTAATATCAGTTAACATGAACCAACAATGAAAAATAACTTAGGGTAACACTTTATTTTAAGGTGTCCTTGTTACATGTTACATGTACTTACTATTATAATAACAATAATGTATGCATAATTACATGCAAGTAACCCTAAACCAAACCCTAATCCTAACCATATAGTAAGTACATGTAGTTAATTAATATTACTCAGTACTTAAAGGTATAATTACACTGTAACAAGGACACCAATAAAGTGTAACCTCATTTAATAATGTTAGTTAATGTGTATTTCAGTATACACATAATATATTATAGAAATCAGTCAGTTGTATTTACAACTGAAAAAAAGTTGTATTTGTTAATATTATTTAATGGACCTATATATATATATATATATATATATATATATTACTCATGCAATATGCTCTTTTATATAATTATTTATACAAGCCCCATGTTGTACATTTGAAAGAATGCGTTTTTCCCTAAATTATTTTTCCCCCTTTTTTACAGAATTGAAAAAGATTTTAACATGTTTTATTAATGTATTACTTTTTTGGAGAGTTCATGTCTAAATTTCCATATGCAAATTACAGTTCTATAACAACCTGTTTTGTGGTGTCTGTGTGTTATAGGTGTTGTGTTGCTGAACAGTACACTATTATGTTGTAGTTTACAATATAGCGTGTCACTGTGTAGTATGCTTTAGAGTCTAGCACCAAAATGCTGAATTTCTGGGTTATATTGTTTAATCCAATTGTTGTTTTTGTTAAATATCTCTCATAACTCTGGTGTGCTAATTTAGGTTTGCTGGTCATCCGGGTGACTATGTTTATGTCTTTAAGGATTTCCGCATGGAAGAGGTAATTATTAAAATTATAATATGTTTGTCTTCAGTGTTTTAGCATAGTGTAACTAACAGTTTGCATGTACATGTGTTTTTGGTCTAGTGTTCTCCAGGTGGTTGTCTTATTGAAGTGTGTATTCAGCTGGGAATCATTATGTTGGGAAAGCAGCTCATTCAGAATAATGTGTTTGAAATTGCCATTCCGTAAGTGTTTTACACACACACACACACATGCAAAGTCTTCCCCGTGGTCCCTCTGCTAATTTTCTTTGATGCTGTACCCCCAGTCTATTAGAGGAAGCCCCTAACTCTCTTGTTAAATTAAATTTTAATTCTCCACACTGTTTAACATTATCAACGCAGTGCACAGTGAGTGATGGAAGAGGTGTTTAAAATAACACAGCCAAATCTGTTGACATACAGAAAGCTGAAGAAGATGTATCGCACATATAAGGAGGAGAAAGATGGATCGGCAGATGAGGAGGACAAAGATTCTAAACGAGAACCACAGCGCTGGGATTTGGACTATGATCTGGAGCCATATGAAGGATTGAGCCCAGAGTACATGGAGATGGGTGAGTACCATATGCTCGAATTGAACAATAGGCTCAAATGTCAGCAACGTTACAACCCCAAAAACATCATTACTATGTGCTTTGTAGCAACTTGAAAGCCTTATTTGACTGTTTAATGATAGTGTTGTGGCTTGACATTTTTTTTTCTAGAATTGCGCTTTATAGTCAACAAAAAAAATGTTTTCTTATACATTCCTGGTCTTATTTTCCGTGATTCATCAGTGTTTATTCCAAAGATTTCTTCAAAATGTATGATTTGCTCCATTACATTTTGAAAGGACAATGTGAATGCTGTTTAAAGTTGGCTTTAATAACTGTAATAATGAAATAACTTACAATATAATTGTTAGGCATTTGACATCACCATGATGTACTTCTTCTCTGGGTGCTATTGACCAATCAGAATTAATCTTAGGCTTTGCACTCTGCCTGGACAACTAGTTAGCTAAGAAGCTTGGTATACATTTTTTCTTTAAAAATTATCGATCTTGAAAGCAAGATCTGGCTCTTAAGTTACATTTACATCTTTTTTTTATAAGTAGGCACCTTTAAAATAAAGGCATTCACACCAATACAAATGTTCAGTAAAATATTTTAATTTGAATAAATTACTGTTAATTCATATGTTCAGACCATCACAAACATTTTTTTTAAACCGAGGGGCTTCGAATCAATTTTCTATCACACTATGAAAAATGTTGCCCAACCAATAAGATTTGTGCAAAAAACGAATCACTCCAAGGCACTCGAAATTATAGTTAAAAAATTAAAAAGCCTTTATTCACATGGCTTTATATTAAAAGCAACACACAAGTGCACCGACACATTGTGGCTAACAAGCCTTCATCAGCCTTCTTTGTGTGTTGCTTTTAATGTAAAGCCATGTGAATAAAGGCTTTTTAATTTTTGCACAATAATTTCTAGTGCCTTGGAGTGATTCGTTTTTTGGATGAATTTAGAAATCCTGCATCTAAAGAGCACCGATTTATGGACTTTATACCCCAGCAGCATTTTTTGCGTATTTTTTAAATAAGATTTGTGATTGCCTAGAGCCACTGCTGTTGCATAAAACTGCTACTTGATGTATTTTGCTAAGCGAACCTCCTTGTATAAGAAACATGGGGGAAACAGAATCCAACAGTGAGCCATCCAGCTATTAGAATCAGGTTTCCCCCACCACTATGGAGAGACATGTTGATATAGATGCTTAAATGTTGTTGAATCTATCCCATATGGGGATGGATCTTAACCAGTACCTTGTTCAGAAACATTAGAACCTCCTAGTATTTGAAATATTGGGGAGCAATGCATCTGTTGGAATCTTTTCCCCCAACTCAGATAAATAAAACTGATAAATAAAACTACTGCGTTAGGCTAACCGAGACTTGTCATAGCATTTGCATGTTGTTGCTCTTTTGTTGGTTTTGATTGCCCTCATTTGTAAGTCGCTTTGGATAAAAGTGTCTGCTAAATGACTAAATGTAAATAAATATTTTAACCACCTCGTATAAGAAACATGGAGGGAACCGAATCGGATGCCAACCAATCCATCTGTTGGAATCTGTTCTCCCACCTCCATGGAGAGACATGTTGATGCAACTAATTAAAAGTAGTTGAGTCTTTCACAAATGGGGGATAGATTATAACATTTATCAGTTTAAAAAATCGTATAATCTCCTTGTATAAGAAACATGGGGGGAACAGAATCCGATGGTGAGCAATCCAGCTGTCAGGATCCGTTCCCCTAACTTATGGCTTAAAGGTTGTTGTTGATTCTGCCCTATGGGGATGGATCTGTCCATTTTCATTTAGACCATCAGTTGTTTTTAATGCCTTGGTCTGAGCAGACAATTTGAAAACCGGACCAAATATTTGCTTGGGTTGGTGTGAACAGACCTTAAGCTTTGAGATATGGAGAGAGCGTAGACACAGCTTGGTTGAAGGAATCAATACAACAGTATCATATTGACAATGACCTATGACAGATGTAAATAAATGTAAATCGGGTTAACCCTGAAGTTGTAGACTGGATCAGTCATGTTGATTAACAGTTACCACTGAGCTGATTCTGTGGGTCACTTGATATGTTTTCATTGCTTTACTCTTTATCACAACTTCTACTACAACTACAACTTCAGAGACTCTAACCGTGGTCGGTAACCTTCTGTCACAAAGAAAGAGGAATATTACATGTATTGTTTTATTTAGTTGCTAATTTTGAAATCCCCAAATCTGCATGGCAAGTAATGTATGTAATTCTTGCAGTAATCCTTCACTGTAGTCAAACAGCCTTATGGGAAGCACTGGTGGATTGGTGATTAACAAGAAATATAAAAAATATCAAAATGGATGCCAACATCTGCTCTATACAAACTATTATTAGTTTTTCCTTTGAAGAGGTTTAGTGATGGTGTTTAAGGATGTCTGTGATGACTTTGAGGAATTGGGTTTGATTAAGGACATTGGTGTATGTGTGTGTTTGTTTGTCTGCAGTTATTCAGTATGGATTTGTCACACTCTTTGTGGCCTCCTTCCCGCTGGCACCAGTCTTCGCTCTGCTTAATAATGTCATTGAAATCCGACTAGATGCGGCAAAATTTGTCACTGAAATACGCAGACCTGATGCAGTCAGTGCTAAAGAGATTGGTATGAATTTTTGCAGCATATATGCACAGACTTACTCATGGTTACACTTAGCATAACTGTTATTTAATCTAGTTCACACTGTCACATATTTTTCTTCCCTTTCCCAGGCATATGGTACAACATCTTGAGTGGAATCAGCAAGTTTGCTGTCATTACAAATGTGAGTGTTAAGATTTTGACTTAAGATGAAACAAAATTCATATTTGGTTGTTGGCTGTGTTTAGTATGATTTATCTCATTGCGTGCAGAGATTTTAAGGTTTTTCTTCTTTCTTTCTCTCTTTCCTCCAAGGCATTTGTGATCTCCTTTACATCTGAGTTCATTCCTCGGATGGTGTTTCAGTATTTGTACAGTGAGACAGGCACCATGCACGGTTATACCAACCACACACTGGCTTATTTCAACACGAGCAACTTTAAACCTGGCACTGCCCCGCATGACACTGACTTTGACAGACAACTCCGTATTTGCAGGTACACACGACACACATGCAACTAGGGGTGACCCCGAATAGTCGACGATTCGATGCTTCGATAGGAGGAGCCTGATTCGACTCCCAATCTCACAGTCGAATATTCGCGGGTGTTATGATCATGCCATTTTGGCTAAATGGGGGTGCTCAAATCTTTGATTTCACATAAAACTACAGTTTTCTCCCAATAAGTTAATATACAGCCTATTAAAATAATGCTGTAAATAAGAATCTGAAAAGAAAGAAGCTTCAAATAAATATTTTACGTGTGTGAATAAATCCAACCACCCCTATATATTTAAGTTAAATTTCACTTTCCATAATCTGTGACTGACAGAGCATCTTGGCGGCAGGGATTTAAATCTTTAACAAGACTCAAATTGACACAGGCATGTGAAAGACTGGATTTTTTCGATCAGGTAGGGTACAACTTACCGATTTGAAAACATTTCAGCTGGTTTATGTGTATACCATGTATATATTATTTATCTCGTATAAGATGCACTTGAGTTACGCTGCAGTAAAGCGCTTCACTGTAGTATAGGGTGATTATCTCTTCAGCGCGCGCAGCTCGAGCAGGACAAACAACAATGAATGCAGAATATTAATAACTATGACCGGGACTGTCATATAGGCTACATAACTTTATAACGAGAACACTATTGTAATAAAACGCTGTGAAGTTTTAGAGTTTAGCTGCCGTGTTTCTGCACATTGTTGCGTGAAGAACACGTCCACAAAAGGGGTCCATTCAGAGCTGCACAGACACGTTCACTTCTGCATTCGGGGCATTTTGTGCAGATAGCCTATAAGTCGTAATATAACGTTATGTTGTGTAAATAACGAAGCGTATTCTATATGAGATAAATGATGAGTTAAATCCCATTGATTAAAAACCTGCTATCAAAAGCTTCATTCTACTGGTCATCTTCAGCGCGCGCAGCTCAAAACAGAAATGCAGAACATTAATAACTGTCATATACATAATGTTATAATGAGAGCACTATTGTAAAAAAAAATGTTGTGAAGTCTTAGGCTGACGTTTAATGTTAACTATCTTTTAATCAAAACATAAAACATTATTTACCCCGCTTGTATCTGCGAGGCGTCCATTACACATTTTCCCTGTGTGTTAACGTCAGTAATTATGACTGTGTCTGACTTGACTCTTGGTAATGTATTTTGACCACGCCCCCAAACATATGATTCGACTATCAGTCGAATCTCGGCAAGATTCGAAAATTCCAATTCGACTATGAAAATCCTTAGTTGGGGACACCCCTACATGCAACACACTCATACTCATTAACTCTGCTCACCTATATTATCTGATACCATTTGTTCTTTCTCCTCAACAATTCGTCTTCACAGGTACAAAGACTATCGAGATCCACCTTGGTCTCCTGAGTCGTACCAGCTTTCTAAGCAGTACTGGTCTGTGCTCGCTGCACGCCTGGCTTTTGTCATTTTTTTCCAGGTCAGTCTTTGTTAAACTGCTTTTATTGTTGTTCAATGAACACTGCAAGTTAAATACAACTTAAGCTCTCTCTACCATTAAAAAATAATAAAGTCATGGCCATGTCATCCCGGTCTCATATCCATGCAATGATACAAAGAAGGGTTGTAATGTAAATATCTCTAAAGCATTTTAATGACTTCATATGTCAATATAATCTTTGCGTGATAAAGGCAAGCAGATTTAGTTTTCATTCAACATTGAGGGGGCTCAAGCTTTAATTTCCCCTCCTTTGTACTACTAGTAGGAGATTAAAATAGAGCTGAAATATTAGATATAAAGGGGAGGTGGGGGATGCCGGAAGAAATGTCACCTAAGTGATAAAAGCAGCAGTGGCCTATTAACCTTAAAGGGTTAGTTCACCCAAAAATGAAAATGATCCTGTTATTTACTTACCCTCAAGCCATCCTAGGTGTATATGACTTTCTTCTTTCAGACGGCGTTATATTAAAAATTGTCCTGGCTCTTCTAAGCTCTATCATTGGAGTCAGCGGGAGTTTCTGTTACACAGTCCAAAACACGTAAAATAAAGTGCGCGAATCCATAAAAAAAACATGCCTAACACAGCTCCGCGGGATGAATAAAGGCCTCCTGTTGCGAATCCATGCGTTTTTGTAAGAAAAATATCCATATTTCAAACATAATAAACACATCTCTCTCACTTCATCTAACTGTCATAAGCAGAATCCCATCCGGTGGATGACGTAGGACATTGGCGTTGCGTGATTAGTGATGAGCGCAGAAAGAGAACAAAATAAAACGCCGGTCATGAATTAGAAGCACAAAACGAAGATTTGTACAGAAAAATGTCGGAGGATTTCGGTATAAGCCAAGAGGAGGCTGGTTTTCCTTTGATAAAGTAAGGGAACTTTGCTTCCTTTGCTCCTATAAACAAACGTTGTTTTTTGCGAGACTCACACGCGCATGCGCTGTGCCGGCGTCCTACGTCATCCACCGGAAAGGCAGTCTCTCGTGAACGCACATACGACAGATAGCGGAAGTTACACAAAACTGTTTATATCGTTTAAATATGGATTTTTTTTTACAAAAATGCATCGATTCGCTACAGGAGGCTTTTATTCACCCCCGGAGCCGTGTGAGGCATGCTTTTTTTTTATGGATTCGCACACTTTATTTTAAGTGTTTTGGACTGTGTAGCAGAAACACCCGCTAACTGCAATGATAGAGCTTAGAAGAGCCAGGACAATTTTGAATATTACTCCGATTGGATTCATCTGAAAGAAGAAAGTCATATACACCTAGGATGCCTTGAGGGTGAGTAAAACATGGACTAATTGTCATTTTTGGGTGAATTAACCCTTTAAATTTGATTGACAGATTAGATGAACATGCTAATTTAAGAAATCCATATGCATGTAGAGCAAATTCCACAAATGGTATTTACATAAATAAATGCTTAACCAGAAATTAATCCACCTACAACCCGAATTCCGGAATGTTGGGATGTTTTTAAATTTGAATAAAATTAAAACTAAAAGACTTCCAAATCACATGAGCCAATATTTTATTCACAATAGAACATAGAGAACATAACAAATGTTTAAACTGAGAAATTTTACACTTTTATCCACTAAATGAGCTCATTTCAAATTTGATGCCTGCTACAGGTCTCAAAAAAGTTGGCACAGGGGCAACAAAGGACTGAAAAAGCAAGACATTTTGAAAAGATTCAGCTGGGAGAACATCTAGCAACTAATGAAGTTAATTGACATCAGGTCTGTAACATGATTAGCTATAAAATGGATGTCTTAGAGAGGCAGAGTCTCTCAGAAGTAAAGATGGGCAGAGGCTCTCCAATCTGTGAAAGAGTGCGTAAAAAGATTGTGGAATACTTTAAAAACAGTGTTCCTCAATGTCAAATTGCAAAGGCTTTGCAAATCTCATCATCTACAGTGCATAACATCATCAAAGGATTCAGAGAAACTGGAGAAATCTCTGTGTGTAAGGGACAAGGCCGAAGACCTTTGCTGGATTCCCGTGGTCTTCGGGCCCTCAGACGACACTGCATCACTCAACAGCATGATTCTGTCATTGACATTACTAAATGGGCCCAGGAATACTTCCAGAAACCACTGTCGTTAAACACAATCCGCCGTGCCATCTGCAGATGCCAACTAAAGCTCTATCATGCAAAAAGGAAGCCATTTGTGAACATGGTCCAGAAGCGCCGTCGTGTCCTGTAGGGGTGGGACAATAAATCGATTTGGCGATATATCGTGATCCTTCTCCATGCGATACGATAATCGGTATCTGGCGCCAAATATCGATATTTTAATTAATACAATAAGGTGCTCTAAATAGATTTAACTTCTCCCAGCTTCTAAAAATGCATGGAAATCGCGGCCAAACCATTTCCACCTTCTTTCCAAAAGTGCTCTGAGCAACCATGAACTGCGTTCTCTATGAAGATGGGGAAGCACGAGGAACCGAATGATAAACAGATTTCCAGCCACTGTATTAGCTTTACTTCTATATATATGTTTATGGAGATGAAAACTAAAAAACTGCCCCGGAATAGCTATCAGCGTGGACCATAGGCACCGATCATGTTATTATTGCAGAGTGCATATTCAGTCCATGAGTAGCCTAACCTCTCCTCTCGGATCGCAGGTGGATTTCCCTCATACGAGTGAGAGAGAGCGCCGCCGGCATGTCCAGCTTTATGTGAACAACACTGGATGCTCTCCCTCTCTCTCTCAGATATTACAAGTGTGTATTATGCAGTGTGTGGGCACCGACCGGCAGAAACATATATCTGCACCTATGGCATGGAGGACGAAACAAAACCTTGTCAGAGCCACAATGCGGCACAGAAGTGTGCAGTGTGTGTACTTGCCGCACGTCTACATTTGAAATAATGAACCTGAGCGCACAAAAGACGCGATGTGAATGGCTATTTTTTCGCGCGGGGCTCCGTTTTTATGATGAGAGGAGTAGAAAGGTTGAGAATGCACTCCAGGTACATTTTTAAATGTACCAGGTTTATATTTTTATATAGTTGATAAGCAGTTAAATGTGTTTGTTTACACACAGAGAAAAAGAAAAGTGTAAGCTTTTTTAGTCCAAGAATAAAATTATTCATTTAGCCTACTCAACATGTTAAAATTGATTTATAGATTTTTTTTTTGCTGTTTTCTAACAGTTTGGACTTGAATAAAGAAAGAAAACTTGCACTTAACCTTTTCACAGGCATTTTGTTTAGACAGATGTCGTGATGTATCATTATAGGATTTTCTAGAAATATATTGATTATCGCAGAATTACTGTATTGTGATAGTATCGTTATCGTGAGCCATGTATCGTGATTATATCGTATCGTGAGGTACCCTGCGATTCCCACCCCTAGTGTCCTGTGGGCCAAGGGTCATTTAAAGTGGACTGTTTTAAAGTGGAAAAGTGTTCTATGGTCAGACGAGTCCAAATTTGACATTCTTGTTGGAAATCACAGATGCCGTGTCCTCCGGGCTAAAGAGGAGGGAGACCTTCCAGCGTGTTATCAGCATTCAGTTCAAAAGCCAGCATCTATGATGGTATGGGGGTGCATAAGTGCATACGGTATGAGCAGCTTGCATGTTTTGGAAGGCACTATGAATGTGAAGGTATATAAAGGTTTTAGAGCAACATATGCTCCCCTCCAGACGATGTGTATTTCAGCAGGACAATGCAAAACCACATATTACAGCTTTTACAACAGCATGGCTTCATAGTAGAAGAGTCCGGGTGCTGAATTGGCCTGCCTGCAGTCCAGATCTTTCACCTATAGAGAACATTTGGTGCATCATTAAACGAAAAATGTCAAAGACGACCACAAACTCTTAAGCAGCTGGAAACCTATATCAGGCAAGAATGGGACCAAATTCCAACACCAAAACTCCAGAAACTCATAACCTCGATGCCCAGACCTCTTCAAACTGTTTTGAAAAGAAGAGGAGATGCTACACCATGATAAACATGCCCCCGTCCCAACTATTTTGAGACCTGTAGCAGGCATCAAATTTGAAATGAGCTCATTTTGTGCATAAAATTGTAAAATTTCTCAGTTTAAACATTTGTTATGTTATCTATGTTCTATTGTGAATAAAATATTGGCTCATGAGATTTGAAAGTCTTTTAATTTTCATTTTATTCAAATTTAAAAAACGTCCCAACATTTCCGGAATTCGGGTTGTAATGTAATATTATGCCAAATATAAATAAAGCTAGCTAAATAAATGAATAAAAAATGCTGCCTAATTCTGTTTTAAACCCAACATGCCCCATAGGCAGTGATGTGATCATTTTTACACAGTTTTCATCTCAATCATTTGGAACAGTCTTATGATAAAAATGTCCTTTAAATTTAATCAGTATTTCATCATTTAATATGCATACATTTTAATCCATCTTCTTTTTTTTATTTTGTTAAAATGGCACATCATTTTTGTTAAAGGCATTTTTTGACAATAATATGCAAAATAACAAAAATGTGTCAAACTACAATAGGCCAAATTTTTGAAAAATGTATAAACATTTATTAATTACCATGTTCAACATTAGATTTATCAGCATAAAACCTGCAAAAACCATATGTTTTAATTAAAGTTTTACTTTGATATTATTGATGAAATAAAAAATTAAAAAACCTTGGTCAGCAAACATTTCATGGACAAGATTAACACTGCCCACAAACTTCCACTATAGAAGTGCATTATTGTACAAGGGTTTTCTTATGTTCTTGCAAACTGAGAAACAAATTCCTGAACCTTTTCAAATTACTTAAATCTTAAATTGTATTTAACCCAGAATATTCCTGTAAAATAGGACAGGATGTTTGATTCTGTGTGTTGTTGTGTTGTAGAACTTGGCCATGTTCCTCAGTATGCTGGTGGCATGGTTGGTCCCAGACGTGCCTCGTTCTCTGAAGGAGCAGTTGAAGAGAGAGAAAGCACTCCTGATGGATCTTCTGCTCACCGAGGAGGCAGACAAGCAATGCACCCAGTCACACACAATGACAACTACCAACAATGATGTAGTCATCAAGGGTTTAGAGGAAGGATCATCGGAGGAGCTGCCTGTCTGCAGTGGGGTAATGCTAAGCCAGTCAGATGAAGAGCTGAAAGAACTACGGGGGACCAACGGAGAGGAGGAAGAGCTTGAGGAACAATCAGCAGAGGAACCCATTGCATCCACCAGTGATCTGCCTGATAGACCTCAACCTTCGACCTGTGAAAGTCTCAATACAACTTCAGAGTCCCTGTCTAAGATAGCCTGTCATGATGAATCACCCACCACACCTTCAGGATGTTCAAACCAGTCTGTTCATTCAATCAAAACCGGCTCACTATCAAGGCACCGAGAGTTTGACTCGAATGGACCTCCACCTCGAGATCCAAGTTCCAGGGCTAAGAGCCGTTGCCGAACCCTTCCGCCAAGGCACGGAGGACCTGAAGCTGAAGTGCATGTAACCAGACCTAGCCACTCGACCACATTCACACATCTCGACCAGAAAGTTCCTCCATCTTCTAGCGAGCTCACCCGAATGGTCTCTAGAGGACCATCTAAAACCAAGCCCTCTGAAAGCCAAACGTCTGTCTCGGATTCACTGGATTCAGAGCTCACGAGCAGCCATTCCATAGCGCTCCCTCGCCTGCCATCCAGACCAGAGCTTGCTAGCAGCCTTTTGACAGTCTTGCCACGTCCTCCTTCAAAACCAGAGCTTGCGGACAGCCAGTCAACAGGACTACCACGGCCTCCCTCCAAACCAGAGCTGATGGGAAGCGCAACAAAGGGGCTTCCACCTCGTGATCCAGGCTCGAAAGTTAAGGGCCGATGCCAGACTCTTCCTTCGAAGTATAGAGGCGCAGAGACTTCTGGGGAGACGAAGACCAGACCTAGTCACTCCACCACCTTCACACACCTCAGTCAACAGATCCCCCCCTCACCCAGTGATCTCAAACGTAACACTCCCGTATGAGTGGGACAAGATGAAGTGGAGCAGCACTCCACCTTTTTAGCACCTTGCAGCCGATCACCATTCTCAGTGCCAGGCAACCCATGCCATCAACAACTCATCTTTGACTTCTCATTGATGACTGAACGAGCATCTTCAGTAACTCTGGATGTAGATCAATCGTTGATGGCTTGGTGGAGGTTCACTTGGTTGGTTAACTAGGCGGACTTCTTTTGCACAGAATCACCAACTTTACTGGAGGACCGAGTGCAGACTTGTGCATTCTGGGTATTCTTCTGGAGCCATTTGACATGGCTCGATGACTCTTAAACATTGTCTTATACTGTGACTTGCCATTCTCTCTTTCACATATAAACTCCTGTACAGACATACGCAGATATACACACCAAATCTCATTAACCTGACCTCTTGAACCAGAACAGGTGAGAAGAGAGAGAGGCTTAGGAATATGGGCCAAAGGGCTTTGCAGTCCATACGATTTGTTACTCAGCAAGTGGAACTTTCATTTTGTGGTGTGTTCTTTCATGAGTTTTGCTAACATGTACTTAACCAGAATAATAACTATATGTGAACTTATTGACTCAATACGTCAGCTTCAAAATGAGCCAACTTGTTTGTGGAATTGTCTTTTTGTCTTTGGTGGCAACATCAGTAGTGTCTCAATCACATGGCAATTTAGCACGTAGCATGGCAGCACGCTCATGACATGATAAAGAAATATGATGTTGAAATGGATTCAAAGCCAATTACATTGTACATTTTAAATAGACTGTAGTATTTTACATAATCCCATTTAGCACTATGATAGCACAGCTAAAGCTAATGTAAAGCATGCTATATTCACTGTGAAGAGGTTTTCAGGGATTTAGACCCAATCGTCACTTTTTAAGTTGTTCCTCACTAACGAGGGACAAAAGGTATGAATGCATACAGGCCACGTTCACACTGCCAAGTTTTTGAAGTGACAAATGCATTTATTTGCAGGAATGAATAGCTAAATTGCCGCTCTATTGGTGTACGGAATACAAAGTGTCAATCCTCCAAACAAGCAATAGTTAATGTCTCACAGCTGTAAAGATAATGCCAGCAGTTTAGCTTGTTCAGTGTTTTATATTTTTCCGCAAACTAATATTAGCGTACTGAGATGTATTAGCATCTGGCAATTTTTAATGCGTCATTAGTTGTCACTAATAACCAAACTCTCTGTGTACAGAACAGGATTAAAGGATTAGTTCATCCAAAATGAAAATTATATCATAATTTACTCACCGTGATGGCTCAAGCCAATATTAGTTTATTTCATCCCTGGAACACAAAATAAGAAATGATGAGTGTCCAGGCTTCTCTCTTTGATGTAATAAAGTGAATGCTATTTATACTTAACAAATTCTATAAAAGACAAAAAGCACCATAAAAGCAGACCAGACGACTCGTATCCTGTATTCTGAAGCCATACAACAGCTTGTGTGACAAACAAACTCAAATATTGGGGTGAACTATTAAAACAACAGGAGTTGACAGCTGTATTTAGCTGCAATGTGGGCATGGCCTCTGTGTATTCAGGTCTATGTGGCATGGCACTATATGATATGCATTGTGCTAACAGGGATCAATTAGCTAAGAAGAGTTACAAACAGCAGTCAAGTAGATCATTCACGTCCATGTTATTTCTAGAGGTCTTGAGAAACTCTGACAATATTTTGATATTATAATGAAAAAACATGACTACTGTTCATAATAAAAAGAGAAAGGAAGAAGTTTGTCTTATTTTATTTATTTTGTTTGTTTGTTATAGCATGGTTTGTCAGAATGCACTGTTACTTTTGAATGTCTGTCAATGGAAAATGTGCTTTTATCCCTTATAATGTTGTAGTTACAGCAACTACCACCAGGGGCTTATTGGATCATGCATCTTTGACCCTCTGCTGTATACTGACTCTCTAAATGCTGTATTTTCGACCACCAAAAGATGGAGACAGCAAACCTACACCAAAGGACACCGAGGGCTGGGACATCAGGGCAAAGGACTATCAGAATCAAGTCATGCACAGATTAGTAAATACAGGTGGAGCCAGTGATTCACACCTTCACAATATTACATAAAGTAAAGATTTCTTCTGTCCTGCATTACCACATACAGGACTTTCCCCTAGTGAAAATCTTACAGAAATGTCAAAAGGAACCAGTCCTAAAGGATCAGGAATTTTCTCATGAATCAAATTTCATAAACTGAAATGTTCTCATTTTATATAAAAATATATAAAATATAAATATAAAAAAAGCATTAATAATTGTTGTCAAAATCCTATAAGAATGTGTACAGGATTCCTACTGGATCATAATTTGGAACCAACTTTAGCGTACATACACCAATTGAAATTCCTAGTTCCTACCAGCACTATTATGATTGATTATCATTAATAATATGTCCAGGCGCGGACTGGCCATTGGGAGCACCGGGACGTATCCCGGTGGCCTGGCGGCTGATTTGGCCCACTGCCCTGTGTTTTTTCTTTTTTTTTTTGCCTTCCCAATGTGCCAAAGTGATCATTTCAGATTGTGGCATTCCCTAACAAATCGATAATAAATCATAAATCGGTTAGTCTTGACTGGCAGCGCACGCTTCACGTCTGTTCCTTGCCTCCATCAAACGGTTTTGAACAGAGTCGATGCGCGGGACTCGAGGAAGGAGAGGAAACGTCCAGAAGAAACAGTTAAATGTAGCGAAATTACTAACCTGTTCAGGGCTTCAAATGCAGGTCAGTTTCATCTGTAATAAGCTAGTAGTTTTGTCTTTATTAACCTAGTTGAGTATTAAACTGCTAGCACCTGTTAGGCTGTCAGTAGCACCCCATTATTATCATCAGTCAGAATACCGTGCTAAAGGACATCATTATCGATTGGAAAGTTACATTAATAAATTTAGCAGGCAGATATTCACATGGATTTATTGTACAGAAAGGGAGGGAGCTAGAGCAAACAGCAACACAAAAATATCAGTCAGCCCAAAAATACAATAGTGTGTTCAGTATTAGGATTTTCAATGTACTAAGTTTGGCATTTAGGCACTTTAGAAACTTTGTTTTAATATATTTGTATGAATTATAGGTTTGTTAAATCTTGGGTATTTAAGTCATTTTAAGAGAAATAACAACATTATGTGCAAACAAATTGCAATGAGGTGGTTGTTTTGCAACAAGGTCAGTTCTGTTAATAACAGTAGACCTGCTGGTAAAGAAGTGACAGATACAAGAAAAAAGGGAGTGACAGAGAAAATGAAGAAAAGGAAAAGGGAAGTGAAAGTGCAGTTCAAAAGTGAACCTTTAATTATTTTCCACGGCCCCGAATAAAGACTTAGACCTTTTTATGTGATGGTCATACAAATAGGCTAATAGGGTTGTCCATGTTTCAGAATTTGTTGTGGGTGTATGGGATGGGGATGGCCTGGATCAGTGTGAGATTTCCTGGCCTGAAATTTTGTCCCAGTCCGCCCCTGAATATGTCTGTGTGGGATATTAAAAGGAATTTAACCCTTGTGCATCAACAAAAAAAAGTTACACTTAGGTTCATAGTGGACAAAAATGTCCACGTCAAAAAAATGGTCATAAAAATTGGAAGCTTGGGAGCACAGAGTTAAGTTTGGTCTCATTTTAAAGAAGACCCATGGCAGATTATTGTTGAAGTAAAAAAAGTTTAAAAAGTGAAACCAAAAAAATGTTATACAGGTTTAAGTTTATGAAAATGATTTATGAACAATATTTTATTTTATGAATATTTTATATATGAAACATGTTGAACTCTAAACCTGCTAGAAGATCAAAGCCATAAATCTAAACACGTTGTGTTCCAAATTTGAGGTTGATATCTCAAAAAATGAGCTTTCAGTCAAATTTAGTTTGGGTGCAGTACCAAATTTTCCCCATTAGATGCCAGCAAAACTCCGCTGGTGCACACAGTGCTTGATTTGTAATTTACAGTAGAGTTTTTCTTTCTCAAATATCACAAGCACACACACACAATTTTTTTTATGACACACATACAAACCACACTCTGACATCCATACCAACACACCCACACAATTATAGCTGCATTATTTATCCAATTGGCTCTATTATATGTAGAAGCAGAAAACAGGAATAAAGCGAGTATTTGCTTTATAGACCCTTTATAGACCAAACCTGAAAAAATGGCAACATCTGGTAAAAAATAGTAAAAAAATTAAATTTGAAGCCTTGCCAACAGAATGAAAGCCTATTAACAAAAATTGCATCATTTTACAGTTAAACGGCACAGCGATTAAAAATAGCAGTTTTAATAGGTTTCAATGGGGACATTTTTGACCAAAAGGTCCTGAGTGTAACAATTTTGTGTACTTAGTGTAAAATAGATTTATTAAAGGAAATGAGGGTGGAATATTAAAATACCAATAAAAATACACACCTGAGCCTAAATTTATGCAGTTAGCATTAACACAGACAAAATTATAAAAAAAAAAAACTAAAATGGACAAAAATGTCCAAAAGGGTGCACAAGGGTGAAAGAGCAGTAGGATTTCCTTATATTTATCTCCCTTTTTCCTTTGTCCTTTATCTATCCAGTAGTAAGACATGTTCTGATAAAGATTACACAATATCCAGCAGGAGTTCAAGGATCCTGTAGGATTTTCATTTTGGTTAATTTGGTTAAGTTCCATTGGAATCTATTTAAATTGTTTCCAAATTATGATCCAAAGAAAGTCTTTAAACATGTTGACTGGGGCATCACAAGAACTATGTCTTGGTAATGTACAGTTAAGAATCCCACAGGGGGCGCTGTAGGAGTTTAAAAATCCTAAACAATTTTCTTTCAGTTACTTTAATGCCTCGTTTCCACTGAGCGGTACGGTACAGTACAGTTCAGTACAGTACGATTCGGTACGGGTAACCCTGACCAGGTTTGCATTTCCACTGCCAACAGTACCCTTTACTTGATAGGCGTGGTGTATGCCGGAAAGTAGCGATCGACAATAAAGCGCGACAATAAGCACAACTCTGCCTCTTTTATGTCAGTTTTAATGAACAATAATAGCCATTATAAAAGTATAAGTACAAGGTATAAGAGGCTTATAAGAGAAATATAGTAGGTATAAGAGAAATATAGACAAACGCAAACAATTCACAGTCAAACGTTTGCTACAAAGTCAGCGCTGTAAGTTACTACGGTAAAGTTCAAAATAAATATAAAGTTAAACTTTGTGTTTACACAAAACAAATTGATTCTCGTTTAATCACTACAGAGATATCAGAGCCAGCGTCAAATGTCGGAAGGACTAGCCGAGCGTAAGGCTGCTCGAGGCGGATACATGAGCACTGAGCACCCGGTGATCGCCTGGAGCTCCGAAATCGGCATAGCAAATTTTCAAATAGTTGCTATATCTTTATAAATAAACTGCAGATTTGAGTTTTAAACAACTACATCTTTATTTAGAAAGATATAGCGACTATTTAAAAATTTGCTATGCCGATTTCGGAGCTCCAGGCGATCACCGGGTGCTCAGTGCTCATGTATCCGCCTCGAGCAGCTTTATGCTCGGCTAGTCCTTCGACATTTGCCTCTGGCTCTGATGTCTCTGTAGTGATTAAACATGAGATACAATTTGTTTTGTGTATATTTAACAGGCATTCGTGGTCTCATGAATCTATTATTTGTTCCTGGTTGGTCATATCATTTTGACTGAGCACAAATTTTAACTTTATATTTACATGGGCATTTTATCTGACTGCTAAGAATAAAATCCCAAACTACAGTATGTGTTCTAAAAGATACAGATTCTGGTTTGTGTTTTGTTGAAGTCCTGTAAAAAACAGTAGTATAATTTTCAGTCGGTTCCAAATTATGATCCAGCAGGAATCCTGTACACATTCCTGTAAGATTTTGGCTAAAGTAGATGCTTTCATACCAAATCACTCACAAGTTACCAAGAACCTGTAGCAGAGTGTTCCTGTAATTCAGCTGGTAGAGCATGACCCGAACAACACCAAGGTCACAGGTTTGGTTCTCAGGGAATGCACACATTGATAAAAAAAGCGAAACAAAAACAAAACGTAAAGCTTGACCGCACTGAAAGCCCTTTTGAATGAAAGCATATCAGCCAGGTGCATAAATGTAAATAAGAACTAAAACACTGCCAAGTAAGAATGTCACAACAAAGAGAAAGAACATTTCTCTTATTCAACCTGTGAGTTATTAACCTGTTTAGGGCATGCAATATTTCAAGGTCCTCTTCTCTCCTTCTAACTCTGCCTTTTGACTATACCTGAGGTGATTGTGGCCCCTCCCACATGGATCCAGTTCTCTGGCCCCCTTTCAAGGCACACACAGGCAGTTCAATGAGCTCTTTGTGGGGGGTTGAGGTATGCAGTGAAAGTGTGTGTGTGTGTGTGTGTGTGTGTGTGTGAGAGAGAGAGAGAGAGAGAGAGTTAGTACCTAGCGGATTCATCAGGACTGGGCACAACTCTGGAGGATCTACTTAAAGGTGTGTGTGAACAGAATAACAACAGAGAAAGCAGGAAAACAGGAGGAGAGAGAAGAGTGTGTACAAACAAGAAAAGGACAAATCTGGTATGAATGCATTTGCTTCTGTTTGAACATGTGTTTCTCAGTCTCTGGGATATTATGTCTGTTTGTCACGGTGACAATAAACAGTCACTACTTACTATAAGAACATGCAGTAACCTGAGCTCCTCTGCTTTCGCTCTAACAAAATACTATTTGAATCAGTGTTTTGCTTTTGTCTTATGTGTAATACAAGATTGATTAGATACTATTGTTAAAAGTGGGTCTGAAGGACTTTATATAAGTCCAGATCCGTACTGCAGTCGGAGACTCCCAGTGAGGCTCATAACTGGCTCTGCATAGAGCTGTTCAAACATGTTTCCACAATCAGTTCCTGCATGCTATTGTAGATTTCAGTATTTGCATGTCAATTATCTTTCATTAATAAAGTCTGCCGCTAATGTTTCTTACACTGTTAAACAAGTCTTCTTTACAAAAAGCCTCTGGATTCTGAAGGACTAAACTTATGGTCCTGAAGTGGTACAGAAACTAGTAAACAGAAATTTCCAGTAAGTTTTGCAGGTGTATGTGTTCATTTGTCTCTATTGTGTATTGTGCTCAGGTACGTATCCTATTACAGGAACTACTGCATAACACTACAATAGCCTGGAAAAATGGAAAATATTCTATCTATCTATCTATCTATCTATCTATCTATCTATATATATCTATCTGATGTCTGTCTGTCTGTGTACACTGAGAAAATAACATAACATCTAATTAACTGGTTTTAATATTATTATTTAAGAAATATTATTTAAAATCACCTAAATGTATCCACCTAAATGCATTGATTTATACCAACAAAACACATTTTTATGTTTTAAACCAGATCTATCTATCTATCTATGTTTGTCTATCTATAAGGCATATACATTTCATGACTGTATGCCTTTTTAAAGTCTGTCTTGACAAACTTTGCTTTTCTAGTTAAAAAATACAGTTACATGAGTTTATTTGCATGTCAATTCATTCAATTCACATTCTCTGCTTGCATACATTTGAATTACAGATTTGAATTCCAATTCAAATTGAGAAACATGAAATGCGTTCTCTTTTAGACTTGAATAGCACACAACTCTGTTACTCACAAACATGGCTTTCCATTGTTTCTTCTTCTATATTCAATATTTTTTTTACTGTAGGTACTTTGGATAAAAGCATCTGCTAAATGAATGCATGTAAATGCTGTGTTTGTGTGTTTTTCACAGGACGATGCTTAGTGAGTGGTTTTGGTGGGATCGGCTGTGGTTGCCGAGGCCGGTGACATGGGAGGACGTACAGGACAGTGAGGGGCGTGTCTACGCCCGTGTGTCTCATTTGTACATCATTCTACCTGTAGCAGTCCTGCTGCTAGGCTTAAGAGCTTTCTATGAAAGGTACACACACAAGCTAAATGTTATTGAAAAGACCAGCTTACATCAGCATTAATTTACATGCTGGTTTTTGCTGAATAGTGCTGGTGGAATTGTATATTCATGCTGTTCATCAGGAAAACTAAACTGGTAAAGCCAGTTGGTCAAGGAAGCTTTACTGCTTAAGCTAATTAATAAGTCTGGTGAAAACACCATGTATTATATGTTCTTATAATTGCTGAAGTGCAGTGAACGTCTCTGGTTAACAGCAGATGAAGGTGTGACTCTGTCTCTCATTCAACAGGATGATCGCGGTGCCACTCGCTGAGGCTCTTGGGGTTAAAGACAAAATTCGCAAGAGAGCGTCACACAACCCCGTACTGGAAAAATACTACAAAACACACTCTAAACATCCAACACAGGTAACCCCTGAAACATGCATTTTTAATGCATTCATATAATGCATTTAATCTGAAGAAAAATAAGTTTGGTGGTGAATTTTTTTTTTTTAAATAGTGTTTTTGTTTACATAATATATGTGTGCGTACTGTGTATATTTATTATGTATATATTAATACACACATGCATGTATATATATTTAAAATATTTACATGTATTTACATGCATATATGTATATTTATATAATTCATATTATTTATAAATATATTTAATATATAAACATAACATTTGTCTTATATCTATATCTATATCTATATATATACATGCATGTGTATATATAAATGTATTATATAAATTTATATAAATTATATATATACATTATATAAATTTATATATACATAATAAATATACACAGTACACACTCATATATTCTGTAAACAACAAATATCATTTTGAATGTGATTAATCGCGATTAATCATTTGACAGCACTAAAAAAAAAAAAAAAGTTAAAAATATAAATAAAAATTTATATTTTAAAATTTATACATTTAAATTTATATTATTAAAAAAGTTTTTTTTTACATTATGATATTATTTTGAAAATTAAGCATATTTTCCCCAAAATATTAATCTTTGTTAACTTCCATTTAGGCTTATTTTAATGAATAATAATAATAATAAAACATCTCTGAACGATTGATGTTCTTAATCACAATTAAGAATAATTAGCAAGTAATAAATGCCATGTTTTTGTGAAAATTACCCTCAAAAATAGTTATTTATATAGATCAGTGATTAAAACACATTATTAAAACCAAATATTATGTTTTAAAATGCTTAAGATTCTTTTGGAACCATGTGTATTATAAATAAAGTGCTTTATAAATAAAGGTTGTGTTAAGTTGAGTGTAGGTACATACTATAATGTATTATAATAGTAGTTCAGTTATTTATGAAAATATATAATGTCTCACAATATGTATAAAAAATTGACTTTGAAAAGATTCTCACTGAGAAATTGATTGAAATAACAAATATTTACAAAGAATGGCAAACAACACACTGAATTAAACATGACATTTTGAAAGACTGAAAACATATTTTGTTGTAAAAACATGCTCTAATAATTTTTGTTTCATATAAGCAGGCTTAAACAATTAATAGAAAATGATGTCCTATTCACCGGTATATGTAGGGCCAGCACATATTGACATATGAAGTTTGTGTGTCTAGTAATGTTTGTGTATGTCATGTACTTAGGCAGATATTAAAGGTGTGTGTAAAAAGTTGGGCTGGTCAGAAAGACAGGTGGAGCGCTGGTTCCGCAGACGGAGGAACCAAGACAGACCTGGAGTACTAAAGAAATTCAAAGAAGCCAGGTATATTTACACACACTAAACAAACTTTCTTGATTGACTCATTTGTATTTGGCCATATTTGACCTTTTAACCGTTTTCAAACATGTATGTTTGTTATTAACAGTAGTATTTCCTCTCTGTAGTTGGCGGTTTGCATTTTATCTGTGTTCGTCTTTCGGAGGAGTGCTGGCTTTACATGATGTAAGTGATTTTTTGATGTATATACAAACCTCAGGCTGTATCTGAACATCTGAATGACCTCCAAACAGCTGTGTGTATGTGTGTGTTACAGCACATGCAGAGATTCTCAGGAGAGACCTTGAATGAGAAATGTATGTGGGGTAATAATTAGTAACATTTTCCCACCTGTGAACAGCGCCAGCCTGATAGAAAGATCCACAAACGGACAGGCCCTGCACACACACACACACACACACACACACACACACACACACACACACACACACACACACACACACACACATGTTGTTAAGACAAGCATCACTATTACTATACTAACGTATTAAATTTAGGCATGTAATCCCATATCACCATATCAAGGGTTTAGGGTAGAGAATTATGGGTGGACTCTTTTGAATTGAGTTTTTAATAACACATAAATCAATTTGTTGTTTTGAAGAACTTAATTAAACAATTTCAATATCACAGCTGTGGTGATATTCAGACTACGATATTGCTTTTATACAACAGTTCAATAAACAAGAAGGTAAACATGAGTAACTTACATTTTAGAAACAATATTGTCAGTTAGTTTGAATATTTTTGCTTCACCAGTGAACTGTTTTTATCAACCGTCGAGTATCTTCGAGTACAGTACAGCGTATTAAGTGAATCAATGTTTTGAACGAATCTGCTGATTCGAATGATTCAAAGATTGACTCACTTGACGCCACCTACTGGCGTAACGATGCAACTTGGAGAAAGCGTCTGAAAACTCCTCAACACAGACTGCAATACTTTAGTGTTTATTTATTTGGTTCTAAAAATAAGTCAATAAACTGTGAATTGTATTGTTTTGTGCCACAGAAACCATGGTTTTATGATCTACGGGAAGTGTGGGCAGGATTTCCCAAACAAGTAAGTTAAGTGTAACATAAGAAAAAACATTACATTCGAGTGTTTTAAAAGCAAAAACAAATATACTGAAAACCAGTCTGAATATTTGCATGTTGTTCTGGGAGGGTTGTGTTTGTTTAAGCATGTTTGTATGGCGGTTGGTTTTTAAATATGTTTGTTTTGTGTGTGTGTGTGTGTGTGTGTGTGTGTGTGTGTGTGTGTGTGTGTGTGTGCAGTCACTGCTGGACTCTCAGTACTGGTATTACATCATTGAGATGAGTTTTTATGGTTCTTTACTGTTCAGTGTGGCTGCAGATGTAAAACGTAAGGTAAGGATGCACTAATATTATGTACAATTATAAATATTTAATCTTCTCAAAAAAAAATATGACAATGAGATGAAATTATTAAAGTCACATCAAGCACTCTTATTCAGCTAGCCTGCAGTTAGCACTGCTAATAATGTCATAAAACAGTCAGCAAGCAATAATTCATGCAGTTCAATGCATAAATTTCAATAAATGGATGTTTTACATTCAGTAAAATAATGTGCTTCGACTGAAAAATTTGATATATGAAGTTGCCATATCTTGAGAGATATGTCTGTCTAGGTTTATGGAGCTCTGTTTCTCTCTGTGTCAATTTGTAGGACTTTAAGGAGCAGCTGGTCCATCACTGGGCCACACTAACACTGCTGTTCTTCTCCTGGTGTGCCAACTACATCCGCATTGGCACACTGGTCATGCTGGTGCATGACACATCTGATGTCCTACTCGAGGTGAGAGAGAGATGAACAGTGGAAGAAGAGTTAAACATTTCTTAAAGGGAAGGATAGTGTACCCAAAAATAAAAATTCTGTCATCATTTACTTACTTACCTTCACATCATCCCAAAACCTGTATGACTTGCATTCTTCTGAGGAACACTAAAGGAGATAATTGTAATTACTAGTAAGAGATTTTTTTTTTCTTGTAGTAGATATATTTTTCTTTTTCAGCATATTATCAAATCAGCATATTAGAATGATTTCTGAAGGATCATGTGACACTGAAGACTGGAGTAATGATGCTGAAACTTGAGCTTTGCATCACAGGAATAAATTACATTTAAAATATATTCAAATAGAAAAGTTATTTTAAATTGCAATTACATTTTATAATATTTATGTTTTTACTGTATTTTGCTGAGAACAAGATTTCATTCAAAATGTTAAAAAAATCTTACCAACCCTAAACTTGTATGTATAGAGTGTTTTGTGTTAAAAGTTGTCATTTTTCTGTTTTTCTAAGTCTGCTAAGATGTTTAACTATGCTGGATGGGAGACGACCAGCAACAGTATCTTTGTGGTGTTCGCTCTGGTCTTCATGGTAACCAGACTCATCATCTTCCCTTTCTGGTAAGTTATGTGACAGAGGTAAATGAGTGAGATTTTAGGGTTACATTTGTTAAATTGTGTGTGTGTGTGTGTGTACAGGCTGATCCACTGTACGTGGGTGTATCCTCTGGACCAGTTCGAACCCTTTTTCGGCTATTATTTCTTTAACGTTATGCTCGTGGTGCTGCTGTTATTGCACGTGTTTTGGGCTTCTTTGATTCTCCGCATGGTCAAAAAGTTTATTTTTGGCAAAGTGAGTATCCATTGTTCTTCATAAAAGATAACAAATAAAGCAGTATCTGCATTTAGTGATTTTACTACAGTTAATGAGTGGTTTTCTTCATGTATTAAACAACATTTAAAAAAAAATCAGTTTATTAAAAATGTAAATGTGCGTGTATGTAAAAAATGTGCAGATTAAATGCACAAGATTAATTCTTTCATTCTCTTTAGCTGAAGGGCGATGAGCGCAGCGATGAAGAAGAGGATGAGGAGGGTTCTGAGGAAGACTACACACACACCTACTCTAATGGATCTGGGAACGGACTGTCTAATGGCCATTGACACAGAGGGAGCCCTTCCACAAATAGCCTTTTGATGCCATGCATACATATATGTCCATATTGGACACATGATTCATCTGTGAATTTTCTTTTTTACATAGCCTTTCAAATTAAGGTTTGTATATGTACAGATATTATGTAGATAGAATAAAATCAATACAAATTGTTACTCAAGTTAACAGTCATTTAATATTTTTAAACATTAATTTATGAATTAAAACTTGTTAGCCAGTCCAAAGATAAGTTAAATTTATCAATATGAAGTCTCTTATTCTCATCAAGGCTGCATTTATTTGATCAAAAATACAGTAAAAACAGTAATATTGTGAAATATTAATCCAATTTAAATTAACAATTTTCTTAAATTTTCAATCCATTTAAAATGTAATTTATTCCTGTGATGCAAAGCTGAATTGCCAGCATCATTACTCCAGTCTTCAGTGTCACATGATCCTCAAGAAATCATACTAATATGCTGATTTGCTGCTCAAAAAACATTTATTATTATTATCAAAGTTGAAAATACCAGTACTGCTTAATATTTTTGTGGAAACTGTGATTTTATCAGGATGAACAGAAAGTTCAAAAGAACAGCATTTATTTAAAATATAAATCTTTTGGATCATTAATTGTGTATCAAATGTCTTTACTGTCACTTTTGATCAATTTAATGCAGCCTTGCTGAATAAAAGTATTAATCTTACTGACCCTGAATTCTTGAATTGTACTCTACACTGTGCTATACAATATACAACACTGCATACCATGAATAATATAATATGAATATGAAGTATAATATATAGTGACAAACATAATAGCTCAAGATTTCACTCATATTCAGAAATTGTCCTTCTATAAAAAAGGCAGATGCCCTCAGATACTCCACGTAGCTCTCAGATTGTTGATGTATTCTTCATCATCAGGGATTTCAAGACTCAGACCCTCATAATAGTCCTCAAACTCAGCATAGGACACGGTCTTGGTGACCTTTCCTGCTTCCCGTACGAAGGCCAGGAAGTCAGGGTTCGGATCGGCTTCTGTCAACAGTTTGACATAATAATGGTAATAAATTCATAAACATCAATCATCCATCTGGGCTATGCAGTAATGTTACTCTTGTAGAGTGAAACTAAGATACGCATATGCAAGAGCTTCATAAGCGTATCTGTAAAATGAACTCTATGCAGCCTTTCTGGAAATGAATACTTAAGTGCCACAGGTTTAACACTCAATATTTGTTATGAAATATTGACTCACACTGAATAAACACAACTATAATACTTTCGTCTGTGAGCAAGAGACTAAATGATCAGTGGCTCACCGAGTCCTGCGTCAGACTCTTGTTTGCCTCTATAGAATTTTTCAATATCACTGAGGAAGATGGAGCCGGTTTTATTTGGGTCGAGCTTTACATAAACCTAAAAAAAGAGAAAGATACAAACATTCAAAACAGCAGCAAATGGTCAGAATGGAAACTCAATAAGTCACAGAGCTCAAGGGCGTCCTCTGGAGGACTAAAGCAGTCCGGCTGGTCTGTTACCTTCAGGAAGACGGCTTTTCTGTTCTCGCTCATCTCCCCGGTAACGGCACGCATCACATCAGCGGGGTGCACCCGCCCCTCTGCACGCCGACTCACAATCCTCCACACCGCCTCGAAGTCCTGTCACACACGGCACACGCTAACGTATCGACTCAACACGCTCACATAATGTCCTACATCAACATGCCTGCTGCGTTCCTACAGCCTCATCATTTCTGCTGGATGGATGGATGGATGGATGGATGGATAGATGGATAGATGGATGGATGGATGGATGGATGGATGGATGGATGGATGGATGGATGGATGGATAGATATTTGGGGGAAATGCAAAAATTGATGATAATGATGAATGATTGTATTTCTCTTAACCTGCTGAGTGAGGTACAGCTGCTCCATCAGAGATCGTCCAAGCAGCTCTTTTTGCTGAATACTATCAGACTTTAGATGTAAGTTCTGCAGATCTCTTCCTAGATTGATCAGGGTTCGGACCGCATGTCCCTTCAGCCTATCGCGCACTGCACCTGTAAAACATCCACCAATCAGAACGCTGGATTCCAATTCAAGTACACAGTCACTTTAAGATGAAGTGTGTAATTTCAAGTAACTCAAATATGTGTTTTTAAAGGTTTTTAACTTCACAGGACATCTTAAAAATGTCATTCTCATGGTGCAAGACCAGACTGATAAATTTGATTTGGTTTGTACATATAATTGTTTGCACAATTATATTTACAAACAAGTGCTGTGAAAGTAAAAGGCTTTAAAATAAATTGATAAATTTACTCAGCAAGAATGCATTAAATTGATCAAAAGTGTCAATAAAGATATTTGTTTTCTATTTAAAAAAGATTTCTATTTTAAATAAATGCTGTTCTTTTGAACTTTCTATTCATCCTGATAAAATATATCACAGTTTCCACAAAAATATTAAGCAGCACAACTACAGTATTTTCAACATTGATAATAATAAGAAATGTTTCTTGAGCAGCAAATCAGCATATTAGAATGATTTCTGAAGGATCATGTGACACTGAAGACTGGAGTAATAATGTTGAAAATTCAGCTTTGCATCACAGGAATAAATTACATTTTAAATGTAATATGTAAAAAAAAAAAAGCAGTTACTTTGTTATAATATTTCACAATATTACTGTTTTTACTGTTTGTTTGAACAAACAAATGCATCATTGGTGAGCATAAGCGAGACTTCTTTCAAAAACAACAGAAAATCTAACCGACCTTACCGACTGATTGATTATCATGCAATTAATCTGATTAAAAATTGACAGCTCCAATTTTAACATGGAAAATGACATCACCTTATAAACAGGTTTGTGTGGGTGAGAAACATTCTGGAGGAATATTTATGCATTTCAATAAGAAATGGTTGTGTGTAAGAGAAAGGCTTGTGTTAAGTATTAACCTTGAATTTCCTTTAGAGTGTTTCGATCGTAGATTTCCTCTTCAGAGAGACGATGTAGAGTTTCCCCAGACTGAGTTCTGTGCAAAAGAAACACTCTGAGCCGTGTGTGTGTGCCTGTGTGTGTGTGTGTGTCTGTGTGTGTCTGTGTCCGTGTGTGTGTGTGTGTGTGTCTGTGTCCGTGTGTCTGTGTGTGTGTGTGTGTGTGTGTGTGTGTGTGTGTGTGTGTGTGTGTGTGTGTGTGTGTGTGTGTGTGTGTGTGTGTGTGTGTGTGTGTGTGTGTGTGTGTGTGTGTGTGTGTGTGTGTGTGTGTGTGTGTGTGTGTGTGTGTGTTACATACAGCAGGGCTCCCTTGGCTGTGTCATCCACATCAGTAACTCTGAGGGTCAGGCACGGCTGGTGTCTCAGACGTTGGGGGAGGTGTGGGCCGTCTGCACAGAAGCTAAGCTCGGCACCCTGGGTGATGTAGGCAGAGTGTTAATGAATTAATATTAGTCTGTGTGTGTGTGTGACAGTGATGAGTGTGTCGAACCTGTGAGATGTCCTGCAGGCAGTGCGGCCTCCCTCTGTTCAAATACACACCACGTGCGATAAAGGGCAGTGCATTCCATCTGAAAGAGTTTTGATTAACAATTAGCTGTTTTAAAATGTGGAGGAAAACTGTGTGTGACTTGTAACTGTATAAATGCAAAGCATTTCAGCCTAACCTGTTTTTACCAAAATTTCGGTACTCGTACACGGTCAGTGTTTGGTCACATGTGAAAAAGAAGCCAATCAGTTTTCGACACGCCTCACGTCCACACCTATATATCGAACACAAGCGAATTACAAAATAAAACACTAAAAAAAGTTCTAAGTAAGTAAGTAGCTGTAATTACCTTGATAAAATCCTGGCTTGAAAGCAGAGCTTGTTGGATAAGATGTTCTCTGTTAAAGACATCTGAGTTTTTACTCTGTAGACATAAAACAAAAACCTAAATAGCACAAATCACAGTTTTACAAAAAGCTAAATATAAGCTTGTGAATGGGTGTTTTTCTGCAGTGATGACAAATTTGATCTCGATTTAATTAGAATGGTTCTTTGCCGCACTTTGGGTTCAACAAAAACCCTCCTTTTTTTCAATTTCTTTCTGTAAATGTAACTTGTGGTTTTTTAGATGAGTTATTGATACTTAATTAGAGTTTCGAGTAGCATTCTAGATAATTGCAATGAAGTGCAAACAAACAGCAGCCTTGCAAAATTATCTATTGGTGGATCAAGACAGGACCAGTGAAAATGATGTCGAATGAGTCATTTTTTCTATTGTGAAACTGAGGTTCAAAACCACTGCTTTAAACATGTATTTTCTTTCTTTCTTTCTTTCAACAGATAGTTCTAAAAAAAAAAATGTGTCAGCTGGACCTAAAATATTTACTCAAAAATACCCAAAATACTTAAAATACCTCAAATACTCAAAATAAATTGTTTTAAGTTAACATTTTAATAATGTAACAACACATTTGCATGTTCACAGTTTTCTGATGTCAGTTAATGGTCCCCGAAATACAGGTAAACAAATAAAATATTTTTTTTTTTTAGTAAATGTTTTATTTTGATTGGTTTTCATTTAAAATGATTTATTTATTTTAAACACATGATTATATTTTTTTATTAATTAATAATTAGCCTTTCATTAACTCTTGAAGCCCCTGTAGTTCCCTCTCAAATCCCCAAAGTTTAGGAAACATTGATTTAGCAGATGCTTTTATCTGAAGTAGTAAAATCAATATGTAAACTGACATTATATTAGAAATGTATATTCTTCCCTATGTTGGATAACACAATTGCAGGATTCTAACTGAGAGCTTTATTTTTATGCTTTTAAATGTTTTAAGATAATGTGAGAGGTTCTTGCAAAACTGGCCATCACGATTATTGAGTGCTTGTGGGTAGTTGCAAAGGTGTTACTATGTGGTTGTGAAGATGTCCAGAGTGATTTTTTTTTTTTGCATGCTGATATGCGGTTGCCAAAGTTTAAGATTAGTAGTTTGTTTAAATCAGTGTGAGCAATAATAATAATAATAGTGCTATTACTTTCCTTAGCAAAAACATCTATCATGTATAAAAATACAAAAATATAAAAATAAAATGAAGTGGGGATGTAACCACTCTGACCTTCTCCAAATCCATGAGTATGAGACAGAAGGGGAGAAAGAGAGCGTTTAGTATGTGAGTCATGTATGTGTGTGGGTTTTACTTAGTGTGGTGAAGAGTTCTCCTGTAGCGTGGTGGGACACTCGTGGGACTGACAGACACAGCATTCTGTTCCGGATCACTAATGACAGCCCTGCGTGAGCATCAGAGGAACCTCACGATGTTATTACTCACCACAAACTGAGAACTGGAACAGAGAGAGAGAGAGATACCGACCTCGACAGCTGATCCACCATAACCTGCTCAATTACTGCTTGCAGTTTCCTGTCCTCGGTAAGCTCCTCCTACTCACAAACACATAAATATATCATCCAATCACAACATGTGCTCACATAGGACTTCTGGAGCATAACAAACACCCTCCTCCAGGGGGAGACAACAAATTCTGGTCAAAAACCAATTACATGTAGCAGAGGATGTTTGGCCTGAACGGAGGTCAACAGAGTAGATGTCATAATTGCCCGAGTAACTACTTTTGTGTGGAAACATAATAAATGTGTGAAAAATATACAAAAATAAATAAAAATGATATAAAATATAATTAAAAATAAAGTTATAAACTGCCTTTGTGTGGAAACATGATAAATGTGTGGTTAAAATAAAACAAAACATAAATTGCTTTTTTCTGGAAATAAATACAATTTTAAATAATAAAATAAAATACATTAACATAAATTGCTTTTGTGTGGGAAAAAATGGAAATAAAATAAAATAAAATAAATCACTAGCATTCAATGACATTCATTGTGAAGTGACAAGTAGGATTCATTTCTAGTACATTTACTATTGTTTTTTTCAACATTAAATCACTATAAATTTCAGAAAGTGTTTCAGTGATGTCAGGGTGTTGTATATATTTTACTTATGAAGTGAAAATGATCTATCCTGACCACTGTGCTTATTTCAACGCTAAGGTTTGCAGAACTCACCGCATCCCTCATCTTGCTGTTTGGTCGTACAGTGTTGGACTGGTTGTTGTTGGGTTGTGCTGTGATTTTACAGGTGAAGTGGGATGAATCTAGGTTGGGTTTGTGACTAGACTGTGGACTTCTCTGTGTCAGAACTCTGTAGCTCAGCTGAAGTGATTCCACATTATCCACAGCAGACACCTGATTTTTAATTGAGTCCTTCATATCAGTCGCAACACACTGGGAGGGAAAGCACAAGACGCTTAACCTAAACACTGAAGTCATATACAGTTGTAGTTATATACAGCAGGGTTATTAAAACTAAAACCATAAAAAATGTTACTTGAAATAAAATAAAATAAAATTTAAAAATTACATATAAAACATATAATAGCATAACATATAAAATACAAAAACTATACATATAAAAATCATATATATTTTACTGTATACTAAATAAAAACTAATTCAAAATATTAATAAAAACTATAATATTATCTCAATTATAGTAAAATACACTGATATACAGCAGATATGAAGATGTATTATGTGGGGAAAAACATGTTTTAGAAACATGCTTTATGTGAGGAACAGACTGAAAGCCTCTTTCATTGTAATTGTGCTGGAGAAAAATAGCAGTACTTCAAAATCATTCTTTGTTCCACAGAAAAAAAAGAGTATGTTATGACAGAATTGCAATTTTTTTTTTATTTAAGATCATTTTGAATGAGCACCTGCTTTGATTGTGTGGAGGCTGGAGAGCCCCAGCTCATGTCTGTCAGATCTCCTGGGACAACCTTGACAGCAGCATCCTTTGGAATTATGGGGAAATGCTGTTCAAAATGACATGTACAGTAACATTAAATCCACTGGGATTCATAATCAAGTTAATAAAGTACACAGCATCATGTCTTGTTATCCCACCTCCTCCTCCGTGTCTTGCAGGGTCTCTAACTTTAACGCTGGAACTCTGTGAGATATTTAATTATTACATAACTTGCATAAATAATTAATGAACAACTCATGGTTCTACAGATAATTATTATATGTGTTTGTAAGCTTTTCTTATTTCTCTCAACTTACCCTGCTGGCCTCGGCCCGCGGTCTGCTCCAGTAATCGTTGGCTTTTGACATAAATATACATGTACATTTACAGAATAATTAACACAGGTAACACCTGTCCGTTTTAAAAAGCCATTACATGCATTACGCACTTACCTGCTGCACACTTTTTTGTAAAGGTGAAGATTTCACGTTTGCTTTCATTATTATATGGTGCTGTCCACTATTTATGTAAATAGTTGTGCAAATGGTTGTTCAAATTAACAGGTTTCACTTTCGCCCTCCCGTTGCTGTGGTGATTTTAAACCCAACACACGTGACTGTGCTCAAGAAAGGATTGTGGGTAATGTAGTCTGAACGTCCTGTACAAAAACCCTCCCTGTTAATGCATTTATGAAGACTATGATAATGAATGAGAAATAATTAGGTAGGCAAAATACAGACAATAAAATATACTAAGACCCAAATATTTAAATGTAATTACGCAAATGTATAAAAATGTGCAGATTTAGAGTATAGGCCTATCCCGTTTCTATACATGAAGAGGTAAAAAAAAAAAAAAAGATCTAAATATTATAGAAAAAATAAATAAACAAAAAATCTTGAATGAAAGAATGAAGGGCTAAATAAAAGAGCAGCATATTCTAATAAAATAATTAATTTATTATTAAATAAATTATGATTAAAGGCAATATTCCTTGAGAACAACCATTATTATTCTAAATATTCTAAACAATATCCACTTACAGAACACATGCATTTAATTAATTTTCATTAAAACCTTTAATACGTTTGGCTAAATCTACAATAAATTAAATTTAATATATTTAGCGGACAAAAATTATTCTAAATGTATTTTTTTAAATAGACATTCTAAATATGAACGGGCTAAATATGGCAAAATGGCCATTTTTGTCTCACGCTTAAATTTACATTTGGACAAACGTGTGCGCGCGCGCTGAACTCGTGCGTGAGGGATGAAGACAAAGAGCCCCGCGCATCTTATCTTTTCGTGACATGGTGGGCGGTTGCGTTTCAGTCCTTTAAAAAGCCCCTGTACCAAGAAAGACAGACAGACAGACACAGAAAGAGAGCGACAGACAGAGAGGGAGAGATAGAGAGTGGGCAAATCCACGGCACCATGACGCACAGGTCAGCGCGTCTCCTGCAGTGATGCTCCATTGACTCATTTATACAGAGCGAAGCAGCAGTGCGGCTCAGGACAGTCTCCTGCCATGGACTCTCTCGGCGGTCTCCTCTTACGGGTGTCGGTGCTTCTGTACGGCTCCTGCGGCGTTCTGGCGCTCTTACCGTCAATAACGGAGCCCGAGTTCATCAGCAGGTGTGTGCAGGCGCATAACAAGCAGCGCTCGCGCACCGCTCCACCTGCGGCCAGCGCGCGCTCAATGGTAAGACAGGTGATCAGGACGCAAGTATTTGATGTTTCCTTTTAGATGAATCATTCCTGAGAGTATTTGTGTGTTCATAATCATTCGCGCAGTTTGCATGTTATTTACTCATCTTGTTTACTCATGTTCATCTACATTTGTGTGTTTGCGTGTGTGAAACCCGTTGTCTCCATGTTCCACATATCCATGGTAATATATCTATGCTAACAGCATGTCATTTTGTTTTTGTCTCAGTGTTTTGGTTTCAGTATAAAAAAATATGTACACCCATAATTCTGGTTGCCATGGCAATGGAGAGATGTTTTTGTATGAGTGGAAAGGAAAGGCTCTCTATTGTGTGTGTATTGATCTGGATTGTTGTTGTTTTTTTAGTAGTAGTAGAAGAGTCTTTCTGATTGTGATGGTGCCTGAAGAAGGTTCTGGAAAGATATTCTCAGATATCTCTTCACCAGTGATCCTTTGAAATGTGTTATTCATTTGATCTAATAACCAGTGTTTTTTAATGTTGCAAATATAAGCATATTAGTAATATGTAAGCAAATGATTGTGGTTGAATTGGTTCAAATAAGTGAAATATTTTAGCACAGAACAACCAGTTGTACATAGTAAAGTGTTTCAGAATCCAATATTCTGGAATAAATCGAATTCTAACGGGCCCGTTCACACCAAGGACGATAAAGTTTTAATAATCGTTTTAATTCTTTGAGAATAGGTAAATTCACATCATAACTATAACAAAACCACAAAGAGTAATGTTGGAAACACTCGTTGAAATGTTGGAATCACTTTAGAACCATTTTTTTCCACATGATGAACGACAAAAACATTGCCAGCCAATCAAAATCCATCCTGCTTTAAAGAGATCGAGAATTTAAATAATAACAGGACAATATTTTTCAGACACTAAAGAATGTGAGAATGTTGCTTAAATATGTTTTAATGGCGCTTGTTCATCTAATCCTGTCAGTTATATATCTATGTTTTGTAAATTAATTGATTTGGAGTATTGTTTGTGTTTGTTCACAGTCCTGGGACAATGAATTGGCCAAAGGTGCCAGAGACCGAGCGAGACACTGCAAGGCCTCTCATCACCCTGGGCTGGCACATTTTGGGCACCCGCTGTTTGGGTGGATGGGCGAGAACATCTGGCTGGGGGCTGCGTTTTCAGCCTTCTCAGTGGAGAACGCCATACACAGATGGAGCAAAGGTGGTGCTTACTCACTCAAAAATAACAACTGCTCACGCTCGTGTGGCCACTACGCACAGGTATGTTCAGCTGTGAATATTTTTCAGGAATGAAAATCAAAGGTTTGCTTATCAGCCTTATGTATTTGTACATGTATTGTATGTTTCAGTTAATGTGGTCTACAAGCTTCAAGATGGGCTGTGCTGTAAATGTGTGCTCTAAAGGAATCGAAAACTTCTCCTCTCACCCAGAATCCACTATTTTTGTGTGCAACTATGGCGATACGTAAGTTAGACTTTATATTTGCAAAAATGCAACCAAATGCTCAAAACTAGGGTGACCAAGAAATGAAAAAAAAAATGATATACACTTTTCTGTGTGTTTTTGTTTAGAACCCAGTAGTGCCATACTCTCTCAAAGAACCTCTCAGCAAACAGTACTTTAAAGAGCCATTTTTTCTTAGAACATCTGAATAATCTAAAGAATGTTTTTCCACTATAAAGAACCGTTTTTTAAGCTTCTTCATGGAATTATCAATGCCAATAAAGAACCCTTATTTTTAAGAGTGTATATTTTTACCATATTATGGGAACACATTGACTTTGTAGCTATGGTGGTTATGACAATGAGTCTCTCTGTAAAATAGTTTTTGCTTGATTTATAGTTGCAAAAACATAGTAATGTTCAGCGCAGGTCATAATATTGCTATGTCTGCCTCTTGTGGCGATGTTTAGTAAAGTTATTCTAACATGCTCTGTTACAGGGGACACGTTCATGGTGTTACTCCAAATATAGCAGGTGTGACCTGCAGCGGTTGTGGGTCAGAGATCTGCCGAGACAACGTCTGTAGTAAGAGCTTTCACAATGAAACATCAAAATAACACACACACAATGTCTCTTTCCACACACACACATATATATGTGTGTGTGTGTTTGTGTGTGTATATATATATATATATATAAACATTTATATATAACATTATATTGCATTACATAACATTTATATTAAATAATACTATTAATATTATTTTTCATAATATTTTTTATATTATTATTAATCTTATATTTAGATTATTATTTCAATAAAAACTGTCCATATTCACTGTACAGAGGAGCTACAGGACGTCTACCTGATCTTACTCTTAAAATGACTCATTTGTGTAATATAATGATTTTATGTACACTGAAAAAAATGGTGTAAAACAATTTTTATTTAGAAATTGCTAGTAAATTTCAGCCCATTGAATTAAATGTGCAATTTTCAATACTATTGTCTTGTAAAACGTACTACACTAATCTATTTTTAATATTTTTTTACAGTGTAGTCAGTTTTATTAAACCATATTAAGTAATATATTTGACTTGAATAAACCAGTTAATTTAGATGTAACTAAATTCAAAATATATTTAGTAAGTTTTTTGACTATTTGACAATACATCACAAAATATCAAGTCAATTTTATTTGTATAGCACTTTTCACAAGTAGCTTTTTAGACAATAATGATTATGTTTAAAATATCTTAATATCTTAATGCCAATCTAATCTTTTTAGACTTTATTTATCATTTCCATATTTATATCCACTTTGCATACATTTCTCAGTATGACTTCTTTCAAACCTACATCTTGCTCAGATATGCTGTGATGTCTCTCTTTACAGGATATGATTGGTTCCCTGGGTGGGACTATGGCCCGCCCTCTTCAGCCCACAGCATTTCCTACTGGCTGACTAATCTTGGACTGTGTCTACTAGGAGTTTGCTGGCTACTCCACTTTTATGCAACACATTAATGTCATCCTGTGAACCTGTTCCACCTTAAAATTTGCATATCTCCATAATTTCGTTATGGTTGGATATTAAATTAGCAATCACTGAAATAATAATAAGAAATCTGTCTATAAATATACATGTATAGTTTTCTTTTCTGCTGTGTGTAAATCATTTATTTTAATTCCATAGGCCTGTAAATGCATTTAGAAAACTGGAATTTTCATTTTACTTGTAAGAATTGCCATCATAAAAGTGCTAGTTGAATAAACTTGGGTTGATATTTTATACTCTTACTTCTTGTCTTCTGTGTGATTTTCTAGCCTTCAGACTCAATCTCATTTCTAAAGTGTGTTACAACCTCTCAGGATTATGAAGCGTGAATATGACTGTGTGTGGTATGAAGATACACATCAGTACAGTGCCTGTGAATTCAGCTGTTGTGTGTTTCACACACACATATAACCAATGTAGTCACGACACATTCCTGATGATTTTACAGTCACCATGGAAACGGTTGTACGTATAGCACACTGTAGGCAGTGAGTGAGAACAGCTATGAGTCACGAGTTATGAATTATGTTTTGAAGTAGTTGTGTGTTTATGTTTCTGAGTAATCAATAAGCAGTGCTCTCTTAGTGCATGAGTAATGTGTCATTATTTTCAGATGTCTGTACACCTGGGCTAATGACACATAAGGATGTCAGAGATGAAGAAATTGAGAGATATTTTAAGAGTCTAGTTAAAAATGCATGAGTCAAGTTCTTGACAAAAAAAACATTTCATAAAAATGTTTCATAGGTTTCTGAAAAATGTTTAAACAATTTTCGATTAAAAAAAAGTTTTTTAATTATGGTCAAGTGTACCCATTAAGTAAAAATCAATAAAATATTTCTGACACAATGAATACATGTGAGAGTACACATCTACATCATTAAATAAAATAAATAAATACACATTTTTGAGTCATGAATATCATGAAGGATTTTTTAAATAATAACTTTAAATTATGCCTAAATACTTTTTTTTAATGCCTAAAATAACCTATTAATGCATCATTTTCTTTAAAAAATTTTTTTTTTTTTAAATTCATGTGCCCTTGTAATCTTTAATCAAAACCTCCCCTCCCCCTCAAAACGACTCCTCTACTCTTCCGGTCACGAGTGATGGCGCAAGGGCGGAGCTAGTGACGTAAGGGGTAAACGCTGGGATAAACGACCAGGAAAAGCTGAAGCTAGCACTGACACCAGTCAAGAGGGAGTACGTTACCCTTAAACACTGAAAAGACATTACGACAACATTACTCTTAGTACATCGCAAACTAATTTGTTTCATATATGACTTAACCTAATGGAGGACGCGCTCAGTCATTCAGGCAGTCTCTCTCTCTCGCGCTGTTTAGACATGTTTTGTACCGTTGATCGTGGTCATCATCCCTAATAAATAAAACATTTATTCATGCTTGGGTGTCGGCGGTGAATCCAGTGGCGAGAAATCCCCCACCACTATCTGCAAACTGGCATTTCAGATCTGCCTCCAGTAATGTAATGTAACTGATTACATTTGATTACCTTTCTAAATTTGATTAGACTTTTCTATTTTTTTCTAAGCACAGCACCACAAAATCAGACTGTAGCACCTCCTTTTATTTTGAGATCTTTCTGAGGTTAAATACAGATTTAAAATCATAAAAATATATATTTTAATAGCTATGATACTGTTTTTGAAATCAAATCTTCTGCAAAGCTATGACAGGAAACACTGGCATCTAATGCCTTGGACAAAAACAGTTAATTTAAAAAATATAGCCTATACATAAACTCAAATAGGAAATAAAACAGTTATCAAATTAACTCCTATTCTGTGTCCTAAACTGCTGAAACATCGTTCTCTCACATTTTAGAGCAGTCAATTTTGGAAAGAAATCAATCAAATCTGTGTGTGAAAATATTCAGATGTGACCGCCTTTGTACAACCGTAACAGATTACAGTTACATTTATTTTGTAATTAAATTACGTAATTCCGTTACATGTAACTAGTTACTCCCCAACCCTGCTTCTAGCTTGTTAATTAGTATTTCTCCTCGATCGATCCTAAACAGTTCTTTTCTTTTAGTCTCGGTTAGTTTGTGGATTAAAGATTACCTTCCTTGGACTCTTGCCTCCTGTGCTTTTGTGAGTGATCTCTACACAGAAGTACTAGGCTGACTGAAATGAAGAAGTTAAAGCACAAACAGCTAACTGAGGCTAAATAAATGTAAATGCATGATAAAACTGCTTTCGTAATCAATTCAGTATGATTCTGTTGTATATAAATAGCGTAGACAAAACATTAGTTCACAGCTTGACCTGAACATCTGCAGTACCCTGAACTCTCACTGCCAGTAATCTGATTTGTTTCACAATAGCGTCCTTGTGAACGAGTCTTGAGTGTGTGAGAGAGAAATGTTTGTGAATGCAGGCCAGTCTCATTGATGTCACGAGAAACAGGCGCACAAGCCAGAGTCGGATTCCTCTACTCTTACACACTCGCTGTTTGCTGACTGAAGACAAATAACAGTTACGGGATTTTACAGCATAAAACTTTCTGCAAGCATCTGTTGATTCTCCTGTTGAAGTAAGTGGAGCTAACTAATTCTATTGTGATTGACTCGATGGCTTCAAAAGCCATCATGGTGTTGTTTTGCACTACATTGATTGTGGTCACGCTACAATCAATGATGCCAATTGTGAGAGGAAGACTGAAAAGTGAAACTCAACAAACTGGGACTCGGATAATGATGTTCAACATCCCAAACACTGAACATTATGAAACACATGAGAGCTTGGATGATGTTTTTTTAGATGAACCCGCTTTAAACCCGTTTAAGAGTCTAGAGTTTTATGCTAGTGCTGATGAATCTTCAAGAAACACTGTGGCTGACTTGACTGATATGCATTCAGTAGCTGATTCCATATCAACCAGAACTGAATGTGATAAAAATAATTGTGACGGTGATAATATTGTACACAAGGAGCCTGAGATGGATGAGAAGTTGAGTAAGGTGGGATGTGATGGTGAATGCATGATTAATTCACTGGATCACACCTCGTCTGAAGCCTTGGATGATACCTCTAGTGGAGATCCAGTGGTCATCACACACCTCGGGCGAGTTCGTGGCCGTACTCTGGATAAAGCTCATGTGTTTTATGGGATTCCATATGCAGACCCTCCTGTGGGGGGCAAACGCTGGGCTCCTCCTTCACCCGTGTCACCTTGGACGTACACTTATGATGCCACATTTCCCCGTCCTGCTTGCATGCAGGTGTGTGCTGGTGAGTTCTCTCGGATGTGTCCTCCTAAGGTATGAAACACTCACATTTTCAAACCGTCCACAAATTAAAACAGTGCATTTCGACAATCATAGTGTGTATTACATTCATATATTTAATGTCCTGAAGGCTTGAGCACCAATAAAAAAAAAAAAATGTTACATTTTTAAGGTTAGAGGTTTTTCAAAACTATTAATCTTAATAATGTAATTTGCCATGTCGTTTGTACTATATGGACATATACTGTATAGGGACACTTTATCAACCTAGCAATGCCCTGGCAACCCCCAAGCAAGAATATAGAAACCACATAGCAACACACAAATAAACACTCAGAACACTCCAGCAACCACATAGCAACACCCTGGCAACCACTTAGCAACACTCTAGGAACCACATAGCAACACACTAAGAAACACTCAGAACACTCAAGCAACCACATAGGAACACCCTGGAAACCACCTAGCAACACTCTAGAAATCACATGGCAACACACAAAGAAACGCTCTGAACACTCCAGCAACCACATAGTAAAACCCTGGAAACCACCTAGCAACACTCTAGAAATCACATGGCAACGCACAAAGAAACACACAGAACACTCCAGCAACCACATAGTAAAACCCTGGCAACCACATAGCAACACTCTAGAAAACATATAGCAACACACTAAGAACACTTCAGCAACCACATATCAGCATTCTAGGAACCACACTGGAACATGGTAAAAAAACAACAACCTCAGATCATGTCAGCAACTGCATAGAAACACTCAAGTCACAGAGCAACACAGAAACACTAAGAAGAATTTAGCAACCACATAGCAACACCCAGTCATCCATCTAGAAACCACACTTCAACATGTTTAAAATGCTCAGAACACTTTAGCAACCAAATAGCAATGCCTTGGCAACCACTTAGAAATTCCCAAGCAACCGCCTTAGACCATGCTAAGAAAGACTCAGAACACTTTAACAACTGCATAGCAACACCCTAACAACCACATAGCAACAAGAAAAGAAATACTCCAAGCATTTTAGCAGCCACATAGCAACACGCTGACAACCACACTGCAACGTCATAGCAACCCCTTTAGCAATTCCACAGCAACACCCTAATGCATGAATGTGAATGTGTGCATTTGCACAGGTTAGCGAGGACTGCCTGTATCTAAACGTCTTTGTTCCTGTGAGCGTCAACCTGTCATTGCCGATAGCAACAGCACTGCCGGTGATGGTGTGGATTCACGGCGGTGACTTCATCGCTGGCTCCGCCTCCAAACCTCTATATGACGGTCGCTTCATCAGTAACTATAGCAACACAGTGGTTGTAAACATGGAGTATCGTCTTGGTTAGTCAAACTCATTTTCCATATTGGAGTACATGATGACATCTGACTGAGCCACTTCCTAAGTTGTTCTGGTCAATTTTTAGGTGCGTTTGGCTTCTTAGTCACAGGCAAAGATCCCAAGAGCTCTGCAGTGGGGAATTATGGGATTCTAGACCAGCAGGCAGCACTGCGTTGGGTCCAAGAAAACATTGCAGCTTTTGGAGGAGACCCAAATAAGGTATCAGGGAACACGGGGGTGGATGAATGACGACAGTGTGGACATCTAATTACAGTATATTATATCTGTGTGTGTAGGTTACTCTGTTTAGTGAGAGCGCTGGAGCTCAATCAGTGTGTCTTCATCTGATGATGCAGAGCAGCGAGTCTTTGTTTAGACATGCAGCCATACAGAGTTTACCATTCTCTTTGCCACTGAAAACCAGGTAAAACTCACATAAAACAGTTAGTTCACCCAAAAATGAAAATTCTGTCATTACTGCGTTTCTGGGCCTTGATCGTGGTAGGACCCTTGCTGTGTATGGGGGGTCAGAAAGCTCTCGGATTTCATCAAAAATATCTTAATTTGTGTTCCAAATATGAACAAAGGTCTTACGGGTTTGGAATGACATGAGGGTGAGTAATTAATGACAGAAATTTCATTTTTGGGTGAACTATCCCTTTAAGCTCTGTCCCAAAACCTGGTCAGCTGCCTCGGCCCGGATCCAATACATTTGAAATTAACATCTTGCTAATAAACATTCAACACATACGAATGTAAGGTAAAATACTTCATTTTAATTCAACTGAACTATTTTAATAAGTTTTTAATCAACATTTTCCTCACCTCAACCACCAGGCCGCCATCTTGGATTTATGCCTTGGTGCAGTGCATTCTGGGACAAGGTATCTTGTGTAATTCTGCTTACCATTTGCATTGGTTGCACAGCTATGCCATAAAGCCTTTCAGTTCACTATGTTTTGGAACAGAGCCTTAGCCTATAGAACAATAGAGAAAGCATGATGAAGCTGCTGCTGCTGATGGTGCTTATTATTTTGTAGATGGGATGCTATGAAACTGGGCTGGGATTTTACTAAACTGACTAATTGCTCAGTATTTGATCTGCCCTGTCTGCGCTCTCTCAGCTCACATGACGTGCTCAACGCCCAGGTTAAATCAGGTACATACTCACAGCAGTGTTACTGATAACTAAATTAATTGAAATAAATGAAAATAAAATTTTCATATTAGATGAAAATTTATAAATACTTGATGTACTAGAATAACTAAAAAACTAAAATAAAATGTGTTAAAAACTATAGACATATTTAAAAATAATAAAAATGACAAAAACACAACAAAATTACTAACTTAAATTTTGACTAAATAAAACTAAAAAGAAAATAATAAAACTAAAAACAAATTCAAAATATTACCAAAAACTATAATAGTGTCTCAATAATACTCAAATGATTTGAAATACACCGTGTTCCAAATTATTATGATGGTAACATATCAGTAGGATTTCATTGAAATAAATATTCAGGTTTTAGTTTTTTTCAAAGAACGTGTTTGTTTGTTTGTTTTATTTCTCATGTTTTAAGATAACTGGTATCAATCTTAGACAGGTTAGTTAATTAGTTTGCCAGGTGATCTTAGTTAAAGGGAAACCTACTTAAAGAGGTTGTTCCACATTATTAAGCAAGTCACAGTTCTCATGCAATATGGGGAGGAAGAAAGATCTTTCTGAAGATGAAAAGTGTGAAATAGTGCAATACATTGCAACAGGCATGAAAACAATTGATTATATCGCGAAAACTGAAAAGAGATCATCGAACAGTCAAAAGATTTGTGAGTGATTCACAGCACAGAAGAATTCAAGGCTTATTAAGAAAGGTTTCTGTAAGACAAATTAATGTTATTAAAAGGGCAGCTATAAAAAAAGCCACTGTTGAGCAGCAAACAGGCATTTGAAGCTGCTGGCGTCTCTGGAGTCCCAAGAACCTCTCGATGCAGGATCCTTCAGAGGCTGGCAGTTGTACATAAAGCTGCATTTTGATCACCCCTAACCAAAGCTCACAAAGAGAGACGTTTGCAATGGGCTCAGAATTACATGAAGACTTATTTTCAAACAGTTTTATTCACTGACGAATGCCGTGCTACACTTGATGGTCCAGATGGATGGAGTTCTGGATGGTTGGTGAATGGCCACCCTGTTCCAACAAGACTAAGACGTCAACAAGGAGGTGGTGGAGTGATGATTTGGGCTGGAATATTGGGAAGTGAGATGGTAGGTCCCTTTAGGGGCCCTGACAGTGTCAAAATGACCTCTGCAAGATATGTGGAGTTCCTAACAGACCATTTTCTGCTGTGGTATAGAAAGAAGAATCATGCCTTCCAAAATAAAATGATTTTCATGCAAGATAATGCACCATCCCATGCTGCAAAAAACACCATTGATTCCTTGATTGCTATGGGCTTAAAAAGAGAAAAAATCATGGTGTGGCCACCATCATCCCCTGACCTCAAACCTATTGAGAACCTGTGGAGCGTCCTTAAAATGAAGATCTATGAGGGTGGGCGGCAGTGTACCTCCAAACAACAGCTCAGGGAGGCAATACTGGCATCCTCAAATGAAATACTGCCAGAAACTATACATGGACTTACAAGTTCAATGCATGAGAGAATTGTTAAAGTCATCTCCAAGAAGGGTGCATATATTAATATGTAACTTGAACTATAAATCTTTATTTTTGTTTTAAATTGTTTATTTTTGGAAACAAATTATCTGTCCATGTAGAACATATGACAGATTTCTGTTTTGAGTTCATTATAACCCATTGCATGTTTTCAAACTGCATTCTACATAATTATTTGGAACAACATTTTTTTTTTTTTCAAAATATCAATAAAACTCTTGACATTCAGTTCTTTCACATTTAATAACATTCTCATTGTAAAATAATAGTGGAGGATAAAATTAATCCTTAATCATACTGACTGATTTGGAAAAACAAACAAAAATGGCATGTGCACAATAATTTGGAACTAATTATTGAAATACTAATAAAAATGCCAAAAGCATAACCTTACTACAAACTAAAAATGACAAAAAAAATAACTAAATAAAATAAACAAATACAATTAATACATATGAATGATTTTATTATGTGAACAAAGAAGCATACAGAGTGATAGATGGTTATCTGGGACAACAGTCAAATATATAATTTAGTGAACAATTAATAAAAATATCTGACTGCAGAATGATGCAGCTGGCAATAAACACATATCAGACATAAACATGTACAAACACTGAAATAAACTAAAATCTAATTCTGTGCTTTTGAAGGTTCTAAGATCATCAACCCCTTCCGTTTCCTGGAGGTCTTTGAGACATGGGGGCCGTTCATTGATGGAGAGCTGATCCAGGAACAGCCAATCACAGCCTTCCAAACAGGCCACTGGCAGAGTTACAAGCCTGTTATACTTGGTTTGTGCTTCAACAACAACATCAGCATATTCTGGGTTAAACATTAGCTAAGCTATCACATGTTGTTGATTACCACAGAACATAAATGCTGTGGGATGAATTTTATTTAAAGGAATAGTTGACCCAAAAATGAAAATTTGCTAAAAATGTACTCACCCTCAGGTCATCCAAGATGTAGATGAGTTTGTTTCTTCATCAGAACAGATTTGGAGAAATGTAGCATTACATCACTTGCTCACCAATGGATCCTCTGCAGTGAATGGGTGCCGTCAGAATGAGAGTCCAAACAGCTGATAAAAACATCACGATAATCCACAAGTAATCCACACCACTCCAGTCCATCAGTTAATGTCTTGTGAAATAAAAAGCGGTGTTTTAAAGAAACAAATCAATAGTTAGGACATTTATAACTTCAAACCATTGCTTCTCTATCCATAATAATATGGACTCGTATTTTGGCCAAAAGTGATGGTTTCAAGTCAAGAAGTCTTAATGGTGGATTTGTGTCTTAAAACATGCAGCTTTTCCCTTCTCAAGATGTAATTTGATGTACTGGAGTGGTGTGGATTACTTGTAAATTGTGATGTTTTGTCATTCTGACGGCACCCATTCACTGCAGATGATCCATTGGTAAGCAAGTGATGTAATGCTACATTTCTCCAATCAAGTTCCGATGGAGAAACAAACTTATCTACATCTCGGAGAGTACATTTTCAGCAAATTTTAATTTTTGGGTGAACTATTCTTTTAACCTGGAATATTCAGTAAGGTTAGCATTGTTTGTCTGTCCTGTAGGTACAACCTCTGAGGAAGGCGTGACCTTTGTGTACAGCGTTTTCAACCGGTCTGTATCAGCGCTGGAATGTGTACTCTACACTGCTGCCATTTTTAAGCAACATGCGCTTAAAATTCTGCACAAATACATTCCTTTCTACCGAAACCAGGACAGAAGAGTGATGCTTTCACAAGTAAGACATCAGTATTCTTCAGATAAAACAACTGCAAGACAAACAGCATAAAATAAAGGTTAGGCATTATTTGTTCTTACACTTCTTTAGCTTATAAAATTGACCTGTTTTGCAGATTGTCACGGATTACATGTTTCTGTGTCCGACTCGATGTTCTGCTCGGTCTGGAGTGAGAGTCGGTGGAGCCGTTTGGTTGTATGTATTTGACCACGCTCCATCTGATCACAACATATGGGCGGGGCTTCCGTTCTGCTACAATCGAACCTGCCATGGGGCGGAGCTTCCCTTTCTCTTTGATTCCGCCCCCAGCACTAACTTCACACTTACACCTCAAGAGACCCTTCTGGCCAATCGGATGGCGTGTTACTGGGGAACGTTTGCCCACACGGGGGACCCAAACTCTCGAAGTGAACAGACACACTTCTGCACACAGCAGAGGCTGCCTGTTTGGCCACGGTACACGGCTTCAGAGGGCTGGCCCATCCTGAACCTGACTCTACAGTCACACCCACAGCACGGGGACAGGGACCATTTCTGTGACTTCTGGGATAGGCTGGACATCTATTGAGGGGAGGAGACTGAGCTGGAGGGAAGACAAAATCAGGGCTCTAACAATTTTGATGAACATTCTTATTTCTTATTCTTATTTTAATTCAAATCACATCTTTATATATTATCAGTGACTGGGCCAGTGTAATCACTAAATATTATTTTTAAAGTACATTATGATTCAAAAGTTAGGAGTAATTTTTTCATGTTTTTGAAATAAGTTCATTTTATCAAAAATACAGTAAAACAGTAATATTGTGAAATATTATTACAATATTAAATTTAAATTATTACAAATTTAAATTGTAAACTGTTTTCTTTTTTTTTATAATTAAAAATGTATTCCTGTGATACAAAGCTGAATTTTCAGCATCATTACTCCAGTCTTCAGTGTCTCATGAATCATTCTAATATGCTGATTCAATTTTCAAGAAACATTTCTTATTATCATCAATGTTGAAAACAGTTGTGCTGCTTAATATTTTTGTGGAAACTGCATTTTATGATGAACAGAATTTTCAAAAGAACAGCATTTATTAGAAATAGAAATCTTTTGTAATATCATAAATGTCCTTGTTGAACAAAAGGATTTATTTCATAAAAAAAAATATCATATTGTTCCCATGCTTTTGAGGAGAGTAAATTCTACTACTTTTATTGACTTACTAAATGTCAGGCTTAAAAAAAAACTCAAAACATCAGACAACAATGATTTTGAACTTTAAAAACAAACAAAAATATTAAATGTAGAATTCATATAGAACTGTATTACAACATACTCCTTTTTTCAAGAAAATTATAGAATGCATTTATATTCTATATTTAAATATTCAAAATAATTTGTATATTCTATGAAGGTGTTATAAAAATTACTGATTTATATATATATATAAAGCAGCATTTGTTTGCAGAGGCCACTGTTAGATATTTTGTATCAAATGCTTTGACATTGACATTTTTAACCATGACTTAAGTTCAAATACTTCTTAGGGTCACTGTAAACAGATCAGAGGTCACTGTATAACATAAACATGTAGCGGATGACTGAATATTACAGACTTATGCATCTATTGTCTGAGTGGAGTTTGAATGCTCCGGCTTCTCTTCCTCTTCCTCCTCAGAATGTGTTTGAGGGCCAGTGCATAATGGAGAGCGTGTGTGTAAAACAGCCCCTACACATAAGAGTCTGTGCAAACACTGCAACACAGAAACAAGCAGCTGCTTCTTTCCACTGACCGACTCAAGGCCCGATGCAGAACTCTCATTGAACCCAAACCCAAACTTCAACTGGGGCATTTCTGACTCTCGCTCTTTGGTCTTGTCCCATTCCTTAAGATCATCCAAGAAACGTGTCTGGAAATTCAGAAACCGTCTGTGATTATGAGCATACAAAGTTCTAGGCAAACACAACAAAGCCTCTGCCAGCAGCCTGCAGCTCTCTGGATCAAAAGAGTTACGTTCGTTCAACAAAAAGTAATGTAGCAAGAACTCAAACATGCCTCCAACGGGAAGCACTCCACCTGCGCGCATAATTCCACCCCACAGGTCTTGTGATGAAAGCGCACTTTGTGATTGGTCCGAACACGGACTCTGTGTTTGCTGACAGAAGCTTTCAGACAGATGTTGCAGCATTGCAAACACACCTTGGCTCACACACACAGTCTGGTCAAGCAATCCCGGCACTGGTGCACAAAGAACAAGCGTGTGTATGTGTGAAAACATGCCCAGACAGGCATAGCGATGCCCACCGAGTTGCACACGTCTACAGTACTTGAGCATCACGAGGTGTTGAAGTGGTGGATAAGAGAGTGTTTCTGCAGCACTGATGTTTGAAAGAAAGTCAAGCTGGGCCGAATCGACACACTCAAGTAGAGAAACGTGGTTCAGTCGAGCCCATTGCAACACACTTTCCGGCTGCTTCACAGACGATAGCACCACACGCACCTGTAAGTCTAATAAACTGGCTAACTTTTGCTTCATGATGTTCTCAGAGCGGTGCAGATAGTCCCTTTGAATGCACACGGATATGTTTTCACCTACAGCGGCAAATGAAGCTCCAAAGCTCTCATATAAAATGAGTGCTTTTACTGATTCTGCTGGTTCAGTCCACACTGACCAATCACAAGTCACAACCAGGCCTTCAATCACCTCTGAGCAGTCAATAGGAAGCCCTGTCACGGGCGTATGTAGAAAATAGAAGTTTGAATGTATGAATGAGATTGTTTCTACTGCGTTTTGATCTTGATTGACTTTGTGGTAGAACTCAGACAGGACTCGTTTCAGTACATCCGCCTGGCCGATCCCCACTCTTCCAGAAATATACCCGCCAATCAACAAATCAAGAGCGCTGCCCTCCAGTTTGTAACTATGGTGACTACAGTACAATGAGGCATATGGGGTAATTTTGTGTGTTACGACATTGTCCAATTCCTTCCTGCTCACAGCCAACAGGCGATTAGCGAGGTTTTGAAGATTAGGGATGCTCCAAGATCCTTTGCGGCGCATGTGTGAGTCCTCAATTCCTCGTAACAGCGTGGCCAGCAGGAGAATGAATGATTTTGTGCCGTCTGCCGTAGCTTTAGCATGTGCACACACACAGTCCAACACCATCCTAAAGAACAAAGATAACAAATGCCACATAAATCCACATTATTTTCATATAAAAATATCATTAATATAAATAAATCTTGAAAAATTTAGAAATTTTTAGTTTCTCTCTAGTTTTGAAATTTGAATATACAGGTGCATCTCAATAAATTAGAATGTCATGAAAAAGTTCATTTTTTCTTGTAAGTTATTTCAAAAAGTGACACTTTCATATATTTTAGATTCATTGCATGTAAAGTAAAACATTTCAAAAGTTTTTTTTGTTTTAATTTTGATGATTCGAGCTTACAGCTCATGAAAGTCAAAAATCAGTATCTCAAAATGTTAGAATATTTACATTTGAGTTTCAATTAATGACCATCCCTACAGTATAAATTCTGGGTATCTCTTGTTCTTTGAAACCACAATAATGGAGAAGACTGCTGACTTGGCAATGATCCAGAAGACGAACATTGACGCCCTCCACAAAGAGGGTAAGTCACAGAGGGTCATTACTGAAAGGTGTGGCTGTTTACAGAGTGCTGTATCAAAGCATATTAAATGCAAAGTTGACTGGAAGGAAGAATTTGGGTAGGAAAAGGTGCACAAGCAACAGGGATGACCGCAAGTATCTGCAAAATGTTAATTATTTTACCAAAACAAGAGGGATCATACAAAATGCATTTATTTTTATTTAGTACTGACCTGAATAAGATATTTCACATAATGTTTACATATAGTCCATAAGAGAAAATAATAGTTGAATTTATAAAAATGACCCCGATCAAAAGTGATTCTAGGTCCAAATGCTCACTGATTCTCCAAAGGAAACACGATGCATTAAGAGCCTGGAGGGGAAAACTGGTAAACTGGACTTATTTCTGGGAAACATGTAAGTATATTCTGTAGATTCTGAAGGGATACTAAAAGGAAAAAATATTATATTTAGGCAAAATAAGAAAAATGTACACCTCTTCATTCTGTTCAAAAGTTTTTACCCCCCGGCTCTTAATGCATGGTTTTTCCTTCTGGAGCATCAGTGAGCGTTTGAACCTTCTGTAATAGTTGCGTATGAGTCCCTCAGTTGTCCTCTGTGTTAAAAGATGGATCTCAAAATCATACAGTCATTGTTGGAAAGGGTTCAAATACACAAAAGATGCAGGAAAACCAAAATATTTGTGGGACCTGAAGGACTGTTTCTGAAGAACAGCAGGCAGTTTAACTGTTCAGGACAACAAGGGACTCGTGAACAACTAAGAAAAAAACAGGATCCTCCAGGTAACAACAGTGTTAAAAAATATTTATATTTAAATATTATTTTCTCTTGTGGATTATACGTAAACATGTTTTATGTGAAATATCTTACTCAGCTCTGTACTAAATAAACAATAACATGCATTTTGTATGATCCCTCTTATTTTGGTTACATAATTAACATTTTGCAGATACTGCAAAGTGTATGTAAAATTATGACCACAACTGTATATTTATACACATATATACACTATTGTTCAAAAGTTTGGGGACAGTAAGAATTTTTTTAATGTTATTCATCAAAGATGCATTAAATTGATCTAAAGTTAATGTAAAGACTTTTACATTGTTACAAAAAATCTGTTTCAAATAAATGCTGTTGGTTTGAATTTTCCATTCATCAAAGAATCCTGAAATCACATTTGTGATTATTCCACAAAATAATAATCAACACAACTGTTTTCAACATTAATAATAATAAGAAATGCTTCTTGAGCAGCAAATCATCATATTAGAATGATTTCTGAAGGATCATGTGACGATGAAGACTGGAGTAATGATGCTGAACATTCAGCTTTGCATCACAAGAATACAATATACAGAAGTGGATCAAAAAAGTTCATCAAAGTTGACACATTTTGGTTTTAGGACAACTTTGATGAAAGGTTTTGACCCACTTCAAATGTTGACTACTGTATTTTAAAATGAGAATAGTTATTTTTAATTGTAATTGTAATAACTGCATTTTTGAATCAGATAAATGCAGCCTTGTGAGAATAAAAGACCTGGCCATGGGGTGCTGCAGGTGGAGAGTGTTGAGAAGGCTCTGTCCATGTCTGGTGATGAGAGTTTCTCCTGTGTCTCGAGTGAACAGCACACTTCCACCGTCTGGACCGAGACAACAGCGGACTACACACTCCAGCGCTCCAACCACACTGACACACTCCTGCTGCATCTACACACACAATACAAAACAACAACAACACTGTTAACCCATGTATGATGACACTAACAAAGAGAATTATTAAAATTGTGTTCTCAACAAAAACACATCAAGCACATCAACAAGATATGAAGACAGACACTAAAAATAAATAATATTTCTAATGAACACGCAAACTTGTGTGCATTTGTCTAAACAGACGCATAAGACACCGGTGAAATTCGTCGTATCACTATAACTACATAGCTGGATATACAGAAGAAAAACATGAAACAAAAGAACTGAACCGAAACAAACCCATACAACCAAAAAAAAACCCAGTGTAAAATGACCTCGAACAGATAATAACCTTCTAATCTGTTGAACATCCTCAAGCTTCACGCAGTTTCCAGGCGACGCTCTTCTTCTACTGTGTGTTTTCTTCCTGTAAACATAGCGGAATATACTGACACCTACAGGACAGACAGTGGAAGTGTCTTGTATTAATAATGTATGAAAGAAATATTTGATAAAACGTTTCATATCTTTTCATAGAAAAGGTTTGATACGTTCCATTAAAAACTGGTGCATTTCATCACTTCAGCTTCATAAAATTCTGCTAAATAAACCTTAAAACCTTGACTGCAGTGTATAATGAGTGACTCGTACCATTAAACTAAACTCTTTAGGGTTTTAAAATGGTACATGATATATATATAAAATATATTATATATGCTACAATTCTAAAAACAATATAGTGTGTGCAAAAAAATAATAATTATAAAGACATGAGCCAAATATATTTGTTAAAGATAAGCTTGCAAATGGCTTTTATTATATTCTTTGGATGTAGATAACATGCTTAGGAATATTTATGTATGTCCCCCAAATATTTTGTGAAATAACCAGTACTGGCACCTTAATGTGACCCCTGTGTTTCACATCATTTCTACATCCCTCATTAAAAGCTTGTCATAAGTCCATACGGTTCCTCCCACTGCTGCACAGCTTCTCTCAGTCTCTCTCTCCCTCTGTCATCGTCTCTCTAGCAGAGGTAAACTCAGTCAAACATCTTGATATTTGATTTCTTTTAAAAGAATCGTCTTGCCTGGACTCACAAGACAGCTCTCACTCATTACCTTAGTTTTCTGTCTTTAATTTTCAGTTTTTTCCTCAAAGTAATTCAGATAACCTGCCTGTCAAGTGCACTTCTCAAATCAGAGCTGCAGGTAAGTGTTCCTCCTCAAATATAGCATGTGATTTTTTACGATCCTTAGATTACATACTTAACAGTGAATTTATATGTGCATACAAATACATGTTGTGTCTGAGGCTATCCATGCATTTTTATATAAACTAAACAATGCTTTGAATATATATACTTTTATAGGAATGCTTCTGAGGTTTGCATTAGGATTTGTTTGATGGTGTTGTGTATATATAAATGCATGTTTATTATTATTTGTGTTAGATATACATGTATAAGTTTGAGTCGGGGTATCAGTGTCACTGGCTTTCTGTGTCTCATTTCACTGTAAATAGAGAGAAAATCAATAAATCCCTACTCAGCATTTCTCAAAATAATCCAAGGTTAAGGAGCATCATGTCACCTGCTGTGTGTGCTGAATGTGAACCTGCCTTTGCCTTTACACTTTATAATGAGCATTACGCTCACTATCTTCTGTGCAAATGCCAAAGGTTATTAGAGAGTTCAAAACTTTATAAAGTCACATGCAACTCTTCAGATAATGCACTTCTCCACTGCATGTCCTCAGAATGCATGACGGTGATGCTCTGCTGGCTGGTCCTTCCTCATCTCCAGCATCTCCAGCACTGAATGGATCTGTGAGTTCTCCACCCACGGCTGTTCATCCTCAGACTACAACCACAGAGAGTTTGGCTCATAGCATCAGAAGCAAGTTTCTGAATGAGCTTCATAAAGTCCCATGTGAGTAGACAGTCTCTCTCACACACATAATCACTTACTCACCTGTGTATTTATTGTCGTTTCTCTCTCTCTCTCTTTCTGTGTGTGTGTTGTTTCAGTACCATCCTGGGCTCTGGTGGCCCTCGGCTTCCTCATAGTCCTCATCACGCTCAGCTGCTGCCTGTGTTTCTGCAAGAAGATGATATTTAAAAAGAAAAAGGAAAAGGGTGGGAAAGAGAAAAATGAAAAGAACAACATTAACCTGTCAAACGTGAAAGAGGACGGAACAAAACTGGTATTAATTATTGATGTGTGTGTATATAGTGAGTGTGTGTGTGTGTGTGTGTGAGAGTGTATATATATATATATATATATATATATACACACATACATACATACATACAGTGTGTGTATAATTATTAATATTATTTTCCACGCACATTTTACCAATGCCAAACCACATATATATTTAATAACTACTTTTCATTTTGTATATAATAATGTATAAGTGATATATAATTGTTAACAAGGGCTGGAAGTAAAGTTGCTAAATTAATCATATTAATACACACACACAGAAAATTGGGCTCCAATAATTCATTAAATTATTAACACGTTCAAATTACAGTATTATTATATATACATATATATATATATATGTGTGTGTGTGTGCATATATGTGTGTGTATATATATACTGTATATCCATGGCATTTGTATGGTTGTATTTACAGGCTGTTCATCACAGCACTGATTCTGATCACAAGGAAGAGGATTCTGAGTCTAAAGAGGCTGCAAAACTTGGAAAACTTCACTATACCCTTGACTACAACTTCACTGACTGCGCGGTATGAATACAAATCACCAACCAGCGTTAATTCAGCCATCAATATCCATATTAACGAGAGAAACTTGCTTCGGCAGGGGTTTTTAATCTGCAGAGGGCTTTTATTGTAATGTAATGTGGAGAACTTCATTTTAAAACTAAAATTCTGAATCATTTTGAATGAATATGATATTCTTTCTTGTTCAGTTAATTGTAGGTGTGGTTGAGGCAGAAGGTCTTGCTGCTATGGATATGAGCGGCACTTCAGATCCATATGTGAAAGTCTACCTCCTCCCTGACAAGAAGAAAAAGTTTGAGACAAAAGTTCACCGCAAAACACTGGATCCGACTTTTAATGAGCACTTCACCTTTAAGGTACAAATTAATATCCACTTGCACTAAAAATCCTTCATTGCAAGAATGTTTAGAGGTCACAGCAGCATACAAATTCACAATGTGCTGTTGGGACAATAATGTATTTAATTGCATTAAAATGTGTGTAAGATACATGGACCCTCATATAATATTCTGTCTGCAGGTTCCATATGCAGAGCTCGGAGGAAAGACGCTGGTCATGACAGTGTATGACTTTGACCGTTTCTCCAAACATGATGCTATTGGGGATGTGAGGCTGCAGATGAATAAAGTGGACTTCAGTCAGCTTACAGAGGAATGGAGAGATCTGCAGAAAGCAGAGAAAGAGGAGGTACGAGTGAGGAAGGGACTCTTGAATACATGCACTTTTTCATGGCTCAGTCTGAATCTGAATCGAATAGGTCACAATGCATAGTTGAATTCATGATCCCAAACAATGGGATTTCTTTAGTCCAACACAAGAGAGCTTTGCATTAAAACATAAAAAAATATTTATTAGAATTTTACAATTATTTATTATAACACATTTGAAAAGAATATTAATATATATTCACATCCGACTTTAACAATGTTAATTTAATATTTACATATTTAAATAAATGCATGTAAAAATATTCAAAAATATGGATATAATGTATAAAAAGTCTTTAAATAATATACATTTATTTAGGCTAACTATTTATTTATACTTAGTTATACTGATCTTAAATTGTTAAAGGTAAAAATGTAAAACTTGTGACTAACGCATTATATTAATATTTACATAATGCATGTAAAATATACAAATTATATACATTTATTATGCAAATATATGAGTAATTCATATTGAAAAATATGTTCAACAGCTGATAATGCTCTATCAATTTTTTATATTTTAAATATCCACTTCCATTGACTGAAATATTTCTATATGTATTCCATTTCCAGATTGAATTATGAATTACATCTTTGTACCAGCATGTGACAGAAATGTGTTGATTTCAGGATGAAGAGTGAAATATCATCTGATTTTTTGTTATTGACTCAACAGCATGAGCGGTTAGGTGATATTTGCTTGTCTCTGCGCTACGTACCGACTGCTGGAAAGCTGACTGTTGTCGTTCTAGAGGCCAAAAACCTCAAAAAAATGGATGTGGGCGGCCTCTCAGGTGAGTGGAAAAAGAGAAGTGACATTATATACTGACACATTTCAAAATACAGATCTGAAATGCCATTTCACCTTAGTAATTCAGACATTATTTATCTGTTCCACAGACCCTTATGTAAAAATCCACCTGATGCAGAATGGCAAAAGGCTGAAGAAAAAGAAAACCACAATTAAGAAGAACACACTGAACCCGTATTACAACGAATCATTTAGCTTTGAGGTGCAATCGGAGCAGATTCAGGTAGTTTTAGTTTCATTTCTGTCCATATTTCTGCCTGTCTCCTGAAACTGAACACATGAATGGGTCTGGACTATTCTTCTGTCTCCTTTTAGAAAGTTCAGGTTGTGGTGACAGTCCTGGACTATGACAAAATTGGGAAGAATGATGCCATTGGAAAGGTTTTCATTGGACTGAACTGCACAGGAACGGAGCAACGCCATTGGTCAGATATGTTAGCCAATCCAAGAAGACCCATCGCTCAATGGCACGCCCTTAAACCTGAAGAGGATGTGGATGCTGAACTGATGAAGAAATGAAGCTATGTGTGTGAGCATTTGTATACATAAATATTCAGTGGTTTGCTTTCATTTGTGAAGTTTGTGTTTGTGTGTGCATGTTTGTGTATGTGGGGAAAGTCTGAGGTAGATCTGCTAAAATCTCATCTCTTTCAGCCACATTAATAATCAGAAGTGCATTCATTTTCAGTATCTCGTGCAAGATGTACAAAGATACATTAAATGATATATTAAAGGAGTAAAAACTGTATTAGACAACATGAAACAACATTCACAATGCAACTTCTGTAATAACATATTCCTGAGTAAATCAGAATATTCATGAGGAAATAATGAAAACCAGGACCAAATCCATTGGTATTTGATTGTAGAAAAGTAGGTTATGACATTACTGATTTTATTTTTCCCTGCCTATGCAGAAAATGAATTTCAGAAGTCGATAAAGTTATTACATTTTTAATATGCAATCATTTGCATAATTATTTTCACTAATGAATTGTGAGGGATAGTTCACCAAAAAATGAAAATTCAGTCATCATTTACTCACCCTCTAGTGGTTACAAACCTTTAAGAGTTTCTTTCTTCTGTTAAACACAGAAGAAGACATTTTGCTGGTAGCCATTGACTTCCATATAATCAGAAAAACAAGTATAGAAGTCTGGCTACCGGCAAATCTTTGGTTACCAGCATTCTTCAAAATATTCACATTTTCATTCTTGGGTGAACTATCCCTTTAACAACTGTTAAGAAAGTAAACATGGTCAATTTTAATCTAATATTGTCTTCACAGAATCAACAGTATGACTTTCAGAAATGGCACAACAAGGACATCTTAAGACAATTTAATAACCACATATAATTGTACATAAATATACAAAATCATTGATGGGGTCCATGTTATCCTTACAAATGACATGCATATGTATTGAATGTATATAAATTATGCATTAAATGTAACATAAATTATGTTGATATATTGTTTTTGATTTTTCACAAACGGAAATATGTAGTCAGGTTTTTGCAATATCACTATTATTTGTCATTGTAAACCTGGGTGTAAATGCTTAAAAATGTATTTATTCTCTTGATAAAATAAAATAAGCCATAAATTTGTTTGCATAAGTTTCCTGATTCCACACACCGCCCGACCGTTCAAATGCTGAACTGTTCGTTTTCCAGCAGAGGATCTGTGAGTTCATCTGATTTCTGAGAAAAACAGAGTCAGATTTAAATATATTATATTAACTACATAATAAACATTACAAGGTTTCTGCATGTTTAATCTAGGTATTTTTAAAAAAAAAAATAGGAATAAGCTGTAGGGAACACAATAGTTGAATATGATCTCTAAATGTAAATGTCCAGGAGAACAGAATGAGTTGTATTAGCAACACAAAGTTTGAAGTTCCAACAGATCTATCATTACTTTTTCTTTTAATTTAACAAAAATAGCTTAGCTATAAAACAAAATTATCACACTGCAAAAAGAGTAATGTTCTTCATCTGTATTTTTGTCCTGTTGTCCAGTGCAAATGTCTGAAGATTCATGAATCAAGGTACATTTACACATAAGATAAGCAATCTTATTTTCTGAGAAATTCTGCCAATCGGCTCAGAACATTCAACTTAAACAAGTTTTCATATTTTAAAACACATTTGTTCTTGTTTGAAGCATACACTCAATTGTATTCAATTTCTTAGAAAGTTTTATGTTGCAACTCAAATGCATATTGATTTAAGAATATTTATATATTTGTACTGGAAAACAAAAAAATACTGAGGAAGATATTCATTAGTAGTAATGCATTCAACATTTAATGCCATGGCTTTATGAATTTAAGACTTTCTTCCCTGATTTAAGACCTTTTTAGGCCTTAATTTGTAGAATTTGGTGAATTCAGACTTGCTTTTTAAGACTCACAGAAACCCTGTATTATTATTGCATTCCTAAAACTATATTCTAGACTAGAGCTTGAATGTGTGAATGTTGTACCTGCATTACGCTGATGTAGTCCTGTCTGTAGAGGGTGCTGTAGGACTTAATACCTTTCCAAATCAGAACGAGCATGTATATGGCTGCTAACATGCACTGGAGGATGGACACGAAACCACTGCCCTTCAGCACATACACACCAATGCGCTGAGACAGAGAGATGGAGAGAGACCGTGAACTCATTTCAGTGGTAAATTCTAGTGGTTTATTGAGTGGCAGTGTCTCTGTACAGTGATCATATTGATTTTTTAGAACCTGATACTAATTGGTTTGTTTAGGGATAACCGTGGCCTTTTCTGTTATACTTGTGTTTTTGATTACAACACCACTGTGAACAAACCATTTTATTTATAACAATCACTCCCTCTTTGATAGAAAACAAAACAAATTATTTATAAAGAGGGGTCTGAGGTACAAAAAAATAAAAAGACAAAAGTTTTTGTTTAAAAATAAAATCAAAAAAAAAACAAACAGGTAAAATAAATAAAGCAAAAAAGTAATTCAGTGGCGGCAAGCTGAAGTGTCATATTCATGCCTTAAGATCTGTTCTATCACATACTGAATTAATACAACAATGCCAATCATTATACTTTCTGTTGTCACATTAAACAAGTACAACATTAATTGCAGAGATCACACTTTACTGATTTATAATCAAACAAAAATCAATATACATCTAACTTACACTAAAAAGCACATATGCGGTGGTTTTGGCTGTATTACTGTTTTGTCTCAAGCCTTGTCTGCGTCTGAGACATGCGCATATAACAGACGAATTATGTTCAATTTAAAAGTCCAAACAGATAAGCAACAGGTGCTTGGACTGTTTTGTAAATGATTTACATTTTGCTGCGTTACGGACAAATTAATGCCTGCTTCACTGCCGCTCACTGCACAGAATACAGAGAGACAACTGCGCCGGGAAGTCCGACTCGCATCGCGGGGCAGTAACGTTACTGATTTGGATAGCAAGGTTTTTTCAAAAAAAGTATAGGTTTGTCTGAAAAAAAGCCGCCAAAAGGGTATTGGTAAATACACTGTGTGTGAGAGGCATTAGAATTGTTGCAGCCCGCCACTAAAGAGAGAGAGCTATCAAACCAAGTGACATTCACTTCAAAATAAGAGCGCACAAACACATTTTTCAAGCTAAGTATTTCACAGAAAGATGTTTATGGAGTTAAAAAAAAGATATTGTTCAAAAAGAAGACAAAAGGAAAATTATCAAGGTTATTAAAAAAAGGATTAAAAAAACAAAAAAACAAGCTTACTTTGATTTTTTTGGGTTTCCTTTGTACACATACCTGACATCAAAAGAACAAACTTGCAAGTGACCCCTACAACAGTCACACTTTACTCAAACAAGGCTAGAAACTATACTCATATTCCAAACTACACAACAAACATTTGAGACATAAACAGATATATAACACAGAAAACAACTAATCATTAACTGTACTGTAGCATGTCAGACTGATCATTACTTTGTTCTGATTTATTGACGGTCAAATTTGGGAACCAGAAATGTTAACTGGAGCACTTACAAAAAGGCTACACCATATTGGAGCTGTCATAGACGCAGAACAGCTGAAAGTCAAACAGGTATAAGAGAAAGTGGACAGAACACAGAAGGCAGCACTGAAAATCTGAACAACCTGAAAGAGAAAGACAGAGAAAAGAGGAACAAAAGCAAGAATTAGGCTACAGTATATACTGCCTACTATTGGTCAAAATAAAATTGTATGTGAAACAGTAAATCGTATGCAATAGTAAAAGTTTCAAATATTAGTATGCCGTGCTGCCATAATGTATGTTTAATACAGCAAGTGGCATCCATTTTGAAAATAAAATGGTTATTTTTTAATCTTTGATCCAGTTTATGTCAACTTTTGGCAGTCCGGTCAAATGATAAGTCAAAAAAAGATGGTAAATATCACTGATGATACTGCTATCATTTGTCAAACTCTGTTATTTTAGTATCATTGATATATTTTATAGATTTTGTTAATAATTTGAGTAAGATATTATTTTCAAAGTGTTCATTTTTGTAACTTTTAGTTAAAATTTTAGTAATTTTGTTGTGTGTTTTTGTCATTTTTATTAGTTTTTTAATGTCTATAATGTTTTTCTTAAGTTTATTTGTTTTAGTTATTTTAGTATTTCATGTTAAACTAAACAAAAATGAGAAATGTTGCACCAGGTAACTAGCTGAAATATAATTAAAGTTTTATTTTATTTCAATTAACATTTACTTTCTTTCCAGTAATAGGAACGTTTTCTATGGTTTTAGTTAACAATTATAACCCTGGTCAAACCGAAAACTGAAGGTGAAGCTGACCTGTGAGCATATGTATTCATTAAATTGTTGGGTGTCTATGACAGTTAAACTAGATTTTATTACCCCAGACAGGAGAAGGCGGGTGTTGACCACTGTCCCAAACCAGCGGACCAGTCTGTCTTCCATCAGCTCTCCAGCTGTGGAGTCGTCAGCTGGAACAGGGTGGGGCAAAGGGCGTGCCTTAAAAAACACCTGATGCAGCCCCTCCTGGAACATGTTCTGACTCTTCTGGGGACAAAAGAAGACATCATGAGTAACCACGACAACAAATGGACTTGATTTGATTTTTTTGAGTTTTTGTTGCGTAGTTCATCTGATTGGTTAACATACAGTATACCGTAGCATTTACAGTCATGCTTGATCACAGACAATTTAATACAAGTATATTGACTATTATGGATTTACAAGTGAAGTAATGTATAACTTACCTCTGGAATCTCAGGCATTATATATGAGATGCCTTTCTAAATCAGTGCAAAACAAGTCAACAAGCATTCAAATATATGGATTAACTTTAAGACGAACCTCCGTCTTCGTGAAATACAGGGTCAAAGTTCTTTCTCAGGGTCTTGCTCTTAAAGCCCGCCCAATAGGGAGAGTCCTGATGTGTGATTTGTCAGGATCTGATCAAAGGTTGTTTAGAGTCATAGTTTCATATTGGCTGATATGAATCTTATCGTTTAAAGTAAGCTTTATAAATTCTAATTTTTAATAATTACAATTTAAAAAATTATATATATTGCTAAAGCAGTGTTTATTGATAATTGAACAAACATTATGCATTTTATACAATACAAAAGTAAATACAACAATATAATGAGATAAAGTACTGTACTAAACGAAAGAAAAATCTTCAGTAAACAACTTACGTAAACTCATGCAGAACAAAAAATAAATTACAGGTGCTTGTCTTACATTCAGTCAATTCAACAGCTTCAGTTGGATAATGCAAATATAAAATGAGTAAAAAAATAAAATTAAAATAAAAACAAGATCCACCATACTGTGGCAGTGAGTTTGTTTCTTCATCAGAACAGATCTGGAGCAATTTAGCATTATATCACTTGCTCCTCATTAGTGAATGGGTGCCGTCAGAAAAAGAGTCAAAACAGCTGATTAAAAACATCACAATAATCCACGACTCGTCGTGTGGATTACATGAGGACTATTGTGAAGTTTTTATCAGCTGTTTGGACTCTCATTCTGGCGGCACCCATTCACTGCAGAAGATCCATTAATGAGCAAGTGATGTAATGATACATTTCTTCAAATCTGTTTATATGAAGAAACAAACTCATCTACATCTCAGATGCCCTGAAGGTGAGTCAATTTTCAGCACATATTCTATGTTCCTTTATATGACTTACACCATATTTGGTAACACATTTCACATCACACTTTTATATACATACTCCTATATAGTGATCAGAGCACATATCACTCTTCTTCTCCTCCAGCAAACATATCAGCCAGTCTTCTGAACTGAGGTCCCCAGTTCTGCTAGATGCTGGAAGTCCTGATCTCCATCACCGATGGACAACTGCAGAGAGCTGAGAGATCCAGATTCAGACCCCTCACCCTCATGAGCAAACACCAGCACGGAGTCATACGGTGCCACAAAGTGGTCATCATCTGCTGTGCGCAGATTCTACAGAAACACAGAGTTCCAGTATTTAACACAAGCATGTAAATTTTGATGGTGGGGATTTGGTTGTGGATGCTTTTCAGGATTTTTTTGTTGATTCAAACCCAGGGCCAACATGCATGTTGAACTTGCAGAAATCATGCTGACTCTTATGCAGATACACATAAACACTCTTACTATACCTCATAAATGAAGCTTTCAATATCTTCATTCTCATCTGGATGTTGCTGATAGAAGACCGTTGGTGAGGCCATTGGGGCAATATCGGTAGAGAAAACCTCTAGTCTGCTGCACAATAGGTCCATATCAAAATCCTGTAATACACATGTACATACACAACATAAACACTGATAAGACTAGACCAAATTAAAGCTAATTGAACATGATATGTGGAAGAGCTTGTGCACCTGGTCCTGTTCGCCTCCTCCTTCCTCATTGTAACATAAAATATTGTCCCTGTCTTCCTCTCTATGGTTGAACTGTTCCCACTGAACTTTTCTCCCACATCTCCTCTTCAGGAGAAGAAGCAACAGTAACAGCACTATAGAAAAAAAGAAAACATTTTTTCAACATCACTGTTATTAGTAGTGACTTTAAAGGCCAGCATCATTATAATCATGAAAATACACACACATATATGCATTTATAGATTAATACTTTTTAGAAAGAAGAAATTAATACTTTTTCACAAGGAGGCATTAAATTGATCAGAAGTGACAGAAATCTTTTGTAACTGTGAAAGTCTAGACTATTTCAAATAAATGCAGCTCTTTTGAACTTTCTATTTATCAAAGAATCCTGAAAAAACTAATATATATTTTTTTAAATCAAATTCAGCTTTGCACATTTTAAAATTGATAAAAACAGTAATACATTAAAATACAATTTTAATGTATTATTATTATTAAACAAAACCTTTGGTGAACATAACATTTTCTTTCAAAAATAAAATACACACACACAAAATTACTATATTATATTATAAAATAATATTTATAAATATAATAAATGTTCTCATTTAGAGACTCATAATGATAGGCTGCTTGCTTACCAAGAAAGCATAAGATGGCCGCTAGCACATAGATGGACAGAGTGACGTCAGCAGCAGCAGCATATATGCCGCTGGAGCAGGTAACTTCGTCACCCTTACAGTCACACACCTCCACTATGATAGAACTGTCCTGAAATAACCTCTTGGAGTCATACATACGCAATACCAGGCTATATTCGCCAAGAGCCAGATGTCTGAGCGGCTTCAGCAACACCACACTGCCTGAGAAACGAGGGGGAGAGCAGAAGTGTGAGATATCCAATATATTCACAACAGATTAACAAAACTTAATGTGAGCTAAACCAGTCCTACTGCTGGAGTTGCTGATGATAGTCCAGTTGCTTTGATATTCTCCATTTAGCTCTATGATGAAGGGTGGGCCGTTTTCTGGGCCGTCTGGATCTGTGATGGTCAGACGGACGGGTTTCGGTTCGATGAGACACATCGGGACTCTGCGCTCCTCCAGCACTGGAGCGTTGTCATTAACGTCCAACAGCTTAATCACTAATGTGCCTGTTCCTGTGGCGGGCTCGTCATCTACAGAAACAAACAAATAAAGCCAACATCAGATGTGTTTTGAGTAACACACAAATGAGTAGATAACAGAAATTTCATTTTTGGGTGGACTATCCTAAAGGCTTGAATACACTACTTGACTTTTGCCCAGAGTTTTTCAGTCTGCAGATTTCATAGAAAATTGCATAGTATGTGATGTGCACAGGCTCAGATTTTTTAGCTTCAGATTATGATTTAAAAATGAACATTTACAGAAAATCTCACCCTCAGGCCATCCAAGATGTAGATGAGTTTATTTCTTCATCAGAACATATTTGGATAAATGGGTTACTTGTTGATTATTGTGATGTTTTTATCAGCTGTTTGAACTCTCTTTTGACGGCACCCATTCACTGCAGAGGATCCATTGGTGAGCAAGTGATGTAATGCTACATTTCTCCAAATCAGTTCTGATAAAGAAACAAACTCATCTAGATCTTGGATGGCCTGAGTATGAGTAACTTTTCAGCAAATTTTCATTTTGGAGTGAACTATTTATTATTTAAATAGTTATAATATATAAAGTTAATTATAATAAACTATTATTTATTTAAATTACCATTGTCATAAGCCAGTACTAAGACCGTGTACTGTTCATTTCTTATGAACGAGGACTCTCTGTCCAGTGAGCTCCTGACTTTGATGAGTCCAGTGTCCTCTGTGATCTCCAGCCAGTTTGCAAAGTCTTGCAGCAACTTATATCTGACATCACAACACACAAATATGTGACAGAAATGAACACGAGTCATGACAGACACTGGTGCTTACCAAATACACAACAATACACAAAAAGTTTGGTTCTTATAATAGCAATACCATGGTTTTGTTTGGATGTGTTTTTGTTACTTTTTTATATTTGTATTTAGGTTTAATTTATTTTTTATTTTAGTTTGTATGTATTTCCATTTGGTAAGTTTAGTGCTTCAACTTTCAACATTTCTAATTTTTTAGTTCAAGTTTTTCATCTAATATTAAAATTATTTTATTTCAGCTTTATTTCAAATTGTAATATTTTTAATGATAAATACCCTGCTGGGTAATGCACAAAAAAGGGTTTTTATGATACGACAGTATAATTTATTTATATTTTTTTTCGTGTGTATCTATGTAAAACCTTATTTTCTGCTCTCTAGCAGTATCTGGGTCATTGGCTGTGTATTTGGAGATAGTGCTGCCCACTTCGAGGTCCTCATGAATCATGATCTGTTTCTCCACAGGCTCAAAGACAGGTGGCTCGTTTACATCCTGCACTGTGATGGTGACAGTAGCAGTGGAGATGGCCAAAGGAACAGCAAAAGGAACCTCGTTCTTGACCACCACCAGCAGAGAGAAACTGTTGGTCTGCTCGAAGTCCAGACCCTAAAAATATATGGACAAATATATTTTTCATTTTCTGAGGAAAATGTGAGTGCTCATGAAAAAAAACCTCACTGTCCTAGACAATAAGTCTGGGGTCTGTAAGATGTTTGAATATTTTTGAAAGAAGTCTCTTATGTTCACCACAGCTGCATTTTTATGAGCAGAAATACAGTATAAACAGTAATAGTGTGAAATATCATTACATCTAGTATTTAAATTACTGTTTACTATTAGAATATATTCCTGCAATGGCAAAGCTGAATTTTTTTAATAATCTTTCAGAAATCATTGTAAGATGCTGATTTGACAAATGTAAATCGAATAAACACACATGTGAATGCTGTAAAGCTTTTGAGCTACAGTACAGTGGTTATTACAAAAGTGGTTTTATAAGAAAATACTATTTCAATCTTTCTACTTTAAAATTTAATGTTTACTTCAATGTGTTACTTGCTGATTCTTTGTAATTATTTGTGAAATTTACAAGCAATTTCTAAGTGAAAATTGTTTCTGCACCAATTTTATCAGTGTAGCAGAAATACAGTATAAACAGTAATAGAGTGAAATATCATTACTTCTAGTATTTAAATTACTGTTTACTAATCAAATATTTTAAAATGTAATTTATTCCTGCAATGGCAAAGCTGAATTTTCATAATGTTTCAGAAACCATTCTAATATGCTGATTTGTTCCTCAAGAAATATTACTTATGAATGTTGAAAACAGTTTCGCAGCTTAATATTTTTTGTGGAAACCATGATATTTTTTTTCCAGATTATTTGATAATTATAAAGCATCTTTTTAATAAAAATCTTTTGTAAGATTATAAATGTCTTTTACTGTTACTTTTAAACAATTTAATGCATCCTTGCTGAAAAAAACTATTAATTTCATTACTGAGTCTTAAACATTCAAACATTAGGGTCTAAGTCCAAGTGTGTTGTATATTCAGTTTGATATATGAATGTATATTCACTTTTGATGTCATGATGATTCCCTCCATCCCGCTGGGGCCGGTGCTGATGTTGAAGGACCCTTTCTCATTGCCGTGGATGATGGTGAACTTTGCCACTGAGTTTGCAGTTAAAGGCTCATCTCTATCTGTGACATCCAACCTTGCAACAATTTCCCCAGCCTTATTTTCTTGTACTGTACCTGCATACTGCCAAAACACACACAAACACACCATTTCAGAGCTACTCAACATCAGATGTGTCTGGAAAATTTAGCCTAAATCCAAAAATGAACTTACCTTTCTTTGGCTGAATTTAGGGGCGTGATCATTGCTATCAGTAATTTTGATGATGACCATACAGGTGGAAGAAAGACCGTGATCATCCATATCTGCTGCTTCCACAGCCAGCTTATACACAGGTTGAGTCTGTTTTCACAGAGACGGCAAAAAAAGACAGTCATGTTCAGATGATGGATCTGAAACAATATCAGCATTCAAAAGTTTGAAGTCAATATGTTTTTTTACATTTAAAAAAAAGTTTAAATTGATCAATTTTGCAAAATTTACCAAAATGTACTAAATGTTGCTCTTTTGAACTTTCTATTCATCAAAGAATGCTGAAAAATGTATAATGGTTTCCACAAAAATATTAAGCAGTAAACTTGAACTATTTTATAGTGTCTGGGGCACACAGCAGGAGAAGGGCCGAGCTGTTCAAAATCTTAATGCGCCTTTAAATTACATTTGTCTCACCTCATTAACATACATTTATGTCCTTTGCTGGAAGAGTGTATAGACATTTTTTCAATAAGATTTCCTGAACAACTTAATAAAAGTTGAGTCACTGTGTAAGTTAACGTTAGACCTTTTGCTCAGTTTATCAGATAAGAGAGACAAGATCATTCCAAATTTAGCCTAATATACACATGTTAGTAATGCATGCTGTGTATGTTACAGTACAGGAAAATGTAGCTAATGTGGAGTAATGTGAAGTAAAATAGTCCACATATGACACATTGAATTAGTGGTTATGTGAAATATAATTTCTACCTTTAATCAGCACAGGCCTGGTTTCAGAATCAAACTACTATGGGTGCTTCTGAAATTAGTAAGGCATGCACATCTATTTCGACATATATCTATTGCTGTGGTTATCACTGTCAGTTATTGCAAATTCGAGAGCAAACCACACATTTATATGCAGGTGTCTTTGCAGTGTGTGGCCACTAGTCCACTTAGCAGCATGAAAAGTTTTTATTCAAATTCTGAATGTATTATATGTAGCGCAAAGAGCACTCCCTTTACAATCGCTGAAAATCTGTCACTCAGTTCATTGCAATCTCACACAGTTCCGTTATAATCAATGAAGCTCTCTACACAACACAATCAATCTCTTATATTGTGCCTACACTACACAGTTATAATGAAAGTAGCTTGCAAAACTCAGGATTGAACAAAAAAGTCTGGTGTTTTGAGTGGACTCTGACTTAAACAGAAAAACCACTGATTGGTCATTGGGTTCAAGAAATCAATAGATAGGGTCTCTGATTGGCTACATTCCTCAACGCTGCATATCTGCTCTAAATAGAAAACATTGACTCTCTCTAGAGTACAAACACAAATACACACAATTCACTTCTGATTCACTTCCAAATAAAAAAATATATACACTGCATTAATGAAACAAGACTAAATTTGTACTAGATGTGTGAAATTAATGTGGAAAAAATACTTAGTCATATGGAATCATATGCTTTGCTAGACATACCTATTCTTATTCATACTTATTCAAATCCGTTAAACAAGGATTGTTAGGCTGCATTAATTAGGTCATCCGGAACCGGGAGCACTTCCCATAACACACGATGTACTTGTTACATCGTAAGAAGAATGGCATCTACGCTAATATTAGTCTGTTTCTTTCTTATTCCAAGGTCACCGTAGCCACCAGATCCAGTCTGTATCCAGCCCAGATGGTGGATCAGCACCTAGAGACGACCTCTACAGCCCTGAATGTCAGCGGAGACCAGGACAACTAGATGAGCCCCAGAGACTGATCCCCAGTGAAGACCTTGTCTCCTAGATGGCCATCGGGACAACACCTCAGGAACCAGATGAGTCCTCAGCACAAACTGCTGGTTCGTTTGGTCAGAGGAGAACTGGCCCCCCGACTGAGCCTGGTTTCTCCCAAGGTTTTTTTTCTCCATTCTGCTACCGATGGAGTTTTGGTTCCTTGCTGCTGTCGCCTCTGGCTTGCTTAGTTGGGGACACTTAATTTCCCGCGATATCGTCGATTGCACAAATACTATTAGAACTGAATTGAGCTGGATGATGACATCACTGAATTCAATGATGAACTGCCTTTAACTGAAAATTGAGTGTTTACTATTGTCCTTTTGCATTACCGACACAATTTTCCTATTTGATACTGTAAAGCTGCTTTGACACAATCTGTATTGTTAAAAAGTGCTATATAAATAAAGGTGACTTGACTTGACTTGACATACCTGACACAAATCTGGCCAAAATTTTACATTTGTCTCCCTTTCATTTCATGAGTTAGAATGTGAATTGGAATTTGAATTGGACTGGACTGCAAACCATTGGAATTTTAAAACATTTACACTTTTAAACAAGGCCTTTTCAAGCCATAATTCAAAGTTTTTCTTGGTGAACTTTCCTTTTCAAATTTTAAAATTGACATTTTAAGATTATATATTAACTTAAAATTATTTTAATTCTAGTCAAAATTAAATTTGAATTGCAATTCTGCATCGTTTTTGCTACCTCAATTCAAATTCAGTTTAAGTTTAGCTTTATTTTTATTTCTGTTTTAAGTCATTTTAGTGCTTTAATTTAGTTGCCAAAGCAACATTTCTAATTCTAGTTTTAATATTTATATTTTATTTCAGCTTTACTAGGTTTATATTAACAACAACAAAGATTTTAACAGCTTTAATACAATTTAGTTCATTTCAGTCTTTATGTAAACAAACACAGATTTATTACCTCTCTGTCCAAAATGCCTATAGTGGCCAGGCTGATGACTCCACTGGCTGGGTCAATGTGAAACACCCCACCGTTGGGTTCCTGTCTCACCAGCTTGTAACGCACAATGCCATTTGCAGTTTCTGGGTCATCAATGTCTTTTGCCGTCACCTTTATGACGGGCGCATCTGCAGTAGGATCATAAAACAGTATTTTATGCTATGTTAAACAAATGTAAAGTCTGAGAAGGATAGAATAATCTCCAATCCTACTTTGTTTTGCCCTTTCTGGGACTTCTCCCATAAAAGGATCCTGGATACACAAGGGTTTGTTGTCATTTTGGTCAATAACTTTGATGGTGAGTTTGACAGGGGTTTCAATGAAGCTTTGATCCTGTGTTGAAGCATGAGTTGTGAGCTGCACACAGACACACATAATATACAGCATTTATCAACACAAAATACTTCTGTAAAGTTACAAGCAAACTCAAACTGTTTAACATGTTGTGTTTAAAATCCAGGTTCTTCCAGGACCGCAGGTCACTCACAACGTATTCTTCAGTTTCCTCTCTGTCCAGGCTTTTGGTGACCCATAACATGCCTGTATATTTGTCCACTGTGAAAAGACCCTTGGGAGGCTGATCTGCTCCAGCACCTGTGATTTTATAAATCATTCTCATGGAATCAGCAGCGGTGGACTTCATCTGTGGAGCAAAACATAAAACAAAGATTAGAACTTGCAATGTGAAATGTTAAAACAACGACAGAGCAAACAGGACAACAATGTGCAAATTAAAAACAGGATGAAGCAGAAAGGACATATAGGAGAGAGATACACCTTCACCACTGCCTTTGGGAACGGGCCTTTATCATTTTCTGGAATGCTGACATGGGGAATCAACCAATCCCTCTTTCTTCTGATCATGCCATTAGATGTCTTGGGAATAACTGTCATCAAGACATAATGGGACTCTGGAGTTGTGCTATTCTGAATGACAAATGTAAATCAATTAAACATATGTAAATGCTGTAAAGCTTTTGAGCTACAGTTCAGTGGTTACAAAAGTGGTTTTACAAGAAAATATTTCAGTCTTTTTACATCAAAATGTCATGTTTAATTCAATGTTACTTGCTGTTTCTTTGTAATTATTTGTACAAATTTCCAGCAATTTAAAAAAAAGTGAAAATTGTTCCTACACAGTTTAGTTAATGTGATTAACTACATCTGCATTCAGAGGAACTGACTTGAATCCACACAAAAAAAGACCATTTGGTTAAATGTAATTGCAAAAATGTCTAAGATAAATTTCAAATCAGTTGTTTGCAGATGTCACTTGATTTTGCAATGATTTTCATTTAAATTGTGTAAATGTCCAAATACTTGAGTCCACTATACATTTTAGAAATAATCAGGAAATTCTGAAAACATGTGTAAATATATTGGTGTAATTTATGTACCTGCCAAAGTGTGCTGCTGTTTCTCTTGTCAAGCATGAACTGTCTCTGTTGAACAGCTGCTAAATACTCTGGTTTGATCTCTCCATGAATTGTTGAGACCATCTGTTTAAACATAGTAGATGAAGAAGAAAAAACTGATCAAGTTTCATATAATTAACAAAGTTGCATTCAATTCCTTTAGATGTAGTATATATTAACAAAAATATTAATTCAGATGCATTAATTTTCTTTCTCCATTATGTAATAAAACCAACAAACATGATTAATATTAACAACTTAAACATTCAGTAATTTAAACAATGACAATTCAATACTGAAATAATTAAACATGTATTTAATCTATATATAATTATATTACAATTATATAAGATCTATTGTCTGGACTCTACAACATTTGCAGACCAAAATACACACGGATGACAATGTCATCTTCACATCATGTATAAAATAAAAAGACGAGAATATGACATTAAACAACACTTACCAGACACAAAAGACAAGTGAAACTCTTCATCTTCTCAGCTATACTGGACAGTATAAAGAATGTTTTCTAAAGAATATGTTTTCTCCGTGTATTGTCTGCTACCTTGTCAGTTCGCCAATTAAGCTGTACTGTAAAGTCTGATCTTAGTGTGTGTGTGTGTGTGTGTGCATTTGCATGTTTATGGAAAGGTGCTAAAGGCCATACATCAAAGGACAATGAGCTTACCAACAGATGATGGCATGTTTAAAAGTCATGCATGGAACATTTCAATGTCAGCTTTAACAAAATACATACACAGATGCTATTTAAGTAATTTTACAAACTATTTACAAAACAAAATATCATTATTATATATTTTATAATAAAATGCAGACGTTTATTGTGCTTTGATGCAGCAACCCTTAGGGCAAACAGATAGACAAAAGTGCATGGAAAAATTACTTCATGAGAATTTTTTTTGGAGATGCTCTATAGGGTTACATAATATTCAACACTGGCAGCAGCACATCTGGCGAGTTTGCCAGTAATAATCCATAATTAAAGGGCTTGTTCATCCAAAAATTAAATTGTCATCATTTACCCTCATGTTGTGTCAAACCTGTATGAGTTTCTTTCTTCTGTTGAATATAGAAGATATTATGAATAGGGATGCACCGAAATGAAAATTCTTGGCCAAAGCCAAACAAAATGAAACACTGGGCCGAAGGCCGAATACCATACAGTTTTTCCGCAGTTTTTGTTTTGTTTTTTTACAATTGCATAAATTAAATAGCCAAAATGTGCTTTTTACTGATTCCCCCCCTGCTTTTCAAATAAAAAATCAATTATAAAACAATTTTAAAATATTTACTTAACACTGAACATTTTTTAACATTCTAGCAGACATTATACCAACAAAGCACAATTTAACTTAGAATTAGTAAGTTAGTAAAATAATATTTTTTGGCCATTTTTGAGACCCCCTTCTTGAATCAGACATGTATTTTTTACTGTACAAATAAATGCAGCCTTGCTGAGCAGAAGAGAATTCTTTTAAAACATTAGAATATATTACAGATCCCAATTTGAACACTATGTATGAATATAATAAATGTATTAATAGAGCTGTTGTAGGGTAATTATTATTTTCATTATTATTGTCTTTTTTATTTTATTCTACAAAACAACAGTAAAATTGCAATACTAACATTTATGAATGTTGGAGTTGTAGCTTTTTCTCAGCTTTTATTTTGGCAGAAATCCGCAGGAAGATCTCAGTGCTTCTTTTTGTTGACAACAGATTTATAAATGATTCTCATTACGAATTTGGGAAGATGTATGTCTCAAGTATCGCATTGTCACATGCTTTTAAAAAAATAATAAAAATGTTACTGAGCAACTGACGAGTAAGTGTTTCAGCGCTTTGGACTTTGAACCCTGGCGCCGCGAGCTCGTGCAGCGCTCTTTGAATCCGTGCGTGTATTTGAAAACATAACATTCTGCAGTTTATTTACAAATCGTTTAAGGTCATTTCGCGATTTCAATCATCATACAGTAACCAGCATCAACCACCTCTTCCTCTTCTTATCGCAGACATGAGATCCAGTACTAAACAGTCTCTCGCTGTCGGTGCTTGTAGACTTGCAGTCTTTCTCTTGGCTTTTAGCTGACGCGCTATTTTCTGAGTTAGTAGTCGTGATTTGCTCATTAATGCGCGCCTCTTTATTTGATCGTGTCACGTTTTATTGTTCGGTACATATTATTCGGTCTTTTCGCTTATCTCTCGGCCAAACACCTGATAGAGCTTTATTTCCTGTTGTTGCTTCATCGGCCGAACAATTTGGTTGCAGAACATTTGGTGCATCCCTAATTTTGAAGAATTTGGACAACCAAATAGTTGCGCATTCTTTCACACTGTAGTCGTGTTTGCTGCATTAATGCGCGCCTCTATTTGATCGTGTCACGTTATTGTTCGGTACATATTATTCGGTCTTTTCGCTTATTCGGCCAAACACCGATAGAGCTTTTTTTTTTGTTGCTATTTTCGGCCGAACAATTTCGGTTGCAGAACATTCGGTGCATCCCTAATTTTGAAGAATTTGGACAACCAAATAGTTGCGCATTCAACATGTTCAACACAAAAAAGAAACTCAAGTTTGGTATAATATGAGGATGGGTAAATGACAATTTTCATTTTGGGGTGAACTAACCCTAAAGCTAATTATCTGCTGAATCGTTTAAATTTACTGGATAGAACTAATGATTGATTGTTTAAAGTAATTACTAACCAGCAACTTTGCACATTTAAGTTAAATTAAGTCTTGTAAGAAATGTATTAACACAAACAACAGGATCCGCCACCAAGTGTAAAAGAAAAACAAACACTTCCGGCTTTAACAGCCATATTTATTTTATAGTACCTTTACCAGGATATTTCATATAGTTTTATATAGTTCAACAGAGTAATAGTATGAGACCCTTGGCAAAACCACATATATGGGATAGACATGGCACAGAAAAGCTTCCTATCAGTTTCAGTCCCTACGCACAGAAAAATAAGGGTTTAAAATTGTACCTTTTTTGGTACAACAGCTTGTCCCTGGAGCAGTACCCTTAAAATGACATATTTGTACCCTTTTACCCCTAATAGGTACATATTAGTACCTTAGAGTAGTAATACATACCCTTAAGGTACTAATATGTACCTATTAGGGGTAAAAAAGGTACAAATATGTCCTTTTAAGGGTACTGCTCCAGGGACAAGCTGTTGTACCAAAAAAGGTACAATTTTAAACCCTTATTTTTCTGTGTGTAGAGTGAAAACTCTTTCGGAAGACAAACAGATACAACCTGCTGAAGCTTCAAATAAACCTCAAAGTCATAATGTTGTACATCACTCTCTCTCCCCCTTCATGAATTATCATATGGCATTTTCAGACTGACAGCTCTGTAGTGTTATTCTTATACTTGCACATTCCAGATTTTAACCCAAGAACCCCACACGACCATCAGATTAAGTATAAACTCAATTGTTTAGTTTATGTTGGCCAGACTGTCTCCTAAAAATAGAATACAAACCTCACTGGATATAACGCATAGCCAGGTACCAAAAGCATTTTTGTAGTAAACAATCAATGTTTTTCAAAATCAAAACCTAAGTAGGCATACTATGAAAATGTCCTCCCAGAAAAATAAGATGATATACGATTCAGGACATACTTCATATATTGTACATTCAAATAAAAATGATTCTCCCTTCTAGATGAAGACTGCAGTTTTACAGTCACATAAATTGTTCCCAGAGTAATTGAAAAAGCAATAAACATAAAAAGCTTTAGTCGAAGGCAGACAAGTAGTGCTTCCCTACTAATGCAGTAAACTTAACTATACCATGTAATTAAGGACACCCTCATACATAAGCATAATCTGAAACAGATTATTGCATTAAAAATGTAAAGCATTTCAGTTGATCATTCAATCATAAGCAACTGTCTGAATAAGGTAGGAGATAAATAAACATTCAAATAGGCACTTTGGAGACTTACCTCATGCATTCAAACCAGACTGCTCTTACTACATGGCTTACCTGAAAATTAATGGCAATGGCAAATCCATCTATCCTTACAGTGTGGCAAACCATTCTAAAATATTGCACAATCTATGAGATGTAATGACAGATCAGAAATATTAACAAATAAGCCACTATAAAGTATGCATCTAACAAAGTAGTATGTATTTATGTAGATTTTGATGCACTGTTATGTAAAACAGTTCTGTTTGGCTGCTTCTGTTCTCAGAAGCTCTTCGTGTATTTTTTTAGTGCCACATACGAGCTTCTCTGAGATCTCCTTTCTTAGTGTTACATGGTGAGGGTTCTCATGTGTGTTGTGTTACAGGATACTCTCACGAGAGTTTCCGGTGTTAGAGGACGTGCTGGCCCTGTTATCGTTAGAGACAGGCTTCCTATTCCACGTTACATAGTCCAGTAAGGTCTGATTCAGTTTCTCCATCCAGTCAGACCTCTCCTCCCGTGTGTCCGCTGAAAACCAGCACCTGAACAAAAGAAGATCATTTAGATTTGAATTAAAACCAATATTCTTATTGCAAACCGATACTAAATGTTAAAGCTGCAGTCTGTAACTTTTGCCTCTTTGTCGCCATCTCTGTTTGAAAATCTGGAATTGCAGTTTTTTGCGGAATTATCTAGCTTGCGTGGGTTGTGCTCCGGCACGGCTTCAGCGCGGATGAATCTAATGTTTTGAGGTGAATGCGTGGCTGTCAGTCACCGCACCGGTGTGGATATTTACTGTACTTCGCAATCACAGATTCTAGCCTAATGTCTTGGAATATATGACCCAAATAAGAATTTTCACCGTATATTGTCTTCTGAACAAGTAACAAGTCTGCCACGTTTGTTCTGCCCAACTGAGGATTTTTTTTTCTTCCATAAATCGCGCTACCAATGGTGATTTAATCTAAAGATCGGTTAGCTCATATCACATCAAACCGTGCAAATTATTATTGTTATACTTTATTCTCAAATTATTAATGTTAACAACATCAGCATTGCGTGACTATGAGTGTGTATTAGCGTGTAGATTTCAATTTCCGTACAGTCTAATATCTAATTGTCATACCATTCGAATTTCATATTAAGAAATTTTTAACCCAAAATGCAAATTATGCTCCCTTCGAACTGGTTTTCATTAAAATACAAATCTTGTGTAATCCCAGGCTATCTGTAATCAGAAGCACATTTAAAACTGGAATATAATTTAATTTCATTCACACGTGTTTCATAAACGCAATCCTTTCTGGATCACAATCCGCCATCAAAATGATACATTTAATTATTCTAGCTGCTGTGAGAAAAGTCTAAAAACGATCAGTCACCTGCAGGATCCTCACGAGATAGCCAAGTAGCCGGAACAACTTCTTTATGTTTACAGATGTAACGACGCAGTGCCGTGCTCGAATCTCCCGCGAAAACCTACCCATACCACTCAAACTAGAAAACATTATTATAAGCTAAACGTTGTGAATCGGGCTAAAGTAAGGCGATGGTTTTGAACACTGGCTGATTATGTACTTGCTCAAATATTGATTTTGGATCATTTTTAACCAAAAAAAAGTTACGGACTGCAGCTTTAAAGCCATAATAAAACAGAAGTAGCAGATCCTTTCTTCCATATTGTGGAATTTCATTTTTGGCTGAACTCTTTCTTTTAGTAAATTCATGGATGCATTACTTCTTCAAGGCCTGGCTGTGTTCTTGCTGGAGGGTGTTAGTCTCTACTAATTCAAAGGTGTGGGGCCGTGCACAGCACTCTCGCTCCACAGGCCTGACACTGCAGAAGCCAAAGAGAGAGAGACTTCCATCTGCTGGCTGGAAGAGAAGGAAATTATAAAAAAATAAAAATCTTTAATGAGGAGAAGGATACACATTATTTACACTAGAGGTCGATCGATATTGTTTTTTTGACAGCCGGTGCCGATATCTTGGAAAGCAGGGTGGCCGATGGCCGATATAATTTAATTTATTTTAAATAATATTTAAGAAATTTGAAAATGAATAAAAAAAATAAATGTTTAAAAATAAACATGCTTATACTTTAAATGACAAAGTATTTTTCACAAATAAATAAATATTTAATAAAAATATAATTAAAAAGGAAGTAAACGCTGTCTATAACCAACAGGGCACTCAGTATTCTGGGAAGTTTGTGTGCATTGGGAATCATATTTTTTCAAATAAAGCCAAGGTAACACTCATTTTACATACAGCACACAGTGAAAATTACATGAATATGACAGTGGGCAAAAGCATGAAGCGCAGCATAATTTAAAATCACGAGTTTAAAGTTTGTCGATCGCGCATCTCCAGTAAAGCTGAACTCTCCTCCTGTCCGCATTCAATTCACACGGACCGACCGTCACGCAGAGCACACGCAGGATACAAATGCACACTTCACAAGATCTCAACTAGATTCGACAGTATGCAAGTTTTGTGAAATTAAATGTTCATTAGTCATTCAAAGATTTGTTTAAATTATATAAATGAGTATTTGCTGAATGCTGACGGCAAACGAGAAAGCATTATAATGTTTGCCTTTCTATTACTAACAATATAAAAGCAATCGTTATAATACTTTTCTGTACATTTTAATTCCTTTGTTTAACAGTTCTCTCTGATTATTAGACAGACTTCTGTCCGTATTAGACAGGACTGTTAACGACGACAGCGAACTAGAGGGAGATTGTGAGCACTGTGTGCTCAGGCGCTGCCATTCTCAGCGCCGTCAAAATAAAAGTCCCGCCACGAATGCATCGGCCAAACAGAAAAACTTATCGGCCAATGCCAATATTTGAAAAATGCCAAATATCGGCCGATATATCGGCCTTGGCGATATACGGTCAACCACTAATTTACACACATAATTGCACAACCCCACCTTGTTGCCCATCTCATTCGGGTAGTTCCAGTAGAGCAGGTGTCCTCCTTCCAGAAGGAAGTAGAACCTCTGCCAAGCTCCAAAGCCACTCACATCCTCAAACATGGTCTACAAGAGGAGAAAGAAAGTTGCAGCATAATTTCACAAAAACACAGCACATTTCCTATAGACACTTCATTAAGCACATACAATTTCAAAAGAATACATTAAAAACAAACTGAGATCATAGATGAAATTAATAATTTAAAATAAAGTACTAATGTAACCAGGGCTCCAGGCTGCGACTAAAACAGTCGCATTTGCGACCAAAAATCTTAATTTGCGAGTGAAGTTTTTGCTGAGGTCGCCACTGGCGACTATATATATTTACATGCTATGACTTAAAAATGTGCATGCAATGCCTTTTTTCCTGATTGTTTTGCGATCACATCTTTTGTTATATCCACGTATTAAACTTAAAATTAAAAGACGATGCGAATCAAAGTTTTAGTGGAAAAAGAGTTTCAAACAGTCCTCGTCTCTGCCGCACAGCAGCGCTGACGCACACAGTCTGCTAAACGCAGCTCAGTTGTGCAGCGCGAGAGAGATTGAAATGATGGAGACGTGCAAGTGAAAGTGCAGAAAAGCAGTATCTATTTCGTGCACAACTTCAACAAACTACAACAGTTAAAGCTGTCAGCTGTGTGGATATTGGCAATATCGTTAACAATTCTCGTTTATAAGCATTACTAAGTAATATGGCTTCTTATCAAGGTCTATGTTCTGTTAATGTGTCAACTTCGTATTATTTGTAGCGCACTTGCCGTGCAGTAATCGCAAAAAGCTGTGTGCTTTGTTACTTTTTAATAAACAAAGTATCAGCATTAAAATTATGCCAAATTCATAACAAAATTCAAACAATACGGTTTTGGCGCTCTTTAATGCGGCAGGCGCGATCCTTTGGCGCCTCAGTTCAAGCAGCAGTGAACCCATTATAGGCTATCTTTCTATTTACTACTATAGTACGAAAAGAACATGAATTAACATCAAAAGGTAGGCTATTTTATAAGAGAGCCTACAGTACAACAATGAAATGTCTCATGTAAAAGCTCATTCAGTGTTTCAAACTGTGGAAAACGTGTAAAGCTTGTAAACATTGCACAACGTCACCTCAGAATAACCACTCAGTGTCCATAAGCTCATCAGTCAGCTAGAAAAATAACTATAAAGAGGAGCATTTTGCTATATTTATGCGCAATTGCATATTCATATTTTTACTTAATCTGCTGTCTACATGATTCAACTCCTATAAAATTGCATTTTACTAATGAAGAAAAACAGACTGAATGTGTGAAAGACATGACAACATTTATAGGATGCATTGAGGAGGAGCCCAAACTACACTCAGTGGCCAAGTGATGCTTATGGTCCATGATATTGGTACAGATTCTGTGTAATGAACAATTCTTTGTGACTGTATATTTCAAGTTGGAAAAGACATTTAGTTCCCTTTAAGTTAACCTTAGTTCCCAGGTCGACCTGATCATCTACAAGATGGATTAAAATGCTGATAAAGTCAAGAAAAATGAGACATAAACACAGGACAGTATGACTGAAATGTTAAAATGTAGGGAAAAAAAAATTATAATAATAAAATAAAACACTTTTATTCTGTGGCACCTAAAAAAATAATTTGGCGCCTACGTTTTTTTCTTATAGGAGCCAATGGCTCCTCACTCGATTTTTTTGTCTGGAGCCCTGAATGTAACCAGGGAGACCCTGTTGCAGCTCTACTATTCAACACATTGAATATTCTCGTGCCCTAAGCCATTCTCAAAAATGCATTCAAATGGATCAGACTGCGACTATGAAGATAAACTGCTATCTGCTTTGCAAATATGTACTGGCAACTGTATTTTCACATTTTTTGCTTATATACAAATTAGTAAAGGGACTACAGTTATGGTAAGTGCCTTTTCCATGTGATAAAACAAGCTAAACAAAACATTGGTCAGTGTCTGGAAATCATACACCCCAACTCACCAAAAAGCCCTGATGCTGGACGTTGGAGTGGCCCTCACTGTGCAGCCGCAGATAGATGTGGCCTTCTAGAGGAGAGAGAAAGGGAACCTACACAATGTAACAAATTGGTTAGTCACGACAGGAAAAACAACAACAACAACAACAGATGTGCATGTAAAAATGCAGCAATATTGTTCACATTTTTAGTAATGGCTTATCACATTACAATACATCTTTAAGAAAAAAGGCTCTAAAACAGCCATAATTTCTGAATGGTTCAAATTTAAATTACTTCAATTGTAGTAACACTCCAAAATGACGATAACATTCAAAGAACATTAATTTGAACTCAATCTTAAACCGCATTTATTTTACAAAAATCTTTTGTAATATTATGTCTTTACTATCACTTTCGATCAATTCAATACATCTTTGCTGAATAAAAGTACCGTATTAAATTTCTTTAAATTACTTATATATACATTTTTTGTTACATTTTCTAGGTCTGGAAGTAATATTTCATATCTCCATAATAAAATACAGAACATAAGGAGAATAAGAGAGGGTAATTGTGGGGATATTGGTTTAATTTATCCCAAAGCAAGTTATGAATGCCATAATCAAGACATTGTCATTTTATTGACCATTGCACAGGCCAGGGGATTCATGAACAGTAAAAAGATGAAAAAAAGGCCCAGCAAACACACTAACAGAAAATGTGCAAAGCCCACTAAACCAGAAGCAGAGACTATGGTGGAAAGAGTGACACCTTTTCCTGAAACTCATCTCCAAGGAGTCGCCTGATTTTGCCTTCAAATTTCATCTGAGTGGAGAGAAACAGGAGAGATGGACAGAAACCCAGTTACATGACCATAACCACACCACAGTGCAAACACAACACAGAACAACCACTGATCTCCTGTTTAACCAAGTGAAAATTAAGCGTGTAGAAGTGTACACAATATTTACTGATTTTAAAAAGAAAAAAACAGTGATGCAACAAGTGTTCAAAAATGTGAGGACAGCAACACAGACACTCACTAATATGAACAAAGTTTTACTGCATCAATACCTTGTCCAGAGGGAACTTGCTCTGTCCCAATGAATTCAGGGTAATCTTGTGAGAGCCCACTAATGTGAAGTTACTAGAGCGCTGGGCACTCAGACCAGGCAGAGTAGCAGCTATAACAGACGGAAAAGAAATATCAGTGTCTGATACCACCAATCAACCAATGATTAAATGAGTAACTGAGGAATACTCACAAGTCACACTCTGGTTAGATTTCTAGAAAAAAAAAAAAAAAAACATTTAAATGAGCTACAGCTATCTACCACTCAACAAATATAAAAACACACAATGTGCCCCATTAATGATTTTCTGAATTGTTTGTGAAAGTATTCTTATGTGTCTTATGTGACAATTCAAAAAGTGAGATTTTATGAACATCATAACAGAAATACAGAAAATACAGACATTTGTTTAGCTCATGTTTCATGAATGAAGCCCAATTATGGTAGGTAAACAGACAGGAGATACATACTGTGATGCTGTGGAGAATCTTCTTGGGTGTCACCTAGAAACACAAACATTTTGCTGCAACCGTGCATTGCCAAAAGTAATAAAACACTGCTTTCTCAACATAATGCGTGAAAGTGTACAAACCCTTGACTTTGTTGAGCTGCGGAACTGCTGAGCATTCACACTGCAGGTATTACCCTGAGTACTGGACTATAAAACAGAGGAATACATAATAACACCTAATTATGAACTAGAAATTGTAAGTTAAAGCTTGAAGGAAAAAAATCTCTTATTTTTTAAATTAATGAAAACAAATATATTTGCTTGTACATGAACTCTACCTACCATACTGTAGACCTCAACATCAATCTCAAAACTGGAGCGAATGTCTTGTCTGTGGAAGGAAAAGATTCAAACCAGTGTAAATCACTAATGTTGTATTTAAAAACCTTCTCTTAAAAGCATTGTGCAGTTTTAAACTCTGACATCAAAGAATCATTGTATGTAGCATGTGGACTCACAGTGTAATAGAAGTCGGGAAGGTGATGGTGTCTCCATTTTGGGCATCAGCAGCTGTAGCCAAAGGCGTTGCCACAATATTACATGGGCCATAACGGATCAAAATGAAGAAGTAGTGTGTTGGACGGCCTTTATAGAGACAGCAGCCATAAATTGCATGAGAACATTGACCCTGTGCAATGATGATTCATATTCTGCCATTAATAAATACGAATTAACCCTCACCTGTGCGAGCTGAGCACACAAACTCCACTTTGAGGGGCAGCTGGATGCTGCTGATGCTGACTGTGCCTCTGCAGGGCTGCAGAGGTGCATTCTGGGAGTCTGGTTCACCAGACTCACCCTCTCTCAGCCTGCTGACCTCTGCCAGTAAGGCTGCTCTCTTCTCACCTGGATTAAACAGACAAATAAGAGCCAAATCAGAACATGCAGTCTCAGTGATTTGCAGGAGGTTCAAGTAGAGAAACGCACTTTGTTCACAAATGTTCCACTTACTGGAGACAAGCAGGAGTTTCTCAGCCTCGGCCTCCTGCTGGGAACCTTTCCCATGTTCCTCATCACAGCAACAGCTCAGAGCCTGCAGCGTCTGTGTGATGATTGTCTGCAACTTGGCTGCCTCCTCGTTTAACACCTTAATGGACCAAATACAATCACCTGCATTAGATCTTGAATGCATGAAGTCTCCTAAAATACCTCAGTATAAATTTCAAACCTTAATTCTCTCCTTGATGTTGATGGGCTTTTTTGAGCAGGTCTTCTCTTGAACCTGCTTCTGAACTCCAGGGGTCAAGCTCTGAGTAGAAGAGGCGTGGACCTTCCTTTGTGAGCGGTAGGTGTCAATGCTGTTAATCGTATGAAAAACAATTGGGTAAAAAGGTAAATATCAGTGGTTGACCAATATATAGAGAGTTGAGTGGCTCTTGATCGATATAATACTGATATGCTCTACCATTCAAAAGTTTGGTGTCATTTAATATATATTTATATATTAAATAAATTAACACTTTTATTTGGCATGGATACATTAAAATGTTCAAAGTAAAGTTATTTATAATGTTACAAAATTCTATTTCTAATTAAATAAAAAAAAATACTGTTATTTTGAACTTTCTATTCATCAAAGAATACTGGGAGACAAATTACCAGATTCCACAAAAATATTTTCAACACTGATGATAAGAAATATTTCTTGAGCACCAAATTAGCATATTAGAATGATTTCTAAAGGATCATGTAACACTGAAGACTGGAGTAATGATGGTGAATATTCAGCTTTGCCATCACAGGAATAAATTACACCTTAATTGCAATAATATTTCACAATATTACGGTTTTTACTGTATTTTTTTATTTATTATATAAATGGCTGATTTATTACACTAGTAAAAACAATGTACATGTACTACCAGTACTAAATACCAAGTTGGGCAAACACAGCGATACAGAATGACAAGGCTCTTGACAAATTATTATTGTTCTTATTTAAGTGAGCACACCTGTATAAAGGTGGAACGCTGTCAGCAGGACTAGCTGTGATTTCTTCAGGTGAGGGCGGTTGTACTGATGGCTCAGACACTGTGATTTCAATCTTCTGTAGAAACATTCAGAAACATACACTTATTGTCTTCTTAACCAACTGATACATTTATATCTATGTAATAAATTACACTCTTACACTGTAACTAAAAGGTGCATATATCTGTATGTTTGAACTTTCCATCTACACAAAGGGAAAATTCAGATGCAAAACACTGCCTGGCATTTAATTTCATATGAAAAGTGGCATAATTATGCTAAAAGGCATTTTGATTAAAATATTTGTGACAAGCACTTGGATTTCATTGGCAACATAATTCACTGGATGTCACCATATGAACAATTAAAATCTCTAAAAATCAGACCAATACCAGTGGTGTGACAACAGCCTCCACATATTTGCTGAAAGGAGAAAGAATACAGCTGGGCGGCCGGGTTAGAAAGTCCTCATCACCCATGGTGCCGCTCTCCTTCTCTTCCTTCATTTCTCCTTCACCATCGTCAACAGACTGGAGCTCCTCTTTATCTGTTGAAGAACTAGCTTCTGGAGTTTCTTCACTCTCTTCACACATCTCACTCTGGTCAAGAGGATCCTCATTTAATGTGACAGTGACCGGTTCCTGTGTGTCTTCTTTTTCAGCTGTGTCCGATTCGGTTTTGTCTTCCTTTTCAGTCTCTGAAGAATTGCTCTCATCTTTCTCCACCTCCTCTTCCTTATTTCCATCTTCACCTTCAGCTTCCTTGTCTGCATGCTGCAGGACGTCTTCAAACATCTTGTCAATTAGAGCGGAAGTGTTCAAAGTCCCAGGTTCTATTACAGAAAACAATGTGGTAAATATGGTAGTTAAAGGGATAAGTTCACCCAAAAAGTTACTCACCATCATATCATCAACACAAATTAAATGGGGGGTACAATGCTGTTTCATGCATTCGGAGTTGTTTGCACTGTTAAAGAGTTGGATTCTCATGCTAAGCATGACCAAAGTTTCAAAAAACAATTTTGAAGTATTTCTGTGCCAAAAATCTTACATCCAGGTTCGTACAAGTTTCGGAATTTTTTTTTCAATCATGGCTCTTGCTGACGTAAATGACGGTGGAACTCCTTATATGGGCATTTCTCCTGGAAGAGCACGCCCGTGCACACATTGACCAGCGCGAGAGCGCGCCCATCAACGCGCTTCATTCGGTTGCACTGCTGCACAGTACTCGCTCGGGAAGAATGTCTCTAAAGAAGTGTGTTTTTGGTTGTGAGGGAAAGATAACCTTGTTCAGCTTCCCAAAAGAACCCAGCGTTACGTGAACAGTAGGCTTGCTGCGATAGACGGTGTTGGCGGTAGTGTTGGGCGATATGGTCATTTTTCATATCGTCATATCGCCAGCCTGTGAGATCGCCGATACACGATATTATCATGCATGGTTGGGTGTGGGCAAGAGAGAGAGACTCTCTGTACTTGTCATAAGCTATTTCATAACTATTTGGTGATTTTAAACTGTGCGTGCGTGAGAGAGAGAGAGCCTGGAAGTACCAATAACCGAAATAATATACTTTCAAACATACTGAAAAACTAACATGTTAAATATAAAAATATTTAAAACAGCTAGTTCATATTCGGATACAGCAGTCATACATCAGCACGTCCTACTGTGACAGGTTTGCCGCATCGGCGCGGAAGTTATCAGTCTAAAATCAGTCAAGGTGAAAATCAAAAGTAGATTTATTTTAAAGACCAACAGTTTAACACTAAATGTTGGACATAAACAAACACGTTAAAGATAAAAGTATTTTCAGGTAAGTACATATTTTTGGAGTAAAGTTAAATTAAACGGATAGGCTACATCAGTCATACCGTGCTCCGGACCGCGCGCCCCATGACGAGCCCAGTTTTAGACTGATAACTTATTAACTGCATATTTTTATAATAACAATGATGAAGAATAAGCATCCATGTGTTTTGATAATGTGCTGTAAAGAAAACGAAATGCTGCCGGTGCAGTTTCGTCATGTTCATTCATAGCTCGAAGCTGTTCAAGAAGATGTCTAAAAGATGTCTCTTTTTGCACTCTTGACATAACGATTATCACCCTGCAGTTCAATTTTGACGCGGGCTTAGTTTTAGAGTCCGAGGAGAAGCCTAAAGGCCTGGGTATACTTCATTTTCCGCGTTCCGTTCCGTTCCATCTCGCGCACAGCCGCGTCTGCGCAGCATTCAAAGTATACTCAGCCGCTGAAGAGTGCGGACGGACGACCTCGACACATGCACAGTACCACCAACTTGACTTGCGCGGTCTCAAAAAATTGACTGCACTCGGACGGGGTGCGTGACTGTCCGCGAGCCCTCTTGATGACGAAAATGACGTAATAAGGATGGTGCGCGGACGGCCGAAGTATACTTTATTCCTCATTTGCGCGTGTGTGAAGTGCGGCGCTGAGGTGAAATAGCGGGGCAATTTGATAGCCCAATAATAATAGGCCGCCTAACAATAATAATAATAGTTTTATACATTAATAGGAGATTGAGCCTAATATCGTCTTGACTATCGACAAAGACATTTGCTATAGTCGATATCTCTGACTATCGTCGATACACGATACTATCGTCTATCGGCACAACCCTAGTTGGCGGTGATACCGGTGTTAAGCCACAACACCGCGGCACCGTCCCTCACCGTAATTTTTTTTTTTTAATAGTAATAAAAATCATTAAATTCAGTTAGAGAACAGACACTACAATTAAAACTGAACGCGGCTGCTCAATGCAGCACACCGAACGAACGACAGTCACAGATCAGATTTATTTGATCACACATGAGGAGAGTGAGTCGAGCTGACTGACAAGAAGAGTGAGGTGAGACAGACAAGACGATGGTGGAAGAGTTTCAAAACCAAATGTAAAAGCACCTGTTTTAAAAATATTTTTGATTTTGAAAAGCCTGTAGACCTGCCATTTATCTAAGGTGATATTGGAAGTTTTTTTAACATTCGTTTCTCATTTATTTGGTTCCACAGTATTTGCTGATTTTTATTTTATTTAAACGGTGTAATTTTTTCCCATTATTTTACATAAAGGTGTATGCAATCCGAGCCTCCAAACTTTCTTAATCGTTTTACTAATTGTGACGAGTGGGGCGGGGCCGAGAGCCGTGGGAACGGAGCGAGGCCGGTGGAGTTAATGATGATGAGCGACACCTGCACCACTCACCGGTCTCGAGTCCCACGGAGGAGCTCCGGAAGGATAAAAGGAGGAGTGACAACAGTGCAAGATGAGAGAGGACCAGGCCTGGACTTTAGTTTGTGTTTTGTGTGCGGCAGTCGTCCGTGAGGGGCTGCCGCTTTACTTTTGTGTTTATTTATGTTATTAAAGTATTTTGAATGTTCGCCGGTTCCCGCCTCCTCCTTCCCGATCTACGAACTGTGTTACACTAATAAACATTCTACGTTTTATAATTAGGCCTATTTGTTCCTCAGTCTTTACTGATTTTCAGTTTTGTATACCTATTTAAAATTTGCAAGCTATTTGTTATTTTATATTAGGCATAGGCCTATAGCATGGTGTATTTTTATTCGTTTTGTTAATAAAAGTTATATGTTCTACGTTGTATTTTGCTGTTGCTTGAATTCAATTCAATTGATGCCGAATTGCGCTAATTTAAAACTGAAAGTAAAATGCGCACGGTGCTTTTACAAGCTATTTAAGCAAAGGAAAGTGAGGGAAAGAGGGAAAACTCAAACGAACTAAAAACAAACAACTGCTTGACGCCGAATTGCCGCAAATTTAAAACTGAAAGTAAAATGTGCAAGGTGCTTTTACAAGCTATTAAAAGCGGAGGAAAGTGAGGGAAAGAGGGAAAACTCAAACGACCTCCCACCACGGTGATAACGGCATTACCGGTGTTGTCACACGTCGATTAACCGGTGGGAAAATTTCCTCACCGTCACAACCCTAGTGAACAGTGGATGCAGTTTGTTTTTCCGGGGCAGCAATGGAGTTTCGCATGTTTGCAAGGAGTTAAACAAGGCCCAGTTCGACGCTGGATTTGCACATCGTTTGATACTGAAAGATGGAGCAGTCCCAGCTATAAAAGTTCCCGGTCATTATTCAGAACTGCAGACGGTAAGTGAAACGGCATCAAATGTCTGTGTTTTGTTTTCAATCAGCGCTCAAGTGCTCGTCACTCTTTAGCTCCGCCCACGGTGCGCCTCCAGGAGCTCGGCTTTTTTCGGAGAGAATCATAAAGCTGTATCTTTCTTTTATAAATATGATAAAACTAAAAACTTTTTGGAGATAGGAAGGATGCAGTACTACTCTATAGGTACTCAAGATTAACATGAGATTGGGTGAAACTGTGTGTGTTATGCCCACTTTAAGATATTTTTGATGAAATCCGAGAGCTTTCTGACCCTCCATAGACAGCAAGGGTACTACCATGTAGTGTTGGGCGATATGGTCATTTTTCATATCATCATATCGCCAGCCTGTGAGATCGCCGATACATGATATTATCGTGCATGTGTGGGTGGGGGCAAGAAAGAGACTCTCTGTACTTGTCATAAGCCATTTCATAACTATTTGGTGATTTTAAACCGCGCGTGCGTGAGAGAGAGCCTGGAAGTACCAATAACCGAAATAATATACTTTCAAACATACTGAAAAATTAACATGTTAAATATAAAAATATTTAAAACAGCTAGTTCATATTCGGATACAGCAGTCATACATAGGGTGATCACCCGTCCCGCATTTTGCGGGACAGTCCCGAAATTGTAAGCTTTGTCCCGCGTCCCGCAAGATGTAAGCTGCGTCCCGCGTTTCAATTATGTATTCTGTATTTTTTTTCTCATCCCAGAAACTGAAATACCAAAATAAGAAATACATTAAAACTGTGACTGGCATTTAAAAATCCATTTGCGCAGCCGTCATGTTCTAGCTGTGAAAATAACCAACCGACGCAGTCATAGAGAGGGTTTTTTTCCGCTGATGATGACTGCGTGGACGGCGCAAAGGATGTGCGGACCTCATCAAGTGCTCGAGCACCACCGATGGAAATGGTCAAGCGCACACGGAAAAACACGATATTCTCCTTTCATTTATAAAAAAAAAAAAAGCTTGCACCTTTCAGACACGACTTTCTTCTCATTTTAATAGTTTGTTTGAGGCGGTTTCTATGGCGTTATTTTAATGACAAGTGTCCAGAGCGCATTATTGTAATGCGAGAGCAAATGTCTCCGCTCACAGGATTCTCTTCACTCTCACACAAAACAGATGTGCTCTCTCTCTCGATCAGACATTAGGCCTACGTGTACGTGCTCAAACTTATACTCTCTCCTGGATTTAATGTTGCCAGAAGCGCAACCTGGAGTGTGGGTAATGGGCATCCACCGGCAGAAACATAAATCGGCGCACAAGACAACGGATGTAATGTAAATCAGTATTTAAATGGCATAACAGTAGTAAATGTATCTGTCTCACACGTGTCCCGCAAAATCATATCTACTGTCCCGCAACAGATCTATTGCCAGGTGGTCACCCTAGTCATACATCGCTATTATTAGGACCGCGCGTCCTACTGTGACAAGTTTGCCGTGGAAGTTATCAGTCTAAAAATCAGTCAAGGTGAAAATCAAAAGTAGATTTATTTTAAAGACCAACAGTTTAACACTAAATGTTGGACATAAACGAACACGTTAAAGATAAAAGTATTTTCAGGTAAGTTCATATTTTTGGAGTATAGGCTAAAGTTAAATTAAACGGACCGCGCGCCCCATGACGAGCCCAGTTTTAGACTGATAACTTATTAACTGTATATTTTTATAATAACAATGATGAAAAATAAGCATAATAAGCAAAACGTGTTTTGTTAATGTGCTGTAAAGAAAACGAAATGCTGCCGGTGCAGTTTCGTCATGTTCATTCATAGCTCGAAGCTGTTCAAGAAGATGTCTCTTTTTGCACTCTTGACATAGCCTAATTTGTAAATAAAGATTATCACCCTGCAGTTCAATTTTGATGTGGGCTTAGTTTTAGAGTCCGAAATGTTAGAAAACATTTCCAATGAGGAGGAGAAGACTAAAGGCCTGGGTATACTTCACTTTCCGTGTTCCGTCTTGCGCACAGCCGTGCCCGTGCAGCATTCAAAGTATACTCAGCCGCAGAAGAGTGCGGACGGACGAGCTCAACACATGCGCAGGACCACCAACTTGACTTGCGCGGTCTCAAAAAATTGCCTGCACTCGGATGGGGTGTGCGACTGTCCGCAAGCCCTCTTGACAACGAAAATTACATAATAAGGACGGTGCGCGGACGGCCGAAGTAGGTCTATACTTTGGCCTTAATCCTCATTTGCGTGTGTGTGTGTGAAGTGCGGCGCTGAGGTGAAATAGGGCAATTTGATAAATAGCCCAATAATAATAGGCCGCCTAACAATAATAATAATAATAATAATAGTTTTATACATTAATAGGAGAATGAGCCTAATATCGTCTTGACTATCGACAAAGACATTTGCTATGGTCGATATCTCTGACTATCGTCGATACACGATACTATCGTCTATCGGCACAACCCTACTACCATGGTCAAGGCACAGAAAGGTAGTAAGGACCTCGTTAAACTATGAGTGGTTCAACCATAATTTTATGAAGCAATGAGAATACTTTGTGCGTGGAGGAAAACAAAAATAACTGTCTACCGCCATTATTGAGAGTACCACAACGCAGGAAGAAATCGTTAAATAAAGTTGTTATTGTTTTTGTTCGTTGTGCACAAAAAATATTCTTGTAGCTTCATAAAATTATGGTCGAACCACTAATGACACATGGACGATTTTAACAATGTCCTTACAATATTTCTGTGCCTTGACCGTAGTAGTACCCTTGCTGTCTATGGAGGGTCAGAAAGCTTTCATATTTCATCAAAAATATCAAAATCTTTGTGTTCTGAAGATGACATGAAGGTCTTACGGGTTTGGAATGACATGAGGGTGAGTAATTAATAACAGAATTTTCATTTTTGGGTGAGCCATCCCTTTAAGTTAGATTCAAGAGTTTTCAGGAAGGACATTTACCTGTCGATGTATAAAGTTCTTCATTGGGGAAACGGATGTCCACAGAACATGGCGGTGTGGTGTCCAGGCTTCCATCAAATACCTTACTGTCAAGCTCACAGGAGATGAATTCAGTTCCCTTTAACTCGTCCTGCAGAACAGACAAAAGCTGAAATTAGGTTTTGCCCTATAAAACAACGTGAAAGACAAAACAGTTCTCCCCAAGTGAGTCTGTGCAAACAAATCACTTTGCCCCAGTGAACCTCAAAACCAAGGGTGAGGAAGTAAGACAAAACAGATAAACGACAAAAATAAAAGCCGAAAAGACAAATACACTTAAACAAATTGTCTCAATAACATGCTCACACTCCCGGGCTGTAATGGAGGCCACTGGGGTTTTCGATTTTTCCTGTAAACCCAGGGAGAGGATGTGGATGGAGATGCCCTCTGGGAAAATGGGGATTATTTACTTTTGAACTAAACTTCTAAATGTTCAAAAACAAGACAATATTGCACAGTAAGCAGACAAACATCTTAACCTGATTGGCTCACCTCAGTGAGGGAGGAGTCAGACAGACTCCTCTTCAACCACATGTTTTCTACCACTGGCTGAACCTTCAATTGACGCAACTCATCCTCACGTGCCTGCATTTGAAACAGTTAATGAGGCAAGATTTAGTAACAAAACATATCCTTCTCTTAGAGATTTGTTTCAGAAACCATTAGAAAAAAGGTCAGATGGGTGGGACAGATCTACCTGGCGGATACGGGAGGCCTCTTTATTGCTGGGCGTCACTGCAGTGTTCAGCTGATTTTGAATGCCATGCACAAAGCTGGAGAGATTGCGTGTGCAGGGGGTGGAGCGACTGGGGCTGTTCAGTGGCGTTGGAGCTTTGAAGCGCTGCAGGCGAGAGCTAAACTCTCCCTCACCTACCATAAAAATACACATTCAGCTTGCCGCAATTCAAGACTTAATAAAGAATGCAGTGAAAGAAGCAGCAGTTGAGAAGTGTGAAGCCTAAGTGGAAGAAAATTCTTACCGATGTGACAGATCTGTGAGGACACGCTGCCGGTGCAACCCTCGGACCCGGGGTCAGACAGGCAGCGCTGGACTAACCCAGTCCCACCTGATCACACAGAAACAATACTATTCATTCCTAAACTCTGGATATATAATTACACTACATAAACATGCTTAAAAGCTTATCAACAGCACAACTCTCTCCACCCTTAGACAATAAAATGCAAAAGTGCGATATGAAAGTGAATGAATAGTAGTTTATATTCAAATTTACATATTAGGAAAAGTGCATATTGTAGATGATTTAAATTGTTTTTTTCAGAAGTTTTAGTCTTTTATGCATTTCGCTTTAATAGCCATGCATTGGGACATTTACAATTCAATTTTAAAAGTACAAATATTTCATGTAGCCTCCACGCAAAATACAAAGTGCATAATAATAATAATAATAGCATTACAAGATTATACAAAAACATAGTTCTAAATTAACTGTGTTATTAACAGATATATTTAATAGGCTTACATTATTTGTTACATACATTTAATGTTTTTGTATAATCTTGTAATGCTATTATTATTATTATGCACTTTGTATTTTGCGTGGAGGCTACATGAAATATTTGTACTTTTAAAATTTAATTGTAAATGTCCCAATGCATGGCTATTAAAGCAAAATGGTTTATGCAAATTTATTATAAACCATTTAGCTATTAAAGCAAAATCAATTGTTTTGTCAGACAAAAATATGACAAACAAGTCACAAAATAGACAAAGTACACAAAAATGCAAAAAGCGTTCCAAAATTTCCACAGACAAAACAAACAGTGTTTAAAACTATCAGGAAACATTGTGTACCAGTTTTTCTTCATAAATCTACATATAAAACAATATAAAATCTTCTTAAGCAAAATTAATTTGAAATTTACTGGAAAATCAATTTGCTACGTTAAAAGACGTTAAAAGTTGGATGAAAAATAGCAACAAAAAAAAAAGTTTAAAATATACTTGAATTGCCAGTATGAGTTTACAAAAGGATAAAACTAAATTCCTACCATCTCGTCTCTGGCTGAGTTGCTGGACTCTGGAGCGGATGGAGGCTATGGCAGGAGTGTCTGGTTTCACCTCCAGCCCTGCCAATCTCAAGCGTGTCCTGGCAGGGGATTTCTTGGGGTCCAGGTTCTCCTCTCCCCCTGTTGCCAGCCGCCTTTTCTTCAACACATTTTCAAGTTCTGCAAAATATTTTATAACTTATAACTCACACTGATATCATTTTTATGGCATTACACAATGACATATAATCTTAAAAATAAAGCTCAGTTACAAATTAAAGGGATAGTTCACCCAAAAATGAAAATTCTGTCATTTACTCACCCTCAAGTAGTTCCAAACCTGTATGAATGTTTTTGTTCTGCCAAACACAAAGGAAGATATTCTGAAGAATGTGGAAAACAGAGCAGTCCTGGGGCACCATTAACTTCCATAGTAGGCTGAAAAAAAATATGCTGATTTACTGAAACTGTTGTGCTGCTTAATATTTTTTGGAACCCGTGTTACATTAATAAAAAGGAACAGCATGTCCTTTCAATTTTATCCATGTAACACATCCTTGCTGAATAAAGTAACTTTCTTTAAACTTTCTTCAAAATAATAGTGTATATTGTAACTCTCCTTTGCAGTACAACTGTTTCCAACATTGGCATATTAGAACTGAAGGATCATGAAAAGACTTAATGATGCATACAGGTTTGGAACTATTTTAAATTGCTTGAGGGCTGAGTAAATGACAGATACTTTTTTTCATTTTTGGGTGAACTATCTGGTATAAAGAATGTTTTTGCCTTTAATGTAGCAAGAAAAAAAACATGACATAAATCTTTTCCTTGATATTTGACTTTATGCATTTGGGCCACCAAAATTGACCTGCCCGAAGGGCTATTAAATTTTGCGAGCCCTGCTGACAATGACATATAATCCTCAGTTACAAATTAAAGGTAGTTCACCCAAAAATGTTCTGTCATTTACTCACCCTCAAGTAGTTCCAAACCTGTATTGAAAACACAAAGGAAGATGAAGGTGGAAAACAGAGCAGTGACCATTAACTTCCATAGATGAAGTCAATGGTGCCCCAAAACATCCTGGTTATAAACCTTCAAAATATCTTCAGAACAAAGAAATTCATACAGGTTTGGAACTACTTGAGGGTGAGTAAATGACAGAATTTTCATTTTTGGGTGAACTATCCCTTTAATGTAGCTGACATATCTTAGACTTTGCACCAATTGACAAATTACTATACTCCAAATGGTTTGTAGTATGTTTGAAGAGTGAAGGCGGTGACAGATGAGAACACAGTCCTACCACTAGAGGCTGAAGTGTTTTCCTCCAGTGGATCTCTCGGTCTCTTTTGATTTTCCATCTTAACACCTGTCAGCAGAAAAACAGCTTCAAGTTCAACGAAATTAAGGTTAATTTAGACTTTAAAACAGTCCCAAATCAGGTGCATGTGACGTATAAGTTAGGTAAGTTACTGACTTTGAATTAAAATCATTACAAACAGACGTGATACTAACTTTGTTTACACAGTCCTGTAGAACAATTTATATGGGTTCATTTCAAATGTTCATATCAACATCAATAAAGTCGTTATTGTTATACAGCGAGTCGAGTTTTTCATCTAAATAACTTATTCATATCGTTATTCATATAACGTTACCGAGACAATGAGGCCAAAGCGCTGCTAGCTAACGTTAACGTTAGCAGGCATTGCTAAACAAAACAAAAGACGAACTCCAAAGTGGTCGAAGTCGTAGAGAGTAAAATGTAATTGGATTTTTAAATATGTTAAGTCATTTTTGTAGGTTTTATTGTTAAAATATATATTTCTTACCTCAGTAAAATAACCGTGTGAGAGTTTGTGGATTTTTCATACGTCTGCGTCTGTCAGCTGAGCTCGAGCGTTTGAATTTCCGCGGGCGCTCCGCGCATGCGCAGAACATCAGCTCAAGTCCTCCAGAGCCCTCCAGTGGACTGACAGCGTTATAAAAATGTAGAGATTATTTACAGAAATTTAAACAATAATACTTTTCCTTGTTATGTCATTAGATGTTGTGTAACGTATACATTTAAACAATCAACTGAAGCAAAATCCATGAACTTTTCCGTGAGCATCTAACTGCCTCCATTTTAAAAAAACAAAAAAACTATGCATTCGCTTTTTCTGTTCTCTTATTATCCTTATCCCTTTCTTATTGTAAATCGCATGTTGTATTCCTCAATTGTAAGTCGCTTTGGATAAAAGCGTCTGCCAAATGAATAAATGTAAAATCCACATTCTCATAAGAAAGCAAATAACTTTTCTACACGACTACAAATGTGATACAGAATTCAGACCAGGGAATGAAATTTATATGAATCCTTATGAGGTATTTTTGCATAATTCTATTTAATAACCTTGTTTTATAAGAAGGCATAACATTTCCATGTTCAGAGACTAAAGTGTGACTTAAAATTTTCTGTTGCTTCTTTCTTTGTGCCATTCTGAAATATCAACAGATCAACAAGATCATTTGGATTAAACATCTTTTAATAACCAAAGAGGCAGATTATAATGGACATCATAAAAATACGAAGATACAATTTTTAATTCTGCAGTGTAAATATATTATCTTGTTCCCAAATTTCCAAAAGAGAGTTTTTGAGGTTTGTCACTCACATTAGACCAGAACAAATAGTAACAATATAGACACAAATAACAGAAATGTAAAAAGGAAAACATTGTTTACTATTAGGAAACATGGTGTACCAGTTTTACTTCATAAATCCACATACAGAACAGACAATTTTGCTAAAGCTAAATTATTTTGAAATGTACTTGAGAGTTGATGTAACGTTAATGTAAAATGTAACGTGTAATACAGCCTTCAATAAAACTGGTCCCTATGACCTTCATACTTTGCACTGCAAATAACATCAGTTTATCCATTGATAAGAATTTTGTTGTGGCTCACTGTTGTACTTTGACACACCTGCAGTCACTACAAAGTGCAAAGTGAAAATGTCTTCATTGCACAAGCAGAGAAACAAATAACATACAGCAGAGAACCAAGTGTGTTAAATTCATGGAAACTTCAGGCTGCACAACAACTTAAATTTAATTAAAGTAAAATTAATGTCTTATGGAACATCTATAGAATAAATTAGAAAACATCCTAAATTAGAAGGATCCTAGACAAACTCAATATATCTATGATGAAAGACATGTAGACATTAACTATTTCAACAAAATGGCCAAAGCACAAGAACAGTTCTATACCCATCAGAGACATAAAAGAATATATAACTGGCCTTAATTAAAGAGATGCTTTTTGATTTGCATGTTAGCTGTATCTGCTGCTGACGGAACAACATGAACAGATTAAGACTTTACCTTCACATTTGTAACCCACAAAGTGTAGTTTAAAGTGAGTCACCCATTATGAATTCTACCCATTGTTTGCATTCACATTTTCCAAAACGAAATGCAAGCATGTTGCGAACTCAAATTAAAGTCAGCTGTCAAAGTTGAAGTCAAGTGTACACAACAATATAAAAGAAACAAGAAAAAAGGAACAAGAAGCATAAAAAAAAAATTCACAGCTGAAAACAATCCTTCAAATATAATTTTATATACAAAACTTTAAAATGTTGTTCTTTATTAGTTAGTAGTTTTGCTAAATTTCGGGTTAAAATAAATCACGGTGACAGTGATGTCGTCTCGGTACATGCGTGCTAAATCGCTAGGCAGAGCCAGCGTGGTTGCCAGTCTCTCCTGGTCCATCTCTCCATACTCATTTGTGCCCAGTGCATGGCGAATCAAATGCGTGGCTCCATTCAAATCCAAAGCGGGTGTAGCTCTGGCCCGTCGCCGCAGCAGCAGCTGGTGCATTTGTCCCAAGTTGAGCTGGCTGGCTGAAACCGGAGCTTGAAGATGAATACCAGTCAGATGTTCCGCCACAAGCCTTACCGCCTCATCATTGGTCATCTCGTCCCAGAGACCATCAGAGGCCAAAATCAAAAACCGGTCCTGCGGTCGAAGCCGGTGGTAGGTGACTTCTGGTGTGGCCTCTAAATAAGGTGGGGTGAGATAATTAGGTGGAGCGTATTGATAAATATTCAGTGCTTCTAAATCAGAGTCTCCTTTCTCTAGAACACTCTGCTGGAGCTCACGCCTCCATTTGAATCGAACGTCTCCAAATGCACGCAACGGCATCAGGACCCCGAGCAGCCTGTCATCTAAGATTATGGTTTGTTGTTCACTAGCCGGGTGCTGCCGCCATAGCCGCTCCACCTCGGCTACATTGGCAGCATTGTGGTCTTGCGTGAGTGGCAAAGCACTCCAGCTCCCATCATGCTCCTGGATGCCCAAAACTGCCCGACAGTCTCCTGCATTTGCAACATGCACACCTTCTGGTCCAACGTAAGCCACACAAGCCGTGCAGCCAGCGAAGGCAGCCTGGATGGCCGTGTTGCGCATCAGGTCATTTGCGAGCGGCACCTGTGCCTCAAGAGAAAGATCAGTGTCCAGTCGCTGGAACGCATAGCTGAGCGCATCTGCGGGACGCATGCCGTCACCGTGTTCTTCACTCGCCAGAAGCTCCTGCCAGTAAACACGCAAATGATTGAGGTAGAGGGCTGCTGATTCCCTGTAGTTGTAGTCGTTATGGTGCTTATACCACTGCAGAATGGGAGGCACGGGTCGTAAGGTCTCCATGGCGGCCTCTAGATCCTCCAGGACGGACTCTGACATCATCGATACAGCTATGTAATAAGGCAGACGCTCGCTGACCGCTTGAGCGCACGCATGTCCGCCGTGTCCATCGAACACGCCAAAAAGCATGCCACGAGTCTGGAGGCAGCTGGTGCTGCTGCGTCGGTCCTCTAGCGGAGTGTTGGCTGAAAGCTGGTTGCTTTCAAACCTGAGCACTGGACTGGGACCACCACGGCCATCAAACTCTGGAATACGAACGGATTGCTCATTAGCATGCAGAACTGCGTTGATCTGCAGCCGGCTCAGCTGAAAGTCCATTTCACGTCTTGGAGCACGCAGTGTGTTTTCTCCTTCCTGTCCTGAGCTTCCATCTGATCGACCACGACGGGAGGAGAAGCTCTGGGCTTGAGAAGGGAGCGGGCAGGTTCTACACAGTGTATCAGGTAAAACATGCTGGCTGGGTGCAAAGAAACTGGTCAGATGTCTTCCACCAGTGTAAAGGAGGAGCCTTGAACGCAAATAGCCAGACATTACTGCCTTGATGCAGTGATCAAAGGAGTCTACAACTCCAGCATCTGGGAAAACAAAACGTGAAATCACAATATTTAATAACAGGCAGTCTTAAATTGATCTAATCACAGAAAATCAGTGGTGGTCAGTAACGAAGTAAAACTTCTTTGTTATTGTACTTAAATACATTTTTCAAGTATCTGTACTTTACTGGAGTAGTTTTATTTTGAGTAACTTTTACTTCACTACATTCCAAAGCATAAGATCGTACTTTTTACTTCACTACATTTCATAAAACATATCGTTTACATTTACATTTATGCATTTAGCAGACGCTTTTATCCAAAGCGACTTACATTGCATTCAACTTACAGTTTTGTTTTACATTTTGACCAGCTCTTGCTTTCCCTGGGAATCGAACCCATGATCTTGGCGTTGCTAGTGCCATGCTCTACCATTTGAGCTACAGGAAAGCACCTATCGTTACTCCTTATAATACATCACGTGCTCCGAGATGCAGAAGCGGTGTCTGATTCATGAACAAACTGATTATTTTCAATGAATCTGTTAAATCGGTTCGCAAATCGCAACAAACGATTCATTCACAAATTGGAATGATCCGATTGCAGCTGTTCTCGAGTCAAAAACTCACTGCTTCAAATAATCCGTTTAGAGCGAATCTCCAGTGAACTGAACTCACAATTAAAGAACCGGGAGATCTTGCGAGTGCGCAACTGATGCTGCGAAATGTAAGTTATTAATGTCGAATTTTAGGATTAATTATTGTAACTGAAAATCATATTTAGGTCAAAACTGTCAGTTGTTTGTGAACTAGATCTGCTGTAAAGGGTGATCTATTTAAGCCCACTGAAATGCTTGAATGCAGACAGATCAATGTCAGTGTCTCTATGTTTTAGGTTAAAAAAACGAAACATTAAAATAACACAGATTAAATAAAATAACTCATGCACGTTCATATTCCCCGCTGCTGTAACGTTAGCAGTTTTATTAAAATGCTAAGCATTTAGCCCTATGTGATGTCTGTTTTTATATTGTTTATCAACAGTATAATTTTTTATATTGTTTAGATCATCTAGCCGAGTAGACAGATATGAATGTTTATTCATAACCATACTGAAAATAAGTAAATATTGTTAGCTGATGCTAACTGTCTAGCTAACAAGCTTGCTGGTGCTAAGTTGAGGAATTTTTAGATATAAAGTCCAAATATTTTTATTCAGCCACCTAGATAGATTACATCATGAAGGAAAAAGAAAGGATGTGATGTTCAGAACATGGTACAGTATTTATCAAAGTGGGAAGTGATGCCCTCTGGGGGCATTTGGCCAGGGGTGTTTTTACACTATAGACAAGGTTTGAGAACAAAAAATCATTATGAAAATATGATTATATTTTCCTTAATGTTCTTCCTAACTTCAGGCCTTATTCTCATGTCATATATAACTGACGTTCTGCAAAACAACAAGTTTTAAAACACATTTTTCTTACTGGTGAAAATTAGATGATCAAATCTGTTTTCTCTCCGGTACATCGCAGTGTAAGCTTCACAGTGATCATTACTACATCACTCTCATCAACGTAGCCCATATCAACAACAAAATATATATCTTGACTCCATATAGTGGTTATTTTGGGAAAATCACAGGTATTTTGGGCAGTAGGATTATAAAAATATGTGCTAATATAAAATTAAATGAAGTCTATATAAAATTGCAAAATAAATCTATCTATCAGTACTTTTTTACTTCAGTACATATAAAATCGAGTACTTTTGTACTTTCACTCGAGTAAAATTGAAAAAGCAGTACTTTTACTGGAGTAATATTTTATTACACGTATCTGTACTTTTACTCAAGTACTTGATCTGTGTACTTTGTCCACCACTGCAGAAAATGGACATATTAGGATAATAATACGTCCATATAAATGGACAGAAATAGTTGTGTTTAGCAGCCTCACGTCAGTGATATAACCAATAAAGATTAAGACATTTTTAAATTACATGGTGGTATGAACACATAAATAATGCAAAATCTTCAAAGTATAAATCTAGCCGTCTTTGCAATGTAATAAATCCAACATCAAGGCTTTCTCGTATCTGTCAGGGTAAAACATAAAATCTATATACGTAGAAACACGGTTTACTTCATGGTTTTAGTGTAAAACGTGCTAGCTTTACAAGCTAACATGCCGGCTTTCGTGATAATTGGCAAATGTAATGGTTAATTTGAATATTTAGTGATGCTTTTCTGCCCATTTGTTTAACTGAACATATTCTGGAATTATCTGTATAATAATTTCCTTCAAAGAGCAGCTTTAATATGAGTAAATGCTGAGACAAACAGACACATACCTGGCACTGCTCGCTGAATGATCTTCTTCTGCTTTTCAGTTCCATCGTAGCAGGTTGCAAACATTGAGCTCAGAGCGCCCCCTACAGTGCCGTGTGTAACGTTACTCCACAATCATATATATATAAAAATCGCAATTCATTAGTAATTAAGTTATTTATATTATATTATACACACAGATTAAAAACGAAATAATACAAATGCCTTAATGACTAATTAATTTATTATACCGTCTTTCCATAATATGCTCACTTCACGTGATTCAAAAAAAGCGGCACGTTACGGAGCGGGATTATGAAGTTCTTCCGTTAGGAGCGGGATTATGAAGTTCTTCCGTTGAAATGTCGTTGGTCTTTCGTGTCAACATTTCATTTCTTTTGTGAAAAAAAATTAGGATTAGGTCGTGGATATAATGTAAGCTAATCAAACTTAAATCGGGAAGGTAAGTATTGTTGCGTTCAGCGAAGTTGAAGAAATATTTGATGATGGTTATTAACGTTATTTGCTGACAGTTTATGTACCATATTCTAACAACCTTTGTTATCTTTTTTGCAGGATATAGTGACACTTTGGATATAGTGTTGTTCGGTTAAAGGATGGTTTAATGAGTACAAAAATAAAAAATGGAAGGTGAGCATTTTATTACAACAGAATGTGTAGTTTAGTTTTGGTAACAATATAAAACGTTAATTTATAACATTAAAATGTTATTACATAACATTTTTTCTTATTTTTCTTTCTCATTTTTTCTTATCTTTAAATATCTTGAAACTTTAAGATGTGCAAAACTGAACTGTAAACGGTTATGCAAAACTTTTAATGACGACAGTTATCATGACGTCACTATTTCAGTTTCTAGTAAAGTCCTTTACTTTCTCTGGTTTGTGTTCTGTTGAAATGTAAGTTACCTGGTCTTAAGTGGAAACATAAAATGTATTAATATTGTGTTTTATTGCACAATACCCATCTGTTGTACAGAATCAAGTACATATTTTGCTTCCCAAGCTAAAGGATTTAACAGTCTTCACGTTTTCAGCTACCAAGACAGATTTGCGTCTGTTACTGGAATGTCTGAAATACCAGATGAAATGGCCTGGATCACAGAAACAAGCTCTTCTGACTATCATCTCAATCTGCAAACAGAACGGTCTGATTTACAGCTCAGAACATACTCATTTGACACTGTCTCATACCAACCTAAAAATATTTAACTTTAAGACCGTTTTGATTGTCTTTAATGATTTTTCTTTGTGTATTAGGTCAGTATGTGGAGTTCTTCAGAGAGATTGGAGGAATTTCCTTCATCTATAACCTGTCAAAGTCCAGCACTTTCTCTCAGGTTAAAGAGACTGCTCTATTTACACTTGCATCCTTGGCTGAATTACATGGTGTGTATGCAGTTACCGTTATACAGTGGGGAAAAAATTTTTTGGATCCCCTGCTGATTTTGTACGTTTGCCCACTGACAAAGAAATGATCAGTCTATAATTTTAATGGTAGGTTTATTTTAACAGTGAGAGACAGAATAACAACAAACAAATCCAGAAAAATGCATTTCAAAAAAGTTATAAATCGATTTGCATTTTAATGAGTGAAATAAGTATTTGACCCCTTCGCAAAACATGACTTAGTACTTGGTGGCAAAACCCTTGTTGGCAATCACAGAGGTCAGACGTTTCTTGTAGTTGGCCACCAGATTTGCACACATCTCAGGAGGGATTTTGTCCCACTCCTCTTTGCAGATCCTCTCCAAGTCATTAAGGTTTCAAGGCTGACGTTTGGCAACTCGAACCTTCAGCTCCCTCCACAGATTTTCTATGGGATTAAGGTCTGGAGACTGGCTAGGCCACTCCAGGACCTTAATGTACTTCTTCTTGAGCCACTCCTTTGTTGCCTTGGCCATGTGTTTTGGGTCATTGTCAAGCTGGAATACCCATCCACGACCCATTTTCAATGCCCTGGCTGGCTTCAATACCCTGGCACTGACGGTACATGGCCCCGTCCATCGTCCCTTTGATGCGGTGCAGTTGTCCTGTTCCCTTAGCAGAAAAACACCCCCAAAGCATAATGTTTCCACCTCCATGTTTGACGGTGGGGATGGTGTTCTTGGGGTCATAGGCAGCATAAAAAAATTCATCGACTTCATTTAGCTGCCATCGACTAACCGGCAAAATACCGGAAGTGGCGCATTTCACGGACGAGAATCCATAAAACACATTATTAGACTATTTTCCAAGGCTGCATGATATATTAAACCCATTTAAAAATCATAATTAAGCATAATGATTTAATTAAATAATTATATGCGATGCAGTTCTAACAGTATATGCGCTTTAATTATTTACATGCGCGTAGGTTAAGTACGTGCGTCACACAGCGTCCTGTAGTTCCACAGGAACTGTTATCATTTACATGTGTGGAGCGTCTCAAACTCCATCTCTGCATGTTGTTGTGAGTTTGGGTTTATTATAACGTTCATCCGGGAACGCAACATGCGCCATTTCATCAGATTTGTAAGGTAAATCATTTATAAATCTAAGCAAACATAGGAGAATACATTGCGATTTCAAAATAAAAGCTCATACCCTCACTCTGAGTTTACATGTTTTGATGTCCACTCCACATATTCATTTAATTACAGTGGCTATAGCATTTCTGTCCTAAAGAAATGGCCAAATATTAAAGATTAAGTGGACATTTGAATTAAATGGTGCTTGGTCTATATTAACCAAGGATTAGATCGCGCAGTAATGTTTAAAAATAATCATCAGGCTGTCGGCGCCCCCTGCAGGCCTTTGTTGTAATGCGTAATCTACATTAGCTCTATTGTTTATAATATATTATGTATTTTAACAGTTTTGTTCAATAAAACATGTGATTTCTTGCTTTTGTTACTTTATTTGAACTAATTATTATTGCATCATTGCTATTATGTATTTTAAGTCATTTTAAAAGCTATTGTTTATTGCTATTGTTCAAAAAAATGATTATAATTATAGGGCCCTATGAAATCCGTTTTATTTCTAAATTCATTTTTTTCCATTTTCATTTTTCTATACTCTGTTTTAATGGTTAAATTAAATTGTATTAATCAAAAAGCCTGTCTAATTAATTGAGTTTTACAGTTTTATCTGTACCAAATTCTGTTTTCCATTATTTTCTGGATTCCATTTTAATGGTTCAATGGTTTAATGTTTTTTTGTTTTGTTTTTCTCCAGAAATACTGCACATTTACATTTTTCACCTAAATAATTTCTGGTAAATACTCCTTTAAAAAGTGTTTTTTGATTATAATTTTATTATTAGTAGACTAGAACACGTGGATATGTTGTCATTCTTACACTATAATACTGAACTGATTTCAGTGATTTGGACTGAGATGAGATGGACACTTGCTTCTTGCACTCTGTTGCACTTTACTTTTGCTTTAAAAAAAGGATTTCATAGAAATTTGGATTTCATTTGGTTTAATAAAATATTCTTAAGTCAAATTGTTGATTTCTTTTGTGGGAAATTAATCGTTTAGATTAATTGATAAATTAGTCGTTAGATTAATCAAAATAAAAATAGTAGTTAGTGGCAGCCCTAAAACTGAGATTACTCCCTTTAAGAGAGTGCTCTAATCTCAGCTCCTCACCTGTATAAAAGACACCTGGGAGCCAGAAATCTTGCTGATTGATAGGGGATCAAATACTTATTTCACTCATTAAAATGCAAATCAATTTAAAACTTTTTTGAAATGCGTTGTTCTGGATTTTTTTTGTTGTTATTCTGTCTCTCACTGTTCAAATAAACCTACCATTAAAATTATAGACTGATCATTTCTTTGTCAGTGGGCAAACGTACAAAATCAGCAGGGGATCAAATATTTTTTTCACACACTGTATATGCATGTGTATATATGTGTGTGGTTTTGTTAAATAGTTAATATTTGAAATTTAACTTTTGACTATATACATTTTCTTTCTTTGCAGAGAGCTGTAAACAGTCTCTGTGCAGAGAGGAGACGTTTCGTGACTTAGCGCAGCATCTACAACAGAAAATGCCTCTGACGGAAAAAAGAGTAGCGGTGTACATACTGTCTGTATTGGTTGCCAACAACAGTAAGGTTTACCATAAAACTTAAGTCCAATGAGACCATTCCTGTGCTGATACTGTGGTTTTGCAGAGTAGGGGAGGGGGGCAGGTTGGCAAATCACAAACGGTTTGTGTATGTATGTTTTCTGTTCCAGGATCTGGACAGACTCTTGCTAAGACCTCCAGGTGTATCGAAACCTTGCTCAATTTGTTCAGGTACACACATTAAGTTCAGTTTGTTCAGGTATGTGCTGTTATCTGCCTTTATTTTTATCCTTTAAAACAAGGCTCTAAGGGATAGTTTTTAGGTAATAGATTACATAATTTTCAAAACTCTTCTTTCAAAACTGTTTTATGGAGAAAATGTATTTTCTAAAATAATCTTCAATGGAAATTTCTGGCTTTTTGCTTAAAGGGATTGTTTAGCCAAAAACTGAAAATTCTGTCATTAGTTATTCTGTATGACTTTTTTCTTCTGTGATATTTCTTAAGAATGTTTAAACTGTTTTTCTCCAAATAATAAAAACTCTTTGGCCAATATTGGACCCCAATGACTTTTACTGTTTGGCCAAAAAAATAACATTTCGAAAAATATTTTCTGTGTTCCACAGAAGATAGAAAGTCATACAGGTTTGGAACGACACACTGAAAAGCAAATTTCGCTCAACAAAATGCTAGTAAATTTTCACAAACAATTACAAAGAAACGGCAAGAATTGAATTAAACATTTTTGAGATTTTGAAGTAGAAAAACTGAAATAGAATTTTCTTGTAAAATCTACCACAGACAATATCCTGGATAAATGAAAACATTTCCAAACAAAACATAATATGCTCCCCTACTTGATGCGGAAGGGGAACATTTCAAACACTGTCTGGTGTTTTGTTGAAGTGAATCACAGAAATCCAGTTAAACATCTGGAAATTCACTTCCCTGATGCTCAACAGAACCAGATTTCAGTTTGTTTTCTTTCTTATGCTGCTTTTCAGGCATAGTTTTCCAGATCCTAACGCATCTTATGAGCAGCTGCAGTTGTGGGCCACTGTGTCTAGTGCTCTCTGTGGCACTGTCAACAACCCTCAAAATGGTATGGTTATGTTCTCCATCCCTTCTCTACCCCTTTACCATCACTAAACCCTAAACGTTTTTTTAGAATGAGATTGAGAGACACATTTGTATTTCCACACATGCAAATAAACACTTGAACAATCTTCCATTGCGTTGTTTTTAACAGAGGAGAATCAGAACGCATGCATGTATGTGTTTCCCCTGGTGAAGACCTGGCTGCAGGAAGTGGCATTGCCCAGGGCAGAGCTGGCACAGCCTATATGCTCATTTATTGGCATGACTGTTGCAAACAATCGTGAGCACAAACAACATCAGAACAAACTAACATATGCTACATTATGTGCAAGAGCTGATAAAATGTAAAAACTGTAACTTGAATGCAATGTAAGTCGCTTTGGATAAAAGCGTCTGCTAAATGCACAAATGTAAAATTATGTGCTCTCATGTAAATATGTGCTTTTCAGCTTGTGCTCAGGAGTATTTTGTGTCAGTGGGAGGCCTGGATTCACTCTCAGACACTCTTACCAGAGTGTTGTCTCAGTCAGTACACAGTGCTTCTGCTTGTAAGATGGCTACAGTAATCACTAAAACACTCTCTGCCTGCATCTCTAACAATGGTAAGACACATGCACGTACACCCCAAGAGAACTACTTGGTTGTATTGGATTCTCCATTTCTTTTGTCTTCCTGTTTCAGAGCAGTTGGTATCTTCTTTATCAAAGTTGAGGGTCATTCCAGGGCTGTTGTGTCTTTTGTCCAGCCCAAACCTTGACCCACAAGACCAGCTCGCTGTGGTTTTGACGATTGGACACCTCACGGATGCCTGTGGTGAGTTTTTGTGGGTACCAGATGGTAGTAAAATGACATTTGCACTACAAATAATTAAGTAAGATCTAGATTCAAATTCCTGCTACTTATTTTTATCATTCTCATTGATTTTCTGCAATTTAGCCCAATTCACTTAACCCTTAAAGGGGTCCTATTATGCTTTTTCACTTTTTGAATTGTAGTCAGTGTGTAGTGTGTATGTTTGGGCATAAATCTCAAAGTCCACTCCAAAGGGAGATATTTCGTTTAAAAAAAATCCCTTTTCAAGAACTACAACGAACGATCGTTTGGACTACAAAGTTGTTTTCCTGTATTTGTGACATCACAAATTTAAAATCCCGCCTACGGAAATTCGAATGGTTGGCGGGTGAGGGAGAACGCTTGGTTGAGCACTGCACGTTTCAAAATCGAAACCCGTGCTGGTGCTTTTATATCACTGTTTTCAGAAAATTTTGGATGTCATTTTCATTTCATCTTGCATATAATGTCTGATAAAGCAGCGTTTGTGAGCGGAGCTCTGCTTTGTGTACAGTGTTACCGGGGAAACCTCGAGCTCTCCCGCTCCAACAGCGCCTCCTGCTGGCAGAGAATGAATTTGCATATATATGCGGCCACAAATAGTGTAGTCTGTGGGACTATGGTATAAATAAATTCAACTGAATTACAGTTTCAATGCAATTTTTGTTATAATGTTAGAATTAAAGAACAATAAACATAATACATATTACCATTGCACTTATCAGTACATAGTCAATGCAGTTATTTTTAAGCTATTGTTGACATCCTGTCTAAAACCTGATTTTGCCAAAAAAAAAAAACTAACATTACCACTTTAATATGTCTTGCAATATCCGTGCGTGCAAAGGTTCTGCGTGAACCTCTTGTTCAATATTCTCGAGGTCTGCATTGATATAGCAATATTGACGAACTTGTTGTTTTGGTAAGGGGCGGGGCAGTACTGAAACACCGTCTAAGCTGTTCGCCAACAGATAACCAATCACAACACATTTCATTTTTCGGAAGGCGGGCCTTCATCAAACCCGGAACTAATCGAGCCGTTTGTGTCAGGCTGGGGAGAAAGGTATTGTAATAATGTAAATTATGTAAAAAATAATGCGATTTTCAAACCACCAAGCATGAGAGCATGTTCTAGTACACCCCCAAAACAAAATCAAGACTTTGTAAAAGAGCATAATAGGACCCCTTTAACTGTCATCCCCATTTTTGAAAATTCACGAGAAAGTGCACTATCCAAACTTAAATTATTATAATTCATGAACGCTTTTGAATACAGACCTAAGGTTGGTCTCTTTTTAAAGAAGACAATTAGCAGATTATTACATAAGTGAAATCATTTAATAAAATTAAACTATTAAAAAGTTATAGTTTACATTTATTGTAAAGAAAATGTATTATATTATTTTTATTTAAAAAAATAGTTAAAAATCCAAAATTGCTATAAAATTAAAGCCATATATCTACATAAGTTGTGTTCCAAATTTGAAGTTGATATAAAAAAAAAAATGAGGTTCATATGCAATTTTGTTCAGGCGTTATACCAAAAACAGCCACCGGGTGCCATCCAAACTCCATTTAATTTTTTTTGATGCATTTCTGTAACAAATCTATCAATTTCTCTCTCAATATTACATCTATAACAAAATAACCACCAAATATGGAATCTTGAGACTCAGACTTTTCCAACAATATGTATTTTGTCAAGATTATAAAAAGTTTTGATTCTAAAAGACCATAATACATTTTGTAATATGACACCCCCACTAAGGGGGAGGAGACTGCTAAAACATTTTGAAGTACCATTTCTATGGTAACGCAATGTCCGATTTCAAAATGGTTTACACAAGATAAATTTAGAGATTTTAAGCTTTCAAATGGTATATAACTTATGAAGATTACTAAAACATGTGATAGGGAAAAAGGCAAGGAAATAAAGACTTTTTGTGACAAAGGTCAGAACTCCTGTTATGATGTAGATTTATCATAGACTCTTGGTGCACTCTTGTCACAAATTAATCTATTACTGTTACTACATAATTTTGAAACAACAAAAGGAGCCTTAGACCTTTCCAATGATATATAGTTTGTCATGATTACATTAGGATTTTATTGTAATATAGTGAAGTAAACTTAGGCGTCCCGTATACGGGATGGTGACAGTTAATTAAGCTACAGGTTCCATTCAAATTTTGTATTGTAGATCATTTAATAAATGTGATATTTAAAGAGATTTAGAGCATTTTTGTACTTGTATATATGACCCTGGACCACAAAACCAATCATTAGTGTCAATTTTTCGAAATTGAGATTTCTACATCATCTGAAAGATGAATAAATAAGCTGGATTTGTTAGGATCGGACAATATTTGGCCGAGATAAAACTATTTGAAAAAATGGAATCTGAGGGTGCAAAAAAATCCATATACTGAGAAAATCGCCTTTAAAGTTGTCTAAATGAAGTTCTTAGCTATGCATATTACTGATCAAAAATTACGTTTTGATATATTTACGGTAGGAAATTCACTAAATATCTTCATAAAAGAAAAATGGATAATTTTTGACCCATGCAATGTATTTTTGGCTATTACTACAAATATACCCCAGCGACTTAAGACTGGTTTTGTGGTCCAGGGTCACATATGAGTTCCAATTGGTCTTCTTTCTTACAAAAGTATCATTTCATGCATCTGTTTCACCACATATGGCTTGTTTTACAGTGCAAATGTAAATAACCTCACACTGTTTTGCTGCCTTTCAAGCACTGGTGTTTCCTTTGGGAAATGCATATCTTGTATATTATTGTAATTAGTCTGTCTGTTCTCTGTCTGTGCAGTAGAGCATCAGTCTCAGTTGTTGTCGGAAGGAGGTTTGCCTATTATGATTTCACTGCTCACTGAGGCTAGTGATGAAGAGGTTAGAAAGGCAGCCATGTTCGTACTGCACACCTGCAAGAGAATCAGTGAGTTACGTATTTTTATATTTGTACATATTCACACTATATGGTTGTAGTAGCATGCAGAAATTATTGCAAAAGAGTCTTTGGCAGGAAACAAAGGTCACAGTGCAATAAGTAGTGACAAACCTTTTTCTTGATATAAAAATGCAAATAAATGTCTTCATGAAAAAGCCTGAAAATAAACGATTTATTCAGGACAGTACTAGTCTATATGCTAATAATTTCAAGTGCACCACATCACAGCACTTGTATTAACCACAACCTTCTTTTAATGTCCTGCTTCTATTAAACTGACACTTTGGCACATGAGGATTTGAGATTTATTTTACTTCTCCACCCAGCTGAATCACTTGGCGCAGGCATGTCAACTATGGATCTACAGGAGGAGGGGGACATGGAGAGTCACTGGCGGTCTGCTGGAGAAATCCTCCAGAGAATTCAGTTCCTGGAGAAAAAGGTTTTTCTTTTGTGAATGTATATTATGATATTTTAGGGTGCTTTCACGCTAGCACTTTTGGTGTGCACCCGGGTTCAATTGACGTCAGAGTTCTGTTCATTTGGATGATGTGAAAAGGGTGGTCTGGGGTACGGTTCAAGTGAACTCTGGTACGGTGTTTGCTGCTGATGTAATATGCAAAGGTGCAGTAGATTGTACATAAGCTGGATATGCAAATGTCATGGATGTGCATTGGATGGTATCCAGTGGTAGCAGATAGATTGTTGTATTAGTGCAGTGTGTACGTGTAGTCCAGTTTGAACTGTGGAGTTAAAGTACAGTGTGGCATATCGTAAAGTGGGAGTGTGCTGTAGGGTGTATTAGTTCTGACTGTTCATTAGCCTGATAGCCTGAGGGAAAAAGCTATCCCTCGGTCGGCTAGTGCAGGATCGGATGCTGCGGAGACATCTTCATGAGGGCAGCAGAGAGAACAGTCTGTGGGACGGGTGGCTGGAGTCATTGATGATCCTCCGGGCTTTCCTTATACACCGCCTGTTGTAGATATCCTGGAGGGAGGGATTTCTGTTCACCTTCAGCGTTCTTTAGAGCATTTGCAGTATATTCGTAAGACAGACATAAGTGCTGTTGTACTGAAGCTTTGGAAACAAAACCAATGGTTCAAAAACATGAATATATAAAAATGAAGAGAGCAACTATGTATTTTGCTGCCAGCAACGGGGTAAACAGCTGCTGGCTTGATGATGCAAACGAACCACGGTTCGGACCCAAATAAAATAATATGAACGCAGTCCAGTGGGGGCAAGGGGAGGGGGGAGCAATCAAACTCGGGTTCGGACCAGGCAAGCGAACCAAGTGTGAAAGCACCCTTAGTTCCTATATATTTCACCAAGTGCTTCCCTGTAAAAGTCATGTTATAACAGAGATTTTAGTGTTTTTGAGTGCATTTGAATTCATTTTTTCTTGAATTAGTTTTTATTCTTTAATAATTCCAAGAGCATTCTTGTGTTATTTAGTACATAATACCAGAAGTCTTTACAAACAAAATTTAACCATATGCGATAACACACCCTAGAAAAAGCATATGAGTATTTTAGAGTCCACAGTCCTGTGGTGGTTTTTAATTTTTAAGTCAAGCATGCTTGCATTTCATGGAAAAGGAAGAGTGTGCTGTGAATAAATTCATCCTCTTAACTTTATTAGCCTAATTTTTTTTATTTTGATTTTCAGATTGGTGTGAAACTGTGGGAAAAAGACAATGAAATCCAGCAGAGCAGCAATCAGAGGTCGGCCTCATCTGTGGAATGTAATGAAGCATTGAGGGAGGGTTCTGTGATGCGAAAGGTCAAAGGTTACCATCGAGTATGTGGGGAGCTACACACAACCCCTACAGGAACTCGAGAACGACCAATCACAAATGAAATGCCATACAACAAAGAGAACTCGGTGAGAATGACATGAAAACACATTAACAGATAGTAATGTGTAAATGTTAAACGGGGGTACAATGCTGTTTCATTCATTTGGAGTTGTTTACACGGTTAAAGAGTTGGATTCTCATGCTAAGCATGGCCAAAGTTTAAATAAACGATTTGGAAGTATGACAGAGTATTTCTGTGCCAAAAATCTTACTTCCGGGTTCGTACAAGTTTCGGAAAGTTTTTTTCAATCATGGCTCTTGCTGACGTAAACGAGGGTGGAACTCCTTATATGGGCATTTCTCCCGGAAGAGCGCGCCCGTGCACACATTGACCAGAGCGAGAGCGCGCCCATCAATGCGCTTCATTCGGCTGCACTGCTGCACAGGACTCGCTCGGGAAGAATGTCTCTAAAGAAGTGTGTTTTTGGTTGTGAGGGAAAGATAACCTTGTTCAGCTTCCCAAAAGAACCCAGCGTTACGTGAACAGTGGATGCAGTTTGTTTTTCCAGGGCAGCAATGGAGTTTTGCAAGTGTGTTTGTTAACGAACGTTTTATAAACAAGGCCCAGTTCTACGCTGGATTTGCACATCATTTGATACTGAAAGATGGAGCAGTCCCAGCTATAAAAGTTCCCGGTCATGATTCAGAACTGCAGACGGTAAGTGAAACGACATCAAATTTCTGTGTTTTGTTTTCAATCAGCGCTCAAGTGCTCGTCACTCTTTAGCTCCGCCCACGGCGCGCCTCCAGGATCTCGACTTTTTTCGGAGAGAATCGTAAAGCTGTAACTTTCTTTTATAAATATGATAAAAATAAAAACTTTTTGGAGATATGAAGGATGCAGTACTACTCTATAGGTACTCAAGATTAACATGGTATTGGGTGAAACTGTGTGTTATGCCCCCTTTAAGCATTCCGCATCAGTTTACAGCTGTTTCAACAACAGACAGTATGTTTGTGTTAATTGACTGGTGTAAACAGAACATTGTCTGTTTTGTGTTTGTAAGTAGCAGTGTGTCAGCACTGAAGAGTGTTTGAGACCTGCCCAAGTCGCTCACTTCAAAGACCCTAGCTGCGAAAAGGGCAACGAGAGAGAGCATGAACTAATGAGAGGGAATGAGAGGAGTGACAACCAGGAGGGAGATGTGAAAAAGAGAGACATGGAGAGGAAAATGCAGTCTGAAAGAGTGGTAAAGAGATTAAAGATGATGAATCTAGACTCAGATGATGACGATGGCAACAAACTTCTACAGCACTGCAGCACGCCAATAGGGGGCGGCAGAGATACACAGGGGTAAACATTAATCATAAATTAATGTTATGCATTTACAGTTTTGCTAGATGTTTAAATACATGTAATTTGATGAAGAGTAATAATTTGAAGAGTTCAAATTAATGTCTTTCAAAAATATATCGTACACTTGTGGACAGAAATAAATGTATATAAATAGATTTTTTGTTGGAAGAAAATGTGATAGTATGAGTTGGAATTATTCTTGCTTTTCTCATACCTAGTTGTTTTATTCAGGATTAGAATGTTCACATTAAATCCAGATACACATAGTTCAATTCATGTCAATGACTTTTCAAGACAGAGTCAGTACATTTTTCCTCCTCGAGGGAGTAACATTTCTCCGTTTTATTTTTCTTGGGTTTCAGCCCAGATATTTTCAGACATCCTGATCCCATAAAGAGAAACCAGTGCACACACACTCGCTCTGATGGTAAATCCTACTAAAACATCACGCTCTCTTTGTGCTAAGTCACAGAAAACCCTTTGATTTCTCTTCACCTACAAATTTTTTCTTCTTTGCTATTCATTTGAAGTTTTAGATCATGAATTTGTGCTGTTGTTTTCAGATGAGATGTCTCTGTGCTCTGAGCTGTTAGACAGAGAAATTAACAGGTTTCTGAAGCCGCCCTCTGCCTCTAAACCCAGGGGTCTACGCTGTTCAGGTATAAATACAAACAAACAACACATTAGATAATAAAAACAATACTTACTGTCTTTGTTCTTTTTGTCTCACATATTCTTTTGTCATGTCATGTGCACACATGCACCTTTTCCATCTCTTAGGTTGTGTGAAACATATGAATGAGATGGACAGTCGTTCATTTGGCGCTGTGTTGCGTAGCTGCAGGTTTCAGTGTGACTTTCACCTGGTGCTACGAGAGGCTGAGGATCGATTTAGGAGAAGCCAGCAGTTAAAGAGGACTAGCCACACTCAAACACACACTCACATCCACACACAAGACAAAAACAGAAAGAGCACTAGTGAGGATACAGAGAGGAGCAAGAGGGAAAAACACAGGCTGAGTCACCAACCATCAGACAGATGTAAGAGATGGCGTCCACACATGGTCTTTCACAAAGTCTTTGGGAGTGTTGAAGAATTGCTCCGACCTCAAATGTTTAGAAAGTAGCTTTGATAGAACAAGGCCTGGAGAACGAAACCCACCCTCATGATTTACATTTATTCATTTTGCAGATGCTTTCATCCAATGCAACGATGTATGTTGGGAAAGCGTTGGGAATTTAAAGTCTGATGATCCGTTTATATTCTATTTTATGCAAACTCTGTTCAGATAGTTGATTAAAGTACAAACAATATGTGACAAATGGTCTGTGGAATGGAGATGCAATTTAATGATATATTATGTCCCAGTTATTTCATAGAAGTATGCAAATCTTCACATGCTATATTTGCAATTTTAGCGAATTTGGTGCTTCTTTTCTGTTCTCTAATTCTCTGTTTCTTTCTCCAGGTGTTAGTCTCACACCCCTGAGAAGGCCGAGAGAAATACACAGTAAGATAGATGTTCTTTCCTTTTCAGGACAAAAGAGAACTGTAGCTCTCAGATGTATTTCAGTTTAGAGGTGAGGGGGGAGGTAACATTCATAATGTCTGTGCCACTATAAACATCTGCAAACTGCCCCATACATTTGATTAATGGTGCATATTCGTGCAAAGAGCCAGGTTATATTATTGAATAAGGTAGTTATGTAACACAAGACTCATCTGTACTTTGACTTTTGTCTATGTTGCTGAAATGTCTTTCCATCTTTGCTCTCAGTTTTTTCCTTTTGTCCTCCTTTTTCCCCTCAGTCTCACTCATTCCATTCCCTCTATTGCCGAGTTGTGGTCTCTGAGTGCTGTTCAGTTGTTCCGATGTGGCTTTTTTCCCGTAAACTCAAGACTTACTCACTGAACTTTCTAGAGATGTTCTCACTGTAATTGTCAAGTAAAGGGTAATGCAGTGCCATCCAGTCATTATCTATAATCAAACCTGGAAAGGGTGATCAGGAACCCAATTATAAGATTTTTACTATAAATTTTCACTAGTCAAAATATGGCACTAATAAGCAATTCTAATTGGTGCTAATGTAAAAGTAGCAATTTATGGTTTAGCAGCCATTATACATTACTGCTCAGTGCTGCAATTGACCAAACAAAACAAAGAATAACTCCTATGATCTTAATGGATAATTTACATTATTGAATTGTATTATTTGGTTTTAATTATTTCATTTAAACTGTAAAATATAATTATTTTGTATTATTATTGTTTTTAACTTGTATTTTATTACTTTATAGATATCTTAATGCCTGGATGAAACCAGTAAATGATAAAGATTGGTGTGTGTGTGTGTGTGTGTAGAGAAAGTCAGTTATATAGGAAGATAGTTGGAGCATATGTGTAGGGAATCTGGTTAACTAGATTATAGTTCCCTGTGGGTTCTGACCTCTAGTCATTGACCTGCTGCTGTGGAGACTAGTCTGTTCTGTACCCCACAACAAAGTCATTAGGACTGAGGATATGTCCAGACACAAGCACACACTCTGTTTCACTTTAACAAGATCAGTGTGTACCAATACACACATTCACATACTGCATTTGCATCCCTACATGCACACACAAAGGGTTTTGTTCCTTCTCAAGAGTTGGTGGAATAATGTGACTGTATTGTACTGTATATGACCAAACACACCCTCATGATTTACATTTATTCCTTAAGCAAATGTTTCAATCCGAAGCTACAATGTATATTTGGAAAGTGTTGGGAATTTAAAATTACATACAAAGTCTGATGGCCTATTTATATTCTATTTTATACAAACTCTAGATAGATGAATAAAATACAAACAGTATGTGACAAATGGTCTGTGGAATTAAGATGCAATTTTTTTGGATGTATTATGTCCCGGTTATTGCATAGAAGTATCTAAAAGCCTCTTTTAGGATATTTTCACATGGCATTTTAGTGCATTTGGTGTCTTTTCTGCTCTCTAATTCTCAGTGTTTCTCTCTCCAGGTGTTAGGCTCACACCCCTGAGAAGATCGAGAGAAATATACAGTAAGAAGTGTTCTTTCCCTTAACATTCATAATGTCTGTGTGCCACAATACATATCTGTAAACTACACCATACATTTGATAAAAGCTGCATATGCGTGCAAAGAACCAGGTTATAAGAAAGCCGTTCATGCTGAGAGGTATGTCCTGTTGTAGTCCTGCTAAAGAACAGTGTGTATTTGTTCAGTAGGATACTAGTACAGGGTTCAGTACCGTGTGTGCAGTTTCACAGACTGCCCACTAAATCATTCTAAAGATCAATATACCTCCCTGCTGCCTGTGCAAGTCTCACCATTTGTATTGCTGTTACCAGCATGTACACATTTTGTGTGGTTTGGTTCATTAATTCAACTTCCTCTATTTTTCTCTGTTTTCATTTTCTCTCAGGCAAAGGCATAAAAAAGAACATGGATCACAGCCGTCTCAAGAAAACTTCAGAAGAGTGTCTCTCAAAAAATGTATGGTACTGTTAGTATTAGGTGAATTATATACCATGATTTCACACTAACTTAACTTGCATTGAACCTAGAACATGCTATATTGTTTTAACATTTGTATTGCACAGGCAGTCATCCAATGTCCAGGTTTATTACATTCTGAGCTTAATCAAAGAAAATGTAAAATTCCTTGACTTGCTCTTCCTCTGAAACAATTCACTTTGACTTTAAAGATAAACTTACTATAAACCGTTCATATATGTGCACTCATATGCATAATGCATGTCATCTTTAGTCCCCATTTTTATCTAAATGTGTGAATTCGTGAAGGTTTTCTGCTTTAAGGTCATTGCACACCGAGTCTGAAATTTTCGCACGTTAAAAAATAAATACGACCTCACGTTGTGTCAATCACGTTTACGCACTGCCTCAGAACTTTCGTCCGTCATACATTTTTTGTGGATCAGGTTCGATTTTCTGTGTTTTCGCATCCGTAGCAAGCATATTGATAGGAAAGGATGACGATTACGAAGAAAAAGAAAAAACGCATAAGAAAATTTTGGACTCAGTGTGCAATGACCTTTAGTCTTCAGGCAGACACAGGGAGAGGCGGAACTTTTCTGCTGATGAGTTGCAGTACCTCAAAATGGGTGTGAAGAGGTTTGGTCACTCCTGGAACTCCATCCTCTGGACGTATCCTTTCCAGCCCGGACGCACCAATGTAGACCTGGCCAAGAAGTACCAACACATGCAGGCATGACATGACCAACAGTGACCAAGATCAGTTTTCTGAATACTGTAACTTGTAAATCTAACAAAGTCTGTCAAAAACTTTCACATCAAAATCACTCTATGCTTCCACCAAGATTTAATTTACAGTGCTAAATTTCACAATTTAATAATAGAATTAATATAGAAAACAAGTCATTAACTGTTTTTTACTGTATTTCTGATCAAACAAATGCAGATTTGTTGAGCATAAGAGACTTTCAAAAACATTAAAAAATCTTACTGACCCCGAACTTTTGAACAGTAGTGCATCTGTTTGGGGTGGAAATAATTTTTTTTATGAGGTGCTCCCATGTACTGATTGAAAGTGAATAGTAATGATTAAATAAACCGATATTAGACTCCCAGTTAAAGAATGATCTCACTAAGAGGAAATGCTAAAGAAACTGACCTCTTTGGAATGGCCCTCGCACTGTTGCATAACACAATCTGTTCTTCTGGTTGTCTTTCTCAGTTCAAAATAACATGACAAACATGATATGGCTTGATGAGATCTAGAGGGCATCAGATGTTAGTTATATTGCCGTGCCAGTGCCTTCATGGCTGTGGTGCGATCTAGCCTGTATTGTGAAAGAAGAGCACATATCATATTTTTGCTTCCTGTTTCATTTCCCCAGTACTGCTTGTCCAGAATCTTGATTGCATTTTCTCTCTTTTACTGACAGAAAGCCAAAGCACGGGGTGTGGATCTGTCTGGGGCAGGAGACGAATAAAACAACCAGCTGAACTCATTTTCAGCCATCACTTTTTGTTATGTCTTATTTGAACAGAGTTATGTATTGTATATTTTTGTTACTGGATTTTAGTTTTGCCCTTATTTTGCTATACAACAAGGTGATGTGTTAGAAAATAGCTTTGTTTGCACTAAAGAGAAAAGGAAAAAATATTTAATTTGAAATGTTGTTATATTTTCTCCCCAATGTGGGATATGGGTATCACAGTTACCTGTTTATTTGTTTTCTGTCAAATCCACTTTATTTGCATGGGAGTTCATACTGTATGTATATTTGAATAAAGTTTACTTGTTGTGCAACAGTTGGTTCCCTAGAGCTATGTCATCTAAATTCATTCCTCTTATGGCTGAAGTACACAAAGCTCTGTTATACAAGGATAATGAGGCATGGCATTTCCTCGAGATTCCAGCAAACGGAAGCAGCTTAAAATTTCATCAAAAACTTTGCTACAATGTCAGTACAGAAAACTCAGTTGAAATATGTTTGTTTATAATGAAGCCAAAGTTTCTTGGGAAAAGAGCCAGAAAGTTAACCTCAAAAAAAAAAAAATTCCCATAAGACCCCTTTTCTCTGGAAAGAATGTTGCCCCTTTCCCCAGAAGCTTCGCTGAGAAAACTGAGGGAGATGGTGCATGTTATCTTCCCAGGAAACTCGCATGTATTGGGATTGTTCATACACTTCTGTGTTGAGTTTTATTTCTAACACCAGAGGCATTGCGGTAATGTTGAATCAAGCTATTTTCACATATTGATGTTTTGCTCAGATGTTTGAGAAGATACTGTAGGAATGCATACCACAAACAATATTTGATTAAATACAAAATACAGATCAAAGAACAATGTTATTGTGATGTGCTACACTCTTTATTTTCCTTTACAACAAACAATCAATGTTTTAATGTACATTCTTTTCCTCTTCCCCAATGGGAGACTGAACGCTTCATACACAATCACCAAGAGCTTGGAAGAAAATAGACCATAAAGAAAAGATATCAGACAGCTGGTTTGCTGCTTGTCAACGAATTGGTAGGCATAAGGAATGTTAATTAGATATCTGAGATGGCTGGTTTTACATGTAGCTTTCATCTATTTCATGACAGGGTTGTATAAAACTCAGAATTAAAGAACTGGCTCTATTGACTAATATTAACCTTTGAACATCAAGGCTTTATATACTGTGGTCCAAACTGTCAAATAAGGCATTGTCAAGCCAATATTTCTGATAAAAATTACAGTTTTATGAAATTCTTTGAACTTTAATTGATTTTATTTTTTTCTAACGAATTCTGCACCCAATTTGCTACCTCAATTCAATTCTGAATGACAAACAACCCTGTTTCATGACTACATCCTCAGAAGAAAAAAAAAAACATCTTGAATATTGTTCCGACATAATTGCACCTAATGATCTTTCAGCCACTGCTGTTTTCTAGAGGCAAGTGTAGTGGTTTATATAAGGTCGACTGCATCAACTGCATTCTGTCCCATATCTTCCAAAGTGAATGATGGATCTGAGTTAGGGATTGTGGATTCATGGGTCAGTTTACAGTCCAGGAGGTCCACTGAAGGCGTCTCCACCTTATCCAGACATTCCAACAAATCCTTGTTCTCAGCTGGTGCAGGATTGCTAATTTTGTCTTCCACCATCTCACTGGTCATGGCTTGACTCACCATAGTGACTCCAGAAATGAGGGCTTCTGAGAGTGGAGATTTCAGCAGGTCATCCAAGAGGCTGGGTTCTTGGAGAACATCAGAATCGGTGAGATCTACTACAGGTTCAGACTTCTGTTCAGGTTCAGGTTCCTTCTCAATCAGGCTGACGGATGCCAATGCGGACTCCACTGCTTCAATACCTTTGTTTACAACATCTCCCACCGGTGCAGCAATCTGTTCAGTGACTGCATTGACCGTTTCTCCTACAGCTTGTGTAAGGCTCTGCAGAACACTGCTTGAAGAGCCAGGCTCACCGATGGTCTTCTCTTCTGCAAGGCTTGCTCTCTTCTTGAACCTCACCTTCAGAAGATTTCTGCTCTGCATTTTCAGCCACAGGTGAGCCCTCTTGTACAGTTGGACCTACTGTCTCTTCTCCTATCCCTCCTTCACTCTTCTTCCGACTGAGCTTTGCTCCCATTCTGCCCCCTTGCAATAGAGATACATCACAGTTATTAAAGCTAACTCACACAAACAACTATTTTTATGTATACAACACCAGTCTAACTAGTTTCTACAATACTAGGAGAACAAAGTAAGAGGTTGTCACTGGACCTACAGACATTGTAGGAACAGTCTACCGATACAGACTACTGTTTTGGAAACAGTATAAAACATCACATAATGGAAAGGAAGGCCACAGTAAGTTGCTTTAGCAGGAATGACAAAAAATAGGAGAGAAAAAAAAAACTTTTATACTTTTCAACTTAATCAAGAATTGTTAATCACAATTTGAGAAAGTTGCTAACATGTAGGTATCATGGTCAGGGTGTTTTGCATATATTTATGTAAAACATCAGCCAGTGGAACATGTAGAAAAAAAAAATGAATTAGCCTAATTAAATTTACAAGTATAACCACTACTGCACTTAACATATGCTGTATGTGTATATATATATATATAAGTCTGAGTTATGATGCTGAAACTTTTCAAATTGTTCAAAAACTGAAAAGTTAAAAATTGTAGGCATCTGAACATCATGTTTTTTGTGGTTATATTGGACACTAAATAGGGAAGAGAAACAAGCACACATTGATGGATATGAACAGCTTCCATTGGCATTTATGTAGATAAAAGCACAAAGAGCTATTTTTATTTTGCATACTCTGGACATTAAATGAAATAAAAAAAACTTTATTAAATGAAATAAAAAACTCATTATTTTACCCATATAAATGTATTTATAAAGTTTATATGTAAGACAGCCACACCTTCCTGCTTAAGTGCTTTGAACATGGGTCTCATCTGGGGACCACACTCTTGTAAAGAGATTTAAAGCATAATTTAATCTGTCAAATTAAGTTTTTTAAATAATTAACCCTGAAATAACATGGTGGAGTTTAAACCCGTTGTAATTTTCCCCACTGACGTGGCATCAGAGCTGAGACAGCGGGACAAAGCAGAGTCCTACTGAGACTATTCCGATAAGCAGGATAGTACTAATCCAAAACGTAAATATTGCTGTTTTGCATGCGTGGCAAATCAAATTGTCAATTAAGTAAAAACCTACCTTCGTTGAACAGTAAATGAGTGGAGACGCGAGCAGAGGATCTGGGATGGAGAGACTGACTGTGCAAAAGGAGGAAACTCTCAGATTGTGATGCACAGTTTCCAGACGAATCACTCTTTTGAGCCGATTCTTTTTAATGATTCATTTGAGCCGATTCAAAAGCAATTGGGCTGTGTAACAGCTAGACGACAGAAATGTGAAAAAATTTGTTTAAACTTAATTTGGATTTTTTTTTTTTAAAAAAACAGTTAAGTAAACCTGTCTGGCAAAACACCTAATTTAAACTCAATATTTAACCAAATATAAACAAATACAAGCGTATTCAGAGTGCATAAATCTGAAGTTGCATTGGTTTGAGGTAGTTTATTTTTTCATGCGCATCGGGTCGACAAAATGTCATTAACGTACATGTCAGTTAATTGTGAATTTAAAAACCACAAACAGCTGTATCACAAAAGTATTAGCCTATGGTTAAAAGTCTTTACTTGACATTTGACTATGCGACAATTTAATTTCGCGAGACCAACAGATTGTCTTTCAAAGTGGTCCACTATTAATTTTAAAGAATAATTTGCACACTGTAAATTAAGGACCAGCATAATTGTGTATACTTAAATACAAAACAGCTAAATTCCGCACATCTAGGAAAACTTGATGACTCAAAAGAATATTGAACCGGTTCACTGAAACGAACCGAGTCATTAAAATGAATCGGACCTAATGCTACCCCTGATTGACTCCCTCCGTCAACAGAGCTGTTGGAAATGTACGTGTTTCCACACAGACACTCCCTGACCGCCCTCGTGCACAGCGTCACTGGGTTTAAAATGTGGAACTATTGATTAAAGTGAGTCATTTTCTGCCTCTTTGACTGCACAAACGGTTCAATGATGCCCAGGCATTCAGAGCTGTATATTTACATCGACACAGTTACACAGACACAACAAATACAATTACTGATCCAAACATTTTACTGGCAGTATTCAGTATTTCAGGAAGTAGACTACAGATAATTTGCTGCATGTAACATCCTGCTGCTGTAAATAATCCATGGCAGGGTCAGAAATGAGGAAGGCTCGAGACAAAAATGCCCCCATGTGAATTCCTTTTTTTTTTTTTTTGGTATATTTCGTAATATTTTATTTTATAATGCCACATTTTATTATTAATATTATCTATTTATTTTATTTTTTGCTGCTGCTGCTATAAGAAATTATCCACAAGATGGGGACACAGAGCTGTGGATCATTTTGGCAGTATAATATGTAATAGTAATCTGATGATTTTTTTATTATTATTATTTGAACTAGTGCTTCATGTTTTTACTAATTACCTTATATGACCCTGAGATTAAAGCATTGGTTTATGTCTTCCCTTTTAATATTCTAGATCCCACATTCATGCAACTTCATCTCTATCCTTATCTCTCTCTTGTTTGTGTGCATCATCTGTGTTTTTGCTATGGATGATGGCAGCTGTTGTTGTTAGCAGTAATTGTACAGCTGAAGCAGTAATTGCAGAGCTGTGAGAACTATCTGCTTGTGTAATGAGTGTGAGAGACAGAGATGAAGCTGTTCTCACTCTTAAATCTCTCAATCCCTTCATTTTGATTCCTCTCAGTGTCTGTCACGACATTTTCATGCTCTTTCGTCCTTTTTTGGAGGAAGCTCTTTGCACAAAGTAAATACCCAGGGATGATTAGAAACATGTTTTGGAGGAAGGACAGTGGCAAAGTTGGAGTGCTAGTGTGTGTTTTTGTTTTCCAGCTCTTTAATTTGGATTGGATTTCCGTTGTGCTGTTCTGAAATTGCCCTCTGACCACACATTTCCTTCTGTTGAGAAGGAAATAACATACACATAGTAAAAGATAAACATACAAACAGTGTGCATTTATGTTTCTTTTATTGCTTAGTAAAGCCAAAAAACTCAAAAATGAAAACTTTACATTCAGCGGATGCTGTCATACACAAGTCAAGCCAGAAATAAGGGTTTCATTGTCATTCAGAGCATGTGTAATGATAATGCCTTGGGTTTTATCCATTGTGTCTTTGATCACATGTATAGCCAAAGACGTTTCTGATGATGTAACTCATGGGATTTTATAAAGACTGAGATTTGACATCGAGATTTCTACAGAAATCATTGCGTTTTCACCAAGGTCACGTTTCATCTCAAGATTATAAACTCAAACATCTAACGGATGTGGTCTGCTGTAAATAAGGATATGAGTTAAAACATTTTGAGATTTAAATTTTCAGGATAGTTAAGAAAAATTGACCTACTGTATATAAATACCAACTTTATAACAGCAGTGAAGATCCGTATGATTCTGACCTCTTTGGTGTGAGTGGGTTGCTGGTGGTGTTAATGTATTTTGAGGATATTTTTAGTCTGAGGGATGTTGAGAGATTTGCTGAAGTCTTAGATTGCTTGATATCAGGACTTCAGTCAGAATGATTCTCTCCATCTCCCTCTCCATGTTCTCACAGAGAGAGGCTGGCTGCCTTCATTTCTTTCTTTCAGTGAAATTTAGTGCTATAGATACATATACAGATCATCTGCACTACTGCCATTTACAATATTGCTAAACTAGACCTATTAGTTTAAATATCATGTTTTGTAAATATATATTTTTGTAAATAAGTAAATAAAGGAAGAATATATATATATATATATATGCGTATAGCTATGTAACTTTGTATGTAATTTTATTTAAAGATATACTGTAGATAGATCATGTCTCAGCCGTTCTTCTTTGACACATTTGTCTTTTTGGCTGATTTGCAAATCTGCTTTGTTGAAAATGTATTTTTAAATTTTACATTTAACTATTAATAAGACTTTTGCCATCTAACAAATTCAGTTCAGTAGATATGACAATAAGAATTTTATGATTATAAAGAACACTAGAAGACCACTCTTTCTTAGGACATTACCAAAGTCAACGTCACACATCCGTTGTAATATCTGAAGAAAATCACTTGTATCTTCAATGTCATCTTGGTATAAGTCTGATTGTGTGCCCTGTCACATGTTATAGTCTAATCCAGAGTGTTTCATGGATTTAACCCTTCAAATCACATACACATATGGCTATACAGGGTTTATCTGTGTACCATGTGTTCTGTGCTGTAGGTTTGAAATATATATATATATATATATATATATATATATATATACACATGCATACATACATGTAAAATATCAGGTGATATTAAGCCCCAAATATGAAGCATGTAATGTTACTGATTCTGATAAGAGGATATTGTGGTTGTGCATTATGGGACTATATTGATTGTGTGTGTATTAGAGAGAGAGATGACAGTAGGATGAGACAGTTTTGATGAATCTGAAAGATGCAAAACCTTCGGCTGCTCTGCTGAACAGCTACACAGAGAATGTGAAAGATTTACTACTGTGTGTGTGTGGTCTTTCTTCCACTCTCAAAATCCAGTTGGTTTAGCACATACACTGTAGTTTTAAACACAAACATAAGTGTTCTTTTATAAAAAAAATTTTTTTTAAAAAAATTACAATATATATATTGCTAATATATAGTGCATCCAAAATAAAAGTTTTTGTTAACATAATATATGATTGTGTACTGTGTTTATCTATTATATATATCCTTAATTATATTTATATTAATAAACATGAATATTATTAATATTTAAACAAATAAAATAAATATATATATATATATACTGTATATATATATTTTTTTTTTATTTGTTTAAATATTAATAATATTCATGTTTATTAATATAAATATAATTAAGTAAAAGGATTTACATGTCTGGTTCACTGGCAGGTCACACATTGTTTTACTCGTACATAACAGTATTCCTTGTTTTTTTCTGCTTTGAAATTAAGTTTGCTGACAGGAAATTGACTAGCAAATTCTCCCTCTCTCTCGCTCTACAAAGCACCAGATTAACAAAAAGATTTGACTCTTTTCTTAATCCTTCAACACTCGACCAGACGCGACAGCAAGATTGATTTATCTGCAATCGTGTGTAGACAAATACACAAGTCACGAACTTAGATGCTGCAAAAAACATGCCATGCCTAACTGATGCTCTTTTTGATCTTTTCGAGTGTTCTCTAAAATAAATGTTATTTCATATAAATGTTTAATTGCATCCTCAGATTATATTACATTTAAGTTGTTGTTTTTTTTGTACAACGTCAGGGAATTACTTCACAGCACACTATTAAAGGAATAGAGTACCCAGAAATTAATTTTGCAGAAAATGTATTGACTTTTAGGCCATCCAATATGTAGATGAGTTTGTTTCCTAATTAGAAGAGAGTTGGAGAAATGTAGCATTACATCACTTGCTCACCAGTGGATCCTCTGCAGTGAATGGGTGCCGTCAGAATTCACAGACTTCACAAGTCATTAATTGATGGACTGAGGTCGTGTGGATTATTGTGATTATTGGTGAGCAAGTGATGTCATTTCTTTCTGTTTTTCTGAAGAACATTTTTGGGTGAACTATTCCTTTAAAGAGTGAAAGATTTGTCCCATTTATACTGTGCAATTATTAAAAGTATATTTTTTGTTATTTTGGAATTATATATTCAAGATATGCTAAATATTCAAGATATATGCAAAAATGTTAGTCACAAACCCATTTTACTTCCATAACGTGATCCATTTCAAAACACTGTCAATGAAAAAAGTGTCTATTCCATTCTACAATAATAAATAAAACATGATAATGAAATAATAAAAAGCTTTCTCCTTAAGGTTTTTTTTTTTTTTTTTTATTTCTGTTTACAGAAACAACTCTGTTTACTGTAGCGGCTGTTTAGAAAATACAAATGTTACTTTATTTTTTGTTTGCATTTAATAATTTTACCTGTTTCATTTGAAAAAACATCCTGAAATTATCAATCCATTTATGTATTACTCTGCTACGTAAAACATGGAAAGTAAATCTTTAAACTAGATGTGCACTGGCCAAATGTGGATCCTACCTCAATGGTTACATCTTGACTTCAGCACAGAGTGACTTCATTGCCTTATCTAGGCCATTGTGAATGAATGTGGCAGAATCTCTATTCTCAGGTGAGAATCTCATCTTCTCTGTCAGAGATGAAAGGGAGTTTCAGCTTAATTTGAATTGCAAATAAGTGCCATCATACTTCACTGGCAGCTTAAGTTATTTATGAAAGCTCTTTTTATATTAGTTGTCAGCAGGCATGGTCTTGTTGGGCCATGAGTGGGAAATAACTGTTCTGTGATCATTTAAGTAGTGCATATATTTTAACTGGTTAGGAGCATAATTCAAGAGGTTTTGATCAACTTTTTTCCATTTTTACAGTGCCGAATTTTACTTTTGAAACTTGTAGCCTAAAGTTAAACTATTCTGGGCTGTTAAGTGAATATTGTTTAACATACAGGATGAAAATTATTATGCATAGCAATCAGCATACAATTATGCGAAATAGATTTGCTAGTTTTGCAATATTATCCCACATCCAAGCCTTTAATATGGGCAAAAATGATAAATCTGATTACTTAGAGCTGCATGTTTTGATGCATCATTCACATTTACCCCAAACAATATGAGCTGTTTATTAATGGACTGGAGTGGTGTGGATTACTTGTGATGTTTTTATCAGCTGTTTGGACTCTCATTCTGACGGTACCCATTCACTGCAGAGCATCCATTGGTAAGCAAGTGATGTAACGCTACAAATTCTATAAATCTGTTCTGATGAAGAAACAAACACATCTACATCTTGGATGGCCTGAGGGTGAGTCATTTTTAGGTGAACGATTCCTTTAATACCGAGGGTCCAGTTTTAATATTATTTCTGCAACTTTAAATCATTAAAAAAAAACTGTACAAATGCAGATTGTGTAGTTTAGATGCAGTGCTGACTCACTTATGCTACATAACATGATGTAACAGTCACATGACATAATTAATATTCACAAGTTTTATTAATCAACAGTTGAATGGTGCCGACTTAGCACAGTTCAACTAAAATGTATTTAACTTGCAAAGGATGAAAATGATAATGCATCTTTCATACAAATACAATATTTGTAAACATTTGCCAGTTTAGATGGATCCAAGATTATCCCCACCTCCAAGCCTCTATAACATTATGGGCAATGATCATAAATCTGATCTTTTAGAGCCACATGATTTGTGGCATCATTCATGTTTGTATCACAAGCACTGTGAGATAACTTATGAAGTTTAATACTAAAGGTCAAGGGTTTATGAGCAATAATAATAGTGATGCTTGCCAAGTTTAAAGGTTATTAAAGCCATAGTGTGTGACAAACCTTGATAGTCAATGCAATTACGATCAGGCGTTGAAAGTCAGATATTATTACAATTCATATCCCTCCTTATACAGCGACCATGTAATCAGCTTCTGCAACACGCCTCAGCAGTTTAGTCTCCATACTGATTATCAGGCGTTGGGTGGGACAGACCCCTCCGAGAGACCAGTGTTAAGTCTCAAATCCCTTGTTTCCAACAGCTGTGCGGACCCCATCTGCAATATTATGAATCCTACTATCAAGACTTAGCTTGTGAATATTACTTAGGTCATGTGGATGCTTCTTTGTAATCTTCCTAGAGCTGTGGTTCTCAATCCTGGTCCTGGCTGGAGTACTGTACATTTTAGATGCCTTCTAATCTAACATAACTAATCGGCTCATTAATAGAGGGTTCAAGACCCGAAATATGTGTGTCCAGTAAGGGAGACACCCAAAACGTGTGGTGCTGGTGGGCCTCCTGGAACAGGATTGAGAAACACTGTCCTAAGACGTCTTTACACAGCCTAAGACTGCTCTGTGCAGGCTCTGTCCTGCCTTCAAATTTTGTGCAAAGTTGTACTGCACCAAAACAGTAGTAGTAATAGTACTGGCAGCTCTGACTTACCTCAGCCCTTAGTGCCTAAAGCAGTTTGGATGCTGCTGTATATATTTAGTTTCTAATTTATAGTTTCATATTTTTAAGTATAATTTCATTATTTCTCATTTATATTTATAATTGAAGATTTAAGACAGTATATATTGTTTTCAAATATCTGCAATATAAACCATTTTTTAATTATGCTAATATATTATATTTTACAAATATATATTTCTGCAACTATAATTTGTTTGTTCATCATTGAAAGCCTGTGTAAATGCACATTTTCGTGTAGCTTCTGTTCTGCCTGCATCAGAAACGTAAATAAGGCAGAACAAAAGTATTCTGACGTAATTAATATTCATGAGTATTTGTTAATCAGCAGTTGAATGGTGCAGATTTAGCGCCTATCAGCCAATCAGATGCACATACTGCGCTTAGGTCATGGAATTAATTAATATTCATGAGGCGATCCTTCTCCGTCCTCGATACTGTCATAATGAGAACGGGCTTTTCAGAAGCGCGTCGCTCCGGAGTTTCTGCAAACGTCTCGGCGTATACAGTTTATTTTGGTGCTTTTTTAGAGCTTTCAAATGGATTTCTTCCAATCTATTCCAGGAAAGAGATGCTTCTTTATTCATGAAATCTGTTGCAGAGCCGTATTGCGACGGTCTAACTTGATGTCGTTGAAAATGTAGATAAAAAACAATCTCACGAGAGTAAAAGTGTTCAGTGAAAGTGGAAATGCATGAGGGTGAGTTCATGTTTCAATTATTGATGTTGCTTCATTGTTAATGAATGAATACTTTTGTCTTTGTAAATCTGATGGCAGCTTATTTGTGCGAATGTCAAACATGTTTTGAGAAAGCCTGTCATAGGCTACTACATTACAGTAAAGCACTGTGGTTTTACCATGGTACAGTGATGGAATCAGATTCATCATAATTGTTTTAATAATTGTCATAATAGCATGTCTCCCTCCATTTAACTTGCCCACAATCATTTGTCAATTATTATCAGCTTTATAAGTTTTCAGTTTCAACATCGATTTTCTTCACTATTAGTAAAAAATAACCTTCGATGTAATTTATGCCGTTTAAAAATTAATGCAACAATTGAACTTAAGATTTCAATTGTAGTGGGTTGACATTTTTGCAGTGCATATTTACATGGTGCTCCAAAATACTTAAAAATAAAAAATATCATAGCATTTTAATGGAACCATGGTAATACCATAGTATTTTTTTAATCGAAGTTTGTCTGAATTTTGCTTTTCATACATCCAGCTCATAACATCATTTAGAGTTCAAAACAGAATTATTTATTGGCTTTTCACTCTGTTTGATCAGTCAGCCCAGAATGCCTTTAGTAAAGTTATATCAAACCAGGTCGAATGTCTGCTTTGACGTGTCTGTATGTTGGTCAGTGTTAGTACACCAGATTGCACATGTGGTGCTGAACAGACAGCTCCTACAATCCCTCAGAACTGTATTCTCCTCTACAAACCCTGAACTGTATTCCTCTACAAACCCTTCAATATCCTAGAACTGTATTCATGCAGAACTGTATTCATGCTCCTCTACAAACCCTTAATCAAACCACATATCCTAGAACTGTATTCATGCTCCTCTACAAACCCTTATCCTAGAACTGTATTCAAACCACATATCCTAGAACTGTATTCATGCTCCTCTACAAACCCTTATCCTAGAACTGTATTCAGAACTGTATTCATGCTCCTCTACAAACCTTCACTCAAACCACATATCCTAGAACTGTATTCATGCTCCTCTACAAACCCTCACCCAAACCACATATCCTAGAACTGTATTCATGCTCCTCTACAAACCCTGTCATAGAACTGTATTCATGCTCCTCTACAAACCCTTAAGAACTCATGGAACTGTATTCATGCTCCTCTAGAACTGTATTCATGCTCCTCTACAAACCCTTATCCTAGAACTGTATTGGAACTCCTCTACAAACCCTGAACCACTGAACTGTATTCATGCTCCTCTACAAACCCTTAATCAAACCACATATCCTAGAACTGTATTCATGCTCCTCTACAAACCCTTAATCAAACCACATATCCTAGAACTGTATTCATGCTCCTCTACAAACCCTTAATCAAACCACATATCCTAGAACTGTATTCATGGAACTCATAGAACTGTATTCATGGAAATTCATGGAACCATGGAACTCTGCTCATGGAACTCATGGAACTGTCAGAACTGTATTCATGGGTGGAACTGTATTCATGCTGTCAAGAACTGTATGGTCATGGTCCTGAACTGTATTCATGGAACCGAACTGTATTCATGGAACTCATGGAACCAAGAACTGTATTCATGGAACTGTATTCATGCTCCTCTACAAACCCTTAATCAAACCACATATCCTAGAACTGTATTCATGCTCCTCTACAAGAACTGTATTCATGCTCCTCTGAACTGTATTCATGCTGAACTGTATTCATGCTGAACTGTATTCAACAAACCCTTAATCAAACCACATATCCTAGAACTGTATTCATGACATCATTCATCAAGTCATAGTCTCTAATGGCTTGAAGAGGCTGATGCAGTTGGGTCATTCCCATTTATTTTAGTGAGAAATGACATAAAACATACAAGCAAGTTTTAGAGTTCGGTTTTGTGGTTTCAGTTGATTTGTCTCACTCCCATCCTGTTTGATGAAATCGGTTTGATATGAGAGTTTGATAAGATAACTCTGAATCCCTCATGTCATGAAAATCACATTCAACCACCCTAAACACAACCCTGGTCAACACATGCTGCTGTATATTTTAAAAACCTGTGTTGTCAAGCCTCATCAATTACGTCAACAAAAAAAAAGTGAAGCCATAGTTTGATTTACAATTACTGGTATCTTTAACAGAACATAGAGCTACACTACAGCTCAAAAGTTTGGGGTCAGTAAAATATTGATTGATTGATTTATTATTATTTTTTGAAAGAAGTGAATACTTTTATTATGTAAATAAACACTTAATTGTTAACATTTATAATGTTAAGAAAGGTAAATGTTTTTTTAATTCCAAATAAATGTTGTTCTTTTAAACTTTTTCATCAAAGAATCCTGAAAAATATTATCACTGTTTCCACAAAAATATTAATCAGCACAATTGTTTTCAACATTGATAATAATCATAAATGTTTCTTGAGCAGCAAATCAGCATATTAGAATGATTTCTGAAGATCATGTGACACTGAAGACTGGAGTAATGATGCTGAAAATTCACATAGCATCACAGGAATAAATTACATTTTAAAATATATTCAAAAAGAAAATATTTATATTTTACTGCATTATTGATCAAATAATTACAGGCTTGCAAACATAAGAGACTTCTTTGTACATTTTCGACACATCTTCTATCTGAGTTGTATTTGATTTCTTCATTGCGTGTATCTTGTTAAGAAAAGCACAGATTTGATGTCCAAGACCACTCCAAGACGCCCAAGACTGTGTAAACCTGCCCCATTTTTGTTTTCTTGCAGCTTTGGTTCTGCTTATCCTGATAGAGGAGGGTTTCGCACTGGCACAGAAAACTCAAGGTTGGTTTGAAGTAGGAACTCGCATGCAAAGCCACATGTTTAATTTGGAGTGTGAGAGAGATTTAAACCGAAAAAGAAATTGAAATGAACATTTAATGAGTCTTTCCCATGTTTTGCTTTTATAACCATTACCTTTAATGTAGATCATCTTATGTGTGTGTATCCTGTTAGCTTTGCCTCAGAATGTGGCTGTTGAGGATAAGAAACCCGCTCACTGTGGAACTTTGATCCAGACGGCAAATGGAGGATCATTCAGCTCTCCAAACTACCCCAAAACTTACCCACCAAACAAGGAGTGTGTGTACATCCTGGAGGGTATGAGTCTTACTTCCACAAGCTTCCACAGATACTTGTCTTATTTGTTGCTTTGGTAAAATATGCATTGCATGATCATTCAAAAGTATGGGGTCTTGCTGAGTTAATAATTTTATTCAGGAAGGGTGCATTAAATTGATCAAAATTGACAGTAAAGATTGATCAAGTTAAAAAAGATTTCTGTTTCAAATAAATGCTGTTAATTTGAACTTTTTATTCACCAAAGAATCTTGGAAAATTGTAGCATTTAAAATGATTAAGCAGCACAGCTGTGTTCAGCATCGGTAATAATAAGAAATGTTTCTTTGAGCTTCAAATCAACATATTAGAATGATTTCTGAAGGATCATGTGACACAGGAGACTAATGATTCTGAAAATTAAGCTGTGCTTAATAATTAAAGTTTAAGAATAAATTAAGTTTTAAAATATATTCAAATGGAAAACAATTATTTAAAATGTTAATAATATTTCACAATATTACTGTTTTTACTATATTTTTGATCAAATAAATGCAGCCTTGGTGAGCATAAGAGACTTTTACTTTCAAAAACATAAAATCATATCTACCTCAAACTTTTGAATAGGGTTGGGAATCGAAAATCAATTTCAATTCCAGAATCGGATACTTGTAAAATAAAAATTTTAATTCCACCTATCAATTCCTGTGTGCGCATCTTTTTTTTTTTTTTTTAGGTGGCGAAAAGGGGCTGTTAAAAATGTATTTGTCTTTGAATCATTCATTCAAGAGATTTATTCTAAAACACTGGTTCCATCCAGTAATGAAAGTGAGTCATTTAATCATTCCATTCATAAATTCCATGAGATTTTGTTTAGTTGTCTAATATTTTTTTCTTCAGAATTGTGAGAGAACTTCAATCTCCATTTAATTAATCGAGTCCAGTTTGTAGGCGGCTACATTTTTGTTCATGGTATTCAGCAGCAATTAAATGTTTTGCAAAAAGAGCCACAGAATAAATATGTTTGATATCTAAATGTTTGACTTTTTTTTATTTTTTTTTAACCACATTGAAATCGAAACTGGGAATCGATAAGCGGAATCGGAATTGGAATTGGAATTGGAATTGATAAAATTCAAACGATACCTAGCCCTATTTTTGAACAATAGTGTATATTTCTCAGTCACAGTTATTCATGTGGTAATCTTTGTTTCTCATCTACATTAGCCCATCCACGGAAGAGAATCCAGCTTGTCTTCAATGACATCTACTACATCGAGCCGTCCTTTGAGTGCCGCTTTGATAATATTGAAATCCGTGATGGGCCATTTGTTTTCTCTCCGTTGATTAATCGGTTCTGCGGGGCAGAGAGTCCAGGTATTGTCTCCTCTTCTGGACGCTTCATGTGGATCAGGTTTGCCAGCGATGAGGAGCTGGAAGGACTGGGCTTCAGGGTGGAGTATTCATATACTGCAGGTAAATGAATGTGGCAGTTCTTCATGCAATTAGATCTTAGACTCTTTTACTCTGATGCCTTTTTCTCTCTTCCCTTTGTATTAGTTTTATTGCACTTCGTTTTTTATTCAAAAACCTCTCTTGCGTCCAGATCCTGACTTTCATCTACATATTGGGGGACTCTTGAATCCCATTCCAGGTAAACAGAAAATACTTATGTATGTAGTATGGGGCGGGTGGTGGTTATTTAAGGGTGTTTGTCTACTTATTGCTTTGGATAAAAGCTTCTGCACTGACTACTTATGTAAATTGTATTTGTAAAGATTCATACATTTTATGGTTGGAAATTGTGCAAATTTATTCAAAACTTTTGTGCTCAAATTGAAAACTGTTAGTAGGTGATTTTCACTTCATAAAATATATATTGAAATTTTTGTAGTGGTCTATGGCAAATTTAGATTAGATTAGATTAAATTAGATTTTAGATTTTTAGAAGTACTTGAGGTTTGATTTTTCAAAATGTTTTGATACCTATTGGAATGATACTTCATACACCCTCTTTTCAGTTGCTATGGTTACTGCACCCAACAAATATAAATGTAAATTCCATCTTTAGTGCATCAGTTATGTAAACTCCTGAATATTTCAGTGCCCTAGAATTTATTAGTATTACTTTTCCCAGCTGCTGTCTGCAGACTCTCAGGTCTCTTCTCAAGTAGTTGAAAGATATAAAGTTATAATATTTTAATGTTAATTGAATTGTCTTTGTTTTGTCCTCCCGTCAGACTGTCAGTTTGAAATGTCTGGATCAGATGGTATAATCAGATCTAGTCAAGTTGAGGAGGAAAACAAGGTGAAATCAGGGGAAGCACTGGATTGTATTTGGACCATACGAGCTCCACCGATGTCTAAGGTTAGTTATGCAGCCCTGATGAAACATCTGTTTCTCTCACAGATTTGTAACGGATCATGTACAGTTACTGACGTCGAGTCTTGGAATGAAGTTGTGTAAGATACAGGATAACATACAGTCAGCTGGTCATTATCATAAAATAAACCCCTCTGTCAAATTGCTCAATGAACATGCACAATATGACTGGCCTTTGTGTTAAATATTTCAATTGAGAACATTTTAATTATTCTTCATTATTCATTTTAATAATTAGTCATTTTAATTATTGGCTTTTTTCCATTATTATCCATGCTTTTAGAGCTGCTTAGTTTTGGCAAGAATCATAATCATGATTATTTTGGTCAATATTGAGATTGCAATTAATAAGTGACTTTGGAACATCATGTATTTATTGAACATTTTTTAAAGAACTTCTCTTTTTAATAGTGGTATTACTTGAATACTTACTTGAACTTTAAACATGATTCAACTGGAAAAACAAATCAAATAAAAATAAGATAATTAAATAAAAGAAATAATATTATGCATGTACATGCATTTAAAAAATATAAAATAATTAAACATAATAAATAAAAACACAAATAAGCTGTAGATAAACGGTAATAATGACATAAACACATTTAAATAAATCATAATAAATAAAAAAATGATGGTTTCTTACCAAATAAATAAATAAATGGTCATTAAATGCTGAAATTATTTTTATGTAAGAGGAAAGTGACTGTAGAGACATGAAAATGAGCAATTATGAAGTTCAGCGTCTTTATATAAAATATTTTGCATCAGAATGCTGTGAATGATGAATCAGAATCAGGTTTGTCAGAGAACTGTAGAATAAAACTTAATATATACCATTATACGTACCTACAGTGGCATTACACTGTTTGTATCTCACACACAGATCTATCTCCGCTTTCTGGAGTATCAGTTGGAGAACTCAAATGAGTGTAAGAAGAACTTTGTTGCAATCTATGAAGGCAGTAATGCCATTGAAGATCTGAAGGCCAAGTTCTGCAGCACCGTTGCCAACGACGTCACGCTTGACAACGCTGTGGGTGTGGTCCGAATGTGGGCCGACGAGACCAGCAAACTGAGCCGCTTCCGTATGCTCTTCACAGTCTTTGCTGAACGTAAGCTCTCATCTACCTTTTTACATTCTGCAGTTTTATTCAAGTAATCATTCACCCAGAAATGGATGTCATTACTCATCCTCATGTTGTTCCAAACCCCATATGCTGTTATTTGTCTGCTGAATGCAAAAGGAGATTAAAAGAAAAACTCACAAATTTAATTTTCCATTCTGCATGTTTAAACTTTTGGGATGAAATTTACCTTTAGCTTCAATCCTTTGTCTAGGAATACATTATAACTATATATAAAAAAAGATCTGTAACAGAAAAAAATCTTTATCTAACAGTGTCAGAATACTGTGCTTCAGTAGTTTTGCATGACAAACACAATTAGACTGACCAGTGGTGCTAGATTTCAAACATGTTGTGTGAGAGGTCCATCATGTGGACAGTGTTGGTATTGCATCATCTATGTGGCTTTCATCTCATTAAAAACTCTGTTTTGCAGCTCCATGTTTGGCCAACACATTCTTCTGTCACAGCAACATGTGCATCAACAACACTCTGGTTTGTAATGGTGTTCAGAACTGTGTGTTTCCCTGGGACGAGAACAACTGCAAAGGTATGGTGTTCAAAGAAAGGTGTGCTTTCACATGCTAGTTTTCCAGCCAGTGTCACTAATGAAATGTAAAAGCTTTCTTGAGAATTTTAATGGATAGTTTAGCAAGCAAATATTTTTGGCCATAACTGTTTTGTCCCTCCTTCAGGTGTTTGACCTCAATGACCTTATGTTCACTAAATTAATATTGTATATAAAGCACATAATATTTATGTATGCTGAATTATTATTTTGTGAAGGCTTGGACATCATGGGTTAAAGGGTTATTGTGGAGAATGGAAACCCCATGAACCCTGGTTATGTAAAGCAGTAATAAATATTCATAAACTCAGTTTTATTGTTTTTATTTTGGTGGAGAAATATTCTTTTTTTTCTTTTTTCTTATTCATGTTCTTCTGCTTTTTGTCTTTGTTGTCCTTGTCTCTCACAGAGAAGAAGTCTAAAGGTTTCTTCCATCAGATGAGTAAAACTCATAGCACTGTGATTGGAGTGGCGTCTGGTGTGGTCTTGCTGCTTCTCATCATATCTGTATTTATACAGATGAAGCAGCCGAGAAAAAAGGTGGCTATTTATATCAAAATCAGCATTTAGAATGAGAAAATAACAGCCTCGTACAGGGGTCAGAAATACACATGAAGATTATATATTTTTTCCAGCCTTATAAATGTTCTTTTTTTCTTCTATTCTTCAGTTACAAATATACATAAGCCGTTTGTAGGTTGATTTCCCTGAAAAAAAGCAAACACTGTGGCGCTATCAAAACATTACTAGTGCATTTGTCTATTTGAGCTTCCTGACACGGCGATATTGACTCGGCCATCGGTGTGATTTTGTGCTGTTTGTTTGACCAATGGCAAGGGCAAATTTTTGGAAAACCTTTATTTTTGCAGTTTAAAAAGATTTCACTAGTTTGGAGAATGAAGTCAACATAATAATACAAGAGGTAATTAAACTGTTTTTTTTTTTTTTTAAATACATGGACTTGTTCTAATTATGAATGATTCATCAGTGCATGTTATTCCAAAGAAAAATATATAAATCATTTTTAAGTAATATAACTGCAGTTTCTCATTTGGATATATATATGGCAATATAATATATATATATATATATATATATATGCTTCATTCATTTGAAAATAATGCAATAATTAATATTTCAATAAGAATAGATAATAGTGATCTCAATATTGACCAAAATAATCACGAGTATGATTCTTGCCGAGAGTAAGCAGCCTTACCTGACAGCATGGATAATAATGGCAAAAAGCCATTCATTAAAATGCATAATTAATTAAAGAATAATTAAAAAGTTCTCAATTTACATATATTTAATGCACAAACCCAGTCATATTGTGCATGTTCATTAAGCATTTTATTTCAAATTTTTATAAAAATGTTCTTATCAAAATGTAATTCTTCCCCTCTGAAACAACTTTTTAGATTGTCAAAAAATCAAAATCATATCTCTTAACTTTTTTTTTTTTCTCATTGAATATCCTGAAATAATAGAAATACATGAAATTACAAATGGGTTGTGAATGCATTTGTACAATTACTTTAAGGATTTAAACCCTAATATTTGTTACATGATACATGTGAAGATACACTAATATTTAACATGCGTGAAAATGTGACCTTGCTTATGTGTATTTGTCTGCTGGATTTCACTAGTTTGACAAATAATGTCAACATAATATAGTAAGTAATTATACTGACCATTGACTTTTTAAGTACATATTCCTGGACTAATTGTAAATGATACATCAGTAAATGTTAATAAAAATCAAACAAATAAACAATAACAAACAAAAAACATTATTCTGTAAGCCTGGGCGATTATATATAAAGTGCAATTTAACTGAAAAACACATGATTTAATTACAATAACCTTAATTAAAACAAATAATTGTCAAAATTAGTCATTAAAGAATAATTCAAATATGCCCAGTTTACATATTTAATGCACAGATTTTTGCACTCTTTTATCAAAACTGAAGTTTCCATTTCTGAAACAACTTTCCTTTTTAAATGGCACAAATCCCTTTTAAAATCAAAATTATACGTTTGCATTTTTTTTTCTTATCGAATAGCCTGTTTCACTCGAATTACCAAAGTAGAATGGGTTGTGAATGTCATTTTACTTCAACTTTAAGTTGAAGTAAACTCTAATGTGTGTTTGTCTGCTGCAGGTCTTGAGCCGTAAGGGTTTGTTCAGCGCTGCAGAGATGCAGGAGGTGCTGGAGCCTCCTCAGTACGAGCTCTTCTCCATGCGGGAAGCGGAGCTGCCGGAGGATCTGTCGGAGGAGCTGGAGAATCTGCAGAAACTCCGCCGCTCCTCCAGCATGTCCCGCTGCGTTCACGAGCATCACTGTGGCGCTCCGAGCAGCGCCTCCTCCATCCTCATGACAAGCAGAGCACATCATCTCTCGCACGGCTCTGATGAGATGAGTGCGGTTGTTGGGGCCAGAGGCTGGGGCAGCTTCCACGGACGCAGGAGCAGCTCCCGCTCGCACTCCTTCACACACGACCCGCACGCTTACAGCGCCCAGAGTCTGAGAGAGGCACTGGAAGATGAGGAGCTGGGGCTGGAGGAACGGGTGATGGAGGAGATCGGCTACAATGATTTTATCACCCGTGGACGCAACGTCATGATGGTACGTAATCATGCCAACCCTGTCCAACAGCGCTCGCTCTCTATGGACTTCTGAGTGGAGCTGAAGTCAGCTGACACTTTATTTGTTGTGTAAAAATTCAATAATATAGTGCATAGCTGTAAACGTTTGCCCACACCTTCTTTTATTATTTTACAATTTTATTTCAAAGTTTCTCTTGTCATTCTCAGTACCTGCTTTGCCCTTTTTTATTGGTGTTATTCTCATTCCTCAAAACCAGATTATTTAGGTCAGGACTGAAGTTAAGTTTTTATCACACCTGCCTCCTACTGGCCATGATATGGTATTTTTTGCTAATTACATTTTTTTTCATTAGTCCTTAGTCCACATTTTTTGCATATATTCATGACCAGCAGCTCATGTTAGTGTCACCATGAGCCGGTTTGCAACTAGAAGATTTTGTTACTAATAAATGTAGTTGATTGCAAATAATTTTCCACTTGCATTATCATGTAAAGGTTTGGGGTACAGTAAAAACGGTAATATTCTGAACTATTATTACAATTAAAAGAACAGTTTTCTATTTTAACATAACATAAATTACATACATTTTAACATAAATTACATATATAAAATTAAGAACATAACAGTTTTTTCAGCGTCATTACTCCAGTCTTCAGTGTCACATGATTCTTCAGAAATCATTCTAATATGCTGATTTGCTGCTCAAGAAACATTTATTATTATCAATGTTGAAAATAGTTGTTCTGCTTAATATTTTTGTGGAAACCGGATACATTTTTGATGATTCTTTAATTAATCTAAACTTTTAAGAAGATTTATTTGAAATAAAAATATTTTGTAACATTATAAATGTCTTTACTGCCACTTTTGATCAGTTTAATTTAATTTACTTATAGTGTGTATATTGAGTTCTGGAGATAAAACCACTGAAGAATCATCAGAAATCGCTCTTGGTGAAGTAAAAGTTGTCAGAAGGCTTGCGGATGATTTCATTATTCATTAGTAGATAGTTTGTATGAAGAGATGGGAGGAAGGACTGTGGATTGTGTCTGTATTTATTTGATTTTGCTTTCTTTGAACCGATCTAATGTGATGTAGGTTGGAGAGTGCTGTGGTGTTTGATGTTGTGCTTGTGTTTGTAGAGGCAGTGATGCTCACTGAGGTTTATTGAGGAGAGGAAGTCATTTCTAAAGTGTTGTTTATGACAGCCTCATGGGGATTACCAAGAGCATTGTCACGTGAACACCATTCTGTGAAAATAAACATCATGTTTTAACAAAAAAACTACTTTCGCTATTATTCTTTCATTGGTCCAACAGCGCTCCCTCATAAAGACTTCTGAGTGGAGGGAAGTCATATAATTCAATAATATAATGCATAGCTGTAAATGTTCACATTTCTTTTCTTTTATTGTTTTACTATTTTATTTCAAATTTTTTCTTGTTCTCAGTATCTCCTTTTTGCCACCCCTTGAATCAGGGTTATTATAGTAAATTAAAACCAAAACTAAAACCACAACCATTTAACCATGTTTTTTTTACACTGAAACATTAACTGAAATAAAAAAATCAAATAAAATTACTTGCGTTTATTTAAACGTTGTCAAAACAACATTTCTTATTTTCATTTTTAGTTCAACTTGTACTAAAATAACTAAAACTGAAATATTTTTTTTTTAAATAATCATAGACATAAACTATAATAAAAATGACAAAAACACAACAAAATCAATTAAAACTTTTTATCTACAATTACAATAAAAACATAATATAAAAAAATAAAAGCTAATTAAAAAAAAAAACTATAATAGTTGCTCAACGATACTAAAATAACACTGCCTTGATTGGCCATTCATTGAATTTAAGGTACACAAGAAATATCATATTTATATAATTAACATTTTTAATTAAAAAAAATGCTATATTGTGATCTGTATTCAAGTTTATTTTGCATATATTCACAATATAACACATGCTCTAGTAATTTAATCCTTAATGTTTAATTTTATGTATTTTTTATTTTTTAATTTCATACAAACATGCAGTTTAAACATTACTGTTTCTGTCATTTTTACTGTAGTATGAATTAATTTTTTCCACATAAAAAGCCCTTAGACATTTATTTTTTATTATTCTTATATGTAATGTAAAATGCCAATTTTTAATAATAAAAGAAGCATACAGTACATTTACATTTATTAATTTTGCAGATGCTTTTATCCAAAGCGACTTACAATTGGGGAATACATCAAGCGCTTCATCTTAAAGAGGCAATCAGACAGAGGAAGTGCTCGTAACAACAAGTCTCAGTCATTGTTCAAATAAGTACAAGCTAGAAAGAGAAGGAATAAATAAAGAGAAGACAAAGTTATAAGACATAATAGAAGACATATTTAATTTACAGTAAATATGTAACCAGATAACTGAGATATAATAGTAATTTCTTTAAAAAATATTTTTTTATTTTTCCCAAATGCACATGAAACCGCCCACATAAATGATTTTGTCTGACATCACTGTGCAGCCAAAGGACTTTTTTAATGACCATATTATGACTGTAGACATAATCACCTTTATGTCATAAACCAAACTGTACAGAAATGACATGCCCTTTTCCCCTCGTCTGGTTCTCTCTAACATATTTCAGATGTTTTGTGCCGTTTTCCCATTTTCTTTGGTTTTGTTCATGTGCTTTTATTCTGAAGTTCTCATCCATGAAGTCCTCATGTTTGTGTCGTCTTGACCATTCATGGTTTGTCATGTCACACTTTAGATTTTTACTGTTTTTGTTATAGTAGCATATATAAAATCAATAAACAATAAAATCTAGAAATCAGGTCTATTAACACACAGAGACAAACTCTGTTTCAGTGTTCGAGTCAGGAAGTTGCTAAAGGGAAATCCCAGGGCTGATCCCATATAATATACTTTATGTGCATACTAGTTTTTGTGATCAAATGATCACTGAAACTGTAATTTGTCATTCTTTTCAACAATATAGATAACCTGAAAGAAATCAAAGCAATTGCCTCGCTCAAAGGCGTGTTAAAACTGTATTTTGGTTGATAAACATTCAGGTTTTGTGCATTTATTACTAAGCATGGCTGCCAAATAGAATTCTTCTTAAATAGAATTCTATTTAAGTCCTTAATTATGTAAATATGATCTAAATGGGGGGCTTTGGTTCCGTGAGTACCTTTCCATTCATTCATTAGTTTATCCATAGCATTAAAAAAAAGTTAGCCTGCCTGATGATGTTTTTATGAAGCTATTTTGATATCAAAAATTATATAACGTTATTAATTATGTAATATACCACATGATCCTGTTTTTTGTTTTTTCACTCGTCACAATTTTATGGCCCTTTTATGGCTAATCTACCACAACTGAAATATATCTTGATTTTATTAATTATTCTTTCAGTTTTGGATCTGATTGTGTGCAACCAGAACATCAGGCTGTCGACTCAACATGTGACATGATCATTCTGTTCAGTACATATTTGACTGTTCTATACTGAAGAACTTTATGAGATCACACAGGAAACATTTTACTAGCACAGCTCTGTGGCATACTTTGCTTTGTCATTGTTAGGTAAGAGATGAAGTAGCATAATTGTTCAGTCAAGAACTAGAAGTACTGGCTAATGGCTATACACAGACATTTATTGAACAAAACTGTAGTTGAACATTATATATCAAATATACAGTTGCTATATATCACTTGTAAGTAAGATGAAAGTACGGTTTGAAAATAATCAAGTAATAATTTGTCTTTTCGAAACGCCACTATTGTTTTGTACATTTCACGTTGTACTACTGTTCTGTGGACAGCAAAATATATCATAACATTTCATATCAACGATTATCACAAATATACATATATAAAAATAAATAGAAATTTATTTTATACACTCATAACGTGATTTCATGATGGCTCATTTAATGATTGGTCAAAGAAGGCTCTGCTAGAATAGGCCATGAGAGGCAGACGTTCCCCCAGCACGGCGTCTCTGAAATTGCGTCGTCTCCATGCGTACACAATACTGTTCAGAAAACCCTGGAGTGACACCGACAGCGCCTATACAGCAGCACATGGGAGAAAATATTCCACAGGATTAAAACATCTCTGAATAGCATCGATTTCTATGAATCTCAAACGATCTTAAACAATTTTTTGTTTTATTCCAGAATAAATCAATGATTTTGGACAAATCGGATAAGTGAATAATTGAAAGATTCACTCATACAGTCAGTCATGTGTTTCATTCCTGAATGAATCAGTGTTTCTTTGAACAAATCAGTTAAGGGAACAATTTAATGAGTCACTCATATAGTCTGTCATGTCTTTCGTTCCTGAATAAGGCAGTGTTTTTGCATGAATCGGTTGAGTGAATGATTCAATAACTCACTCATGCAGACAATGGCTAAATTCAGAACTGCGTACTAGCACGTTATGGGTGTACTACTATTAATATTTGTATAATATTATTATATAGAAAATAGTAAGAGTTATTAGTATGTGGTAATGAATTGAGAAAGTCACTGTCTAAAAAGAAGTAGCTATTTTTAACTAATCAGTTGAGTTAATTATTCAACGACTCACTCATAGTCAGTCACTTGTTTAGTTCCTGAATGAATTAGCATTTTTGAATGATTGAATAATTCAATGACTCACTCATACAGTCACTTGTTTCATTCTGAAATGAACCAGTTTTTGAATGAATCTACTGAATGAATGATTCAATGACTCACTCATACAGTCACTCGATTCATTCCTGAATTAATCAGTGTTTTTAAATGAATCAGTTGACTGAACAATTCAATCACTCATAAAGTAAGTCAATTGTTTCGATCCTTTACCAATCAGCGTTTTCGAACGAATTGGTTGAGTGAACAATTCAGTCACTTATACAGAAAGTCACTCGTTTAGATCCTGAATGAATCAACATTTTTAAATGAATTCAGTGACTCATTGATAAAGACAGCAACTTGTTTCTGGCTACTGAACAGTGATGGGAATAACGGCATTATAAATAAATGGCGTTACTAACAGAGTTATTTTTTTCAGTAACAAATGATTTTTGATTTTTTTAAGTAATCAAACGAATTACTGTTTCCCCCGTTACAACGCCGTTACAGTTACTGACAATAAAATGCGGCGTTACTATCATTTATTATAATATTATTAGAATTTTATTTTTCAGTTCATCTGAATGGATGCGCAGTGTAGCTGTATTTGACGTACTGTAAACTCTAGTGTGAAGCGCACGGCTCGCCGTAGCTTTGTCTCTCTCTCTCACACACACACACACACACACACACGCAAGATACAGAGCAAGAGAGTCTTTCATAACACGAAAGACTCTTTGTTGATTCTTTGTTGTATTTTTCTGTCAAAATAACGGAGTTCCTTTGGAATTCTTCAGCTTTTAAGAACTGCCGGGTTCTCTGGTAGTGGGCGGAACTAATGCGCAAATGAAAATCTCATTGGCTGGCGCTCACCTATTATCATCCCTGTTTTGATTTCAGCAAATCAATTCGAGCAAATGCAGACAACGTGATTAATATTCATGAAGCCAGCAGCTCATTAATCTTTAGTGTGTTTTATATTGTTATTAGTAGTAGAATTTCGTAGTAGTTTTGTTATCTTATCATCCCCCCCCCCTTTTTTATAGAAACACTAAATGACAAACAATATCTTAAGCACCACCACCAGTCCTAAGTTCAGTCAACATGACAAATATGAATTCATACTTGGTTGTTCTAATTACTAAAGTTCTATCATCATATAATGCTAAATTATCATAATATCATATTATAATGCTCGACTGACTGATGCTACGTGTCAGTAGATAAATAGTGTAGATTAATGTATAATGTTTTATAATAATAATTTATTCTATTTAGTGTCCATTTCATTCATTTAACATATTTAATATTGGGGGCATCCAAGTTATTTGACATATTTGAACATTTAAAAAAAAGTAACAATAGTTACTTTTGCTGGTAATTAGTTACTTTTATAATGATGTAACTCAGTTACTAATTTGTGAGAAGTAACTAGTAACTATAACTAATTACTTTATTAAAGTAACGTGCCCAACACCGCTACTGAAAGAGTCAATTAAAAATCCCTACTACTAATGCAAAGGTGCATTACTAATGTATAATCTTACATAAATACTGTATAATTTATTATTTAACATATGTTCTGCTTTAGAAAACCTGCTTTACCTGTGTGACATAGAGAGGGAAGAGATGTTTTATCCTAGGTTGTACGAAAGACAGACAGATGAGAAGCAGAGCTGAAAAAATTAAACATATCAGTTTATTACAACCTTTTAGGTAAATACATATAGACATATTTATACGTGTAGCGTTTGAAAACATGTGTGTGTTATTGTACTGACCGGGTGCCCAGCAGAAGATGATAACAAGGATCATGTATTGAGCCGATGACCAAATCCCACCTTGATTTCTCTGTGTCATTGTGATCATGCTTGTGTTCTCATATTGCCTATATGAGCTCTCTAACTTACAGTACACCACCTACAGGATGATAGATGTGTATTACACGAGATTATTTACATAAAACACCTACAGTGACTCTTAAAAAATTCTGAATGTCATTCCATTAAATAATCAAATAAGTGTCATTTATTTTAAAGACACTTTTCAAGCAAAACATGACACTATGGATTTTTATGGTGTCACATTGACGAAATATGTGTCCACTGATGTGATTAGTATTATTCATAAACGTGTGTGTACTCACTGTGCAGACAATGATGACCATCAACACACTGCTCAATAGGAGGATTCGAATGAACCCAGCATGTTCTTTATCCTGTTGGAGAAAATGCAGCATGATGGGAACAACTTCCGAGATGATTTAGCTGAACTTGTTTGATGGTGCCTGTAATCATTTCTTACCACTGTTATGCAGGAGTCATTTGTGAGATGCAGGAAGAGAATGCAGCTGCAAGAGAAATCAGACAAGAATTAAGTAAAATGACACAGAAATGTACGTAGAGATGCTCACATACAGAACAGACACTCTTTCTTACCTGTTGCAGAACCTGGCGGTGGGTCCTCTGGTAGGCATCTGTGCTGGCGTAAGAGTAGCTTCCATATTACGGACGGTACAAATGTAGACAAAGTATCCAATTATTGGTACAAGCCTAAAGCAACGATATGTAAACATACAGATCATTACATTAACACTGCAGTAAAATTACAGCAAAGCATTACTTTATCATATTTACAGTTTTACATAAATCGTATTTAAATGCATTTATGAAAGCAAACTGGAACTACTCACCACGCAATAACATAGATCAGACAAAACCTCCTCCTTCTGAGTGCTAACTGTGCTAACTGAATGAATGCAAGAAAAAAAGTAGAAAACTTTAGGTAACTTTAAAATGTGTTATCTAAATCAGTGTTTTTTTAGTATCATTGATAGTTTTGTTAATATTTTGAATGAGATTTTTCTATTTTCTATTTTCACTTTTTTTTTTTTATATAGTTTATATAGTAATTTCTATTTATTTTTCATAATTTTATTTTAAGTAAATGTTTTTTAATGGTTTTAGTTAATATGATAATTACACTGATCAAAATGAACAGGTTTTATACATATATTATTTAATAAGACTGAACTACATTAGGTTACAAAAAAAAAAGGTGATTTTCGTGATCTCAAGGGTTCAATCAGGTAGAAACAACAACTGGGGTATTTCTAAGAAATGCACTGCCCAGAGATAACTGTATGCGACTATTTAAAGAAAATGCGGGAGGAATGTGGCACAGCCTGACAGGCCAAACTGCTGCGTCAGCAAACATTCATACCTGCTGTCATGTTGATTTGATTTATAAAACAGTGACGGAGAGTGAATGTTTATGAGCAGGAACCCTGCTCACCTGGGTTTCAAAGGCTTCCTGCACTGGTTTTTCCCTCCATCCTTGAAACGCATGTGCTGACTCACAGGCATAAATGATGACAAGCAGAAACGAGATGCAGTAGAAGGCCTGAGGAGACACAGAGAGTTAATGCTTACACTACTGAAGTTCATCACAGCTGCTGCACTGATCCACAGTGAAGTGTTTGGACACACATAACTGACTTCGTTTGATTGAAACAAAAAATGATTGACATTTCAATTTAAAGGCTTATGCTGCATTGCTTTAAAGTAGTTTTGAATTCCTGTAGAATTCTGCCATTTACTTATATATTTAAATACTTTATGTATATTTAATACGTATAACAATAATATAACAATATAATTTAAATCAATCTTATATACACGTATATTATATATTATTAATATATTATGTATATATTTCAAATGAAATATACAGTACCACTCAAATGTTTGGGGTAAGTATGATTAAAAAAAATCATATTTTTATTCAGCAAAAATGTATAATGCTACAAAATATTTCTATTTCAAACAATCCTGTTCTTTTAAACTTTCTATTCATCAAAGAGTCCTGGAAAGAAATGTATCATGAAAATGTATCAAAATAGTAAGCAGCACTGTTTTCAACATTGATATTGTAATAATAAGAGCCGTTATTAATAACTAAGCAGCAAATCAGCATATTAGAATAATTTCTGAAGGATCATGTGACATGATGACTGGAGTAATGATGCTGAAAATTCAGCTTTGTATTACAGAAATAAATTACATTTTAAAATATATTAAAATAGAGAACATGTCTTTAAATTGTAATAATATTTCAACTGTTTTTACTGTATTTATAAACAAATAAATGTAGCCTTGGTGAGCATAAAAAATACATCCTGTACAAAAATACATTTGGAGTTAGTCCAAAATTTTGACTAGTAGTGTATAGATTATGAAATGTCATTTTTATGTCCAAACATTTGACTGTATTTTAAGCAGTATTAATAAACAGTTCCTTTACTGTGGTGACCTCTCAGAGTGGGTATCCTCCTGTAAATAATAAACGTATGTTTTTACTGTACCACTGTGTCAACTCCATGTCAAATGAGGGTTTTACAGGGCAGCGCATGACTCCGTGTTCTATATGTGCATACACGAGGCTCTTCAATTGTTTTATGGTGACACAAAATACTGCAGAAAATCGGCAAAGCACTAAATAAACATCTAGTGTGTAACTCTACAACAACATCTCACTGTTACAGAGATGTTCATTTCTTAGCCGCTCAAGGAAGTTGTTGCATAACAAGGCCATTATTCAGCCAATGGCGTTGTATCCTACACCCTAGAGATATTTATTTTTGCACATTGAATGTGCGCATGTAGTGTGAGTATCCCCAGCAGCGGTTGGAGACGTTAACAATTACTTTCAGACTTTTATTGCAGGTTATCCTAAATCGTGTTGATTAGATAACAGCTATGAATGATTTCATGTTTCTGTGTCAGCAGTTTCTCACCAAAGACAAAGGCAATCCATAGTTGCACATCTTTTCACTGAACGACCAAATTTCACGGGGTAAATTAATTATGGTGGTGATCATCAAAACAAGCGATGCCAGGAAATCTGCCAGTGCCAGCTGAAGAAGAGGCTTTGCCTGTAACACAAGAACAATGACAGAGAAACATTAAAACATGAAGAACACGCTGCATATAAACGAAGAGGTCCGATTCAATGAGACTGCTGAAGAAATATTTTTATAAATGCTTTGGTGAACTTTGCAAAGAAGTTATCTAAAGTGTGTGATACTGACGAAGAGAGCTGTATGCAGTGACATAATCAGATTTAGTTTTCATTCTCAGCCTGTGTCTGAGTGCACTGGCCCACTGTTAGCCAATATTGACCATCACTGTTGACTTTTGCAGCAATAGTGGGGAATGTATGTACTCTAAATGTGCTTCAGCTGGGGAATGTAGATCCATCAAATTATGCCTCATTGCAGTCGATTTGTCCACTCAAAAATTCAGATTATCTGCTGGAAATATTCAAGTATGCATTTTATGTGCCTGTTAAGAGGATGCATTGTTAAAAAAAGTACTGGTCATTTTTTGCCAGGACATAATCAAGTGATTTTATGCACATTTCTGTTAACCCTAAAACACAATGCAATGAAGTGCAAAATTCAAAATACAGGCAAAACACCTGTATAAAATAACACATTTCTACATTACATTGTGCACTATTTTTTATGATTTTTTTAATATATATATTTTTTACAGCATAGTGACTTGATCAGATTATTTTCCCCAAGATGAAATTTCACTATTGCATACAGATCAGGGTTATTAGTTAACCAAAACTGAAACCATCAAAAACCATCCTTTTCCTTAAAATAAAATAAACATTAACTAAAATAAATATATAAAAAAGTTTATTTCAGTTAGTAGCTTGGTATCCTAAAAAAACTACACCTAAAAAAATTATAATTTTAAAGTTTGAGTTTTTGTCTTCTAATTTTAGTAGTTTCTATATTTATATAGGACATTTCTTTCTCTTGTCTGTGTGACTCACCTGTTCATTGAGATGCCTTCTCTTTATGATGGAAACCACAATGACAGAACAACTACCTATCAGACTGCAACAGAAAGAAAAGGTGGTTAAAATAATAAACCTCGATTCCATACAGCTAACACTGAGTGCAGCAATGTGATAAATGTAATGAAAAACCACGCATGAGACACAAGTTAAGAATTCTCTGTCCTGGTCTTACTGTGAAATGTGTTAAGCTGCAAAAGCAATCTTAAGGAATTATTTCTGTCTCATCTAACACTTACATTTAGTTTTGTCAATGTAAACTAATTATTTAGATGTTACATATAGGTCTTTTGTCTTTAATGACAGCCATTATTTTTGATGTTACCACGTTAACCACATTTTGTAGGTTAAATTTATTATTCCTGTGGTTGGTCACTAATCTGTATAGAGGTACTGTAAACAGACAAGACATACAATATTGCATAAACAACATAAAATGCCACAGAAAACACTTTAATTTGCACAATTAAGAACAAAAATAAAGTAACTAAACATTTAAATGTTAATGTGATGTTTGTGCTGTGTTAAATTAAAAAGGACTCATACTTTAACAATATTAAACATAATTTTAACTCTAAATACAAATTGCATACATACTGACTCATTGTTTCAGTAAATTATAAAAACAATTAATATTTTTACTTCGAAAAACATGTCTGTTCTATAATAAAATGTATTATATTGTCTTTTAAATTATAATATCATTGTTTTATGATAGGAAAAATGACAATTATCCCATCAAATGCTAATATTGTAGTATTTTTACATTTCTTTTCAAATTATTAATATTACACAGTTCAACATGACGGGCCCAGACTGGGTTGCCCCATGTGTTTTCCTATTATGTCACAAGTAAATTCCTAAAATCCTTACTTCACTTTTCATAAGTCACACTGCGAGTTAGGCGAGTTACTGCCTCTCAAATCAGAAGCATAACTTCAGCTGCAAATAATGCTTTCTCTTTGTGTGTTCCATTAAAGCAACAGATCGCACGCGCTTGTCCTAAAACAATGCTGGATCACATGGCAGTCGAACAAACGTGAAGTATTTCTCACCTTAAACTCAAAGTCGAGACGTAGATCCAAGATAAAATAGTAATCTAGACGAAAATAAAGAACATTAATAAGTTACATTTAGGCTATATATTAATAATAAATGACGCCGTCAAGTCGAAGTTTGACAGTCATGAATGTCTCCATCTGCAGTGCAGTGGCAAATCATCAAATATGCTGTTTTCCCACATTAAATTGTATTCTCTTTGACTTCAGATGAATAATTAATTGTGAAGTGATTGATTACCTTATCTTCATCGCTTGAATTCATGATGAAGAGATTTATTCCGTGAACTACATGCCAGCTCGTTGTTGTTTGTTGTGTGTTCTGTCATGTACAGCAGCTGTCTGACTGACTCCGCGTCTCACCTGGACGTTGAACCTCTGTCACGTGACGTCTGTCTTCACCTGTACTGACGCAGCACGCGTTTGCAGGTAAAACTGTGGGTGTTTTACCTTACAGAGCTTGTTCAGGTGTTGTGTGGTAGGCTATATGTGTCACCTTGGAGATACAACATAAAAATCGACCTCCTTAATAACACTTTATAATAAACATTATTATAAAGTTGGGGGGTAGAAAGTACACTTTGTACAGTATAAAAAACATTATGCCTATGGAGGAACCCCGTTAACCACATACAAGTGTGTGTGTTTAGGCTACTTGTTTATGCTACTTTAGCCCGATTCGGACGGTAATTGTTTCTCAGGGGGACGTAAGTGATTTTCACCATATACAGGGGGTAGTTGGTGATTTAATTGCGGTCCGAATCCAGGAGAATGTCCCCGGCCGATTTTTTCTCTCACAAACACCAAGGTCGTGTGGTAATTTAATTGCCGTCCGAATACACATCTCTGAGTTTACCAGAAGAAATCGATTCAAAATTCAGTATTTAAACCCTTTTTGACACTAACACCGTAATGTTGTAATTTAATTGAATACATAGGCATCTGTAAGAAGAAATGGGATTCAAATTCATTTTTATTTACAGCAGACAATCATGTGACTGGTCACGTGAGCAGCGCAGAACTCGCTCCTCTGTGAATAAATCACCATCCGAATCTTATCCCTGAGGTGATATGTACATTTATTTTTACAGACGTCCATATGAGAAACAATTACCGTCCGACTCGGGCTATTGTGGGGACCGGCCCGCGGTTCCCACGAGGGAAAAAAATAATTAAAAATAGTAAATGATGTTTATCTGAAAGTAGAAGAATGCAAACAGGTTTTCTGTAAGGGGTAGGTTCAGGGTTAGGGTTGTGTTAGGGGATAGAAAATATCGTTTGGTCAGTATAAAAGTAATAGAAGTCTATGGAGAGTCTCCACAATTCACAGAAACAAACTGTGTGTGTGTGTGTGTGTGTGTGTGTGTGTGTGTGTGTGTGTGTATGTGTCTGTGTGTGTGTATGTGTCTGTGTGTGTCTGTGTGTGTGTGTGTGGTGTGTGTATGTGTCTGTGTGTGTGTGTGTGTGTATGTGTGTCTGTGTGTGTGTGTGTGTATGTGGTGTCTGTGTGTTGTGTGTGTGTGTGTGTGTATGTGTCTGTGTGTGTGTGTGTGTGTCTGTGTGTGTGTGTATGTGTCTGTGTGTGTGTGTGTGTGTGTGTGTGTGTTGTTGTCTGTGTGTGTGTGTGTGTGTGTGTGTGTGTATGTGTCTGTGTGTGTGTGTGTGTGTGTGTGTGTGTGTTGTGTATGTGTCTGTGTGTGTGTGTTGTGTGTGTGTGTGTCTGTGTGTCTGTGTGTGTGTGTATGTGTCTGTGTGTGTGTGTGTATGTGTGTCTGTGTGTGTGTGTGTGTGTATGTGTCTGTGTGTGTGTGTATGTGTCTGTGTGTGTGTGTGTCTGTGTGTGTATGTGTCTGTGTGTGTGTGTATGTGTGTGTGTGTCTGTGTGTGTATGTGTCTGTGTGTGTGTGTGTGTGTGTATGTGTCTGTGTGTGTGTATGTGTCTGTGTGTGTGTGTGTGTGTGTGTATGTGTGTGTGTGTGTGTAGTATGTGGGACTGCAATGCCCTCTACTGGTCAAAAACGAACGTGCAACAGTTCGACAGAAATCATTTTTGTATAGTGCAAATACTGCACACTTTATTAGGCTATTATTGAACTGAGGGAGAAGATAAAACCGAAATATATTTTGGCATTGCCTATAGTTTGCTACAAAGATCAGTCAGTTTCGAAATATTTTTTAAATATTGGGTGAAAGGGACATAATATTATAAAAATCATAATTTAATTGTCAACAGTTTTTTTTATTTATTTAACAGGGACGATGCACAACACAAGTGTTGTACCAGAGGTAGATATAAAGCTATTGCATCTGCAGTCCCTGGCAGGGCAGGATGTTGTTACAAAATTACAATATTCACTCACAAACAATACAATACACACAACACATACAATATCACATCAGCTTGATTGTTGTACAATGAAAACCAACACTAATAATTAATAATAAATAAATAATAATAATACAAATATTAATACATAAATATGTATGTTTTTCATTTGATATAACAACAACAACAACAACATTAAGGAATGATTGAACGAACGAATACGTTACATGATTTCTGTTATGAATTTAGACGGTTTTTTTGCTTAATAAATAAAAAATAAAAAAATGTCCATTGCATTGAGATTCGGCGTGAATACGGGGATTTCATTTTACAGAACTGAGAATAATGTTAATTTAGTTTAGTCACTGTAGGCTGTCATCAGACAATAAAAAGCACGTGGGCGTTTCAGAAAATATCATTATGAATAATTATGACATCACTGCCCGGAGTGCGATTGCAGCAGGAAGTGACGTCAAGTCTTCCACGGTGGCTCCTCTTCTTACGTGGCAACGCGTCAAACGACCGCGAGACACCGAGCACAAAGAGACAGAATATTCATTAAAATACATTCTTACATTTTCTTTACTGTTTCGCTTATTGTTAGGGTTTAGGTGCTTCTTTTAAGTCATCATGGGTCTGACCATCTCATCGCTCTTTGGGAGACTTTTCGGCAAGAAACAGATGAGAATACTGATGGGTGAGTGTTTCAAGCACATTACACTGTCTTTCTGATGTATTTCTGTGGTAAATATTCATTTTTAAGACAAAAGGGATAATATTTGAGTGTAAGATGAAATCATTTATAAATTGCCTTTTTTATTATTAATTTACCCATTGAAATTCAACAATGAATGTGATATTTCTTGGGCAGTGGCTAATGTTAGCTTGCTAGCTTCAGATAGAGCTTGTAAGAACAGATCAAATCACACGGCTGTAATGAATTTGACAGCTGAAGGTCTTTTCTTATGTTTTGTTTTTCAGTGGGTTTGGACGCTGCAGGTAAAACCACAATACTTTACAAGCTAAAGCTGGGAGAAATTGTGACCACTATCCCTACTATAGGTGAGATTACACCATCATAACTATGACTGTTCCCCATTTTGTTCTCGTGCTTTCACAATGTAAAGTTTTTCATTTAAAAAGGAGCTCGTTATTAAATCTCAATATGTGATTTATGTGAATCTGATTTAGGATTCTCATCATTTTGATTACCAATGTCTTTTATGTCACTGCCAGTGCATTTACAATTGAAATGTTTATTTGTGACTATTGTTTACAATATACATGTCAAAAGTTTGGAATAATTACTTTTTTTTTTTTTTATGATTTTGCCCACTTCTGCCCACCAAGGCTGCATTTATTTCGCCAAAATTACAGTAAAAACAGTATTGTGAAATATTAAAATTTAAAGTAACTTTTCTATTTTACTATATATATTTTCTGTATATTTTAAAATGTAATTTATTCTGTGATGAATTTTCAGCAGCCATTACTCCAGTCTTCAGTGTCACACGATCCTTTAGAAAGTGTTTTCAGCATTGATCATTTATTGACAGCATAATGAGCATTTGTAATAAAATTAAATTACTTACATTAAATAAACTTGTATTTTTATTCAAAATGTATCAAAATTATTGAAAGTACCAATTATTTTATCCATTGACAGTAGATATTGGAGCTGACATAAGGCTGGATGGCTTCTGCTGTTAATTTACCACTAAGCCCCACCTTAAAAAACATCACTGACCAATCCTACCTTAGCAACTGTCATAATTATCATAATCGATCATCATTATGATCATTATCATAATCGACAGTATGGTAAACCCATGTTTCAGGTGCACTTTCACGTTGTTTCTTAGTGAACTACAGGGACCAAACGGTCAATTAGACCCTGTCATCAGCTGATAATCTCTGAACAGCCAAACATAAGCCAGGGAATTGGACTGGTTGATATATGTGTATTACACGTCTCGTTGTAGCCAATCAAATATATTTTTATATTATAATGCACCTTGAGTAAAGTGTTCTTGAACTGTATTTTTTCTGCTCATGGACAGGTTTTAATGTAGAGACTGTTGAATACAAGAACATCTGCTTCACCGTGTGGGATGTCGGCGGTCAGGACAAGATTCGTCCTCTCTGGAGACACTATTTTCAGAACACACAGGTATGGTCTTTATTTAAAGACGTTTTGCTGGCCAAAGTGCCACTTAGCTGTTTCTGGATTCATTTATTCAAAGCAACTTATAATAGATCAATTACAGGAACTATACTGTTTGAGCATCCCGGTCTAAAATCACTTTAAAGTGTAAAATATTGGTTGAAATTTACTGTGATCTTTTATAACTCCGGTGCTTTTGTGGTTATTATTCATTTGAAGCATTTTAATGCTTTTTTTAATTCCTTTGTCCTCAGGGTCTGATCTTTGTGGTGGACAGCAATGACAGAGAGAGAGTGGCTGAATCTGCAGAAGAGCTTTCTAAAATGGTAAGAATTGCTCCGTCTTCAGCATTTAATTAATTTTTGGATATTACATAAAATCTGTATAACACACAAAAACCTGTCACGCTCAGTGACCTAAATTGAGATCGCGTTACAAAATGTATTTACATTTGCATTTATGTACTTGAAGACCTTCTTACCAAAGCATCTTGAGAAACGTCCATGTAATATGTTTTGTGTTATGCTTATGTTTTTAACCTTCTTGTGTTCCGGTCATTTTGAAACTAGTCATTTTGACTAGCATCCTGAAAAATCCTAGTTAATGTTATTGCTTACTGAGTTTGCTCACACATGGTGTAACAAGTTTCCAAAAACTTTTTTTTTTTTCGTTTTCTTTTTTTACTTTTTTGGGGATTTTGTGTGTGTTGGGTTTTAAAGGTGAAACTGACAAGCCTACAAAAATTGCTTATTTCTTATGCTATATTATTACCAAATGCTGGATTCAATATTTTTATCGATGTTTTTTCAATTAGCTCTCTTTATCATTTATACAGTTGCAGGAAGATGAACTGAGGGACGCTGTGCTGCTGGTTTTCGCAAACAAACAGGATCTGCCTAACGCCATGGCTGTCAGTGAACTCACAGACAAACTTGGACTGCAGAGTCTACGCAGTAGAACGGTACACTCACTTACTCAATTGACTCCAACATGCACTTGCTTAAACATCAACTGCGTTCTGATTGTCTGTTTGTTTCCACAGTGGTACGTTCAAGCGACCTGCGCTACACAAGGCACCGGACTCTATGAAGGACTGGACTGGTTATCAAACGAGCTCTCCAAACACTAGTGTGCCTGATCATATTGGCGAGATGCGTGTGAACTTTAGAAAGACGGAGTGCGTGGGTTGATAGACTCTGTCTTGAAGAACTTGAGTGAGTGTGTGTGTGTGTGTGTGTGTGGAGGAGCTATCAAGTGTTGAGCATCATGTCTAATCTATCTTATCTGTCTTTTTCTATGCTGAATTCCTACTAATGTTCTTTTAATTTTTTTCCCTTACAAATCTGATTGTTTTCCATGTCTGTAAGAAAATGCTTAAATTGCACGTTTACTTGATAACTGTGAGAGCATTATGGCACAACGGAAAGGAAGTTTGGGAGGAATTCCAGGTCGAGGCGTCCCTCTCGTGCAAGTTTTGAGTAGTTGTAGCTTAAGAGCGAATAAATGCCAGAAAGAAGCCTTTGTGCATTGACGCTCACTCCAAGATCCCTGTGGCAGTGCTGCCTAACTTGACTAGTGAGTCGCAGGATTCACCACTCCATGAACATTCCATTTCATGGTACTTCATTTTATTCCAGGGGGTTGTTTTGCAAAGCAACACATTAACTTTTGTTGCAGAAGACTCCTAAGTCTTGTTTCAGGGACTTTGCCACCAACAGATTCTTTGGAACAAAATGGTACATGAAGTATTGACAGCAATATGGAGTCATCCATGATTGATTAGCCCAATGATCTCTAACCGCCTTTGATGTTAAATACCTCCATTGAACAATATTTAAGTAAAAGTTTTAGTTGAAAGCATTTGAACAGATCATAGTACCTTGCCTGATTTTTCTGAGGTGGGATTGATGTGGTGGGTTGGACCGGGATGAATTGTTTCTTCAGTCTGTTCCATGTTTCTTTTCTCTTTTCCATGTCAAACGGATGTATGTCTGTATGTATGCTGGCACCTTTAATATCGGCGATTAAGGTGCATTCAGTGAGAATTTTGTATGGGGCACTCCAGTACACCAATAAGGTCCTCATTTCTTGAGCAGGATTTTCTGATCTTGTACACTTCCCTACTGCGGCAAATGCCCTACTCTTGCTCGAACTGTGCCACAAGGTCCACCCCTGTGAGAAAATAAAGATCTGATAAAAACTAAATATGTCGTATGCGTTTTTTTTTTTCTTCATTGTTATACTCTGGTGACACACCTCTGAGAAAAATCCATAATTAAGATGTCTTAACTTCAAACCATTGCATCTATATCTTGGAAGGCCTGAAGGGGAAATTTTCAGGACATTTTTATTTTTGGGTGAACTATTTCTTTAAACACCATTACAATAGGTTAAGCTGCAGGTTTGTATTGTAATGGGGTGTCATGTATATGAGAGCTACCACTGAGATGCATGTTTATTAAACATTGAATAATACACCATGTTATTAATAATTAACTTAATACACCATAGACATGACAAATTAATTGCATCTTTTTGTTGTTTCATGAACATCTGAAAAATACAGAGATATCTTATTGCAAGTATGCACAGATGAATCCAAATAAAAGAAAAAAAAATCGGTTTAGCCAAGTAATGTAAGAAGTAATGACAGCGATTACCTCACTATGACAATAGTATGGGTGACTATTTTATGTTCACGTACATTAATGTCTAAATGGCAAATTAGCTGCTGTTGCCTGGTGTTTTGTATAGCTCAACCTTTCTAGATCAATGGTACATTTCACAAAGTGCTGATATTGCACTTCTTGCAAGTGTCAAGAGATGAATGTTATGCTTTATTTAAAAGCTTCTGGATGTGATTCAAAAACATTTTTGTAAATGAAATAATTATTCTGGCACCACTAGGATATATACTTTACGAAATCATAGCAAAAGAATAATGGCAGTCAAGAAGCCAACTTTTTTCAATATTTATAACACTGAAGCCCAAGAACCAAAAGTACTTTTTCATATCTTTAATCCTTCGACTGACAGATTTTCATAATGACAGGCTTGTATTACAACTAAAAACAGTGTGTAATAATTGTATTATTATTGTTACCATCATCATCATTATTATTATTAAGTAATTTTTAACAGTATGTGAACCTGCTTGTATTATTATGCGCTGTTTTCTTCTGTTCTAAAATCTGTAATTATGGAAAAGCTCATCGGAAGTGGCGTTTCGTCATTTCTTCCACGGCGGCAGTGACGTGGCATTACGCAAGCGCAGAGCCGACAGTGTTTCCTGACACACGACGAGCATCACACCGAAACAACTTTAGACATTAGGATTAATCCCGTAGTTATAGGTGATTTGTGTCCTTCATCATGGGTCTGACCATCTCATCGATCTTTAGTAGGCTGTTTGGAAAGAAACAGATGAGAATTCTCATGGGTGAGTGTTGAGTCTCATGCTAGCTATGCTAGCGGCGTTAGCCAACTTTCGCAATTCTGTCATTCTCCGAAATATAACAGCTAAAATACAAAAACTATAACTGATTTCCTTGCTTTACTTCAAAGTATGATTGTCTTTACCATGTAGAGACCGAGCTAAGTCAAGTGCGCATTTATTTACCTGCTAAATTATCTTGCGATAGGATCCCACAAGCTTTGAATAAATGAATTTGGTAAATAATTTCTACGTACTGTCAGTTCATGAGCAGGAACAGATTATTATTACAACTTATATTCGAGTGAAGTATATATTAAATTCTAGTGTACTGTACTGTCTAATCGCGTTTATTTTTGTAGATATTTATCAATGAACATATTCAGTGCTCAAGACCTCTTTCACTTTTATGGGAAAATTTACTTTTTTTCTTCACTGAATATTTTAAAATGCTTAAATGTAATAACACTACTATTTAATTATTATTAATTATTTTGACCATATTCCACATTCATAAATGCAAGTTTACTAATAAAATCTTAACTGTGTGGTTTTGTTGACTGAAGTAAGACTGTACAGTGTACATAGTATTATAGACTATTTGAATAAGACTTCAAATAAATAAAACTTAGAATAAAGACTTTAAAAGTTTGTCAGCTTTACAGAGTATTTATTTGATATTTTCTTTACCTGATTTTTATACCTGATCTTATTCTGATTTATTTGATTTGATGTGATTTTTGATAGTTATTTTTCTGTACTGTTATTTTTTCAGTTTTATTTTTGCATGTATGTATAATGTAATGTTCAGTATTTTCAGTTGAATGAAATCACAATAGTCTACTATTTGATATGGTATACTGTGGATTATAGTATTTATTAGTACAGTACTGTTCACTCTGTAGTGTATTAACTAGTACAGTACAGTTTAAATTATGCTCTAGTTTATTATAGTACATAAAGTAGTATGCTATAGAGTAATTTGGTTGTAGTACATATATTCTAGTGAAGTATGTGTACTAGAATAGTACAGTGCAGTTTATATCCTTGGCCATTAAAGACATGAGCTCTTCATTGTGTTTTTTTTGGAGAAGTGACTGCAGTTACTGTCTTATATATTTAGAAACCTTATTCTCATCATGAATCCTTGCTGTTTTATAGTGGGGCTGGATGCTGCTGGCAAAACCACAATACTGTACAAACTCAAACTAGGAGAAATTGTGACCACCATTCCAACCATAGGTAAGAGGACAGAACTATTTTTGATTTGACTATGATCTCAAAGTAGTTATCATGGGTAGATTGAGGTCATTGTCTTGTGTTGTGTTCTGAGTCATATGAGTATCCTATCATCCCCCGGGGAATTTTTATGAAATTGTAGTACTTGTCGGCTTTTATGATATGTCAACGTCCATTGGCTGTCATCATACATGTGGCTTCAGTGATTGCCTGAGTGTCCTGTCTTACACCACAACATTCATCCAGTGTTTCATTAAAAAGCAGAACTATTCCACTGAATGTATTGTATGTCACTGCATTTCTTTTGGGCAGGTTTTAATGTAGAGACTGTTGAATACAAGAACATCTGCTTCACCGTGTGGGATGTCGGTGGCCAGGATAAGATTCGTCCTCTCTGGAGGCACTATTTTCAGAACACACAGGTAAGATCTTGATGGGTATCTATTCATACAAAATAACATAAGGGCGCACATACTTATTATAGTCCTTGCAGAGACTCATAGCTCTTTCCGTTTTTCCCTTTGTCCCAGGGTCTGATCTTTGTGGTGGACAGCAATGACAGAGAGAGAGTGGCAGAATCTGCAGAGGAGCTTTCTAAAATGGTAGCATATATCATTGTGATCTTCTCAAATGGCAACTAAGTGCAATGAATCAGGACATTTGTGGAAGTGTTTTGTTTGCTTAATGTGGTTGAGTTGCCTCATCTGTGTCTTTTCCTGTGCGTATGTGCAGTTGCAGGAAGATGAACTGAGGGACGCCGTGCTGCTGGTTTTCGCAAACAAACAGGATCTGCCTAACGCCATGGCTGTCAGTGAACTCACAGACAAACTTGGGCTGCAGAGTCTACGCAGTAGAACGGTAACACCAGCATGCACTACCTACTCTTAAGATTTTTTTTTTTTGTTGAAAAAAGTCTCTTATGTTCACCAAGGCTGCATTTATTTGATCAAAAATACAGTTAAAACAGTAATATTGTGAAATATTTTTACAATTTAAAATAACTGTTTTCTATTTGGATACGTTTTAAAATTTAATTTATTCTTGTGATGCAAAGCTGAATTTTCAACATCATTACTCCAGGCTTCAGTGACACATGATCCTTCAGAAATCATTCTAATATGCTGATTTGTTGCTCAAAAAGCATTCATCTTATTATTTTATTATTATCATTGATGAAAACAGTTGTGCTGCTTAATATTTTTGTGGAAACTTTTTGTGGAGAGATTTTTCAGTTCAAAAGAACAGTATTATTTTAAATTGAACAATAGAATAGACTTAACTGTCACTTTTCATCCATTTTAATGCATTCCTGTTAAATAAAAGTATTTTCAAAGAATAAAAAAATAGAAACTTCCCAACACTAAACTCTTGAACAGTAGTAAATATGCCAGACATATTTGCTACTATTGCTTTTATCATATTATCTTGGTTTGTTAGTCTGACTTTTCAAAAATAGACTGGTACAGATTGAAGTGTTTACATGACATTTATAAAAGATCAATTATTTCTTAAAAAAGAGTGATTGAAATCCAAATTTTAAAGTGCATGTTCACTCAGAAAAAAAGGTACAAACTTGTTACTGGGGTGGTACCCATTTAGAAGATACTAATATACAGTATTTAGGGGTAAATAAGGTACAAAGATTTACCTTTTAGATTTTGTACCTTAAGGTACAGTGACAGCATTGTACCTTTTTTCTAACATACTTTGTGAATGGAGTGTGGGCTGCTTTTCTTTTTGTTTTGGTTGATTTTTTTTTTTCTGTCTGGGCTTCTTGCAGTGGTATGTCCAAGCGACCTGCGCTACACAGGGCACTGGACTCTATGAAGGACTGGACTGGTTATCCAATGAGCTCTCCAAACACTAGTGAGGCTGTTAGGGGTGAGATGGTGCATATGAACCAATGGAAAGGCTAGAGACTCCGCTTAGAATTTAAGTGTGTGACACAGCTGGAAACTTGGGAGAAACCATCAAACACTCTGCGCCTGTCTTAGCTTTCCTTTTCTACAGTATATTTCTTTGCCCAAGGCTATCTATTTCTTTTCTTATTTCTTTTTTGTTTTAAATCCAACAAAAGCAACTTTTTTTGTCATTTTGCGAGAGGAAAAATGTTTTGAAGGACCTTCTTTCGCTATGGCTTTTTCAGTTTCTCAGAAAGTCCTCATGCAAAACCAAAACCACTGGAGTCCCTGATCAGTGAGCAGGGTTATTGGTTTTGCTTTAGACTGATCAGCATTGTTTATCTGAGAATTTGTTGTCAAGCTCACTGGAGAATCTCTGGGGTTAGTAATATTTCAGAACTGGACTTTACATGTGGAGTCATTTGGCGAGTCAAAGCCATGCCTGTTCCGTCAATACTTATAGATATGCAAGCTGTAAGTTTGTTACATTGCATTATCCGCTGTAGTGGCGTGGAGTCCTGTGGTCCTTCTAAACATTATCCTTGTCTGCATGAGTTTACTACTTCTGGGTCTTGGTTTAAATTCCCCTCATCAACAGCACATGGCATGAGTGGCATGAAAAGGATAAGTTTCTTTTATTAGGTTAGTTTTTTTCCACACAATCCATTGTTGTTTGTGGCAAATGTTTGAGTGACCCAGAACACTGGTTTTGCTGTAGGTCAGAGTCAAAGGGAACGTGAAGTTCTTTAGCCACAACGACACAATTAAGTTCTTTCCATTATAATTTAAAGCTGAAATTGATTGACATATTTTATGTGTGTCATGCCATGTGAAATGTTTCGCTCAGTCGTGTTTCTTGAGCTTATCATTATCTGTGTCTGAATCTGACTGCTGAATGCAGGTTTAATGTATTGATGAATTCCATATCTGGTTGAAATGGTTTCCTTTCCTAAACTGATGTGTAACAGATACAATCTATTTTACCCTATTATCATGACAAACTTGTTTGTGTATTATATGTATCATATTGTTTTAGAATAAAACGTAATCGTGAACTTATGTGTTGAATGTGATAAATCTATTTTGCTCCTTAATTGCAGACTTTGTCCCACTTTTTGGGAGCGAAAATAGTCATTGATTTGTTTTCACCAAATCAAAAGTGAATGTTTATAATTTTTCAATGACAGACAAATCAGAAAATGTCTCAGTTGTACGAAGTTCTAAGCTGCATTACTGCATCAGTCCAGCAGATGGCACCTGGAATTAAAAACTCAAGTCAACTGAGCAGTTCCTTATTTACTACAGATAAATAACTAAACGATAGCTAACAAGAAGAGAATTGCGATGAAGAGCTATATTTGATTACCTCTATACATTTTTCTGTTTAAAGTGTGTATATACTGTATATGTGTATATATACATACATAATATGCATACTGAGTGTTGTTTGTACTCACTACTTGCATTGTGTAATTACATGAGCTATTGTCAATTTTTGAGAAGCAGAGAAAGTGAGGTATATTTAAATGATGTATCATCATGGTTAAATATTTTACATTTTGCAAATTTTAAATTATGCAAATTTGGTAAAGGGCTTAAATAATATGTACTCTGCCCATCCCTATCCATAAAGTGTACAAGTCATAAAAACAGTGAAGAAAGTATGGTGCATGCAATCAAAAACTTACTAAGAAACGAAACTAAGAGCAGAACAGTTATGTCACATTCACAGCCACAGTTGTAAACATCACAGATACCACAGGAGCCGCCCTGTTGCGTGTGCTTGTCTTTTCTCAATCATGATTAGATTTGGGTGCGGAGATCATTTCAGGACTTTCCAGGGCAAGATCTGTCCAAATAAATTACAGGAGGCACCAGTTAAATGTACATATATAAATGTCATTCAGGTACATTTTCTGAGTACAAACTTTATAAACGGCAACATTATTGTTATCAACTGCAATCCCATTTGTGTTGATTGTTTCTTTAAAGGAGATGGAGTTGAGATGATCCTGCTCCTAATGGCAGAACATAGCAGGTTTTGTTCTACTTTGTGACTTTGGTGGCACTTTTTATGTGAAGATATACACACAACAATAATATGGACATGATACGAAAAGTAAAAAAAAAAAAAAAGGAATTAAGGCAAAAAACAAGTACTAAGAAGTTGACATTTTTTGAGAAACAGCGTGAAGATCTGTGCAAATCTCTATAAATTATTCACTAAAGTCACAAGGTAAGCATCATATTAAACTCAAGTTTCCCCCCTACATTTCTACCAGCCCATGTTTTCAGTATTCTCAAACATTTCAGTGTTCTGAACAGAAAAAGAGTGAAAGCAATTGGTCAGAAGCACATTGTCAGCAAAGATAAGAGTGATTTTAATAGATGTTTAAAAGATGTTGGATGTTTAAAAACAAAAATACTGTCATTTACCAAGAAAGCAAACCCTTCAAGCAATGTTTCCAGTCCTTTGGACCGACCTCCCAGAATGTTTTAGATGTCTTGCTAATTAAAACACCTGATTCAGCTCATCAACCTCTTAGTTTGTTGAACGAGGGAGACACCTATATCATTCTGGGAGATCAGATGGGTCCCAATCGAGGTCTGGAGTTGAGAGACAGAGCAATGGGCAGATAGAAGGTCAGAAAGCAAAACTTATGAAAACAAGGGCAACAATCTGTCAACAGCTGTTCACAGATCAGTTGAGGGTGGGAACAGTGTACCAGTATAAATTACACACAGACCCACTGATCTGTCCTTTCCAGAGCCTTCTGCTGACAGATCAACAAGGTAAGACAACTAGTTACTGTATAGAGTTCTAAATTAACCTTCTCAAAATTATTATATAAAAAGTGTTTCTAAGTGTTTGCATTGTTTATTTTGGTGTTTTTTTCAATTTGTAACCTGGAAACTGAATCATCTTGACAGGTCTACGGTGTTTCCTCTTTGGGAGACGCCGCAGAACCTTGACTGGTCTCATCGTACTATTGTGTGAGTATATCGGATATTTAAGATTTTTTGGGGTTTGCTGTTAAAGACATTAGTGAACTAACCAAACAAACCTTACAATGTTACATCCATTCAAATACATTACTTAGTCATATCTTTTGGTAATGGGCATATAATTGATATTAATCAATTTGTTTTAGTACCGTATATATAAATCTTACAATTTTTAAGATTGTTTTTAAACTCTTTATTTAAAATCTCTGCATTTCCTATAGATAAATGGCTTTCCTGTTTGTTCTAGCATCATGAAGGAGGAGGAGTTCATGTAAAACCTTGCTGCCAGGGGCAGGGTCTTCTGGCCCAGCGCCATTCAGAGGATCCATGACCTTTGTTTTGCGTTGATGTCCAGATGCTCAGAGGTCAGCGCCTCAGTGCTGTGCAGTCTGTGATATTATGTGAAGTCTTGAGTCTCCTTTGAAGTACTTATAGTTTCAACATTATATGAAGTCTAATGCAACATCTGAAGTCTACTACGAAGTCTATTATGAAGTTACAAAGTATTGTGAAGTCTATATGAACTGTACAGTCTACAGTGGAAGTCTACTATGCACTGTCTAGTTTTCAATGAAAATCTACTATACTATGAAAGCCAATTATGCACCGTCTAGGTGACGATGAAAGTCTACTACTACGAAATGTCGTTTATGATGAAAATATATGTTTTGAAAGTCAACTATGCACTGTCTAGTTTATGATGAAATCCTACTACTATGAACTGTTTAGTTTACGATGAAAGTCTACCACGAGCTGTCTAGTCTACAATGAAGTCTCAGTCTTGTTTGAAGTGTAATGCAAACAACCAACCAGAAAAAAAACATACCAATGCATGTAATGCTAAAGGTGAAACAAGAAAACTGACACATTGTTGGCTTTTAAATAATGCTACAAATATGAACCAGGTGAAGAAGTGTATTATCCTGTGCCTTTTTTTGGTGAAACTTTTGTTTCTGCATTACTTGGTTCAGCTGGTCAGGGGGCCAGCTGATAAAACAAAAAGCCCTGAAAATCAAAAATACAATAAAAATCCAAAACAAAATTTCATTATTGTTCTTTGTTTATTTTTGTTTGTTTTCAAATTTTTAATTTATTGTAACCAGGATAGGGTTCACATGAACGCCGGACTTTGTTGAATCTACTTAGATCTGGGGAAGTTGTGGCCTAATGGTTAGAGAGTCGGACTCGTAACCCAAAGGTTACGGAATTGTAGGTGGGGGAGTGAATGTCCAGCTCTCTCCACCCTCAATACCACGAACTTGCCCTTGAGCAAGGTACCAAACCCCCAACTGCTCCCCGGGTGCCAGTGGGCAGTATGATTTTCAGTGGGCAGCATAAATGGCTGCCCACTGCTCCGGGTGTGTGTTCACAGTCTGTGTGTGCACTTAGGATGGGTTAAATGCAGAGCACAAATTCCAGATCAGAGGACATTTAGATCTATAGCCCAAAGCAGAGACACTAATGTTCTGAAGATTTGACATCTTTCTAAATTTACCGCTTTTAATGAGCTTCATGTAAAACCCCAAATGAAGTATGTTGAGAAAAAATATATTTTGTGTGTTGTTCTAATTCTTTAGTTGAATTCTTTCAGAATGTTGTGTCATGTTTGGCTTCATTAAAGCATTCTGAGAAATGATGGTCCATGAAATGAATGACAGAGAGAGTGATTGGTAGAATCTGCAGAGGAGCTTTCTAAAATGGTTACTTTGTTACTTCCTCGATTCTTGAGACAAAGACACTTGATGAGATCATCTGCATGTTTAACCCGAAGCCCTGTTGTTTTTATAAAATTCCATTAATTAACATTAATAATGAATAGTATATTTGTTACTATATTTATTAATCTTTGTAAATGTTTTCATTGTTCGAATTAACTCAGGTATTACTGTTAACAGATACAATTTTAATTTCGATAATGTATTAATAAATGTTTAAATTAACGAGCTAATATTAATTGATGCTTTAGAAGTATATTGTGCATTAATTCATGTCAACTAAAATTGTTTACAAAAGGAAACTTATTGTAAAGTTTTAACCAGACTAGTATTGTAGGAGATGTAAAGGCAACTGCAGAAATTCTTTAGTGTTTATAGGCCAAAAAATTCCAAAGAGTAATTCATATAATTTTATTATACTTCACAGAAAACAGGGAGAGCTTTATATTGAGTTGTTTATGGGTTGTTTTATTATTTGCTGTTTTGAACCTTTGTACTTTGTGTTTTTTGTCAGCAATTTGACATGCAATTTTCATACACTACACTTTGCCCTCCCTCTTTTAACAACTCATAAACAACTCAGTAAAACACTCTCCCTGTTTTCTGTGAAGTATAATGACAGTATTAAAAATGAAATGAATTACTCTTTGGAATTTTTTTGGCCTATAAATTCTGCAGTTGCCTTTACTGCTCCGGGTGTGTGTTCACGGTTTGTGTGTGTGTGTGTGTTCACTGCTGTGTGTGTGCACTTTGGATGGTTTAAATGCAGAGCACAAATTCCAAGTATGGGTCACCATACTTGGCCACATGTCATGTCACTTCATGAGTGAGTCGTCACTCTTTTATGAAGGTCCATCCACTTGAACATTTCTGGCCTCACCCCTGACACAACCACAGGTGTAAACATCACTGATACCACAGGAACTGCTTTATGCGTGCATTTGTCTCTTATCAATCATGATTAGATTTGGGAGTAGAGATCTTTCCAGGGCAAGATCTGCCCACACATCAGGTGGTGTTGCAGTATAAATTAGGAGGCAACTGTCATTTCCAGCTTGTTCTGGACATCTTACAGAGTGTTCTACTGAAAGATTAACATAAGAAAAAGTAAGAAAGATGAGTTACTCCTATTTGCTTTAAATTTGATTAAAACTTTGCTGAATTGTTTAATTATTTGTGTATTGCCAATTTACTTTGACTTGAGAAAATTAACCCGGACACCCATGAATCAGTTTTCCAGGTCTGTGGTGAATCCTCAGTGGAGGATGCCATGGAACCGGTTACAGCACTAATGGGTGAGTAGATAAATCAGTGAATTGTGGCTACATAAATGTCGTAAAAACTTTAGATATATACATTGTCCGATTACATTATTTATAAATTGCAATATATGATAACATCATATTATTATATAACAATTATTATCATATTATTATATAATTTTTATTCACTACACAGAGAGGAGGTGGAGTTGAAATGCTGCTCCCAAGGGCAGAACATCTGGTCTGGTGCAACTCAGAGGAGGAACTCTGCATAGAGTCACCTTCTTTGTTTTGTGCTAATGGGCCAGATGCACAGAGACCAGTGATGCACTGAAGTCTTATGCAAGGAACTGAATATGTTATATGAATGTAATGCGAATATGAACCATGGAGTACCCCCTTTTTGGTTTCTGTGGGCTTGGTTTAAGTTGGTTGTGGACCAACTGAGTAAAACCTTCCTGTGAAACATTTAAAAAAATGTATGCAGAAATGTCATATGAAACATCAAAATAAAAACGTCTTTAAACAAGTCACTACTGTAGCTTTCTCTTTAATGACAAACCGAAACTGATGTGGAGAGGGAGGAGCAGGAGTTCACTGAGGAAGTATTGTAGAGTATTTAAGCGAGAGGAATGCAGAGACCGGTCCTTTCTATCCTGCAGACTCTCTTGTCTGAGACGGAGCGGAGATGTTCTGCTTGTATGCTGTGATCTAGTATGCAGTCTGGTGAGTGATCCTGTCTATCTATATGCTTTTTAAAACTTACAGAAGTAATAATCGCATACTTTAAAAAAAAATATGTAGCCTATAATTTTCTGTGATCTCTTTGCTGGCTATGCAACAAGGAAGTTGTGCTTGTGTAACGTAGCCTATAATGAATAAAACCTCCACCTATTTGTCAAATAAAATGTACAATCCATTCTTGTCTGCTAACAAAAGAGATTTAGACCTACAGTTTTATCGTAGTCTCATCTGATTAAATAGAAAAACATTTCCTACTTGCTAGATACATTCTTGATCATTATGTGTGCAGATTTATCTAGGGGATTATATTGCGATTTGTTTTCGCAGAATTGTATAGCTAGTTTTGAGTCTGTTGATAATCGATTATATTAATGTTATTTTTTTCAATTCCTATCAATTTTAGCTGCCACTAGATGACTGCACACGAGTTGAGACGTGACGCTGCCTAAGGATCTCTTTCGATGCTTGCATTTATTATTTTGTAAGTATCTTTCACATTGAATTATTATTATGATAAAAATAATAATTATTATTATTAGATCAGTCCTGTATCTCTTAACATTAGATATAATAATGTGATCATTTCATGTTTAGATTTTGAGGAGGAGAGGAGGAGAACCCAACTGCCAAGGGATTCGGGCACTCGGGTCCGCTGCCCTGTTCTAGTGCATTCTCTGGCAACACTGGATCTCTGGCCGGGGTCCAGCGGACCTGCAGTGAACAGCGCCAGGTCTATGACCCGCTGACAAAGCACCAGAAAACTAGAAGCAACCAAACCAGACACACAAGAAAACTAAACCTGCTTCTGGTTGTCTGTTGCTTGGTTGGCAGGCTGTGGGGATGGCCTGCTATAAAAACAACCAGTTTATTTTTCATTTTTATTTTATGAAGGCTGAGCGCAACTCTTTCCAGAAAAATCAATAAAAATGGAAAACCCTGAAACTGAAACTAATGTCTGTGTTTTATTTCATTCGAGTTATGGAACACGTTTTAAAGAATAACAAGGTAAATGGGATATACTTTGAAAGTCACTGACTTCCATTTTATTTCCCAAAATCTACTTTTGTGTTTCACAGAAGAAATACATTCATAAAGGTTTGGAATGACATGGTAACTTTCATTTTTTGGATGAACTGCTATCATCCAAATTTATGAACATTATCCTTCTAACCTCCTTGCTCAGTAAGGACTGATAAACAGAGCAATAGCAGAATCAAACATAACTTGCTTATTCTGTGTCCAAAGTAAACAAAACCTGGTGCAACCAGAAAAGAAAAGGCTAAAATAACAAAACAATAAGGTCTCGTTTGTTAACATTAGTTATTACATTACCTAATAATGAGCTAACAATAATCAATACACTTTTACAGCATTTATTAATCTCTGTTGCGAATTCATGTTAGTTTTTAGTGCTTTAACTTATGTTAACAGATACAACTTTACATTTTAAATGAGTAAATATTAAGATTAAATGGTGTAGAAGTAGTCTTCATTATTCATTCATGCTAACAATGTAGATAATGTTAACAAATAAAACTTTATGATAAAGTGTTACAATGATTATTAATACTGATATGTGAACTTTCAGTCCTCTGTGTTGTAATGTTTGGGAAATAGGTGTTAAGGAGGGCATTTTTACCAGCTCCAATTTTCAGTATTCTCAAATAATGTTTAGAGTAAAATGAAATTTCGGAAAAATATAAATGGATGCAAAACAACAAAGGTAAAAGTGAGTTAGATTCATTTTAAAAGGCTCAAAGAAAAATGCTGTGTCATTCACTAAGAAACAACAACAAAGTCTTCCTGTAGAGGGATGGGCCGACAGAGGATCAGAAACTTACTGAGAAAATGAAACCTATGAAAACAAGGCAAGAGCTGTTCACAGATCAGTTGAGGGCGGGGACAGTGTACCAGTATAAATTACACACAGACCCACTGATCTGTCCTTTCCAGAGCCTTCTGCTGCCAGATCAACAAGGTAAGACAACTAGTTATAGAGACAATATCTCACAATTATTATTATCATGATTATTTAAAAAACCATATTCCTAAACGTGATTTCTGTCATCGCAATTAAATGATTTTGTAATGCACATTTTGTTTTGGTGGTTTGTCACTGTGTAACCTGGAAACTGAATCATCTTTACAGGTTTTATGGCGTTTCCTCTGTGGGAGATGCCGTAGAAACTTGACTGGTCTTGTAGCACTAATGTGTGAGTATATCAGATGTTTTTCAGACTTTTTTTGAGCTACTGTAAAATACAGGGAACTAAAAATAAATATTATTTTTATATAGTTATATCCAATGATGTCATTCAAATGCATTATTTAGTAATATTGTTTTTTAATAAGTTATACAGTTGCTATATAATTGATATTTGACACCCTCTGCACTTCCTGTTGCTGAATGGTTTTGTTGTTTGTTCTAGCATCATGAAGGAGGCGGAGTTTAAATCCTTGCTGCCAGGGGCAGGGTCATCTGGCCCAGTGCCATTCAGAGGGGAAACCCATTGTTTGGTGCTGTTGTCCAGATGGGCAGAGGCTGCAAAGCCTAACACCGCGTGACGCCTGACAACCTGCGCGTAAAGCCTCAAGTCTACAAAAGCTACAAATCCAAGAACCGACCACAAAAAAACCAATGCATGTGATGCTAAAAGTGAACCAAGAAATCTCTTTAACATGTTGCTGACTCATGAATAATGCTACAAATGTAAAGTGAAGTGAAGAAGCGAAATTTTGATGAAACCTTTGGTTTCTGCATTGCTTGGTTCAGTTTTTCCGGGGCAGAACTGGGAAACAAAGAGCCCCGGAACAAAATGTGGAAAAAAATGAAAAAGAAATAAAAACAACAAAAAATCATATTGTGCTGTGTTTATTTTTGTTTATCTGTCAATGATTGATGATGAGTTTACTAACCATAGCACTTCTTACATAGGCCACTATGAGATTGTTTAGATTCTGTATGAAAATAGGAAATACAAAATAAATCAAAGTATATATAAGTAAGTATGGTAACATTTTACAATGAGGTCCCATTATTTAACAATGAGCAATACATTTGTTACAGTGTTTATTAATCTTTGTTTGCGTTAGTTAATAGAAGTACAACTGTCCATGTTAGATTAAAAATATTAACATATGAAGACTTAAGATGCAAGTCCATGTTTCGAAGTTCTGATTTTTCTTTGAAATGAGCCTTTTTTTTATCAGGCATTTATGAAAATTCAATAACTTACTAATAAACTTTTTATTGCCATTAAAGTGAAACTACTGAACCTAAAAAATGCTCATTTAAAAGAAAAAAAATAGTTTTTTGCATCTGAAGTTTTCATAACTCTTGATTTCAATGTTGAAATTGACTTTAACTAGGATTAATATAATTCAGTCATAAATTTTCTCACCATGAAAATAGCCACAGAAGCTGGCATGACATTAAACACAAACAAACAAACAACTAGGATTCATAAATGCTTTAGAAGTATTTATCACTTATAGTTCATGTTATGTAACTTATGTAGTTCACGAATGTGAACAAATTAATTTAGTAAATTGTTACCAGAAGTATAAAATATACAAAACAATCAAAAGCATTGCATAGATTTGACATAAGTATAACCAAGAGGCCAAAAATGATCAAAACTTCCTCATATGTGTCGCTGTCATTCCCTTTTAACAAGGCTATCTTTTCTTATCTTACGTTATAATATAGCTTAAACTTTTGTACTGTATCTGATTTGTTACATGATAAATGATATAACTGAGAACATCTGAAATCCCTCACAAGTTAAGTTTCACTTTCGTTTCTGTGGAAAGCTTTCCTCTAACGCGTCTGCAGCGGACTGGCTGCTGCATATGTTCTTTGAGGAGGTGTGAGCAGTTTCTGTAGGAAGAGTATAAATAACAGAAGAAGATCCACTTCACATGAACTGCACTACACTGCTCTGAACCTTAAACAAATCATCAGCATGGTAAGGTTGTTTATTATTATTAATTATTGGTGCTTGAAACTAGCAAGTATGCAATTTTTAATGATATGCGTGAGTCCATATTTATGTGAAAACACTTTTTGAAGTGATGTGCAATGATGTTTAACATAAGTAGAAGTTTGTATTTTTTAATTATATTATCTCCTTAGCTTTAACTTTTCCATTTCAGCAACTATTTCGAATCACACATTTAAGTATGATTTTAGGTTTGATATTACGCTGCAGTAAATATCACTTCATCTAAATCTTTCATGCATATATAAACTCAGCTTTAGATAGATTTATAGATAGATTGAGGATAATAGACAGATAATGTTATTGCAAGTGTCACTGCAGAGAACATACTTTTAAAGATATACACACTAATGTGTCTTGTAGGAATAACTGACACTATGGTAAGGACATCTGCAATCATATTACAGCGGAGACACGGACAGTTTAATAGTGTATTTTAAGTTAACTCTTAGTTTGTGCATGGCACCTTAACCTCAAAGTTCAGGCTATTGTTTTATATTCACTCCACCTCTGTAGAGAGAGAGAGGGTGTGTCAGGTTCCTCAGGGTAAAGGATGGGTGGAGAACTCAAACTTACTTGCTATATATAAATTAATAATCTGCAAGATAATAAAATAATAACTTAAATCAATATCACCATTTATTTATTTATTAGATGAGAAAATGCACCCCATAACTATGACAGCATAAATAAAATTAAGACATTTAAGGTTCATAAATATGCATTGCATTGTTTTCTTCAATCCACAGTCCTAAATGAAATAAAACACTCTGTATTGTGCAATATTGTGCAACCTGCTCTTATTTTTATATTTATTTAATCCATTTTTAAAACTACAGACAGGATTGTTTTATCTGAATTACAAAGACTAAATGTTTGAAAATGAGATTTGGTCAGTCCTTTTTTGGTCTGTCATTTTGTTACTTTGTTAAATTGATAATAAAGTGTGTTGTATAAGGTGTGTTTTCATAAATTTACTATTTTATATTTTAGAATTCTTTGGCTTTTGATATGGTTGCAATGAACAACTGAAATTAATGAATTATTATATTTGGTTGAGCTAAGAAAATAAGCCAAATTAGGATAAATGAACATTAATTTTGGTGCTAACCTTACTTTTATAAAGATATTACAAATAAACTTGATAAATCCACTTTAAAAAAGATAACTCAATAAGTTAAAATATAAAGTCAACATTTTATTACAGTCTATTTGAGCAACAGCGTTTGTTGTCCATCAACAGATCTTATCCGAGGGGAGTGATGAAGAGGATGATGACGACGATGATGAAGAAGATGATGGAGGTGCTGGAGTAAGTGTCTGCTCCCAAGGGTAAACAACTGCTCCAGACCTTGATGCAGCCAGTGTTGAGAAAGACCCAATAGCACGCTGGATCAAACAAACTGTGTGCAATTGCTGATACATGCCAGCAGCAGCCAAAGCAATCACACAGCTTCAGTTGTGACAAACGTCACAACCCAAGTATCTCCCACGCCATGTGTGTCCATGGCAAACTTGACACGTAGACCATGACTCCTCCATGGAAAACGATGGATCTCGCAACTTCCCGCTGTGCAGTGGCAGCACCATCGCTTTTCTTCAGAACGGCTCTGCTTTCCTGTCTGTTTGTGCAACCCTGAAGAAACCATGGAGAGAAGAACGAAATGTTCATGGAGAGGTGATCCCTGATGAGAGCTGCTGGTCCAGAGGGTGGAAGATGTGGCGCAGTTTTTTCTGTGATCACAATCATCCTCGATCACCATTGTGCCATCGAGCAACGCACATGACTCCAACGCAGGACTGACTGTTTCTGCAAAAGGTCTACAGTAGTCAACAATCCATTAAAATACAAACAGAGAATGGGCTGGATGGGCATTTTGTAGATGTACTAATGGATGCATGTTGCTCACATATTTAGGGAGGTCATGCCTTTTTGAAGCCCAAGTGTATTTGTTGTAAAGATATATTCAGACTATGGCTGCTTGGTCCAAATAGCTCTCCAGTAAAACAAGCAGAAGGTTTCTGGAGCAGCGGATCAGGGTTAGAGGTAAAAGCCCACTGTTTTTTTTTTTTTTCTCCTTTCTTTTTTTGATGTTCTTTTACCTCATTTTGATGCCACGTCAACGCCGCTCAGCCATAGAGAGCATGATCAGAGCGAGGTGACATGTTCACCAGAACAGGTTTCACAGGCACACCGGTTCTGCAGGTTGTGCTGACTTGGTTGAATCCACTGGTTCAGATTTCTTACTAACAATACACAATATGACACACTGCTGAATTTCACGCACAGGTGTTATCGCAGTGCTGTTGAACAAAAGTTACACAATATAGGTAACATACCTGTAATGAGACATGATCTCATACAGAACAAGGTCCTAATCAAAGGACCTAAGGTCTAGCCAGAAATGAAGCCCAATAGATGTGACACAACATCAAAGGACATCATATCATTTTGAGCACTCATAAATTTCTTGGTTATGTGGCGAGGGGATCATTAGGAAGTGATCTGTTTAGTTTTACAATGATGTTCTTAGAAATGTCATGAATGCAGATGGATTTCTGTGCATTCGTCCGCCTAAATGTATTACTTTCTTATGAGCTACACGGAAACACCCCTAAATAAAGTACTACATGTTGTGAAAAACATATTTTGTGTGAATGTTTTTTTTCCCTGATGGAGCCAATCTCTAGTTTAGTATTTCGCAAGGTATGTGTCATGTGTACACTTTGAAGATTTTGGGGTAAATAGAGCAATTGTGGTACATAAAATGCAAAATGATTTCAGTGATATATTAGCGTTTCTTTATACTATTATAGTATTTATTAATATTTTTAATTAGCTTTTTAAAATGTATTTCAGTTTCACTTTAGTTTAAGTTGTAATGATTTTTTAATGTGCTTTTGTCATTTTTATTAATATATTTTTATTTCAGTTAGTTAACAATAACAACACTGGTTATTTATAAATGCACTCTCAGAAATAAAGGTACAAAAGCTGTCACTGCGGCGGTACCTTTTCAAAAGGTACATGTTTGTACCTAAAGGGTCCATTTTGGTACCTTAAAGGTACATATTAGAACTTAAAGTGTACATATTTGAACCTAATAGGTACAAAAGTGTACCTTTTGAAAAGGTACCGCCCCAGTGACAGCTTTTGTACCTTTATTTCTGAGAGTGTGTAATGAAATATACTGTATATAAATTAAATTTCAGTTGATAAATTGAATAATTCTATAAAATTAAATAAAATGTTTGTGTGGCATTTAAATTAATTTAGTGGCATTTAACTAATATTTCTGGACATATCCCAAAAGTTGTGTTTTGTTTTGATACTGAAAATTAAATGTATTTCTACAAACTACACTTTCAGCAGTTATATGAATTTCTTGGAATTTTATTCCCAATTTCATGTAAATTCAAATTTTAGGCTTTCTCAATTAAATTCTTAATGGCCCACAACTCTGACTCATTTAATTTAGACCAAAGAAAACATTAAAATGTGCATGAGAAACATTTTTTTAGTAGGTATTGTATGTACAGACTGCCAGCCCCAGAGCAAGTTATATAATTAGGCTTACTATGAATCGTGAACCTATCCACTAATGTGTTTATGACACTTAATAAGGATTAGACACCAATCGCTGGGTCAGCTTTGAGGCATGAACATGTGTCTGTATGCAGCATAGCCATGTTAGATTCTCTCTACATGTTTATCATGAAATCTAAATGCAAACATTTCACATTTAACCCTTCTTTGGATGGAGCCACATAGGTAAGTCTATTTTTTTATCAATAAAGAAAAGCACAGAGTAAATAAGTTTCCAGGCTTAAAATGTAGGTCAGCTAACATGGCAGCGACACAGTGATAAATTATTGTGTGGTAGCTTGACCGCCTTCTTGTCATGTTAGTATGTGGTAGGTGGAATTTGACTAATCTGTCACTGACTGCATGTTTTCTGTCTCTTTGCCATATTTCTGTCTATAGAATTCCTCAGCTGATTTCCCAATGCACAGCACATCCACAAAGTTGCCTGCTAAGTGTTAAGCCATTAGTTCATATAGAACCAGTGATTTGCTGTTAGTTTCTGTCCTGTCCTCTCCTGTCCTCCATGACGCCGCAGGTTCCAGTGCCCAGACCATCATATTCTCAGGCCAGGGAGAGTCTGGTGAAGGCTATTCCTTCTAAGATCATCTGTCTTTTTGCCTGTGGGGGAAAAGACTGTCGATATGAAGGTCCGGCGTGCTGGAGCATAAACCAACAGGCCATTAAAGGTGTCTTCTCCAGCTGGTGAGGCCTACAGTGTTTCTATTGTCTGAATGATTAACACTACATCAATAATAATCTAGGTAACACAGCGGCAACACAAAAACGGTGCTTCCAAATTTACTCACTTGGGAGAGCATCTTCAAAAAGCTCCATATTTACTGGACAGTAACGTTGTTTCCGTGTGGACTAAAGGCCAAAGGTCAAGAAAAAAATGTGTTTTCAAATTTATCCAGATTAATGTGGACATAGCGGCTGATGATACATGGGGCAACTTATTGAGCAATGTTGCCGGGCAATTTGAGAAATTGTTCCTTTAAAACCAATGTTTAATATATTAATAACCAAAAATAACTATATATTCACTGCATGTGTTTTTTTGTATTTAGGGTGACCGATGACATTATTGCAATGGCGCGACCTTCTACGTGTCTCATCAAGAGATACTGCATCATAGAGCAGTTCAAACAGTGAGTGTTATTTAATACAGTCTTTAAAAAGATGTTTAATATTTACTTACACTCTGCAGGGGGGTGGTTCTGGTTAATAAGTGACAATGTGTGTATGTGTGCACTTGCTTACAGGTTCAACATTAAATCCATCATTAATATGCAGCTCCCAGGGGAGCATGCTCACTGCGGCCCTCCTCTGGACCCTGGCAGTGGGTTCACATATTCACCTCAGATCTTTATGAACAGTCAAAGTATGATTCTCTTGCAACATGTCTGGTTTCATATTACCCTAAACAGATATTTGCATTGTGCCACTCCTAAATATCATTACCTATATATATATATATATATATAATTGAAGAAAAAATGATTATTTAATACAAGTATAATCTATAATTAAAAATATAAGTAAAATATACAATTATTGTGGAAAGTTTGAATTTTAAATTAAAAAAAATATATATACACTAATGTTCAAAATTTTGAGGTTGGTGAGATTTTTTAAAAATGTTTTTGAAAGAAGATTCCTATTTTAACCAAGTCTACATTTATTTGATCAAAAATATACAGTAAAACAGTACTTCTACTATATATATATATATATATATATATATTAGGATTATTTGATGAATAGACAAATTCAAAAGAACAGCATTTATTTTAAATTGAAATCTTTTATATCATTATAAATTATGTAAATGTCACTTTTGATCAATTTATTGCATCCTTGCTGAATAAAAGTATTAATTTCTTTATAGAAAATCTTACTGACCCCTAACTTTTGAACAGTATTGTATATATTACAATATATAATATAATCACAGTGCAAACTTGAGCCTAAAATATATGAATGGTCATTTTCTACATGCCATGCAATAATATAATTTTTCTTTTAATGCTGGGGTAAAATATAACCTGAATATTCCTTGTGAGATTCACCCAATAAATTAACTGATGAATTACTGAATTATGTTCCTTTTTGTCTGACAGTTTACTTCTATAATTTTGGGATGTCTGATTTTGGAGTGTCGTCTCTGGAGGGGATGCTGGATGCCGTGAAGGTTTTGGCCTTCGCTGTGCAGGAAGGAAAGGTGGCTGTTCACTGCCATGCTGGACTGGGCAGGACAGGCAAGTTGCAACTTGTGCATTATTACTTTAAGATTATATTCTATTAGAGTAAAGTCCTTAATATCAACCCTACTATACAGGTGTTCTTATCGCATGCTATCTGGTCTACACCTGTCGAATCAGCGCTTGTGAAGCTGTCCACTATGTTCGGATCAGAAGGCCTCGCTCAATCCAAACTCGATCACAGATCAATCTAGTGTTTGATTTCGCCCGGCTGGTGGGCTCTCAGCTGGCCCAATACCCGTGTCTGAACATGCGGCACGGTTCCTCCTTCAGTCTCCGGCATTACCTCCTGCGTCAGGGCCTTCTGCTGCACGGGGACGAGGCCCGAACCCTCAAACACACGCCCAAGATCCTGCACGTCCTCTGCAGCATGCTGATCACTCTCACCCAGGGGGCTCCCAGTCCTCCAGAGGTCCAGAGAGAACTGGAGAAGAGGCTGAACATCTTGACCCTGAAGAAGGCCGTGAAGGTGACACTTCTGAAGAGAAACCTGTCTGCTCTGAAGGAATGGAGAGACTCATGCAGAGCGTACTCCTGTGAGTCCTGGGACGAGCCATTCGGGTTCCTGGAGAGGAAGAGAGACGTCCTTCTAAACAAGAGAAGCTACAGCGAGTCAGATCTCAGCAAGATTACTATTATTGAGGTGAGTCAGTCAGTTTACGGCAAATTTGCTGTATTTTGAAATATTTGAAAATAAAAAGAAATGGTAATATTTGTTAAAATTAGTTAACTACATTAGTTAACATTAACTAACAATGGAAATACTTGTAAAGCATTTATTAATCTTTTTTAATACTGATTTCAACATTTACTAATGTGTTAAATATTAATATTATAATGGACCTGCTATAACATGAATAACAGTGAACAGTTGTATTTTTATAAAGTAATTTTGGAAAAAAGTTGAATACTGTAACAAACATATTGCTCATTGTTAGCTAATGCAGTTTTTTTATATAAATAAACATATTCTATACCATAAATAAAGTGTAATTAATTAGATGCATCAATTCAGGATTGAATCCACCCACATTATCTTCAAAATTGGATTTCAGCCTCAAAGCTTCTTTTGTTTTTGGATTATTATTTTAATTTTCAGTGTATATATATATATTTTATAAAAAAAAGAAATATAAGAAAATGAACATATATTGTTGTGCCACTCCTACTTCTCATATAAATATATATATATATATATATATACTTCAGTTCCCTCCTTTATTTATATTAAACATAAAGTTATATGTTTAATATAAATAAATGTATATATTATATTTAAATTCTAAAATTGTGTGTGTGTGTGTGTATCTATATGTATGTATGTATGTATGTATTATGTGTGTGTGTGTGTGGAATTTTTGGAATTTAAATATATTTTCTAGATTATAATTTTGTTTTTTAATACAATTTTATAATTCTTTATGAAAGTTTAAGTTTATGAAACTGCATAACAGTGTCATATGAGATCCTGTTGTTTCTGCAAGGATTTTATGTTCTCACGCTACTCTCCTCAATCTGGAGGACACCATAAAATAAGCAATGGAGAAATCATCCCATCAACAGATCAGAGAATCCCAACAGAATCCCAAAAGAGTCCTCAAACCCCGACGACAGACCAGAGCAATGGGACTACAGAGAAACACAGCCCCAATCCACCATCAGCTCTCTCACAAAATGAGACTGTGAACAAGAAGACAAAATGTACAACCAAGAAACCTCAGGTTTACCTAAAGTTCAGCTCAAACACCGAGGTCAGTGTGAGACCAAATAAAATATCCACCGTTTTGTCTGCATCTTAGACCACTGCCTGCAGAATTTTGAGAACTTTTATGTTGTATTATCTCTTATTTGTGCAAATGTTGTGGATGTTTTTCTTAAAGCTAAGGCTGGAGCATCGTCCATCAGTTCAGTCATCATTATCAAGAGCTGTCGCTAAAGCAATGGCACAACAGCGCCTTCCGCTGGACACTGTGTTGAAAAAAGCAGCGGTTTTGCAGGTAAAGCATGCTTGACTTGATTTCGACAAGAAGAAGAATGTTCCTGGATCCACACCCTTGTTAGTTTCAGGAAAGGTTTTGGAACAGTAAAACATTATTTTCACAATACAAAGCATGATCATGTTTTCATATGACTGCATGTACAGATAGCAATGCTTAAAAAAACATTTGAAAAAAAATCACAGTATATAATCTGTATTTAATTTTTTTTGCTTTAAAATCGCTCATATAACCATATTGGCTTTTACATTCTATCATATTTATCTATCATTCTCCTTACATCTACACATTATTCTGTCTGTATGACAAAAGCTTTTGTTTTATCCCAGGTTCAGCCGAGTCTGTGAATACTGTGTTAAAGCAGGAGATTTTACTGTTTTAATTCTCCTCAGGATGAGCTCAACTTGAGTGAATGTGGCTGGGCTACACTTGTCATGGAAACAGATCCAGATGTTCTGAGCACACTGTTATGGATCTGGCTGGACAAACTTAAGGTCAGAGGTCACAGTATATGGTAATTCTGGCGCAAAAAGATGCCAGTGATAGTTTCTGGAAAACAATAAGCCTGACATAAACATAACATGCTTATGAACTTTTAAAAACTATACTTTTAAGAGAGTTTTTCTCATTGTTTCGTATGCAGTGTTTTAGCTGTTGTGCTTTATCATAACAGGATCCCGTTCTCAGTAAAGATGACATAGAGAGGCTGACCTCAACCTGGCCTGCACAAAACCTGCACAATATTTCACTGCAAAAGGTGAAAATCTGAACTCATTCTGACAGAACACACTACAACACAGTTTGAACTGTATTATGTACAGTTTGGGAATACATTTAAGCATAAAAACACAGAAATGTCTGTTTAACAAGTTTAAAAATTGCTTACATGTCTGTTACACTTTTCTGTGTGTGTGTCATACAAATAAGGCATATTTTACATCACTAAAAAATTGGTATAGAAACTATTTATACTCAGAAATTGCTAGTAAATTTCACAAATAATTACAATGAAAAAGTAAGTAACACATTGAATTAAACATGACATTTTGAAGTACTTACAGATTGATCAACACTGTACATCTTCATGTGGTTCTATTTCTTGTGTTGTTGTAGTATCAGCGGCACACCGTCTGCTGTTTGCTGGACTGTGTGGGTCAAGTGGCGGTTCGATGTCCTCAGTTTGAACATGCTATACTACAGAGACTCATTCGAGCTTTGACAAGAGTAAGTTTGTGCGTGTACATGTGCTAATTTCCCCAAATAAACAGATGTATAAACAAAGAAGTATTTTAAAGTCACGTTTGGCATGCTTTTGTATTTTACCAGCGTCCTCCAGAGGAAATAGAGAGAAACAACATCTTGTTACGGGTCCTCAGAGCTACAATGAGAGAGCAGTACCTACACAACCACTCCTCAAACACTACACCATCACAGTGTTAGGAGCAGTAACCAATAAAGATATCCATATAAACAACCATTGTTTGATTAAATCAATGACTGATCAAGTTATTGTTTTCTGTTTCAGTGTGTACAGCCCTCCTTCAAAGTATTTAAACACATTATTTCACGTATAAAACTATATGATGTTTTTTGTGTTAGTTAATAAAATATTAAACTGAGTGGCTTCTGTTTTGTCTTTTAAAAAGTATTTAAGTATAAATGTAAACATATTTTTGTGAAATGTTTAGCTGTAAAATGTATTTATTTACTTATTTTCTTTGGAAGTGGCACATCACATAATATAAGATATTTTCACATTTATCATTGGTTTTCAATTTACATTTTTTCCAAGACAAAATACAAAAATCAAGGATAAAAAAAAGATAAATAGCCCATATAAAGTAAAAAAACAACAACAAAAAAACAATGTTGTTTTTTGCCCCTGATGTATCTCTCTCCTTTCTAAACTAATGTAGGCTATTGTGATTTTTTAAAATCTAATTTAATAAATGTTTATTTATTTTCTTATTAAGTGTTTAATTATTTAATTTAGATATTTTGTTATCCAGTGAAATGATATACAAACATTTTTAAGTGGTCTTAAGTGTCCAAATAATTTTTGTTTTCACTGCTGACAAAGTTTTTAGTACATAATGGTCGTTACTTTGAAATATCGATTAATGTGTTTTATACGTGTTTTAAAGTATAATCCGGTCTAAAGACGGGGGAACTTTGTACAGTATATGTGTATTAAATTAACATTTGAAATATCTCTAAGGAGAGCACTTGTTGAATTTGGTTATTAATTAATAATACTGCACGGATTTCTGTGGATTCGCATGCAGAGCCACCGGAATGTCACTCAAAAATGACATCAAAGAATCACCATGACGACGGCGCCATAGAGATTCAAAAGAAACAATTATAAACAATCAAAAACAGTCACAGCAGCTGGGAGCTTGATTAGGGCTCTTCGCGAGCTACATTTATAACTTTATTTTTCCTTTCTATGTTAGTAACTTTGTTTTTGTGCAGATATTGTAAGTGGCATCGTTTTGTCGTTTTAAGTGATCTGTAACTTACATCTAAAAATAATCATCTAACGTTTCGCACTGAACGCAGTCTAATAAGCGATAATATATGAAGGCGGTTTTAAACTAGTAACGTTATTTCTTTCAAAACTCACCTGGAGATCGAAAGTCTATTAAATTCACCAACTTTTTAATATCTTGCACTTAAGGTAAGTTACTATTTTTTACTTAGTTTGCTGTTTACTTTTATACTTTTTGTTACAGTTACCAGTTACGGAGCTGTATGCTAATTTTATTTAAATTAAATTAAAATTAAATTAGACTAAATTAAATATTTTGCATATACCTACACTAACAAAAAAGTGTCATGGTAATGTGTTAGATAGGCTAGTACCTGCCATCACTTCCAGAAAACTATAGGGTAGTGAAGGCTACTTTGCATCATAAAATGCTAATATTCATGTGTTATTATTTTATATAACACTTTTATTTAACACAAGTATTTATTTATTTACAAGCAGTTTTAGTAATTCTTTTTTTCCAACAGACATCATGCCACATGTGGAAGTATGGGTTGGTCCTTGGAAGCCCCACATGCCAAGGGGCCCCATTGCTGCAATGTATAAAAGTCCAGGGCCAACATATGCTCTGCCAGGGGCAACTGGTACACACACACACACACACACACACACACACACACACACACTTGATTCACTATATTAGTGAAGACGTCATATAGACTAGACAATGGTTTTTAATATTAGATTAGTGATATAGCCAAGCCTGACCGGACTCCTACCCATAAAGTTAACCCTCACAGAAACCTCTGCAAATCAGCTGATTTTAAAATATAAACATTATTTGACCAGTTTATGAGTCTTTTGAACTAGTGAAACCATGTAAAATGTCCTCACTTGTTGGTTGTCGTAATATTTCACTATGTGGATATTCCACACTAATCCACAATCTAACCCTAAGAGAAAACATTTGACATTTTCCACAGTTTCTAAAACACTTTATTATTTACTTTATAGTAAATATTAAGTAGGTACATACATACTGTACAATTTACAATAAATTCACCCAGTAAATCAGGAGCTAAAAAGTGGGAGTGATTCGGAGGACCAATAACAATTTCTAAATGTTATTTTTTTAAATGATAAGCTATTGCTCTGCCATGACAGGAATGAACAACCATGACCCGCGGATGCAGAAAGGCCCAGCGTTTAGCTTCGGCACACGTCATCGTGACATACAGGCCAACTTTTCCCCAGGTCCTGGATACCTCGTTCCCTCCAACATCACCCGGATGGGTCGGGATGGAACCCCTGCGTACTCCGTCTATGGCCGAACTAAGGATATTCAGCCCTTTAAAACCCCTGGCCCAGGTCTTTTACACAATATAAACACACAGGCTTTGTTGCTGTACAACAAGGTTCACTCTTATAAGAAAAGGTACAAAACTGTCACTGGGGCGGCACACATTCTAAAGGTACTAATATGTAGCATTTAGCGGTAAACAGGTACAAAGAGGTACCTTCTAGTTTTTGTATCTTAGGGTACTGGCCCAGTAACAGCTTTGTACCTTTTCTTTCTGTGAGTATAGAACAGCTTAAACTGGCTTTTGATTTCCCTTTCAGGCAGTTATTCCCCTGAAAATGCAGCAAAAACCACCTTTAACTCTGCCCCTGCGTTTTCTCTGTCGGCAAGGACTAAATTGTTTCGTAATGACCAAACACCAGGTAGATTTCCACAGATCTACACAGCAACACTACTGGAACAGGTGTGTTTCCTGTGACTTTCATGCATTATCTTGTCTCCAGGTCCAGCAGCATACATGCTTCCCCCAGTATTAGGGCCGAGAGTTGTGAATAAAGCATCCGCCCCAAATGTCTTCTTCGGCGGTCGTAGCGAAATCGGCAGCTTCTATGAAGATCTACGGAAGGTGCGGACACATCATTTTACAGTATTTACCTCTACTTTGCAAAGATGATAACATTCATTTTATCAGACTCCAGGCCCAGGGACCTATCAAGTGGTGAATTCAGGTGTGTACAGACACAAGGCCCCTGAGTACAGCATGACCGGACGCAACTTCACACCTGGAGACACTACAAAGAAACCAGGACCTGGAGCCCACCATCCAGAAAGGGTCTGTACCACGCCAACATATACACTACCATTTTATACTACTATACTCTACTATGCTTTTATAACATTATTACAAATGACTTTTGTTTACAATAAATGCTTCTTTTGAACTTTCTATTAATCAAAAAAATCTTGAAAAAAATCATACCTACCCCAAACTGTTGAACTGTAGTTTCCAGCTTTGGAATGCTTTCTACTAAAACTATTTAAATAACAAGAATTCGTATACTAAAATGATTCCCTTTGTCTTTCTCCACAGGTTACTTTCGCAGGAACCAAATCTCCCAGCTTTTCCTTTGGAATTCGTCATTCTGAGTACACCGCTCCTTTAATTGTGGATGTGGCTGATTAAACAGGTCAATTCTGTTAAACAAGGTAGTCTGTCGTATCAGGTCTTAATATTGCTAAAACATACAACTTGAAATAATGGTGTTTCAGTAAAAAATGCTCCAAGATGCAATAATTGTCCTGTTGCAACAATATAAGAAACAAGCTCTATTCCAAAACCAAGTGAACCAAATCTACCTACAGTACTAGTATTTTAACACATCACAGACACAATCTACTAGTGCTGGGTCTGATTCCACCCTGTCGAGTCCGAGTCAAGTCCAAATCCTTAGAAGTTCGAGTCCGTGTTCATTCATAACTGCAGTCTGAGTCCAAATACCCCAACTCTACAATCCATACACAGAGGTTGTTCCAAAAGATAGGCAGCAAAAACAAATCGTTAGTTATACAATGTATAAATTCTCTTATGTTCACCAAGGCTGCATTTATTTTGATCAAAATACAGTAAGAATAGTAATATTGTGAAATATTATTACAATTTAAAATAACTGTTTTCTATTTTAATATATTTTAAAATGTAATTTATTTCTGTGAAGGGAAAGCTGATGCATGCCAACTCACTACGTTTTGGAATGGCATAGAGGTGGAAACAGCACTGATGATTACTGTGTAAATCAAGAAAGAAAGTAAATCTTTCAATCAAAACACATTATTGTTGTCACTTTATTATTGTCACTCGGCACTTCAGTCATACAGCATCTAAACATTTCAATTTAGCTCAAAGCAAAAGAGACAAACCAGGAACAAAATTTATAGTACAAACATTATTCTGTTTGGAATCTTTCTATAAAACATTTTTTTCTGGTTCATGCCATAATACATTTAGTGAGCTTTTCTTTTACTTTCTTTCTTTCTCTTTCTTTCTTTCTTTCTTTCTTAATAAAATACACTTTCTCTGAAAACCTAATGCAATCTTACTTTAAACAATATAGTTTTTCAGGTAAATCTATTTTTAAGTTTTTTTTTCTCCAAAACACAACAATTCTAGTTATTTTATTTATTTATTTGTTGTGTAGGTGGATTGAATATTGCCGTCATGCAGTAACGTTTTATTGCTGTACTTGCTACTGTCTCCTTAAGATGATTTTATATTGTTGTATTATTGATATCACAGTTAACTTTTAACTGCTTAGCTTCACTAGTTTAAAAGCAGTATTGGCTCTAAACGTGTGCTTCCACAGCTGTCTTTACCGGCATGATCGTCATCGGATGTTTCATACAGTGACTATAAAAGTAAGGGAACACTCTCTCAGTGAACGTGTGTTTAAACACATGAAGACCGATATTACGACCCGAGTCGGTGAATGTGACTTTGCCCTTGTCCCAGTCCAGCTGCACCCTGATCCTCTGAATTCTCTGGGTGACCCGTAGAAGGGAGAGGATCTCTGGAGAATAGCCCTTCCCGTATTTACCGTTGCAGAAGCCCACATACCACAGGCCTGTTTTGGAGGGGGTCTGTCTGTGTTTGTATGCGGACTCTGTGATCACTCCCACGGCCCAGGCTGTGCTGTCGCCCACCTCGATGTCCCAGCAGTGAGTCCCCGAGTCAAAGCCCTCAGAACCTAGAATGCTTGTGTAGCCGTCGAATCTCTCTGGGTTTGCTGGAAGTTGTTGGAAGTGCTCGTCAGTGTAAGTTATACTGGTCAGATCATCCGACACGAGCAGATAAGGATGGGCGGTGTTGGGGTCAAAGGTTACTGGGGCTGGAGGGAAAGAGATAGAGATGTATACTCACTTTTAAAACATTCACACACAAGATACTGGCAGTGGAATGGGGGAAAAAGCAAATTCTTAAACTTCTTTAAACGTGAGTGCTGCATTTTTAGAACTATGGAAGCCCATTTCTGCCATAGAATTAAAAAAAAATTGTGATTTTATATCTCTTTTTTTTTAACTCTTTTTTTTTCAGAGTTTACATCTCACATTCTGACACATTCTGTGTCTGGAGCTTTTCAAAGCAAAAATACATTCTGTGTGAATGACTCCCAACTTTTAAAATGCATCTCTATTCTCTAGATTCTGCTGCATCTCTGTGTGAGAAGATTGAGAAGATATACTTTATCTGCTCAGTACTCACTGTATCGGACGTTGTCTTGTAGTTTCTTCGATACTTCAAAGGTTATGTTACCCACATGTTTTGCTACATTGATGAGCATTCCTGATGGTTTGGTCTGATCCTGCGTTGCACACTTTGTTCTGAAACAACATTTAGTCAGCACTGATGTGGGTTTGGGTTCAAAACCAGAAGTTAAAGAAAAAAAAACCTTCTTACCTTTCAGTTGTAGCCTTGTAATTCTAGAAATAATGTAGATAAAAAAATAGAAATAGAAATAGAAATGAATAGAAAGTTTAAAAGAACAACATTTATTTGAAATGGAAACTTTTTGGGACATTATAAATGTCTTTAATTTTGATCAGTTTAAAGCATCCTTGCTGATTTTATTTTTTAACTACATTCTGTAATTTCAACTCAATATAATGGAAAAATATATACATTTTTCTTTGATCTTTTGAAATAAAACATCATAAAACATAATTTAAACATTCAAAGTCCAGAAGCCAAACCAAGTGCTTCTTACCACAAGAAATGTGAAGTCATTCCTTCTCAGCTGTTCTTCGATGGACTCAATAATGTGTGAGAGAGATAACATCCCTGATCTAATCTCCTCAGTCTTCTTCTGAATTATCTCACTCTTCTGCTCTTCTTCTTTCCTCAGCGCCGTCATCCTGGCTGCCTCTTCATTTTCTAGAAACTGGTGAAGCTTTTCAAACGCCTCCTTAATTTTAGTCTTAGTGTGTTGGCTCTGTTTCTAAGCACAAGATATCAGCAAATTCAGGCAGAAATATCCATACGGTAGTTAAACTGTGACAATGTTGAAATATCCTCCCGTTACTCACCGTAATATACTCTCCTGTTTCATCCCAAGACTGTTTAATTTGTTCGTAGACTCTGAGTTTCTCCAGAAAGGCCTTTAGTTTCAGCTGGAGCTCTTGCTAACAAATGTTAGAAAGTGAAGTGAGACAAGTAAAGTTGGGGCAAGTTGTCAATTTTTCAAAGTTACTCTATTTCAGAATAGGGGTATTTTTTTATCGGGCAGGTAGAATATGTGTGTTATTTTAGTATTATTTATATACTATTATCATATATACATACTATTATCATATAGAATATTTCTATTTTGAATTAGCTTTTATTTTTATATTTGCAGTTTTAGGAATTTTGTTTTGTGCTTTTTTAATTTTTATTACTTTTTAAAAATATTTCTGTATTTCTATATAGATTTAATTATGTAATGCAATAGTTATAATTTATTTTATTTAATCTTTATTTAAATCAATGATTTTTTAAACTATAAGACACACACACACACACACACACACACACACACACACACACACACACCAGATGTTTTAGCATGATGATTTTCCCAGCTTTGTTTACTGATGTTAAACAGGTTGTTTGTTACAAACCTGCATATCCAAAAAGGATCAGCAGTGTCCAGCTTATATTTGATATTATCAGCAAGTTCCCACGAAACTTGTGTTTCTGTAAGTCTTAGAATGTGTGTCATATAAGGGTCGTTAGTGTGCTAAGACCTGTTTGACAAGACAGCTTTCATATCTCACCCATTTCCAATCCATTAAATCTGTCAATCAGTGAAATCTGACTAAAGTCCACAAGCTGGTCATTTCAACCAAGCTATTGACTATTGTTTAAAACTGTGTTTCCATACAATCTGACGTTCTGAGCTCTTACCCTGAGGTCCTGCGACGCGTCTGCTGTTGAACGGATGTGGTGGTTCTTATGCGATTTGGCATTTCTGCATTTCCCACAAGCTAGTTCTTGATCTTCAGTGCAGAAGAAAGTAAGAGGGTCTCCATGAAGACTACAGAACTCCACCGTCTCGACGGGAGGCTCCTGAGTTGTTTCTTCTCTCATCAGATCACACATGTTTCTCAGCACAATGTTTATAGGTGGGTTAGGGATGGAGGACACAGTTCTGCAGATAGGACACTCTTGAGTTCCTCGGCGGTTCCAGAAGGTTTTCACACAGCTGTTACAGATGCTGTGAGAGCAGGGTAGGAGAATGGGATCTCTGAAGATGTCACAGCAGATGGGGCAGTAGAAATCCTCCTCTGTAATGGACAGTCTACAGGCCATTTTACATTAAATGTTTTATCAAGTTGTGTTTCTCTGGCTCTCTCTGTGTGTCTGATCCAGCTGTCAAAGAGCACAAGAGTGTCTCTCAGCTCAGCTGTGTTTACATCCCAGACACCTGTGAATCAGGGAGGAGCTATAAGAGCAAAGACAGCATGTCATCAGAACTATCTATTGTCTAGTGTTCAATATTTCTACAACACCATATTCATTTCTTAATTTCTACAACAACATATTCATTTCAATAATTAGATGTAATACACTTTAATCACCACACACACACACACATGTTGGTTTTTGTGGTTTACGGGGACTCTCCATAGGCGTAATGGTTTTTATACTGAACAAACTGTGTGTGCTATTGCCCTACACCAACCCTACACCTAAACTTAGCCCTCACAGGAGACTGTGTGCATTTAGTATGTTTTTTAAGCCTTTTGAATTACGGGGACATAGGCAGTGTCCTCATAAACCACCTTCAAATTGTAATACCTCTGTCATACCCATGTTATTATACAAATTTGTGTCCTCATAAACCACACACACACACACACACACACACACACACACACACACACACACACACACACACACACACACACACACACACACACACACACACACACACACACACACACACACACACACACACACACACACACACACACACACACACACACACACACACACACACACACACACACACACACACACACACACACACACACACACACACACACACACACACACACACACACACACACACACACACACACACACACACACACACACACACACACACACACACACACACACACACACACACACACACACACACACACACACACACACACACACACACAGTGTATATATATATATATGCTCACCAAGCCTGCATTTATTTTTATTTAATATAACTGCTTTCTATTTGAATATATTTTAAAATGTAATTTAATCCTGTGATTAAAACTATTTTTTTTGTATCATTACTCCAGTCTTCAGTGTCACATGATCCTTCAGAAATCATTCTAATATTTTGATTAGCTTTGATCACAGGAATAAATTACATTTTAAAATATATTCAAATAGAAAGCAGTTATTTTAACTGTAAAAATATTTCACAATATGACTGCTTTTGCTGTATTTTGGATCAAATAAATGCAGGCTTGTTGAGCAGAAGAGAATTCTTTAAAAAACATTAAAAATATTACTGTTCAAAAACTTTTGACTGGAAGTGTATAGAGTGACAGAAATAAGGAACTAAAATAGTTTATACTACATCTATACATATTTATATTTTTATATGCAGTTACAAAATAATTTGTATAGTAAATGTGAAATACAAAATATGTAAAAACAATGACTATTGGTAGGTCTATTTTTTATGTCATTTCTGGTCTTTACTATAGTGTATCTCTGTTATTTTAGTAGCCTATCATTTATATTCTATTATAGTATTATTAATATTTAGAATTTTATATTTTCAGTTTTTTTTATAAGTTATAAGTTTTAATTTTATGTGTATAAATTTTGTTTTTTCTCCTTTTTAGAATTTTTACATTTATATATATAGGCCTATTATAAATATCTATTTTAATATTAATTTTCATTTTTATTTTTCTGTGTAACTTTAATTTGAGTTTTAGTTTTTTGTCATTTTAGCACTCCAATTTATTTATTTCAGTTAAAGTTTTTAATCTAATTTTTTAATCTGAAATCATTGAGTTCTTTAGCCTTTTTATTTGAATCTAGTCATGAACTCTCTGACCTCTGTGGGAAAGAAGAAAACACTTGTGTACTCTGTGTATTCTCATGTCAAGAATGTGACCAGACAACATTCTGTAACGTGCTGCTGCTTTCTCACACTCAAAAAAGTAAGATTATTGTGTTTGATATTACTGACAGGCAATTTGTCAAAGGCAACGAAGACATTCTAGGTATTACTTCCTGGATTTGTTTCATAGAAAGCATAAATATAGGTCAAAGTTTACCCCTACAGAACTGAATGATAATTTTGAAAAAAACAATGTTTAAAATTATTATCACGTCAAAATAGTCACATTAGAATGAAGGCGTTATTGCTTAATTTACTTAACCCATTTTATAGTGTATTTATTATTGTTATTAATTTTAGTAGTAGGAATACCAGTATTTCCTTTCTGCCACTTTAGTTGTATTACGTTTTGAACAATCATTAGAAAAAAGCACTTTAAAATTAAAAAGCGAAATTGAAATGAAACAGGCACCTTTAATGACAGCTCGGCGTTTACAGGGAGGCCCTTTATGGGTCCTAGCGTTGCTTAGAGACGTGTTGTTGTCGTGAATGTTCAGTGAATTTTCTGGAACCAAACCGAGAATTTTTATCACAAAATAGCGATGTTTTTCTCGTCTATAATCCAGCCGTGAATGCAAACAAACTGTCGACGAGCGTTAAATATATCTTCCTGGGATTGTAAAACAATATTCTGCCGTAAATAGTGGTTTAGCGGGGTTAGTTAGATAGCTTGGGTTCCAAACACGCTAATCTGCTAATTAGCCAGCTAGCCAAAGCGAGATTCGGACGCGCTCGGCGTATCTTTGGGAATATAAACTATACGTTTTACGGCTTATTGCCTGTAAAGATGAGCTGAATGCCACTTTTAGAGTTGTTCGTGTGATGGAGTAAAGCAGCAGCGGCTGTCAGCATCATCTAATCCCGCGGCGTTAAGAGGCTCAGTGTTTAAACTCCTGCTGCTGCTCTCTCTCTCTCTCTCTCTCTGCTCGCGATGGACGCAGGAGGCATTTCTGATCTGGACCTGGACAAATATGACTCTGATGAGCAGGTCAAGATCATCTGCCTCGGAGACAGCGCTGTGGGCAAGTCCAAGTATGTTTAATATCTTACTGCTCTCCTGCATTGAAAAGGCGTTTGCGTGTTTTTTTTTCTTTCTAAAGGCTTTGATGATTTCTTTTCAGGCTCATGGAGAGATTCCTTATGGATGGATAGTATCCTTTGACAGTGTTTGATGTCAGTATGGTATCTCTGTCTGTATGGTTCATTCTGAGAGTTGTCAGGTTCTTAATGTAATGTGTCAGTCGTCCTCAGCAGCTCTCCACATACGCTCTGACTCTCTATAAATACACCACCACTATCAATGGGCAGACTGTCCTGGTTGGTAAGTTTGGCATGTAAGCTGTTATTTTAGTGTGTGATAATGTAACAATTGGCTCCATTGGCTTTGATGCCAACTGAAGCTGTTTATCTGCATACAGATTTCTGGGATACTGCAGGACAGGAACGTTTTCGAAGTATGCACCCGTCATACTACCATAAAGCTCACGCCTGTATCATGGTAAGAGATGGTCGGTCACAAACCACTCTGTCTTATTTTAGTGTTACTATTATGATATTTATCACCCCCATGCCAACAATAGCTACACTGAAACCACTTGAATTAGAGAAATACATCTTTGTATGCCGCTTTAGTTGCAGATTAATTACTATTTTAATAAAACACACTTGCAATGGTCTTTTTTTTTTACAGTTACCTTTTTTGTTTTAAATGTTTAAGTTAGGTTATGCTTTTCATGAACAGTAGATCTCAAAAAGCTTTCAGAATGAATCAGATTGCCTTTTCCAGGTGTTTGATGTCCAGAGGAAGATCACATATAAGAATCTCCCGGTTTGGTACAAAGAACTGCGAGAGTACCGGCCAGAGATTCCCTGTCTGGTGGTCGCTAACAAGATCGATGGTAAATTTGGCTTGTGAGATGCCAGATAAGAGTATTATTAGCCAGTGTTACGCTCTGCATGCCTCTTATCTTTTGTTCTTTTATGTGTTCTGCTCTCTTTAAAAGCTGACACGAAGGTCACCCAGAAGAATTTCAACTTCGCTAAGAAACAAGGTCTGCCCTTCTACTTTGTATCTGCTGCTGATGGGACCAATGTGGTCAAGGTGAGGATGCAAAACAGAGTGGCCCTGATTCAGTAACCCTACATTTTTTATTCTGCTATATTTTTCGTATAAAACGTGTTTTCATCCGACAGTCCGTAAATTCCCCAGGTAAGGTGTCTTTGACTATGTGAACTAATTGTGGTCCAGTTTTGCTATTAATTCCATTCTCAAGTCAATATTTTCTCTTTATATTGTCATTTATGCCATTGCATATGGGCGATTTTAAACTGACAAGACTGGAGGTTAAGAACACCACAATTTTTTTTTGTCAAGTTTGTTTTTTAATTTCTAGGAATGGATAAAAAAATATTTAGATGTGTATTTTAATAATAATAATAATAATAATAATACATCTTTATTATCAACCATGGTTGAAATTTGTCTTTGACCACACCAGCGAAAACCAAATACACATACAAACACATAATACTACAAAACACATAGAAAAACACATCATACTGAATCACACCTTTTGGTTAAGAAATCCGACCGCAGCGGGTACAAAATATCTTTTATAGATATTTGTCTTTGCTCTAGGCATTAAAAATCGTCTCCCAGAGGGCAATAAAACAAATTGATCACACAGAGGATGAGTTGGGTCTTTTAAAATACGCTCCGCTTTCCCAACACATCTTGAGGTGTAAACCTCACCCAACTTACTCTGTGGTCTGCCGATGATTTTACTAGCTATGTTAGTAACTCTTGCCAGACTATTTTTCTGCTTACAATTAAGGTGCCCATACCATGAAGTTAAATTATAGGTCAGCACACTCTCTACCAATGATTTGTAGGCAATCTCCAATATGTTTTGGCTCACTTCAAACCTACTGATTCTCCGTATTAGGAATAGACGTTGCATGCATTTTTTCAAAATATAATTAGTGTTATCCACAAAACTCAGTTTACTGTCAATGAATGTGCCAAGATATTTAATATTATCAACAATCTCAACTGGGTGACTCTCTATCGATACAGGCACAACTGCAACATCTTGCCTAGTACGACTGATGACTAATTCCTTAGTTTTGTTTATATTTAATATCAGTGCACTATTCTTACACCAGCCCAAGAGTTCCTCAACGTATTTCATATATTCAACCGACTCATTTATATCATTTTTTTTGGAGAAGTCCTACCAAAGCCATATCATCTGCATACTTAAAAAATTTAAAATTAGAATTGTGAATCATAAAATCATTAATATACAGTGAGAATAATACAGGTGATATGACACTTCCTTGAGGGGCCCCCGTATTAACAGTGCATTCCTCTGACAGCTGACCATTATACCACACCCTCTGAGAACGGGACAACAGAAAGTCCTTAATCCACAAAACCAGGCACCTGTTGACACCCAAAGATATTAACCGTTCTAACAGAATATCAACCCTCATTGTGTTAAATGCTGATGTAAAATCTAAAAATAAAATTCTAGCGTATGAATTTGAATTTTGTAAATGACAAGTTACAAAATCCATCATAGTTAACACAGCATCATCAGTACCCCTATTTCGTCTATATGCAAACTGCAAAGGATCAGTACTTGAACCAGCTGATGACATTAGATATTTGGCAAGAATCCTTTCCATAGTTTTACATAACACAGAAGTTAAAGCTATAGGGCGAAAATCATTCACAGTATAAACTGAAGGCCCCTTTAGGGGCAGTGGTTTTCAAACATGTCCTGGAGGCACCCCTGCCCTGCTCATTTTGCATGTCTCCCTCATCTAACACACCTGATTCAAATCATCAGATCATTAGTAGAGACTGTAAGACCTGATTTGGGTGTGTCTCTTAAGGGAGACATTCAAAATGTGCAGAGCAGGGGTCCCTCCAGGACAGGTTTGAAAACCACTGTTTTAGGGTTCAAAGAACTGTGTACTTCGAAGAAAGTTGTAATGTTGTGTAAATGTTCCACAGGTGTTTAAAGATGCCATTCAGATGGCTGTGTCCTACAAGAGGAACTCCAACGACTTTATGGATGAAGTCATGAGGGAGCTAGAGGTGTGTGAGCATCTCTTGTGTGAGAGTTTGTGTGTGTTTGAAGGGGAATGCTTACTCTTCATGATGCAGAAACTGATTGATTTTATTCATGCTATTTTTCAGAACTTTGATTTAGACAGTAAAGAAGAATCATCTGATAAAGACGAGGAGACACAAGAGGGAAAACCGGACTCTGCGTGATCACGTCACATTCTCCATCCTCGTTCGCTCATTCTCCTCCTCCGCTGCTCCTTCACTTGTACTGATGAGTTCCTCAGATCATGGCTGTCCTCCCACCGTCCTGAGCAGCAACTCTACCTCACACCACTCAAAGTGCGTGTCTGTTCATGAAATAAATTATGATTCTGTGAATGTACAGCTGATTGATCTGATAATGGAATCACAATGCACTCTGAACTCAGATTTGATACAAATTGTGCAGCATGCAGATTTAGTAAAAACAAAAAACTTTAGCACTCTAAAGAGACTCTGTGTGGAATGTGAAGCTTTGTGCCGAATGTAACATGAAATATTTTTAAAAATCTTTTTTTTTTAAGTGTAATATTTTACAACAGTTGCACATTTCAAGTAACAATTTGTGATGCTCACCAGTATCAATAAACTACTTTATCTCTGTACAATGTTCCCTTATACATTTATATTAATGCAAAATTTGATGTCCACCTTATTTGCCAACTGAACAGATTTTTGTATTAAAGCGATCTGTTGCAAGCGTATCTGAGCACAGAATAAGACTCCTCAGGAATGGATGAGAAGACAGCCATGACACAAACTCAGTGTAGCAGATGAATGTGTTTGTATGGATGTGAAACCAGAGCAAAGAAACAGCAGCGACTGCTCTGGATGATCACTGACCATTACAAACTGCCAGGTTACAGTTCAGGCTGTGAAACGATAAACTTGATAATGTGCAGCTTTCAATCTTTGGTAAAGCGTTGGTGTGCCACGTCCACATGATGATCTGTCCCGTGAAACTGAGGAAGTTCAGGTATGACTCTCATGAAATGTCAAGAACATGCCTGTCATGTTACAACAAAATCAAAACAAACAATCTCTTTTTTTGTAAATTACCGATTGTTAATGATTTCAGTTTTAAAGTATTTGTTTATCATAGTTGTCTTTTCTAATGAATGTAATTCATGCTGATTTTAAATAATCAAAATTATGTTTGGATAGATATTTGTCATGCGTAATTGTCATAAAAATGCAAAAATTGTCCTAAAAATATCATGCTAAAATAGACACATTTAGGCAGTTTTCTTATGCAAAAATATATATTTGGCGTAAAATGACCCTGATATTTCTTCATGAGTTTCCCCTTTAGAGACAAGTTTTAAATGTTACTGTAAAGAGCATTTAATCATATTGCACAAACTGTGAAGTTTTTTTTTTTAATTTAGATTATTGCTTTTGGTTTGTGTTTTGTGATGTTTTGCACAAGTGCTTTATTTATGGAACATGCATCCATGTTGGTGAATTCAAATAGAAGCAGCTTTGTACTCCACGTGAATGTGTATCTGAACCGGATACAACTTTTACATCATTAGAACTATGTTCTTATTTCTGAAGCCTCTGGTGTTTTTATGTTATGTACACTCATTTGTTCTGTAAGCAGAATGTGGTTCATATTAAATAAATATAAACAAGCGAGATCTTACATGTAGCATCATTCAGTAATTAATTATCAGCACTCTCCATGAATGGGGCAAGTTGACAAATTCATCTAGCTTCTAACAGAAAATTATCAATGCATGAAAAGTTGCTAGTTTTAAAATCAAAAGTCAACCAGTCCAACACTCAAAACTGAATTCACATGAAATATAAAGATTACGAAATCAAATATTATTTATGTGAAATTCATTAAAAATCAGCATTAGAGCCTAAATTATAGAAACAGTGAAATCTGCAAGCAACACCCATTCTGGTCATTTTGTTTTAATGCTATACATTTTAATTTTTTTTGTACATTTAATGTTCATCAAACCTATAAAACGAAATACTATATGCACAGTTTTATTTGAGGCAAACAATTCCTGAAGGTTAAGCACTCTTTACTCAGTTACAAAATGAAGATCTTTTCAGAGTTTGAAGCCTTGTTTTGCACTTCTTTGTGGAAAGTGCTTCTCTCTCTTTGTTAAACACAAGCAGAACCTGAGTGAAATAAACTTCAATCACCACCTCAGTTGAGCAATCAACCCACCAGAAAACAATGCTCATTAAAGCAGTATATACTGCATTTCTTGCCATTTTTATTGTGCTTTTGTTGGTCAGAAAACAAGATGGACAACCCTATAGAACATACTGTAGTCATGTAAATGATGTGTTTTATTTCATGTTTAGTCCTGCCATTGGTCGAGTAAAATTACAAAGAAATCAATTGCAATTTTCATTCTGGTTAAATATGCAGAACCCCTGATGTCTGCGCTACATTGGGAGACAGTAAAGGGCAAAGGTCAGGGAGAGCATCCACCGAATGTGCAAGTCAGTCACTTATTGACTTACTGGAATTCAAGCCAAACAGAACAGACCATTAAACACAGACATGAATGTGCCCATGAAACTCAATGAATCGGGACACATATGGAAATCGTTGAAAAACATTCAAATGTATATAAACTCCCATATTTGGGGAAACAAAAGAGAGCAAAAGAAAATAGGAGATGTCTCAAGATTTCCAGGAGGTGGCACCATAGTGCTGGTTCAAACAGCGTTTAGTTCCTACAAACCTCAAAAAAAATAAACTTTACTTTTGGCACATTTGTTCATTTTTCTTCATGTCCTTTCATCTCCATTTAGAACAACTATAATGTAATGTACATGACAAAATCAATATCATGAAAGATGAAAGTGATGTGTACAGAAGATGAGAAGAGGAAACTGTGGTACATATGGCTCAGAAATGCAGTTCCAAGTCTCCAGAGTGGGACGACATTCACAAAAACATACGCACGCTTGCTTTTGTTCTTCTGGATGAACTGAAAAAAGGGACATGATTTTTTTTTAGCGGGATGGGAAATTAAATGGGTCATCTCTAAATCAAAACTCGAGCATTTCTGTAAGATTTTATATAAAAAAAACGAAGTGGGATGAAGTAATCTGTGTGTATTTTTCCAGGGCTCATCTGCATTGGAGGACATGTATAGTAAGTAATTCACAGTTATCTTGGGGCCCGACTCCAAACGGCCCCTCAACACCTTCATTCAAGCCCTTGTACAGTCAAACAGACTGACGTTTAACACAGAGCGGCTGCTTTAGGAGGGGAGGTCAGGATCTGTTAATGAGCTAAATAATAACTAGTCTTCATCTAGGATGGGAGAATAAGATTAAATCAGAGCAACCACCATATTTACAGAACAAAAATGAGGCTATGAGGTGGTGATAGTACAGTCTGTTAAATTTTGTTCTGTTTTAAGGTCACAAATCACATTTGATTTTTAAAGCCCTTATTTTATGCTGGAAATTTGTATATTTTAAATGCAAATCAGAGGAAAAAAATTATATAAATGTCTTAGAGACACTATCGATACCATATCAGTAGATTTTTAATTTATTAATATTGATCAGTATTAATATTCAATAAAACTATTTAATTCATTTGAAATAAGTATTTTATGATCACTAAAGCTGTATTTTTGGGATCAAAACATGCAGTAAAAACATTAATTTTATTACAATTAAAAACATTTTTTTTCTTTTTTAATATATATTAAAATATTATTTATTCCTGTGGTGCAAAGCTGAATTTTCAGCATCATTACTGTGTCACATGATCCTTCAGAAATCATTTTAATATGCTGATTTGCCGCTCAAGAAACATTTCTTATTATCATCACATTCCTGTGGAAACTGTGATACTGGATTCTTTGATGAATAGAAATATTTGAAATAGAAATCTTTGTAACATTATAAATGTCTTTACTGTCACTTTTGATCAATTTAATGCATTTTTGCTGACTAAAAGTTTAATTTCTTTCCCACAAAAAAATTAATAAAAAAATTAAATGAATATTTACCAGTAATAAATTAATAACTGTGAAATACAATCTTTAGCAAATCCAAGAATTAATATCCATTTTTCATTCTGTACATTATACTGTTGTAATGTCTAAAATCACAATTGATTTTGTATCCCAAGTGAAATCAGGTTTAGAATGTCACTCTCATATTTAACAGTGTGTCCAGAACAGCATAAAGAAGAGGAGTGACATCTGTATTTACCTGCAGTGTGAACAGACTGTACTTCAATCCCTCACAGCTTCTCTTTTCATTCATCTCAAGATAAACATGGCATCTACTCCGACTCAACACTGCTCTACAGAAGGGCTTTTTCACACACAGTGTTATTGGTGTGCTCATCTGATGATGCACTGAGAAGGTCTCGTCATCCTTGGCTGTTTGCGTGCGGCCTGATTTCAGATGCAAGAGAAGAGATGACCAATGGTGAAGCATTAACTCTTTCTGCATCACAGTCTAACACACACACACACACGTTGGGTAGTAAAAACAGGACTGATGGTGCACAGAAGAGAAATGAGAGTCTGTGTCTGTATGTCCCAGGTTTAGTTTAAATATGCATCTGTTGAGCCCTAATGGAGGGTTGAATGGGACCGGTGGGAATGAATGGCTTGAAATGCTAGCACCTTGTTTTGTGCAAATCACCCCCGAACTCCATACAAAGAGTAAAATTTTCACCTTTTTTGACAGGTGGTTAACTATGCATATATGCCAAACATTCATATATAGATCTATATATTTTTTGATTTTTAAAAATTTATATGAAAACTATTGTATATACATTGCTTGTGATTGATATAAAAAGCAAATATTTTAGTCATTTGTCCATATATACAGCTGCAGGATCTCTGGGCTTCTTTTTCATTGATTGTTTTTTCTTTTGTCCTCAGCTTCTTCTTTTAACTAGTTGTCATTCTAAATGAATTCATAAAAATTCTTCTAAGCATCACATTTCACAAGCTACAAAATCCACCTATGAAGAGAAAGAAAAAAGAAATAAAGAAATAAATAAAAAAGGCCAAAAGAAATAAGCCAAATGATTCAGTGTTTACAGCAGCTTAACATATAATCCATATGTTGGAAACTTTTACAATTATAGATTCTGTCTTCTGGTTTCTTAATGAGATGTCGTCGAACACCAGTCGTTATCATCCAGATGAGCTGTGATATTCCAGATGTTTCTCGTCCCACAGTGGTTCTGTCATGCACACCGCGCACACGTTTGTTCACACACTTGTTTGCACGCACACTTATTGCAGAGTTTCTTATTCGGAATTTCTTATTACCAGATTAAGAAGACTTATTTAGATCAAATTTGGATAAGAAACCGGTGTGGTTGTGTGCATGAAAGTGTGTAACTGTACTGGGAACACGTTTTTGTTTCATACAAAAAACTACAAATGAATAAGTCAAAAGCGGTGTGTGTGAAGGGCTCAAACATGAACACACCGTTACAGCCCAATTAAAGATGGAAGACCAGGTTCTGTAAAACTATAACAAAGCAAAAAAAGGGGGTGGTACAATGCAAATCAAACAAACCAGTCAACCATCATTCCGTATGGTGATGTAACGTTTCATGCTACAGTCCATCATAAAAGGATAACCATCAAAAATCATTTTCAAGTGTTTTTTTGTCTTTATATATATAATATCATATATAAGTTTTATATTTATGACAAAAATGTTATATTCATATATCTATATACTTTTTTCTGTCAAATATATATGTATATAATTGGTAAAAATGGGTAAATTATTGGTGGAATAAATCATCTAGGGAGAGAGACAGGTGCAGTTTTGCACAGTTCATCCTGTTGTTTCCTGTCTCCCTCCATTTTCAAAGCTATTTAAATACATTGAGATATTCTATCTAATGTCATATTTCCTTTGGAAACCCAAAGTTAAGAGTCTGATTATGAAAAAGCCACTAGTGTTGGTTAAACATTCTCCGAGTGTAGTACTTCCCTCAGCCAGAAGGGGGCAGGCGGTAGATAGAGAGGATCCGGCCACGCCCACTCTGCTCATCCACTCCTAAAAAAATACTCTGAAAGGCAACTGAACTTCCTTTTCTCAACAGCATCCCTCCTTTCTCTGAATGAATGACGAAGCGGATAGTAAAGTAAAAAAACAAGATTTGGGACTAAGGGATTAGTGGGTGTTTATCATGCTAATGAAACTGAAGAATCAATTACGAGATGTTTTGAATAGGCTTTGTTTAGACAGACAGCAAAAATCTGAGTTTTGTAGTCTGGATAGCAAAAAAAAAAACATTATTTTCGACCGACATTACTGTAAGTGGTTTGAAATCAGATTAAAATGCAGTGTGAACTGTCGAATTGGATTTCAAGTAGTTTTTCCTAATTGTGACCCTGGACCACAAAACCAGTCTTAAGTCGCTGGGGTATATTTGTAGTAATGGCCAAAAATACATTGTATGGGTCAAATTTTTTTTTTTTTTTTATGCCAAAAATCATTAGGACATTAAGTAAAGAATCATGTTCCATGAAGATATTTTGTAAATTTCCTACTGTAAATATATCAAAACTTAATTTTTGATTAGTAATATGCATTGCTAAGAACTTCATTTGGACAACTTTAAAGGCGATTTTCTCAATATTTAGATTTTTTTGCACCTCTCAGATTCCAGATTTTCAAATAGTTGTATCTCGGCTAAATATTGTTCTATCATAACAAACCATATATCAATGGAAAGCTTATTTATTCAGCTTTCAGATGATGTATAAATCTCAATTTCGAAAAATGTACTCCTATGACTGGTTTTGTGGTCCAGGGTCACAATTCAGGATGAGCTTTACTTTGTAAATACACTAATTTTCTTTCACTTTTTCACCATATAGCAAACTGTACAGTGAATAGTAAATGAGTTGAATCAATGAGCATTTTTAAGTATTTGCAAAAATGCATTAAATATTTTAATGCACCATGACGGATAAATTGCGGATAAACCAGATATCAGCAGATCTGATTTTGCTATATAAATTAGATTTTTGTGCAGTGTGAACAAAGCCAATTCGATCACTAATTTCACAGCCCCTTCCAAATACACAGCACCCATGTGATTGGCTGCTGGCAGTAGAGTGGGAGGGGCTTAGGATAGTGCTACAAAAAAACAGCATGGAGTCAACACCCACTACACCAATGATGGATTTAGGAAATAGTGAGATTATTTAAAACTGAATTGTGTCAGTTTTGTGGCAATTGCAAAAAAGATTGTTTAAATTGTTTCCCAATCTGCCATTGGTTGGACAAACACTGCCAATGTGTCGGATTGGTTGGGATGCTCAAATAAACAGAGCAATGTTTTTCAGGGGAATATTAAATTGCATTCCTGGGAAAATAGGTCCAAAAAAAGCTGTCACTGGTGCAGTACCCTTCCTTTGTACCTTATTTATAGGGTTGCAAAGGGTGGAACATTTCTGTAAACATTCCAAAAATTTCCACCTATTTGCAACCCTACTTATTTCTAACCCTAAAGGGTTCATAATAGTACCTTAAAGCAGGGGTGTCCAATCCTGCTCCTGGAGGGCCACTTGTCAGCAGAGTTTAGCTCTAGTTCCAGTTAAACACATCTGAAACAGCTAACCACGGTCTACAGAATCACTAGAAACCTCCAGGCAAGTGTATTGAAACTTCTGAGAGCTAAACTCTGAAAAAAGTGGCCCATCAAAAGGAAAATTAAACATCTCTGCCTTACATATTAGCACCAAAAATGTACCTATTAGTACCTAAATGGTACATATCAATACCACACCAGGGATTGCTTTTTATGAAAGTGTGGGATAGGACAATTATTTTAACATCGAAATGACACACTTCGAATTTAAATCTCAAGAATTGCAAGAAAAAAGACACGACAAAAATTAAATAAGAAAAAGAAAAGAAAACTGTGTTGAGACTAGCTACAGGTAGAGGGAGGCGCGTGGTCAACTCTCCAGCAGCTGTTTAAGGGCGCGCTCAATGTTCATGCGGTGACCGACGCGCGTCACGCCCAGCTCAGCGTAGTCCTCCTTGGTCAGAGCAGGCAGATGGGAGCCCTCGATCTCATGCTCTTGGAATCGCTCCCGGTGTTCAGACAGGTTAATGCTGGCCAGCCAGTCGCCAACGTCATACTTGTTCCACAGGTGGAGGGGCTTCTGGTGGAACGGCCGCAGGGTGAGCAGGGGGGAGGGCATGCCCGAGGAGGGGGCGGGCGAGGGAGAGCGACTCCGCGCGCTGGAGCTCCTCATGACGAAACGCACTTCTTTAGGTTCGTGAGGGAGACTGAGGCTAGACGACTTAAGGATGGTGGGGGGTGTGATGGGAGAAGTGGCCAGACCGAAGCCCCGGATAGGTCCCAGAGGATCCGAGCGGTCCGGGGAACCGGGACTGGGTGTCCGCCGGGTCATTGGGTAGCGGCTGCCTGGTCTGATGGTGTAGGTGGTGCCGTAGCCTCTCTGAGAGATAGTATGGAGCTCCCCCAAACTGCTGAAGAGTCTGAAAGTAGGGAACAGAAGAAAAGAGAAAAGGAAGGGGGGCAGATAGGATGAAAGTCAACTTTTTTTTTTTGGTGAGAAACAGTAGATTCAGTGGCAGGGAAAGCATCAGCTATGTTAGGACTCTACGTTATTTGAGTTAGACGTGGTTAGTGACATGTTTAATTAATGCGTTTAGCCATAATAAGAGAAGTGCAAAGGTGTAACAGACCTGCGGAGCAAAGATAGAGAGAATACATCATAAGATCCAAGGAGGAGCTTGGATTTTAGTTTTTAGAATTTATAGTTCAGTCATTCAACTAAAATTTTAAGTGTTTTCTCCTTAGTCAATATGACATCAAACCTATTTACATTATAAAAATGCCTTCTTAATGAGTTTTAATGCCTTTTTTCATGTTTCAGTGAAAATATCTAAAAATCCCTAAATTTACTTGTGAAGCAAAACGCAAATAATATTAAGATTTCATGCATTGTATCTTGAGTATTTTGTCTTACTGCACTGGGAGATTTATTTTTTAGTATCAATAAGGTAAAAACAAGTAAAAATACAGGTAAAAATTTACAAGAATTGTTTCATTTGTTAACATTAGGCTACATTTGATCATCAGCATCTAAACTTCTAAATCAGTTTTTTAAATTTGAGGTATTTATGTTAATTTCAACATTTACGAATACATTATTGAAATTTAAAAGTTGTTCATATTATTATTGGAGCTAAGCTCACTTGAACTAACAATGAACAGTTGTATTTTAATTAACTAACATTAAAAAAGATGAATAAATTCTGTAGCAAATGTATTGCTCACTGTTAGTTAATGTTAATTAATCTTACGGTGTATGGCTTCACAAGTAAATTTTTCTTGTTTCGAGGATTTCTACATATTTTCAGACGACAATCGGACAAAAAGCTTAATGTAATTTCAATAATTGAAGATTATAAATTTGTAATTTAGTTAAATAGAAACACACTAAATGCAGAGCAACTGACCAAATGCATATCCATATTTAATTTAATTTATATTTTTTTTATGTTTTAATTTTTTTAATGACTTTAGTTTTTGCCACTAAATTTAAGACTGTTTAAAAAACATTTTATAAGGTTGAAGTCAAACTTTTTTTTTTAGTTCTGCATGCTACAACTGTAACTAGGCAAAAGAAACTCGCTCTCCACCTAAAACCTGCCTCTGTGTGCAATGAAGCGAAGATCAGATGTAATTACTCAGTTAACAATCAATGGTAATGACTGGGGTGTTATGCGAGTTTGAATGCAATCTGAATGAAATGTAAAACATGGCCAGATTTACACAGATTTCATGAGCACTACAGCAGAACACTGAAAGCACAACCAAACATGCAACACATGAGAAACAACAGAAGACAGATGTGGAGACACGTATAACATCTCAACCTTCAAATTACTTATTGTATTATTTTGTTCAAAATATATAATATAGGATTCATAATTTGAGATTTTGACATAACTAGCCAAGTCAGCCATATTTTTGCACCCCGGGTGAAGAGGACAGAACATATTTAGCAATACAGGTGCAAGCTCTGATCATTACCTATCATATCTGTAGAAGCAGTCTATGAAAAATCTAAATGAAAACTAATGCCCTATATTTGAATTGATTGAATCCTTTTGCCTCTGTGACTTGAGGATTGAGAATTAAGCAGCCAATGAAAAACATGGAAAAGCTGGGGTTTAGCGGGGACTGGCCAAATTAGCATAATGCGGGTCAGTAAATGAGGAAGGGTGGATGATGATCAGGGCTCGACTCAGAGGTGTGGAAACAGAAAAAACAGAGATGAGATGATTCATGCGCACTTACACAGGTGCCCGGCTCTTCTGGGCTTAGCCTCAAATTCAGCTCTAGACAGAGCAGCGTAGCATGCAAAGAGAGAGTGAGAGAAAGAGGGAGAGAGGGAGATGGAGAAACAGAGAGAGAGAGAGAGAGAGAGAGAGAGTGAGGGGCAATGAGAGAGAGAGAGAGAGAGAGAGAGTGGTCGGTTAGCATCAGTCCATGACAGAACAAAAACAAACACCACACACTTCACATCCTCAACAATGTCAATTGAATGCAAACCAAATGCGCAGCGACACAGACCAGAGCGCAGCTAGCCCCAGACCTCAGCTTTCAATGGTGGAACATGGACATATAGACACTATCAATAAAAAGTGACCTTTGATGATGTGAAATTAAACACAGCATTTATTTCAATATATCCTCTGTCTGGGGTAAGGTGCCGTTCTGGTCAAATAAAACAAAAATTAAGCAAAATGAACAAATATGCATGACAAAATGAACAATGCATAAAACTACATGAGCAACATTTTTTCTAAGAAGAAGCCGGAGCGATCACTGTGTTAGCATGATTAATGGATGAAAGTGTCACAAAACACTTAGCAAGTACAGTAAGCGTAGACAGCATGTTTGAATGGAGAGAAAGAAAAAGAACGACCAAGACTGAGAGGAATGAGATATTATTATTATTATTATGACACTGTGATGGTTATGTTGCTTTTATGTTGGATTATCCAATGAGAAATTACAACTTTCAGCTGGTGTAATTACTTTAAATTTAATCCAGTTTTAAAATAACTTTATTGAGGGTTGGACAAACATGGGCTTATAGCTCACCATTACTGTGATAAACATGGGTCAAACAACACATTCATATCCCATGATGTTGCAAGAAAAAACCATCAGTCACACATGGACCCACATACATACTGCTAGCACAGTGCCATAGAGAAGCAGGCCGCAGGGAAAAGCTCACTGAGTTAGATGTGACAGAGTTTGGAAGGTGAGAGGTCGAAGCTTGAGATGGTGCATGCCCTCAGGCCATCTGTTACCTTGTGAACACCCAAATGGCAAGACAAAGGGACTTAAAGAAGTGCTTTTCAAATTAAATTTATGTCATAATGTAGTCACCCTACTGCATGTTGTCAAGAATGTTTTTTGAGTCACGTTCACTGAAAAAGTTGTCATAACCGAAACAGATGCACTTAGAATACTTGACAATACTGTCAAGGGACAGACGTTTTGGTTGATTTGCCAGGGTGGACAAGGGAACACAGAACCTGCAGAAGTGATTAATAAAATGTCAGCAAAAGTGGTTGAATATGGGATTAGTGGATGTTAAAGAATAGAAAATAAAAGGAATGACATTTGATTTACCCTAGTGGCTAAAAGCTAAGGTTTACTGTCTTCCATGTCCTTGTCACATCTGTTGGGATATAAACGACTTCAGCTGTATTTAAGGATATAAGCAAAATAGTACACAGCTGGTGCTTTAAAAAAATCAAGACAGAAAAAAACATTGACTTTTATTGATTTTATATGAAACATTTTTTTATTGCAATTAATTATTTGAACGCAAACTGTCCCTTTAGCTCTGGTTATGTGCATTGGTGTATCTATAGAAAAGTCTGTATCACTAACTATTGTCTAAGGGTTATATGGTAGAGCTGTGAGATCAGCCTGAGGCCGTTCTACATTACTTACCAGTGGTCGTCCAATGCTGAGATAGTTCGGGGGCTCCAAACGTCTCAATGAAGAAAGCATGTTAAACATTAACACTTAATGCTTCTAAACGAGTAAGAAATTTTAAGGTTCTGGATTAGCGTTCTTTTAAATAAAAGTTAAATGTGACTGCTTTTGAAACTCTGGACAGACACATGTTATGTTCTTTGGTATTCTTTGTGATTTTCACGAGGATATTTAATATATCATTTATGTTCATTTTATTTCATATTACTAAATGCAAACTGTGAGCTTCCATTGAACATTGTTATTCAGATATGGGAAAATAATTGCAGTGTTCTCACTGTTATTTAACCAATAGGAAACTTGCATTTGCAGTATAAACAACCAACTTCTGTATTCGCTTTGTAATGTTGCTTTAGAAAAGGTGTTGCATTTGTTTTCATAGAAGTTCAGATTCAGTTGCAAAGCTGATATGCATTCGGACTTCTCCAGGATTCAAGCCTTACCTTGCACCGACCACGGGCGATTTTCTTCCGGGGTCAAGTGAAGCTCCAAGCGGCTCTTCCCCAAGTGAGCGCGTGTCCTTGTTCAGCTGCTGCAGCCGAGAGCTGAGCTCGCTGATCACAGTGGGCTTGCCTTCCTCTGCCCCTGAAAGCGGACGGGGTTCCACGGGGTCCCCCCACAACTTGGAGCGTCTCTGGAAGAGGTAGCGGGGTCTGGCCGGGCCTGAGGCTCCCGCAGCAGCAGCCAACGCAGCCGCGTGCTGCTGTGAGAGCAGTTCGCTATCGGATGACTGCTTGAGCAGGGGGTCCCTGAACGTCACCGGGCCCTTGCTGAGCTGGGACTTGAGCTTTGGCTTTGGAGGCACTGGCGGCTTATCAAGAATGAACGTCTGGCCATCTGCGTGGGTGGTGTAGGTGTCCGTGGGCTCGCCGCTTTCCGAGGACAGTGTGGACATACTGGAGACGGTGGAGATGGTGCTCGTGGTCTCCAGGTGGTGATCACTGGAGCTACGAGTGTCTACCTCTTCCACCCCGGAGTCAGCAGCAGACTCTGGGCCCAGGTGGGACTCAGATGGCTTCCCTGAGGCTGCTTGCGGGCCACTGCTAGCGAGGACCTGTGCTGATGCGGCGACCGCTGCTGGAGGAGCGGGAGGTGGGGGTGGAGCCGAGGACAGGGCAGAAGGGGTTGTCTGCGCCAATGTAGGAGCAGGAGGTACTGCAGTTGCAGGTGTCTTTCCAAGAAGGCCATTGGCAAATTCATTCGGTGGAGGAAGCACACCAATTTTGCGGAGCTCCTCACGCGTCTCCTCGTCACTGGAAGAGAGCATGGCAGGTGGCAATGTGACCGTATAGGGTTCCACATCCTCCTCAGAACTACCCTGTGCCAGGGGTTTATCTGAGGACGGGCTGGGAGGTGGCTGGGAAGTTGGAGCTGTGGCTGGAGTCGGGGTGGATCTCGAAGGAGCATCGGGACCAGGGGACTTGGCGCGTTTAATTTCGGCTAACATGGGTTTCGGGCTCTCTGACAGTGCCCCCTTAGGAGATGGAGAGGGGACAGTGTGTTCTGGGCTGGGCCCCACGCCCTCCCCATTACTTGTTGCATGAACCATGATAAGCCCAGCAGTTTTCTGCTGAGACGTGTCCATGATGCTGATGATCATACTCTTCTTGTCCTCAATTTTCCTTTCCTCCTTCGATTCTGTCCTTGTTTCTAACTCTTTCCTGGTGGATATGGGACTTCCCCACTGGATTCTGCTGGTGGGGGCGGTGGTCTCGTAAATTCTTTTTCTTGCAGGGGAAAAGGAAGGCGAGGCAAACTCCCCCTCACCCTCTGACCGCGCAGCCTCTTTGGTCTGGGTCTCCATATACAGCACCCCTCCAGCAGCTTCATGTTTAGTTCTGGGCTCAGGGCTGCTTGAAGGGGACTGACTCTGGGAGGTTAATGCCCGTTCCCTTGCGGCCAGCGCAAGTGCCAATGGAGAGTTGGGGTCCAGGGGCTTGCCCGTCAGTGGGTGAATGAAGGTGGTGCCCCCAGGAGAGGGCCGCAACGCCAGGGCGGGAGGAGGCAACTGACCAAGTTCACGTGTGAGCATTCGCTCATCAACAGAACGGGATGGTGTGAGTGAGGGGGCCTCTGGGGGTGGTGCCGAACTGCCCTCCATAGTGCCCACTGATAGGAAGACTGTGGATTTCCGCCTCTCCTCCAGACGACGTTCCCGGTCTTTCACAGCATCAGCAATGGCGGCAGCGAAAGGTCCCTTTCCTTGCAACAGTCCCTCAGCCTGAGCTTGACTGCGTTCCTTCAACAGCTGCTGCTGCTGCTGATAGAAATCAGCCCTGCTGGTATGGTGGGCAGCTAGGCGCCCAGAGGGAGAGCGCTCTCTCGCATGGATGGATGCCAGTGCTAGCGAGGCTCTCTCCTGAGCATCTTCCACCTGCAGTTGCTTTACAAGCGGGCTCTTCCTCCGCTGTGGCTTGCTCGGAGGCGGCATGAAACAGGCCCACGCTGAACTGGCCCACATTGGCGTAGGGGTTATCGATGACCCGACCTCTCCGCTTGATCCTTTCGGAAGGAGTTGAAACGGGACCTGGCCTGGGGATGTCAGTAGGCTCCACGGGAAGGTGGGAGGAGTCCTGCAGGATGATCATGGAGCGGGCTTTCTTCTGCCGATCCATGTGGGAGGCATGGCGAGGCGGCTCAAACAGCTCAGCAGACATTGTCTGTGGCAAAGCGTGCAGTCTTGGTTCAGAGCCTGGTTTAAAACTGGAACGGCTGGGGTCGTGAATGCGGCCAGGGGGAGGGGGTGGACAGAACGAAGGAGGGGGTCCAGTATCTAGATAGTAAAGCGATGGGGGAGGTGGGGGAGCCATTTGAGGAGGTGGAGGGATACTATGGCTGTCTCTCAGGCTGTCCGTCATGGAGGAGCTCCGTGGAAACCTGTGCTCTGCTGCCAGGGCAGACAGTCGATCCTCTTCTGATGCTCCTGCACAGACAGACAGATAGACCTATAAAAATGTATTTTGGGTTTGGCTGAGCTTTGATGACGAACAACTATGCAACAGTTTACAGATTTGATCTTTGGTCTTTCCTTTCACTGCTTCCCTTATTCTTGGCATTCCAAATGTTACTGTGTGTCAAAGTTCTGCATTTAAATGCATTCAGATTTGAAGATCAAAGGACAGATAGATAAAAGAAACTAGAACAAAGCCAAGCACTTTACTGCTATTTCAAATTGAGGAGTGTATGTAAAAGATTCCTGAAGAATTACCAAAAGATTTTGTCCTAGCCATGCTTTTCGGCAGCTGCATGTGGGCTTTTTCCAACGCTGGGTGTAGAGCACCATGGAGAGCAAGTCCTTGCCGCTCAAAAAGAGACTGCACAAAGAAAACATTTATGTTTAAAAGGGTCACGCAAGAAAATTTTGGCATATTTTCAACAAAGTGTTTCTATTGGCTACTGTTATTGTAAGAAGCTTCATCCCTGCTGAAAATACCAGCATACAGCTGTGTTTTGGAAAACTATGCTGGTACATTAGACCACTATCAAACCTGCATCAAGCCAGTTTTTCAGTTTGATAAATGTAAAACAAAGAAACGTTTTTGACTTTTGAAGTCCACTGTGTACATACAACGTATTTGGTCAATGCTGCTAAAATGGGACACTTTCTGATCATCTGAGCATGTGCGTACATACTGTATCTTACACTGATTTCTGCTGGTGTAATTCTGCGACTAGTAGGACGTTGCTTCACTGTTGCTGCTCTGTAGTCTGCTTCCACCTTTGGCCTCAGTACTGTCTCCTGAGAGGCCAAAATCTCATCTAGCCTTTCTGTTAAGAAACACACACACATAAAACCAAGTTCAAACACCCACACAGGTAGTTCTCAACAGGTTGCAATATGGATCTCATTTGATCACATGCTTTGAAATAAAAAAGGCAAAATAAATATGAAATGGAAATGTTAATGACACATAATTAATGGAATGCATCACTGCTCCTTATTTATGGCAAAGCTCATAAATAAGCAAGCTCGGTTCCAGCCCATAGACCTGCCCGGCTGTATACGGTCTACTTGAGTAGTGCCTTACACAGGATACATTCGTATGTTCTTCTGAAGTTTATCAAGGTATTGCATGTTGACAAAGAAAAACAATTAAAAAACATCACAGATGGAGGCAAGAATGCATCCTGTGTGAACAGTCCCTAAGGCAGCATCCTAACTGAAATAGAACCTCATAAGTGACTCATTTGGAACACTCCACGTGCCACACAAATAGAATTCCTTGTGTGAAGCACATGAGAGGTGAAACTCACAATGGATTTCCAGTTTGGCATCAGCACATGTTGCTACGTTAAGAGTGTGAAATTCAAATAAGCATGAAAAATACAGAAATACTGGATAAAATAGTCATTAATCAATTACATGTTGACACGTTAGTTTTTAAAAATTTAAATAACATAATCAGTGTATGTTTAAATTTGTATAATAATTTTAATATTAGATTTTTTTCAAAACAATCTGGTACATCCAAAACAAGGTATTTTTTTAAGAGAGCATAATTTTACTGCCTTCGTGATGGGAATGCCTAAAAATACTGGTTAGGTAGGCAGCTCACTAGGTTTTGGAACAGAGCTAAATAAATCATATTCCAGCATGAGCAAGGTGAAGATGGTTGCGTACACCAATTTCTGTGATTTCGTTGGCTTCTAAAAACCTCAACTTACCTCCTCTCCTCCTCCTCGCAGAGGCTGAGCATGAAATAAATGTACAGAACACTTCTCCATTAAAGTCTCACAGCAGCAAATATCTGTCGATATGTGTTTCAGTGTGTGAACGTGAGTGAATATGTATAACGAACTCAGTAAACTCAGAGCACAGATTGAGCGAGAGAGGAAAAGACAGCTGATGTTTTGAACAGCCCAAATGGCTGCAGGAGGGAGATGACACAGTTAATAAATAAACAAGAAAGAGCAACACAGAGAGAGACAGATAGAGAGAAAATGTTGCATCCACATGTGTGTGTATGTGTTAGGGGAATAGAATGTGTAAAACTATCTATTTTCCTAATTGACTATTTCATAATCTGAATGACTGACTAGTTGGAAGAACCCTGCTGCCCAAAAATGTCCATCTACATATTCATATAGGCTTAAAAAAGTGCACACTGAATCCAAGAATGTGCAGCCCTTCAATAGAGTAAATTACAGTGTTTGTTTCTTCATTGGAAATTAGCATTACATCACTTGCTCACCAATGGATCCTATGCAGTGAATGGGTGCCACCAGAATGAGTCCAAACAGTTGATAAAAACATCACAATAATCCACAAGTAATCCACATGACTCTAGTCCATCAGTTAACATCATGTGAAGCAAAAAGCTGCATGTTTGTAAGAAACAAATCCATCATAAAGTCATTTTAACCTTAAACCGTTGCTTCCAGCCAAAATACAAGTCCATAATCCAATAACACTTCCTCCAGTGAAAAAATCACCTGTTGTCCTTTCACATCAAAATCCACCGACATTTTTTAAAACTGTTTTCGCTTGTAAATGAAGCTTGGTCTGTGCATATTTCTTTATTAAATCAGAAGAGATGGCTTTTTCCACTGGAGAAAGCAGTATTACACCGTGTCCTAACTACACGTGACACCGAGACACACGATAAAATTGATCTTTTCCACATATTAATGGAAATAGTTTTTGTGGAGTTTTTGTCCTAACCAGCCACGATGGCGATACGCAAAGTTTCTATTTTAGAAACGGTTTCTATTTCTGCGACATCATGGCTGGAACAACAATATACAAACTATGAAAATGATCATCTCAGGTACTGATTATGTGCTATATAAAAGTGTGAGTTTGAATATCACATTGTGTGACATTTATAGCATACTGAAAGCAACAACAGATAGTATACCTCAGATCTTGAAAATAACATGTACGTTAAAACTGTGAACTCAATGTGAACCAACAAGTGTATTCCATGACAAAGATGGTCTCAGTCACTCAGTATGTACTTTTAATAATGTTAAAAAGGCTTAATATTTATTAATTAGATTATTTGTCCATCTCGTTGGGAGTGCAGTGTGCTTCTCGCTTCTGAATGGCTGTGATATTTAAACGTTTCTGTCGCGCCGCGCCTGGTGTGGACATGGTGTTAAGGATATAGGACTCGTATTTTAGCCAGAAACAACAATTTGAAATCAGTTTTAAACATCTTGATGGATTTGTTTTTTACAAACATGCAGCTTTTCACTTCAAAAGATGTTAATTGATGGACTGTAATGTGAGGATTACTTATGGATTATTGTGATGTTTTTATCTGTTTGGACTCTCATTCTGACGGCACCCATTCACTGCAGAGGATCCATTGGTGAGTAAGTGATGTAATGCTACATTTCACCAAATCTGTCCTGATGAAGAAACAAACTCATCTACATCTCAGATGGCCTGAGGGTGAGTATATTTCAGCAAATCTTCATTTTTGGGTGAACTATTCCTTTAAGACAAAAACTGAAAGAAAAAAATATTCAACCTCACAACATAGCGCATTCGTATGTTTGAGGAATTCTTACCTAGTTCTTCGAGCTCAGAGGTCATGCTTTTGGACCTCAGGGTGAGGGTGGTGCTGGACGCTCTTTTTGGAGGTGGGGGTGCTGTGGAGGAAAGGCAAGGAGTAGATGAGAAGATAGGATGGCGTGGCGAGGGGCCTTCACGGCTGCTGCCCATCGGCAGCTGCCAGTGCTTTTTCACCATCTTCATCCGAAGATCAACGTACCACACTGCCGCACCACGATTAAACTCTCTCCTTCCGCCTTTCTCTCTCTGACATGCAACATAGAATCATGCAACTATCAGACATCTCTTGTGTGATTGCACGACCAGAAACCAACTTCCGTTCTTGGTGGCCCTCCGATGGTAGAAAGAAATACTCGTCTCCCAAAACTCCTCATATCACATTCAGCCTCTTACAACCCAAATGGTGGCCGAGTTTCCCTTTGTCTCTCAGAAACGAAACCTGATGCTATGTCCAAAGCATGCTATAAACTCCCAAGCAGCGATACAAGAAGCACCAAGAAAACGATCAGAGTTCCAGGAGATCAGACACTTCTGTCGTCTCAGTAACATCGGCGTAAAACTCCTCACTCCTTCAGCTAACAACCTTGCAGACCAGAGTGGAGCTGGAGAGAGAGAGACGAGGAGAGAAACAGCAAGGCACTAATGCAATACTTACTTCAAACATGCATTGTAGTAACCATGGCAACTCTGGCAGGAGCAAGGCCTGGGTTTGTGCATTTCAACTGTGAGAATCTGTGTGTGTGTGAGTTTGTATGTGTGTGTGGGAGGATATAGCCACAAAACTAACAACAGACACTCTATTATTACTTCATCGGTAGTGTGCAAGTGTGTGGTAGTTCGCATAGCCCAGAGTTATGCAATAACCCTGCAATAACTTGGCAGGTGACTGTGATTTTGCCAAGTAAGAACAACATTCTCATCGACAATCAGATTTTAGGGTAAGGATCTGTCTTAGAGGCATAAACAACACAGCACTTTCCTCTGATTGCAGGGATAGTTCATTTCTGTTGCATGCTGCAAAGCATCCTGCTAGCAACACCGAGGTCAGGGGTTTGACTCCCAGGGAATGCATGAACTGATCATATATATAGCTTAAATGCAATGCAATTTGCTTTGGAAGAGAGCATCTGCCAAATGCATTAAATAGAAGTGTAGTTAATGCATTTTGCACTTGAGAGACTGACTGTTGAACATATAAATTACATTTAAGCAATATATTAAGCTGTGGATCTTATAATCTACAAACTTTGTTAATAATACTCACATTTTCCTTGGCAAAAAATAAATAAATTAAATTTTAAAATAATAATAATAATATTTTATATATATAATATAGAAATATAGAAATTTAAATAAATACAGAATATATAAAATAAATAGTGCTGTCCAACGATTAATCGCATTCAAAATAAAAGTTTTTGTTTACATAATATACAGTATGTGTGTACACTCTGTATATTTATTATGTATATATAAATACAAACACATGCATGTATATATTTAAGAAAAATATTTTATGTTTATATATTAAATATATTTATATATAATATAAAATATAAGAATATAAATATATATATATACATGTAAATATTTTCAAAATATATACTCTGTGTATTTATATATACATAATACATATACACAGTACACAAATATATTATGTAAACAAAAGAACAAAAACTTTTATTTTGGATGTGATTATTCACAATCATTTGACAGCACTAAATATAAATAAAGAAAATATAAAATTATGATAATGATAATAATTTAATTTTAAAATGACAAAATAAAATAAATATTAAATCTGTAGTCATTTTCCATGGTGAAAAATCTAGCAGCTTAATAAATAATACAATAAAATAAATAAGTTGCTTAGGATGAAAGCATCTCCCAAATGCATTAAATAGAAGTGTAGTTAATGCATTTTGCACTTGAGAGACTGACTGTTGAACATATATGAACTACATTTAAACAATATGTTTAGCTGTGGATCTTATTTATAAACTACAATCTTTGTTAAATATACGGTACTCATATTTTCTTTGGTGGAAATCCACTTAATTATAAAATAAAATAAAATATTCATGGAGTATGTTAAATGTGCAGCTATTTTCCTTCAATCCAGAAACGTAATAAATAATTACATATAAAATAAAATAAAAATTATTAATAATAATTATAAAAAAAACAACAGAACAGACACTCATTTAACTAGACATGTCCATTGAGTTGCAAAAAAGCATGGAGTAAATGCTAAAAACGTATATTTACAGTACTTTCCAGTTAGGGATGGATCTGCATAGTCAACCATCCTGATTCAATCTATACTGTAAGATGCTTTGGATAAAAGTGTCTGCTAAACGACGGTCATACTATGCTGTTCCATCATCCACTAAAGGCAAACACAGGTCAATGAAGGGTTCGGATTGTGTGGGAGTTGCAGATAAAAGTGAGGATAGTTTGCATGGATATTGAATAGACTAACTCTTTGGGTTTCGAGGTTTTGCAATGGTTCTAATAACTCTACCGGTGGACTCATTCAACTGCTAATCGATCGAGTGGGTGTAGGAATGCACAAATGTGTGCATGTGGAAAGGCTGCACAGAAAACACTTCAATCTGCTTAGTCATAACCCTGTCATTTAGTCAATGCTCCTGAAGTTTTCTCCTCTGACAAACATAGTCATTACCATCACGATCGGCTATGATCATTACACTCGCTCCTTTCTTCATTCGTGCAGCATTTCTTTTCCTCGTGTTTGAGACTAGATTCGCCCTGCTGAGAGAAATCTCTCACTGTCTGATCATTACATACAGTACAGAGCATCAAAGACTGGTTCCCTAGCAACCCGTGTCTTTAAGAGCTCTTCTGTCTGACTGCAGTAGCCCCGCCCACAATAAACAAACAAAACCAGCAGTCAGCACATTCCCTATAACTCAACTATAATACCACATGCTCAATATTACACCATTCGCATGTAACTGGCTTAACAGTAAGATGTTATTCTTGAGAGGCACACATGACTGCATATGAACTACTGTACATTTAAGCAATATATTAAACTGCAGACCTTGTTTGTAAGTCGCAAACCCTGTTAATAATAGTTGCATTTTCATTGTTGGAAAGTCAATTAAAATTAAAAATAAAATAAAAATTAAGAAAATTTAACTTAAAAACAAAATCCAGAAATGTAACTTTAAAATGAAATGAAAAACAAAAATAAAAAATTTAAAATAAAATAAAATAATATTAATAATTGCATTTTCACTGCTGGGAAATTCAGCAATATATAAACTTGCATTTTCCTTTGATGGAAAAATAATGTAATTTTAAAATTACATAAAAAATAATGTAAAAAATTTCAAATTAAAAATGTTAAAAATAAAATAAATAAAAAATTAAATAAAACATTACGTAATAATAATAATAATAATAATATCTCCAACTTAATTTTAAAATGTCAAAATAAAATGAATAATATAAAAATTTAAATACAGAATATATATTATAAATAGTGCTGTCAAACGATTAATCGCATCCAAAATAAAAGTTTTTGTTTACATAATATACAGTATGTGTGTATACTCTGTATATTTATTATGTATATAAATACAAACACATGCATGTATACATTTAAGAAAAATATGTTATGTTTATATATTAAATATATTTATATATAATATAAAATATAAGAATATAAATACATAAATGTATATACACATGTAAATATTTTCAAAATATATACTGTATGCGTGTATTTATATATACATAATAAATATACACAGTACACAAATATATTATGTAAACAAAAACTTTTATTTTGGATGCGATTATTTGCAATTAATCATTTGACAGCACTAAATATAAATAAAGAAAATATAAAATAATGATAATTATAATAATAATTTAATTTTAAAATGACTAAATAAAATAAAATAAAATTAAATAAAATTAAATATAATATAGCAGCTTTATTATCTAGGACAGAACAGGTCTGTTTGAGGTGAACCAGCATCTTACCCTTCTTCCTGACTGTCTCCTCAGACTCGGGCTTGCGTGTGACTGACACCACCTTCATCAGGAGGTTATTCCCACCCTGCCGTATGAGTGACACCACCTGCTTGTGTCCCACTTTTACCACGTTTACACCATGCACCTGAGAGAAAAATCACAAAGAAATCATAAGCGTTTTTCCACCCCTCCGGCACATTCCCAGAATATCAGACTGGACTCAAGGTCATTACACAGCTGCAACAAACATTACTGCATTTTAATGTGCTGAAAATGTGAAACATGATGAATAGTAGATACAGAAAGATCTGGGATATCAGTGGACAAACCAATCCTATACCTCAATCAGGAAGTCACCAGTCCTTAGCCCCGCCCTCCAGGCCACGCCCTCAACATCCACAGACTCCAGGTACTGCAGTGCAGGAAAGGCAGGTGTGGGTGTAAACTCTTCAATGGGCGTCTCCGCTGCACAAACACACAGAATCACATGGAATATCATATTACTGGTGCTTAGACTCTTTGTGAAGTCAATGAATAGCTTGCTTATAATAGTATATACTAATATAAACGTGTCCAAATAGATCTGTAAGTGTTTTCCTTTTAATCTTTGAGGAAGTCATAGTATAGAAATTATGAAAGCAATAAAGAGACTGCTGACACCAGTATTCGTAAGAGATATTAATGCACCATGTGGGTAACAGATGGCATTAGGAACTCATAACTCCTACCCAGGATGGTGCCACCCCAGAGACTGGGCGCGCGCACACACACACACACACACTACTCACAAACCCTGCTGATCTGTATGTGTTGTCAAACACAACTGTCTAATAATGCTGTTGAGTCACCACTATATATGTTTCAGAAATGTCACAATATGAACCAGTGACCGTGATATTTGATTATGTAAGTAATGAAGTTAACATTCACTTAACTCTAGTCACCAGAACCGGATCTGTAAAGCACACACACTGTTGCACTACTGATATGCATTGAGTTTGAACTATCATGTATTTATTTCATTTAAATGATTGTAGATGTGTGATGGATGTTATTTCAGAGTAATATTCATTTTAACTTGAGAAAAAAAACTACATTTTGGTTCAATGCTTGGGTTTTTACAGGGATTCTTATATTAGTTATTCACTGGCTATTAAAAAGTTCTTCATGGTAAATTATACTGTACGTTCTTCAGATGAGTCTATTGCTTTTAGGGTTCTTTTAATTAAAACTAGAATATCTTAAATTAAAAAAAAAAAAACCTTCTATTTCTCTGTACATCAATCCCTTTGTGCCCTGGAATGTAAGCTAACTATTATTATTTAATACAAATATGTTTATTATAGTTTTCATGCCAATTTTGATTATTAATTATTAATATATTGATAACTATTATTATCAATAAAAATAATAAAAACTATTATTAATAATAGTTACGTATTGTTATAATAGTAATAACATTTTTCACATATATATTTTTAAATAATTTAAGAACAAAAACAATACTAATATAAATGTATTATAATTTTGATTATTGTTAATAATAAAAATAACTATTATTAACTATTGGTAATTAGTGTTACTACAACAACAACAACAACAATAATAATTATTATTATTATAATTTTTTTTAATATGTATTTTTGGCATTTTTTGCCTTTATTGTGACAGGACAGATCAAACAATTTGAAAATCCTGTTTTACTTGGAAATGCATCACATTACAAAAGCAAAATGTGTTGCGAACAGTGTTTCATGTTGACTTTAAGTGTGTAATGTAACCCAGTATTGTGAAAGAAGCTTGAACTCTGACTGTAAGAGCAAACCGAGGCCATGAACTCAAAGCCACATCTTACCTTTAGCTCCCCGCAAGACGAAGCCGAATCCCTCATTCTCTTTCTTCTGGAGCACAGCGTTCTTCTCCTCGATGATGTAATCACTGGGCATAAGAGAGAGCAGGACAGTGAGGTCAGACTCAAGCACCATGCCTGTATCAGGACCACCACGGCCGGACCACCTGGACGTACCCCCACACACCGCTACTCTCCCTGATCCCCGTCCCGCTCCGCTGATGAGCAAATCAGGTTAAAAGCTGAGGCTGTGAGAGTGTGGACAGTATGAAAAAGCTCAGGTGGAAGCTCCTGTCCTTCTGTTTGACTCCAGCGCAGCCTCTTTAACTGCATTAGGAGATTGGACCAAATGCTAATATCCAGCCTCTTATGCTATTAAATGAAAGGACAGAAAAATGAGGGCCTTCAACTCTTTCCCCGTCCAACTCCGAATGCAGTAGAGAGACAAAAACATCCTTTAAAAGCCAGAAATGTACAAAGACAATGTCAACCCTGCATCCATGCCTTAAAGTGCAGCCCATCAGTGATAAAAAGATGGGACAAGTGCTCACAAAAGAGAAAGCGAGTCAGAGACACACAAAGGATCTTTTTCTATGGTGGTCTCTTCCCCTCAACACGCACACACACACACACACACGGTCCATCTGTCTGGATGCATGGAGATAGTTATCATCAGCGCGAACAGCAGGGACAAATCTGTTCTTCCTTACTCATGTGAGCCACAGTTACCCGCCTGTAGACACCATCAGCCCCCCGCCAACACACACATACAAACAGCGCTCTAGACATACAAATATCACTTCACTAACCTCACTGCTATGATTATCTATGCTGTTTTGCATTTGAATGACATTTGGCAGATGCTTCTATCTAAAACAACTTAGGGCTTCGTATGCTTAAGGCAAGACACTACAGGTGAAAAGGGTACAAACTGTAATTAACAGATATCACTGTACTTTCCTCAGCTGATTAATCACAGTACATTAAGATAACAATGTTTTTTATTACAAGTTTTCTGAAATGTTATGTTTGAATTTGCAAATTAGTCATTGTGCAATTTAATATGCGCTAATTTGCATACATTTCCAGAACAGAAATCTGAATACTGGATAGTTCATTCATTTTGTTGAGTTAATGGTTTTTTACAGAGGGGTTTTGAATATCTCACTCCAAAAGCCTGAAAGTATTTTCAGGAGAAAACTTATTTTTTTTAATATTTTTTTTTTTTTACATGTTTTAAGGAATAAAATGTCATATAAATCAGATGAGTGATATATGAACAAAGCCCTCAGTAAAAACCTTCAAAATATAGAACTGTACAGTTTGCTGTATGTAAGTGCTACTGAAGAGGAGATTTCTGGCTCAGCGCATGAGGAAAAAAACTCATTTTGAGAAAAAGACCTTTAAAGATATGTATTGTAAATTAAATCTACAGATGCAAACAGATAACGTGTAATGTGTACTTTAGATGTTTTCTTTGCACTAGTCTGAAAGAAGATAAGTTATAGAAGCAAAATAGCCTGAAATCTCAAAATTGACCAGTGTTTGAAAAACATCAGTTTTGCTTGTAGTGTCTTGCATTAAAAATGTTCTGTGTTAAAGTGGGTATAAAGATACACCCTATCTATTTTCTAAATGCATTTTATCTATCATATTGTGAACGATTTGTTCATGCATGTGTTTTAATTAGAAATTTGAATTTAGCTTTAAAGCTGCAGACCATAACTTTTTTTGGTTAAAAATGATCCGAAATCAATATTTGAGCAAGTACATAACCAGCCAGTGTTCAAAACTATCGCCTTACTTTAGCCTGATTCACAACGGTTATAATAATGTTTTCTAATTTGAGTGGTACGGGTAGGTTTTCACAGGAAATTCGAGCATGTCACTGCGTCATTACATCACGTCTGTAAACATAAAGAAGTTTTCCCGGCTAATAGTTTATATCACATGTGAGGATCCTGCAGGTGGTGCATCGTTTACAGACTTTTCTCACAGCAGCTAGAATAATTAAATGTATCATTTTGATGGCGGATTGTCATCCAGAAAGGATTATGTGTTTATGAAACACATGTGAATGAAATTAAATTATATTCCAGTTTTAAAAGTGCTTCTGATTACAGATAGCCTGGGATTACACAAGATTTGTATTTTAAAGAAAACCAGTTCGAAGGGAGCATAATTTGCTTTTTGGGTTAAAATAATTTCTTAATATGAAATTCGAATGGTATGACAATTAGATTATAGACTGTACAGAAATTGAAATCTACACACTAATACACACTATACTCATAGTCACGCAATGCTGATGTTGTTAACATTAATAATTTGAGAATAAAGTATAACAATAATAATAATTTGCACGGTTAGATGTGATATGAGCTAACCGATCTTTAGATTAAATCACCATTGGTAGCACGATTTATTGTAATGCTTTTTTCCTCAGTTGGGCAGAACAAACGTGGCAGACTTGTTACTTGTTCAGATGGCAATATATGGTGAAAATTCTTATTTGGGTCATATATTCCAAGACGTAGGCTAGAATCTGTGATTGCGAAGTACAGTATATCCACACCGGTGCGGTGACTGACAGCTGCACATTCACCTCAAAACATTAGATTCATCCGCGCTGAAGCCGTGTCGGAGCACAACCCACGCAAGCTAGATAATTCCGCACACAGCTGCAATGCCAGGTTTTCAAACAGAGATGGCAACAAAGAGGCAAAACTTACGGACTGCAGCTTTAAGCTTGTAATTTTTAATCAAACGTTATAACTGGATCTTCCAGTGAAATGACAGACTCTCTGGTGACTTGCGCCAGATGTTGGAAACCAAAAACACTGGAGATCATTGACTTCCACATTATAGAATACAAAAAACAGTTAGCCATTTCTCAAATTTCTTCTTTTAGGTTTCACTAAAAAAATTCATATAGGTTTGAAACGACATAAGGGCGAAGGCAAGTAGTGATGACAGAATTTTCATTTTTTAACTACCCATTTAAGTATTCTTAAACTTATACAAAAATTATAGCATCTCATCTGATGCATCAGTTTTAACTCTCCTTCAGATGTTAGGCATGTTAACTAAACAACTCGTGGCTGTTTCTGCTAAGTGCATGAATATTTCATTGAGTCATTATAAATTAGTCTATGATTGGCTATCTTTTGCTAAACAACTGGCTGTAATATTCAAGCCCTGCACTGATTCACACTGCATGCCTTCAGCACCAGCAGAGGGTGTAAAAAGACATTAATCCAAAGTTAATCATAGTGTGAAAAGCAATTTACAGTGATTTCATGATATAGATCAGTTTGTGTGTTCCCTGGGAATCAAACCCATGACCTTGGCAGTGCTGGTGCCACGCTCTGCCAGTCAAGCTAAAGAAAAAGATATTCATTTTATTACAGCAAAATCTATATCTCTAAACACAGCACCTCATTTATAACAACTCCCATATCATCTAAAAATCTGTTTTACAAACAGAGCATAATAAAGTCCTTGTGAACAGCTGCTTGTGTGCTGATTGCAGAATAATTACCACAAAACGACTAAAAGCTGTCTGTGATCACATGAGACCAGAGCAACGACTGGTGTCTGTATCAACTATTAGAAGAAATCTCATCTCTCTCTCTCTCTCGTACCCCGAGGGTCTTCATCACTGATGCATTAGGAGTGACAAAAATCTAATTAAGCAGTGGAGAATCAATTAGATCAATTACAGATGATTCGGTGTCGTTAGCGCCTTGGGTTAACGAAACGCTCTGTCCTACAGAACAGCAGTCACGCCTGTGATAACATCAGTGTACGGTCGGGCATCTGGAACTGGCATTTGCTATGGTTTTGTTTATGAACAAAATCCCAGACAAGCCACATTAAACTGGGACAGTGGAATTTTTGAGTTGCATTTCCCATTAGCTATTTAATAAATGCAAAAGCAAACACTTAGAAAAAGTAACAAACACCAAAAGCTTAATATGATATCTCATCCCTTACAATATCATAGTAAAACAGTGGCAATACCATAGTAAAATAACTTATATATAAATAAATAATTTTTCACCAGTTATTTTTACTATGGTATAGATAAGTGTGTGTGCATTGTCTGGGTTGATTTATGCCTTATGTAATATTTCTGTTATATAAATGCATTAACCATTTCAAATATTTGTTATAAGCTTACAAAAGCCCTCACAGTCAAGTTCAGCTAATCTAGCGCCTAATGATAATTTGATGAGATAATGAAGTGTGAAAATGAATATAAAGGCCATTAGACCTCAGGAGGAAGGTTTCCTGTAGCGCTGACTTCTTGTCAATGTAGTGCACACAACTCCCTAAAATGATCCCCTGAGCCGAGGGGAACGTGCTTGAGCGTGTTAACTCCACTTTGTCCCATGTCAATGAAGCTACATCTCTGTACGGTGACTGACATTGACATATAATGAACACTTGTGAGAGGAGTGAAGAGGGAGTTGACAGCACACATTTTAACTTCAGCCAACGTGTGCTTTCTGTCTGTGTGCTAGCTTTTCACAGCTAGGTCAACATGTGCTAACTCGTGCTGATGTTCAGTTTAGTGCACTTAACAGTGTAGCTGGACATGGATCAGCACACTTACATATTAACATTTACACTAAATCTAATTAGTGATAACAGTATTTCACTTACAACATCAATCTTTTAGTATGGATTGGACATTGGAATGTATTAGCTAAAAGTAGTTCATGAACACGCTACTATTTACAGTTTAAATTGAGTAGCGGTCTTGTCATATTAGCAGAACATTTTTTTGCACACTTACATGCTAATATTTACAATTTACATTGATTAGCAGACTTGTAATATTAGCTAAACATTACTTTGGCCAGAGATTATCTTACTATTGGGAGATGAGAGGGTCTGTATTACTTACTATTGGAGAGAGAGTAACAGCTAACTTGGATCAAGTGTGCCTTAATAACCAATCACATTACAGCCTTGACGTCATTGAATTTCAGTCAGAGTTGTACGACACTCAGTCATCATTTACGGATACCATAGGAATGAATGAGAAGTGCCGTAAGCTGAATCACACCTGTCGCAAAAAGTTAGTGACTTTTCTTATAAAACAGCCTTTTTTTTCACGGCAAACGCTAAAAATAGTTCAAATCAAAAGTATTGTTTAGTGTAAAACATGTTGAAGATTAGTAGATAGGCTGTCGATTCATTAAATGATAAGCCGTTTCCTCTAAAAAGCTGTTTATTCAGCGTAGTGAAGTCTTTAGCCGTTACGCATTTCCAGCTAATGGTTGCAGGCTTGCTTTCAAAGTGGCTTTGCTTTGGCACACTTCCATGCTAATATTTACAATTTATATCGATAAGCAGACTTGTCATATTAGCTGAATGTACTTTGCCACGCTTATGCTAATATTTACAGTTTAAATTGATTAGCAAACTTGTCCTATTAGCTAATATAGCACACCTACATGCTAATATTTACAATTTATATTGATTATAGCGAACTTGTCATTAGCTGAATGTACTTTGGCACACTTATGCTAATATTTACAGTTTAAATTGATTAGCGAATTGTCATATTAGCTGTACATTGTTAGGCACACTTAAATGCTAGGCTAACATTTACAGTTAAAACTGATTAGCCGACTTGTCATATAGCTGAAGTTGCTTTGCACATTCACACGCTAACATAAATCAATTAGCAGACTTAGACAAGTTGGGCACTCTCATGTGCTAATATTTAGTTTAAATCTATTAGCCTAACAGACTTAGCAGAACATAGTTTGGCATACTTACATGCTAACAGTCTAAATCTATTCATATAGCTGACTGTAGTTTGGCACACACATGCTAATATATACAATATTAATTGGATTTAATATCAAATATGTAGATTTAACATTTCCTGAACATAGTTCACATGCTATCTTGGCAACTTCCAACAGTTACTCTAAACGGAGCCTCTACTGAGGACTTCAGTAAGGTGATGGTCATTCATTCACATCTCATATTGGGAAACAGATGATTTTAAGAGTCTGGGAGAGGCTTCATTTGTCTTGTATGTTTCGAGTCAATTTCAGAAGGTAATTGATTTGACTGGGTGCAGTTCTTTAGGCTGCTGTTCTAGACCTGTTTGCTGTTGTTGAGCATCCTGGCAAGAGAAGATGGATGGAGTGAAAAGTATCAGTTTGACAGAGAGACTCCAGTAATTAATCCTCTCTCCTTCTCTCTCTCTCTTACTCCTTTCCCAAACTCATCTCATCTTATCCTCCATCTCACATCAATCAGTCTTTAATTTCGAAAACACTTTACAGTGTTAAATATATTACACATGCAGAATCAACAGAATTCAAATAGCAGTAACAAAAACTTGCTTATGTGTTGCGTTCACACTAGGTAGAATGGATATGCAAGAGTATGTAAATAACTTGTCTCTATAGACCTAAGTGGGTTTGGACGGCAAACTGAATTTACCGTGGATGAAAATGAGGCTGTGAGGGATAAACATACAGTCTTTAGAATGGCACACACTCTATAAGTCTTAGATCACTTAATTTTCACAACTAAAACTTTTTATGGAGTTTTTTTTTTTTTTCAGAAAGATGCTGAACAATCGGTAGGTTTGTTAAACAACAGTACAATCCATTAAACTGTACTTCTATCTCTCATAGCCTCGTTTTCATCGCCAAAATTAAATATGCACTAGCCTGAATAAAGTATATAGCTGCATAGAATTCAAAAAATTTTTTTTTTTTTAAAACATGATGAACTCTGTCCTGCAACTTTGTATAGTGAAAAGACATTTTAACAATGTCACCATTTGGCTTCTTGGGTGTAAATCAAATCATTTTGACAGTTTTGCATCAATATAAGTATACAATATACATAACTTTTTACTGCTTTTGTCGTACAAACCTATACAAACTTTAAATGAGAAGCTGTGCAATGCTGAGAGAAACTGCAGTAGATATCTAAATGTATTCATTCTGAATAAAATAAATGCATTTAATAATATAAAATGATGTATAAAACAGAAAATACATTTATTTTGTCATTATTTTTATATTAAAGCATACAACATCATATTTTGTTGCTCATATTTGCTGGTGGGACAGAATTAACTACATTCATACAATCATCTAATTTGACTGTCCCTTGAAACACAGTAGATATTATTCATAAGTAGATTTGCATATCCAATTACACTGTAACATTGAGCATAATGTAAAACATGACCTCTCTTTTAAAGCATGCGCTGATTGTTTTTTATTACACTCAGCTGTAAAATTTAATGCAGTTCTCTGTTCTCAAGGGAATCAAGTTATTATGCATTTATTTTTAATCTAAAACAAACAGAAACAAAAAGTAATATGTTGCATGCAATAATTTGTGAAATGAGAACTGAATGTGTGTAAATCAAAAGCAAATATGAGTGGTAAAAATCAAAAGCATGATGTAATGTGTGTTCACAACCTCCATCCTCTAGATGGCAGTAGAGACTCAATCCCACAAATGACAGACTCCACAGAGTCAGACTAACTTTCTCAGGTTTGCTTTGAACTATTGATAACCAAAATGCCCAATATATTTTTTTTCTGCATGCACACACATATACATTACCTATATGAGGTAAAGTTGTCGTAGGAGCCCACAGTGTAATGTCTGAACAGCCTCTTGGTTCGGTCCTCTCTAGTCTCTGAAAGAAAAACATGACACATATTAAACATTAATCATCATAAACACCCTATTTGCCGTTTATCATATTTGCATTGCATTTCAGAGCCGATTGCATGTCTCTAATCAGCCTTCTGAAAAAATGTGGGTGTTTGTTTGTGTGAGAAAATGCATACGATCTTAATTAAATCAGGCAAGGTCAACTGTATATTTGTGTGTGTGTGAGAGAATGTGGTCTCGTTAATCCAGTCAGAGGGTCTGGCTAATAGGCCTGGTGTCTCAAGCCAGACTAGATTTATGTGATTGGACTTTGGGCTGGAAATCAATGCACTGCTCCCCTACAGAAGGCCAATCTGCTGACAAACATATGCACATATTCACGTTCACACACAAACACACCCTGAGAATCTCGCAAATAATGAATCTTACAAACATTTTCTGGCAAGAACAGACAGTCGAGCACATGCATTTCTTTCCTAGATACATTAGAAATTGTGTTACAGCGGTTATTGAATTACACTTTGCTCTCTGTGTTATTGAATTCAACATGTCTTCCTCTTTCTCTCTCCCCTTTCTTAATAAACTCAGTGACCCACTTGCTCTGGTCTGATTACTAATGCATATTTCCTCTGTCTTTTCTTCCGTCCCCTGTCTCCACTCCTTCCTGTGTCACACTCTGGTATTCCCTCTGTGCATGTCTGCTCTTCTTCAGTCCTCTCTTGCTTTGACAGTCTGCGAAGTGTCTTGCTGATTGTGTGTTTAAAGGAGTCATATGATACATCAAAGTTTCCTTGATGTTTCGAAATAAACAAGTTCAGCATACTAGGAAAACATACTGTAATAATACTGTCTTTCAGCCCCAAAAAAGAAATGACAGATGAATATTGTGTACATGAAGCTGGATTTGTACTAATACTTATAGATACTATTCAAACTAAAAAGAGTAAACTGTGGTATGCTACCCTGCATTATTACCCTACATTGCATATGACTTGCTCTACTTCTGACAAGAGACAAAGGGTCAGAGAGATGATAAAAAATGTAAAACTAAATTATGACTGCAATTTCTGCAGAAAAAAATAACATAAAATGATATATATTATAAAATAAAATGATGAAAATGACACGACCTTTTTAACAAAATATTTCAAATGAAATATACAGTAGTATATGTAATATACAGAAATAAAGGCATATAAATAAATGAATAAAAATAAATATAATTACATAGATTATAAATAAATTAGTTCATTACAAATTATTTATGCTAAATTATAGAATAAACAAATAACAAATTAATTAATTAATTTAAAGATAAATAAAACAGCTCATAACTCATTGATAGAAAAAAGTTGATAGCAAATAGGAAAACTTGCTTTAAATAAATCAGACCTCTTTTAATAAAAAGTTCTTAACTCACAATTCCATAACTAAGTCTAAAAATCTGCATATTATACTCACACTTTAGTCACTTTACTGAGACTAATGTGATTAATAATTACATTATATTGATAATTGCTTACATTTCAAAAGAAAGAATATGAGAGAGAGAGAGAGAGAGAGAGAGAGAGAGAGAGAGAGAAAGCGAGAGATACATCTACTGACTGTGTCCTACTCTGTCACCACAGAATTGAGAAGTTAAAGCATGCATTAGCATTTTAATGACTTGAAGGCAAGGAAGGACGCACAGATCAAATTCACAGGAGAGGGAAAGAGAGAACGAGAGAGAAAGAGGGTGATATATACGCACATATATAAGCACTGGTAATAGTATTGCATATAGTAGTGGTTCTCACCCTTTTTCTTTTTTTACAAGGCCCCCCAACCTTTTCTATTCACAAAATCCTTTGTATTCTAGTGTAATTACTTTTCAATTCCATGTTATTATTTTTAAACAAAATATATTCAAGACAGATTTAAACCTTCAGTGTTCTTTTTTTAAAAACATACTTTGCAAAAATGTCACTGCAGACATTATTAAAAACGTAACTTAAAAGTACTTAAGGCTCAATTATACAGTAACAAATCAGCACAAGTCAACCTGCCATACCAAACAAGACCACAGGGAGATGCCAAAGGACTGCATATAGCTACTATACAGATCCATTCAGAATGACTAAATACACCAAAATACAAATTAAAAAAATTTGAATGTGTGGAAACTCAGCGATCTGAAGGCGGCTCGACGTCATCGGTGAACAGTTCCTCTGACAGAACAAGCGATTGTGTTTGAAGCATCTGATGCTCGTGTACACCAATGATCTCACAAACTTCTCCAAAACACGCTTTTTTGGCGAGCATCTGTTATAAAACACTGTACTAAAGCAATAAGCCCCAAGAAGCCGTGGTTTACAGTGAATTAATAACAGCTAAGGGGCGTTGTTAGGCACGACGTGAACCAGAGTACCTAAAACCCCCTTAGCGGTTATAAATTCACTGTAAACCACGGTTTCACAAGACTTATTACTTTTATAAAACAGTTATTCCATGTACGTAGTAAGGTTTCACAAAATAAAACAGAGCAAATAAAGTGTAATGATTAACAAACATTATTCTTCTGCCAAACAATGTAGTTCCTCAGAAATGGTTGTGGTAGCAACAAAGTGGTTGCTGAGCAACACACAGACGTAAACAAAGGTGTATGTTTGTAGAGTAATTTACAACAGCTTCGAACACCGCTCAACCAATCAGAATCAAGGACCGGAACTATCCATTTTATAAATTACTTTTGACAACTACATAATTATACTGAACTATGTTCAAGCAGAAATATGATATAGTGATCAGTCCGCCGAGAGCGCGCACACACAGTCTGTTTGTGCATCAATAATAATGGATACACATAATATACGACTCCTGTATGTCACTGTAATCGTCTTTACTTAGTTTACAATTGTCGTCCATCAAAACTTTACTAGCGCAACACTGGTTTGCTTTATCCAGCCTCATGCAGCGATCGGGTGTTTTGAACCGCTGTTCAGTCTGTATTTCACACAGCGTGGTGCTGTTATTTATTATTAATCATAAAATTTGTGAATTATATGAATATACTTTAATTTTAAGTTATCTAATAAACTTTTTATATATACTGTATATATATATATATAAACTGATTTCAAATTATACATTATAATAAATACATTATAAACAATTATAAATTATAAAATGTATATATGATGATAAAAAAAAAAACTCTGATCTAACTTAATGCATAATCTTTATTCATAACTGCGCAAAAATAAAATCAACATATGGACATGTGCATGTAGTTGATTACACGGGTCCTCACCATCTGTGTTCAGAGGAAGAATAATGCAATCATTTATCATTCTTACAGGAAGAGGAGTGAGAGAAAAAAGAGAGAGAGAGAGATCTCTGAGGGCTACACGCAGCAATCATCTGTCAAATGACAAACTACATCAACACACACTGTATATGAATCAATATATTATCTGTTCAGGAATGGGATATGTTGATGCAGTTGTTTACGTCATGTGAACGTCCATACAAACAGGATCCGGAAATGAGATTAAAAGTTCGTAAAGCACAGCTGAGTCACATCCATTCCAGATGGCTAAACGAACAACTAGACCATTTATTCCAATATAGTGGCCAAATGAACACAATCCCACACACATATGCACCGGCACTGCCTCGCTAAACTCGTAGTGAGATAAAAAGGCTGTCAGAAAAATTACGAGTAACCTGAAAAACACTCTTGCATAAGAATAGAGCAAAAAAACTGCAGGAAATGACAAAAATCCATGCAGGAGAATCAAGCCATCTTGGGAGAAATAATCAATGACTTCAATGGCAAATCACGTATTTCAGAAGCAAAAATGACTCTCTGTAAAGTCTTGATCGGTTGAGTGACAGTCTATAAAGGCCTTCAGAGTCTCAAAGCTTCAGCGTGGCAACTTGATGACGTGATCAATGATTGAATCTTGTCAAAGCCCCATAACCAATCACACTCCCCTCCGGCTCAACAGTTTAAAGTGCTAAATGCTTTTGTAAAATATGCTCCTACTTTAAATGAACAGAACCATGCATGGCCATGCCTCGGTGCCAGCGAGGGATTATGGGAAGCGTCCGTATGCCACAGATGGGATGTGGATGGCCAGAACTCAAACAGATTTTGAAATGAAAGCACACTTAAAGCCTAAAGTCAGTCTAATATGCAGATTTTTTTTAAATCAAAACAAATGGCAGAATAGATCTCCAGGATATGAGGCACTATGAGAATTTCTCTGATTTACATCAGCTATGTGAAAGAGGCACCAAGCCATCTAGAAGAGTTTATCCGCTGCGGGTATAAATACAAATTTTCATCCCCATTGAAACAGGAAATGACAAAAAAATGTTTTTGACCTTATTGCTTTATTTTTAGATAAATGACACGAGTTATATAAAGATAAATATATCTCTAAATAAATATACATAAATGATGAATATATTAATAAATTATAATAGATTTAAAATTATAATATAATTATTATAAATTATTAATAAAATTAATTAATTGAGATGCACCTGTATATTAATAAATTAAAAAATATCTGAAACAAATTATAAAATAAATATATTAAATAACTATAAATAAATTTTAATATTTCTAAAATATATTAAGAATAAAAAATGAGTTAATGAGTTTATAAGTATAAATAAATTAATAAATTACAAAAGATTTAAAATAATAAATTTTAAACAAATAAATAAATAAAACATCTGTTGACTAATGTAATGTTCTAATAAAATTCAATGATAGAAAAATTTTAAAAACAAAAACAAACCGAAATAGTTTACTATCCATTGACAGAGCTGTCAGTAGAATTTGGAACTGGCAAAGTGGGGAGACAAATACTTAGTTAAGTGTATGTCTGTTAATTGACCAAGTGATCAAATTATCAGCTGATGCTGCTAATCTTGAAATGACCAAATATCATCAGATTAATTGATTGTTGTTGCCATACTGCAGGTGTAGTCTTGTCTCTGCTGTGGATATCTAGTGCTGAAAGACCAGTGCTCTAAGAAGAGCTTGTGTCTTTGGCCAGACAACAGCGTCCCAGTTCACCACACTGATAGATACATTCAGCCCTCGATCTCTCTCTCTGCCGCTCTGAACAGACATGTGTGATTCATTCGGAGCGGGGTCTGTCCTGTTCTCATCTCCACAGCTTACTGATACGGTCTGAGTCCTTTTTTTGGCAACAGGGTCCTCTATTCAAACACACATCAGAGAGACTCACAAGCTTTAGAAAGCCATTCAAAACAGCAGAGCGGAAGAACCAAACAAACCAATTCAGTCCAAATATTAAATTAGCAGACTTTAAATTCTCAGTGGTGCTGAATAAAACTATACATACAGTATCTCTACTAACACACTCTTTCACAGCAACTATAACCCCCCCCCCCCCACACACACACATATATGGTGCAGTAAATAGGTCAGATCAATGGGGCGGCGGGTCTCTTTCCACGCTTCATCAGTGTTCAGAAGTAGAATATCTGCTGATGTGATTTCGGCATTACCTCACGCTTACACTCTCTCCCTTCATCCTCAACACTGTTTTTAATCTCTCCTGCTTTCTCCCAGACATCTCTCTGTCTCTCCATGGCCTCTGGCTGCCCTGCACGGAGCCGACCCACTTTTTTTGCGCCGAGATGAGAGAAAGGGGTCGCTGCATTTGACTGTCTCTCTTACGGCAAGCAGCCCATTTTTCCCAAGTCATAGGATGAGGATTATGAATGGTGAGACCTGAGAGAGATGAATCTGGGAGACTCAGAGGGAAGTAATCTTTTCTTTCACTAAAGACATACAGCAGTGTACATGAGCAGTAAGCAGCACTTCAGCACAAGCTTTCCTATGTGAAGAGTCTTACAGTACATTGGTACGGATAGTGCTGAAGTTTAGTGTCTTTCTCAATCACAAAATGGTGATCATTTTTTAATCACCTCTCTGAAATGACTTTTCTGCTGATGTAACAAGGATTGTGTAAACAGAGAAAAATATCAATCAATCGATCGATCGCTCGATCAATAGAGCAGAAATAAACAAGATTTGACCACATTTCTATACAACCACAATAATATATAACAAGTAGGACATTTTAAAAAAGTTATTCTAATTGTATGCTAATGTAAAAAATAGGCCTTAAAAATAGCGTAATGTTTCACCACCTCAAAATCCAAGTGCAACCCATTTTTGTCCTGTGTATTATTATTATTTTTGCAATTTATAAATAAAACAATAATACTACTATAAATTATTTTTATTCATATAGCGCCTATCCAAACTTAAAGATAGTTTACAATCAGTCAGATTAATCCCTGGCTAAAATGTATTATCAATAATATTATTAATAATAATAATAATAATGATCATCATCATCTTTATTTATATAGCACATTTCCAGTTAATAATAAATAAATAAAAACTCTACTATTCTACTATTAATAATAGCAGCAGCAATAATAATAATAATAATAATAATAATAATAATAATAATCTTTATTTATATTGCACATTTTCCAAAACTCATGATACTTTAAAAACTTTAAACTCAGATTAATTAATAAAAACTATATTATTCTACTATTAATAATAGCAGCAGCAGCAATAATAATAATAATAAGTTTATATAAGTTTTCCAAAACTTTATAAAAGTTATTCCAAAACTCAAGGATACTTTACAATCAATCAGTCTAATATTAAAAATAATATATTTTTTATTTATATCAAGCCTTTTCAAAACATAAGGATACTTTATAAACTTTACACTTAGATTATTTCAGAAAAGGTATATTATTATTGTTTAACTATTATTATTATTTATTATTACTACTACTAATTTTGTTTGTAATGTGCCTTTCAAAAACTTTACAAAATATCAGTCTACTACACAGTATATATGGGGGCAGTCGTATTGGTTAGAGAGTCGGACTTGTAACCTGAAGGTTGAAGGTTTGAGTCTCAGGTCCGGCAGGAATTGTCGGTGGGGGGAGTGAATAACCAGCGCTCTCTTCCACCCTCAATACCACGACTGAGGTGAGACCCTTGAGCAAGGCACCAAACCCCCAACTGCTCCCCGGGCGCCGCAACAATATGGCTGCCCACCGCTCCGGGTGTGTGTTCACGGTGTGTGTGTGTTCACTACTGTGTGTGTGTGCACTTTATGTTTTGTGTGTGTGTAGAAGTGTAACCCTGCCAAAAACCAGGACTGTTATCTCATCAAATGCATTGTCATGGTAACTCTGGAAGCATGGCAACACAATAACACACAATCACCAACAGCGGCACTGTGCGCCCTGGGAATGAGTTCTGCCCTCCCAGAAACACATTAGAGCAGATTACAGGCCTTCATTAGATTCCACGCTCTCACCTTCACCCGCTCGACAGTCACACCGAGCCAAACCTGTCGCCTTCAACACATCTGATCATGTGACACGCCTCATTCACTTCACTTCAGCCTGTGCAGGCACATAATCATTAGTGCTGTTTGATAAGGCCAGCATCACTATCACTATTGCTGAAGGACTCGAGCTGTATCTAGAGACCAGCGTATCAAAGAACCTACAATGTAACATTTCTTTTTCAAAGTTATAAAAGATTACTGTAGTATGTTTTTAAAGAAAATACTGTTTCATTCTATCTATTTAATTTTTTTTTACATTTAATCATTAATTTTTTTGCACTTTGCAACCATGCAGAACACCCAACAACAACATAGCAATACATAGTTACAAATATAGTTGGCTCTGTTTTAAAACTTTCCCTTCAGGATAAAGCAAGGTTAAACATATACATACATATTCAGACTATCCCGTGTTTCCCATGGTAACTATCTCTGAATAGTATGCAAAACAGCCACCGTACAATGAAATCAAATTTAACCTGCAGAAAAGAAATTAATAATATGAAGCTAATTTAATGGAATTCATTCCTGCTGTTATCTCACTAACTTCCCTCTCACTTACTGATATCTCTCTCTCTTTCATTCTCCCTCGTTTTCTAAATGCACATTTATTCATTCATTTGCCAGAGGGTTTTTATCTAAAGTGACTTACAGTGCATTCAGGATATACATTTTATCAGTATGAGTGTTCCCTGTGAATTCATCCTATTACCGTTTAACAGTTTGTGGTCAGTAAGATTTATTTTCTAAGAAATTAATGCTTTTATTCAGCAAGGATGCATTAAATTGATCAAAGGTGACAGTAAAGACATTTACAATGTTACAAAGGATTTATATTTCAAATAAACATTGTTCTTTTGAACTCTCTTTTCATCAGAAAATCCTGAAAATGCATCCAGTTTCCACAAAAAAATTAAGCAGCAGAAACGTTTTCAACTTTGATGACAATGAAATTTGTTTCTTAAGCAGAAAATCAGCATATTAGAATGATTTCTAAAGAATCATGATTCAACTTTGACATCACGGAAACTAATAAAAAAACAACATTAAAACAGAAAACTATTTCTTTTAAATTGTAACAATATTTCCAGATATTAGTTTTTATTGTATTTTTGATCATATAAATGCACCATTGGAGAGCAAAAACATCTAGCTGACCCCAAACTTTTGAATAGTAGTGTATACTGCACACACAAATATTGAACAAAATAATCATTTCTTAATGACACCCAACTATTTTTAGTTTTTACAGAAATTGTATTAATACTCAACATTTTTTCTTACCACATCCACCATCTTGGATTTATTACTGAACTCGTAAATGCATTCTGGGATTGCTTCTCTGCAAAGAACCCATTCAATGCTGCATTAGAACTGGCTGAAGCAAGATTTCCAAGAGTGCTGGCTTTCCTACATTTCGAAACAGCTTTCACATTGCACATACCGCTAATGTCTTAGCATGCTGCCTCCGTAGAAAGCTCACTTGGTTTAGAAACAGAAATAGCCTTTTTCCCCCTTTCTTCCTCTGTCACTGTCTGTACCCTTCAGTCACCGAGTCAAACACTTCTCACCATGTGACTGACAATCCTTTTGACAGCCCCGACTGTGTCTGACATATTTTACTGAGTGACAGTGATACGAAAGACAATTTAACCCCCTGGACTGTTTTTAGCCTATCAGAAAGAGGTAATAACACATTTTAAAACTTATTTTCTATACCAAACCATTAACTCAAGAAAATATATATGTCTCAGTGTACTGGAGAAAATATGTGTGTGTGTGTGTGTGTGTGTGAGTATTCAGTGTTTCACATAACACTGTCAAAAATGATTTTCTGAAGTTATAAATAAAACATTACTGGAGTATGTTTTACAAGAAAATGCCATTTCGGTTTTTCTACTTCAAAATTTCACATTTAATTCAGTGTGCTACTTGCCATTTCTTAGTAATTTTTTATGAGATTTACTAGCAATTTCTGAGTGAAAACTGTCTCTATATCATTTTCGTCCCCTAGTGTACGGTTCTCAACCGTATCTCAAAATTGTTAAATCTATACTGTACTTGGTACTTAGAACAAGATAATGTTAGCTTAGCGACAATATATCACTATTCACAGAATCTAAGCACTGTTTCAGAGTTGCTGTCTATGTAGAGCGTTCCTAATCAAACACTTGTCAGGTTCTATTTCAGTTAAGATACTCCCTTAGAAGACAGCTGCCGATGTATGCTGTACACTCAACACGGTTTGGAACAAGAAGCTGAGATAAGCAACAGACATGCTAATCGATGGCTCTGGCCAAGCACACACTAGGAACCTACAAACAACATAAAGCCACACACTGCACACTAGCTGAGCAGCCACTGGGGACATGCTGGGACGACCTCAACTGGATAAATGATTTGTACAGATATTTTATAATAGCACACTGAGAATGTTGATGATATATTGACATCTGAATTAGAAATACACTGAATTTTCAATCCAGAAATCTGGTCGTCTGTCCTCATGCTTTATAAATCATGCTCTCGGGTCAATTCAGTATCTACATTTTCAAGAGGGCCGTATCCATGGAGACTATATTCAAACTTGCACCATTGATTCAATTAATCACTACTAAGAACATAAATGTCATACAGAGTAATTCCAGCAAATCTCTGAAATCTCCAAATCTCTGTCTGTCTCTCACACATAATTCTAACAGATGTTTCTTAATGTGACACTCATTGGGCCAAATATCTCATACACTACTGTTGAAAAGTTTTGAAAGAAATTAATACTTTTATTTAGCATGGATGCATTAAATTGATTAAAGTAGACAAGATTTCCGTTTCAAATAAATGCTGTTCACCAAAAATACAGACAAATGTATCAAGGTTTCCACAAAAATATTAAGCAGCACAAGTGTTTTCAACATTGATAATAAAAATAAATGTTTCTTGAGTAGCAAATCTTGCATATTACAGTACAATGATTTCTGAAGGATCATGTGACACTGAAGACTGGAGTAATGATGCTGACAATTCAGTTTGGCCTCACAGGAGTAAATTGCATTTTAAAATATATTCAAATAGAAAAACAGTTATTTTAAATTGTAGAAATATTTCACAATATTACTGTTTTACTGTATTTTTGATCAATTAAATGCAGCCTTTGTGGTGCCAGGTCAAAAAAGGGTATTAAGACACTTGTTAGTTGTACTATAAGAGCAATTCATTTGCTCAGTAAAACTAAGACCTAAAAATGACTGTAATTTGAACTCAATGGATGTGTATCAGTGTGTGTGTGTGTGTGGGAAAAAGACTCTGCTGGGAGACCTGAATGAATTTACTGTAGGTTTACTGAAGGTACTGCATTTAAACACTTACAGTTAGGTCCATATATTTGGACACTGACACCATTTTCATAATTTTGGCTTTGTATGCCACCAGAATAGAATTAAAGTGAAACTATCAAGATGAAAATGTTCATATTTAATATTTTGTTGAGAATCCTTTGCAGGCAATGACTGCCTTAAGTCTGGAACTCATGGACGTCACCAAAGACTGGGTTTCCTCCTTTGTGATGCTTTGCCAGGCCTTTACTGCAGCTGACTTCAGTTATTGTTTGTTTTTGGGTCTTTCTGTCTTTAGTTTTGTCTTCAGCAAGTGAAATGCATGCTCAATCAGGTTGAGATCAGGAGATTGACTTGGCCATTGCAGAATAATCCACTTTTTTACCTTCAAAAACTCCTGGGTTGCTTTTGCTGTATGTTTTTGCTGTACCATTTGTACTATGAAACAGTGATGCTTACCTTAGCAAACACATCTAATAATTCTGCGAATGACACAAGAAGGCACCATTAAAAAGTTTGAATAAGTCAATATGTGAAAACCCCCCAAAAAGCGTCTGCTATCTACGTAAGAGAGACAGACAGTGAGATGGATCGTGAGAGTTTGCTAAAACAACATCAAACAAAAGAAAGAAGAAAAAACTGAGGGAGTTTCTGCACCCAAACCCATAAATGAGACTAAAAATAGCAACGGAACTATTTGGGTGATTCAGAAGGATGAGTCATCGACTGAGACAGGGGCGGAGGGAGAGAGAGAGAGACGGAGAGAGAGCAGGTACGCTGGTCTGTGTGGGTCTATAGGTGTTTACTGATTCCAGACATGCTCTCCAGATCCCACTGCACACTGCAGCACCGCTGATGGAAATTCCAGTGTGTTGGTAAGTGTGTATAAATGCAATCTACACTTGCTGAACAACATACTAAATAGTGTACAGGTATTCCAGACCATATGAGAAGTGTAGGACAGGAATAACTCCTGGTGTAGAGCAGCACACAGACAGTCTTCTCACAAGAAGAGTATGGTTGGAAGTCTTTTAAATAATAATATTTTTTTAAGTGATCTGCTGAGTTAAAAGTTAAGTCAAGTCAACACTCAAAATTAACATTCTACACAAATATAAATTTTTGTTTAAATAACTATGAATACCTCTTGTTTAGTTAAAAGATAAAATAGTGCATGTCTTGTCATGTCATGAGTATTTCATATTGAAACAGGAAGTTGGAGCTGGTGTACACATGGTGTAAAACTAAAACTATTAAAAACTTTTGTTAATTAAAATGAAGTTAAAATAAAATACAATATAAATGTTACAATGAAACATTTAACTCGAAAATTAGAAATGTTGCCTTGGCTATTAACTGAAAAACTAAAAAAAAAAAAAAATAAAATAAAATTAATTCTAAATATTAATATAAAAAACTAAAACATTACTATAAATTACTAAAACATATATGAAAACTGAAAATATAAAAATAAAAGCTAATTTAAAATATTAATAAAAACTAGTAATCAATATAGTACATAAATAATACCACCAGGGGTGATGATTACTGAACAGCCACTCCCATTTAAAAAAAATAACCAACAGTGTTTAGTTTTCCTTAACAGCCGTGAATAACAATTAGCCAACTGCTACTCCTAAGAAAAGGGAGGGAAATTCAAGAAAGAATTTCATTGGATTAAAATTTGAAAATGCCCGTAAAATGTTTACTTCTGCTATGTGTACTTCATCTCTATTTTGGCTCCTTTTCCTAAAAAAATAAGTCTGTAGATTATAAATGTGTACTTCTGCTAAAAGTGATTTTGTTAAAGTTTAAGAGTACAGTAGCATATAGAGGATGTACACACACGCACTAAAAACAGGGGTTTATTCTATTCTACTGAATGTTAAAGATTTAGGTAAACGTTAAATATATTATTAAATATATGCCTAATTAAACTTAGTACACATAAATATGCTAATCTTCTAACTACAACAACCTACACTGTCCTTTTCTATTTAACTGTTTTAAATTTCATTTTAAATATGCTAATGATTATTTCACTTCTTTTAAAAGCCTTTGAATTACACTGTGTATGAAATGTGCATATAAATCAACTCTAAACACTCTAATCTAAGTACAGAGGTCAACTACAGAGAATGAGGGATGAAAAGAAGTAAAGAAGAAAGAGAGAGAGGAGGAGAGAGCTCAAGAGAATGAGACTGATGTCACTCGAGTCACGACACAGCAGTGAGCTCAGAGAGAAATCTGAATGAACATTAGTTCAGGCTTCAGAATATGACATGCATGACTGAAATCGCTTCAGTAATCGATGTTAAATCACACACACACACACACACTTGCAAACACACTCTAAGACAAAACAATCCCAAGCTTAAAATCACACACATTTGTGGACATGCACAACTAAACACACAAGCATGTGTGTGCATACACACACACACACACACACACACACACACACACACACACACACACACACACAGTCAGAGCACATAAAGGGATTTGTTTGGGTAAGTTAATTGTACACAGCGCTGTCTTCATCGCTTCACTGAGGCGAAACATATTGCCTCCACTGTCAAAGAGCTTTCATCTGTTATTGCTGGATAAACGCTAACACAAAAGGCACACAGACACAAACACACACATGCTCATTTTCACTCTTGCGGGTCTTGATAGAGATGGACAGATGACAGGTCTGTCTTCCCACATTGTTTAATTGACCGATAGCTTGTGACGAGTGTCTGGACAATGACACACAGCAACACACTCTCATAAGCAGCATTATGCAATCCTATTACAGACCGCCTAGTGTTACCAGCTTTAGAGCACAGATACTAGAGATCAGAGTGTGCAGATGTAGACACACACACATTTCACAGTGCATCTGTCATACAGTGAAGAGCTGCAGTTCTGGACTAGTCTCCAGTTTCCTGATGTGCAGGAGCTGTCCAGTGAAATCAGGGAGCTGTCCACCAGAGCTGGTGCTGAAACACACTCAAAGAGCACTGGAATAACCTGGAGAAAGCTGCCTGTTAGCATGCCAAACAACTTAGAGTTTACCACACCTGCTAATGGCCAATAACTTCAGCCAGGAAACTATGTGTGCATTATTTCATTCTATACCAGATAAAACAAATTGGGGAAACACATGGAATTGAATTGAATTTGTATTTAATCAAATTATAAAAATTAAACAAATCGATAAAGAAATATCATATATATATATAAATGTTATAATGTAACAGCAGTACAATTACAATAGTAATATTTTTTAAAGGGATTTTATTTTGGTGGAAAACCGCAGGGAAACTTCTCATTTGAAATGCTTCTCTGCACTTATTTTGGGTCTAAATGGTGTAGTTACAAACTTCCACCGGCAGGGTATTAATGAATCAGTGACTGAGTCATAACTAAGTCGAAGGTCCAATTACATAAATGTTTGTTTTTCTAGCAGAGATTTTGTATGTTGGTTGTAAACACGCAAACCCTTCTTAAATTAGAAACAAATATTGTTTAAATTTCTCTAAAAGGACTCCATAGGGTATGTGTACATTTGCCCCATGTACACTGAAAACCACTATATCCGCACATACTTCAAAATGATGTGCACACAGATGCCCATAAAAGAGGATGTAGACGGCAAAACAAACAGTGCTTCCTCCATTAGAAAGACGTTATAAATTGGAATTGTGTGTCTGTGTATACATGTGATCTGAAGCAAAAAGGAGAGAAACTGTTAATTTTACTCTAATGGGAAGAATGAGACCAATTACAAATTAAGTGTGGTCTCGAGGGATCTTACTGGTTGTTACATTCTTTGTTCTCTGGAGTATCGATGCTCTTTTCTAATGAAACTAAAGGAAATGAGAGAGGAGAAACTATCAGCCTTAGGACTCTCTCACACACAAAGGAATACAATTATCAAAGCCTTTTATACGTTCACTATTGTTCAAACAGACTGTTTGGGGTGGGTATGATTTTGAAAGGATTCTCTAATGCTCAGTAAGGCTGCATTTATTTGATCGAAAACACAGTAAAAACTGATTTTTTTATTACAATTAAAAATAACTCTTTTTCTATTTGGATATAATTTGAAGCGTAATTTATTCCTGTAACGCAAAGCTGAATTTTCAGCATCATTACTCCAGTCTTCAGTGTCACATGATCCTTCATATATCATTCTAATATGCATTTTTTTTTGGGTATTATCGTATTCTATAAAAACAAGCTTATAAACTTAGCATATAGCTTTCAGTCTAACATATTACAGCCACAATATTCTAAAAAAAATATTATTATCTTTTTTAAAGATGGCTGATGTCTCAAGATGTTACTAAAATCCCACATCTGCATTTCCACTTTTTTCCAGATTTTTTCCTGAATCAGGCTGGCAAGCTAACATTAACCAAAACATCAGGCCTGTAGTTATATATCTGTGGTTTTTAAACAGTAATCCTAAACACATGTTCCTTCAGAGCATAAGAACAGAAACAAACTCATCAATCTGCCAATTCATACATGTTTAAAATGGTGAAAACCGAAGGATTCTGCAATAAAACATCTCTCTGCTGATGGGAAAACACCCTGGTGCTCTACAGGAGACACCTCTATAGGGACTCGCCGGTGGTTTCCTGGCATCATTAGATCTTTCATTTCTAGAAAGCTCTCAAAGGATGGAGGCAATGCATCACTCTGAGCTCCCCTTTAACCTGTTTCTCTATGTGAGCGTGTTTGAATTATTGGACACGTGCCATGCTTGTAGTCAGAAAAGGTGTGTGGGAATTTTTCATCTCTCTTTCTCACACTCTCACAATGCATTTAAATGGGATGTTTAGTACAGACACCCTGGCCTGCCTGCCTGATCTCAATACACGGCCCTAAAAATGACAAACACCTCCAAAAACAGCATTTATGAGAGAGAGAGGGGGAGAGAAAGTAAGAGCGAACAGACAGCAAAACACATGGAGAGAGGACTATTTGTGTGAATCTGAACAAATATGATTATGTGTTTTGATATACAGACATACTGTATTGTTGAAAACCATGGAAGAGAGAACGGCTTTAGGCATATATATATATATACAAATACATACAGTCAGGTCCATAAATATTGGGACATCGACACAATTCTAACATTTTTGGCTCTATACGCCACCACAATGGATTTCAAATGAAACGAACAAGATGTGCTTTAACTGCAGACTGTCAGGTTTAATTTGAGGGTATTTACATCCAAATCAGGTGAACGGTGTAGGAATTACAACAGTTTGCATATGTGCCTCCCACTTGTTAAGGGACCAAAAGTAATGGGACAGAATAATAATCATAAATCAAACTTTCACTTTTTAATACTTGGTTACAAATCCTTTGCAGTCAATTACAGCCTGAAGTCTGGAACGCATAGACATCACCAGACGCTGGGTTTCATCCCTGGTGATGCTCTGCCAGGCCTCTACTGCAACCGTCTTCAGTTCCTGCTTGTTCTTGGGGCATTTTCCCTTCAGTTTTGTCTTCAGCAAGTGAAATGCATGCTCAATCGGATTCAGGTCAGGTGATTGACTTGGCCATTGCATAACAGTCCACTTCTTTCCCTTCAAAAACTCTTTGGTTGCTTTTGCAGTATGCTTTGGGTCATTGTCCATCTGCACTGTGAAGCGCCGTCCAATGAGTTCTGAAGCATTTGGCTGAATATGAGCAGACAATTTTGCCCGAAACACTTCAGAATTCATCCTGCTGCTTTTGTCAGTAGTCAATGCAACTCTGGTACAAGTTGATCTTGGTCTGTGAGTTGGTGGTGGTAGCGTGGGCATGTATGGCTGCCAGTGGAACTGGTTCTCTTGTATTTATTGATGATGTGACTACTGACAAAAACAGCAGGATGAATTCTGAAGTGTTTCGGGCAATATTATCTGCTCATATTCAGCCAAATGCTTCAGAACTCATTGGACGGCGCTTCACAGTGCAGATGGACAATGACCAAAGCATACTGCAAAAGCAACCAAAGAGTTTTTGAAGGGAAAGAAGTGGACTGTTATGCAATGGCCAAGTCAATCACCTGACCTGAATCCGATTGAGCATGCATTTCACTTGCTGAAGACAAAACTGAAGGGAAAATGCCCCAAGAACAAGCAGGAACTGAAGACGGTTGTAGTAGAGGCCTGGCAGAGCATCACCAGGGATGAAACCCAGCGTCTGGTGATGTCTATGCATTCCAGACTTCAGGCTGTAATTGACTGCAAAGGATTTGCAACCAAGTATTAAAAAGTGAAAGTTTGATTTATGATTATTATTCTGTCCCATTACTTTTGGTCCCTTAACAAGTGGGAGGCACATATGCAAACTGTTGTAATTCCTACACCGTTCACCTGATTTGGATGTAAATACCCTCAAATTAAACCTGACAGTCTGCAGTTAAAGCACATCTTGTTCGTTTCATTTGAAATCCATTGTGGTGGTGTATAGAGCCAAAAATGTTAGAATTGTGTCGATGTCCCAATATTTATGGTCCTGACTGTATATATATATATATATATATATATATATATACACACAGTATCTCACAATAGTGAGTACACCCCTCACATTTCAGCAAAAAAAATTAGTATAATTTCTCAAGGGACAATACTGCACAAATGAAACTTGGATATATTTTAGAGTAGTCAATGTGCAGCTTGTATAGAAGTACAAATTTACTGTCCTCTAAATATAACTCAAAATATAATCATTATTGTCCAAATAAATGGCAACAAAAATGAGTACACCCTAAGTGAACATGTCAAAACTGTGTCCAAAGTGTCAATATTTTGTAGGGGCACCATTGTTATCTAGCACTGCCTTAATCCTCCTGGGCATGGAATTCACCAGAGCTGCACAGGTTGTTGCTGGCATCCTCTTCCACTCCTCCATAATGACATCACAGAGCTGCTGGATGTTAGACACATGGTGCTTCTCCACCTTCCGTTTGAGGAAGCCCCACATGTGCTCAATAGGGTTCAGGTCTGGAGACATACTTGGCCACTCCATCACCTTCACCTTCAGCAGCAAGGCAGTTGTCATCTTGGTGGTGTGTTTGGGGTGGTTGTTATGTTGGAAAACAGTTTCTGAAGGGAGGGCATCATCTTCTGCTTCAGAATGTCACAGTACATGTTGGAATCCATGTTTCCCTCAATGAACCACAGCTCCCCAGTACCAGCAGTAGTCATGCAGCCCCAGACCATGATGCTACCACCACCATGCTTGACTGTAGGCAAGGCACAATTTTCGTGGTACTCCTCACCAGGGTGTCGCCACACATGCTGGACACCATCTGAGTCAAACAAGTTTACCTTAGACTCATCAGACCACAGGACATGGTTCCAGTAATTCATGCTCTTGGCCAGGTTGTCTTCAGCAAACTGTTTGCAGGCTTTTTTGTGAGCCAGCTTTAGAAGAGGCTTCCTTCTGTGACGACAGCCATGCAAACGGACTTGTTGCAGTGTGTGGCGTATGGTCTGAGCACTGACAAGCTGACCTTCCACTTCTGCAACCTCTAAAGCAATGCTGGCAGCACTCATGCGTCTGTTTTTTGAAGCCAGCTTCTGCACCTGACGCACAGCACAAGGACTCAACTTCTTTGATCGACCCTTGCGAGGCCTGTTCCATGTGAAACCCGTCTTTGAAAACCTCTGTATGACCCTGGCCACTGTACTGTAACTCAGTTCCAGGCTGTTACCGAACTTCTTATAGCCTCGGCCATCGTTGTGGGGAGCAACAATTCTAATTCTCAAATCCTCAGAAAGTTCTTTGCCATGAGGTGCCATGTTGAACATCCAGTGGTCAGTATGAGAGAATTGTACTCAAAGAACCACATTTTAACTGCTCTAAAACAAGATACACAAATTTTATGGTCCTGTCAAGCAGACAAAAACATGAACATGATGAATAGGACATGTGGCTTTGCATGGTTAAACGACGTATAGCTGTTATCACTTAGGGTGTACTCAGTTTTGTTGCCAGCTTTTTTGACAATAATGGCTGTATGTTGAGTTATTTTCAGAGGACAGTAAATCTTTACTGCTATACAAGTTGCACTTTGACTACTCTAAAATATGTCCAAGTTTCATTTCTATAGTATTGTCCCTTGAAAAGATATACTAAATTGATTGTCGAAATGTGAGAGGTGTACTCACTTTTGTGAGATACTGTATATATAAGCGTCTGCCAAATGCACAAATGTAAAAGTAAAAAGGGTGATTCAAAATATTTGGAGCAACTATAAGAAAAGCAGTAAAATACAATAAAAATATAGTATAATCTAATAACAATATAAATAAACATTTAATACAATAAAAGTATAGTATAATCCAACAATATAATATAAATAATCACATTTTAAGGAAATTTAAAGCAAAATTCTAGAGTATGAATCATTTTGAACTGATTCAATAAAACTGACACAGAAGTGAATCAAACAAGCTGAGGGTGCAAATCTAGTATACTGGCACAGTTATAAAGGCAAAAAAAGAAAAGAAATTCATCACAATTCTCATAATGCTGTTTGATTTTATATTGCCAACAGAATAATATTTAATACAGTTTAAATATTTAATATATTGCCCAGCCCTAGTATGCAAATGTGTATGTGTGTGCCACTTCTTACCAAGTCGAGGATCAAACTGTCTCATCTGTACCTCCTCCACACAGTCTGCAGGAAACCAACCAGTTCTTCCTTTCACCGTCCCTTCCCAGAAACCCCCTTCTCCTATACTTAACACTGAGAGAGAAAGAGAGATAGAGCGAGACATTAATTATCATCTCATCAACACACATTTGGTTGTTGATCACACATAGATCCCCATAAAAGTTAGCTAACATCCTAGATGATAATACCTGGATTAAACATAAATAAATAAAAGTTAGTAATTGATAGAATTTGCATCAATTATAAAAAAAAAAAAATTATATAAAGCAAACTTTATTTTTTATTCTAAAAATGCAAAAAAATGCAAAAAAATAAATAAAAATAAACTATATATATATATATATATATATATATATATATGGAAATACTTATAATCAACCTTACACTTTATAAAAACACACAAACAAAGTCTATGATACATTCTCATTTAGATGTGTGGTGTGTGCATGAATGTGATCTCAGCACGCATTCAAACATTTTTTTCCTTTCGGAAATAAGCTTGAAGAGGGAGAACAAGATGACGTGAGTTGAATGACCAGTGGAATCTGAGACGGTGCAGAACATTGTGTTCAACCGGAAACGGATTCATCCAGTGACCACACCAGACACACTAAAAACATATGCGGTCACATGCAAGTCCTTCAGCATTTAGTTGCTAGGATACTGCAGTTTAAAAGCAGTGTGTGTATGAGCTTTTGTGTGTGTGTGTGTGTGTATTTATCGAAAGCGCAAGGTGTGCAAAAAGGGCAGGTGGGCAATTTTGTGGTACTCCAAGAATTCTATAAATCAATAAGCAACAATGAAAGCGTGTGCTGTGTATTGTACACACATGCAGGGTTTCATTCATGCTGAAGTAGATCTTTAACTGCAGATGGCATATAAGTGAAACCCCGCTTACACAGAGCACATAACAAATGCAAACCACACACTTTCTCTCAGTGTGTCTTTCAGCCTCTTAGTGAAGTACTTGTTCTTGCTCTTGTAGTGTAATCCATGATGAAAGTGCTGCTTGATGGTCTACAAGGCCAATTGACCCTTCACTAAGCTCCGCCCCCTCAGTTACTGTTGCTCACTTACAGAACATCCCATAGGAATGAACTGGAGATTTACATTAACAGAATTTAAATGATTTTAATGTAGAATTTACAGAGAAGAAACCCATTTCAGTATGAAAACATGGCAGATGGCAACAGTTGCCAATGCATGATTGGTCAGTAACATTTTTAAAGGTGTCCTATTATGTCCTTTATGAAGTCTTGCTTTGTTTTTTTTTTGGGTGTACTACAAAAGGTTTTCATGCTTGATTGTTTCAAAATGTTTATTTTTCACATATTTTAAATGATTGTTGCACCACTCTTTCCAGTCCGTCTCAAACACCTTGTTTAGTTCCCATTCTGATAAAACCCCTCCTTCTGAAATATGAAATGTGCTCTGATTGGTTAGCTGGCCTAGTGTGTTGTGATTGGCAAATCACTTAGAGTGTGTTCCAGAAATGACACGCCCCTTACCATAAGAGTTTAATCTGCTCAGCTGTAAATATTAATGATGCCGCCAATTTTGACATTCCAATTTGAGCCCAATCCAGTGGTATATATTTTTTCTTTACAGTCTATGATCTCTAGCGCAGCTCAACCAGGCTGTTTTTTATGCTCAAACAGCAACATTAAACACTAACTAAAGAAAAAAAAAAGGGAAAAAAAGCATATGACAGGGCTTCGCCAAAGTTCAGTTGATCTGTACAAACCTTCCATCATTCCTCAACACACACACACAATTTTCTCTTGAGAAACACTCAAAACCTAATCATCTAAATACAACCAATTATACTGCATTAATAATCAGGAGATTTGAAATTCTGTGAGTGGTTTTTAGTGATGATCTAGCCGGCAGCACAGCCATTAGAAAATTATCACCTCAGTGCTACTGACTGAGGTTATGCACGCGCACACGCACACGCACACGCACACACACACACACGCCTCCAGACACGTACAAATGGATGCCTCTGCTGCCTATGTCACAATTAAACACTTGTGTAAATGGGGCTCGTCTTGTAATAAATTCAGGAGGAAAAGAAATGCATATCTCAACAATGATGCTTCTCATTTTTACGTTTTCAATATTTGAGTCCAATCAAATCAGTGTAATGAGTATTTGTACAAAATGTACATTTATAGACAATATAATGCTATATGTTGACTATGGTTTCAATAATAATAAACATACATTTGCATAAAGCATCCATATTTGTCCATGCCCATGTTTATTAGAGTATAAAAAATTTGTGCGATTAATTGCGAGTTAACTCATGACAATCATGCGATTAATCGCGATTACATTTTTTAATCGATTGACAGCCCTAATATATATATATATAATTTTTTTTTTTTTTTTTGCTATTTTTTATTTTATTATTTTCTAGAAATAATGTATATGTATGTATTTTTTAACAAAAAAAAAATCTAAAAAGAATGCATACAACACACACACACGTTTGTTTTTGTGAATTGTGGGGACATTCCATAGGCGTAATTGTTTTTATACTGTACAAACTGTATGTGCTATTGCCCTACACCTTACAGGAAACTTTCTGCATTTTTACTTTCTCAAAAAAACTCACTCGATTTATAAGCGTTTTGAAAAATGGGGACATGGCGAAATGTCCTCATAAGTCACCTTCTCCTTGTAATACGTATGTCATACCCATGTCATTATACAAATTTGTGTCCTCATGTGTCACAAAAACACACTCACACACACACACACACACACATATACATACTGATCATTTCTAACCAAGCCTTTCATTTAAGTTTAGAGCTTAGTTAAAATTTAAGCTAAAGTTTTTTTGTCACATTAAACTGCTATTTTTGGTTTAAGAAGCTAACATTACAAAAAAGAAATGCCACAAATTTACTTATAGAATATTTAAGCATAAGTGACGTGTGTGCAATCCTTTTGACACACCCTGAAGGATCAACTCATCCTCTTTTAACCACAAAGACTACAAAGAACAGCATGTCCATAGAGACGTTTTTAGGCCTGCACGTGTCTTACATAACCGATCACTCAACGGACTCGCACAAGTGTGTTTACAAAGTACCAGGAGTGGGCACGCCGGACCTCTCCAGCCCTGCCGCGTGCCCGGACACGCTTGGCATATTGGAAACAGGCCTTCACACATACTGGCAAACGGCACCATGGGAGAAACACTCGCCAAGCTCTCAGTGTCAGTCCCTGACCATCAACCAGCAGCCGACTGAGGCACTGCCACGGCGAGCTCTTGACAGAAGGACCGTTGTTTCTGAGGAGAAGGGCCTGAAGTGTGTGTGTGTGTATAAGCATACAGGAGAGTGTTGCTTCTCGGATGCTGAGATACCATCACAACTCTCTATTCTTATGCTTCAAAGCCCCATTGAGTCTTAAAAAGGATGAAAGGAGAATGAGTAATTCAGCTATCGTGTAACTTTTCAACTGTGCACAATAAGAGCTCAACAAATACAGACACTGTGTAATGAGCGTGATTCTTTAATTTTTGTTCAGCATAAATCAGATATGAATGAATGTAGCTGGGTATTGCAAAGGGCTTTCTGTTAGGACAGAAGAGACTCAGGCTACTGCTCATTCAATCATTTACAGCTCATTCACAGGTAAATGACACAACGTGGCCAAATCACACATGAACGAGACGGGAGAGACAAACGCTTAAAAAGAGATGTTAAAAGAGACCGAATTACACAGTGAAAAGGAAAAGATCAATATAGACACAAAGAGAGAGTTTTAAAGCTTACATAAAAAGAATGATTTTTGGACAACATCATTTAAAAAAAAAATGAATATACACTATCGTTCAAAACTCTGCCTTTTTAAAATAAAGCTAAGCTTTTATTTAGCAAGGCTGCATTAAATTGATCAAAAGTGACAGTAAAGACATTTTAAAATGTTCTCTTTGTTCTTTCTATTCATCAAAAAAATCAAGAAAAAATTATTATGGATTCCACAAAAATATTAAGCACCACAACTGTTTTTAACATTGCTAAAAATAATAAATGTTTCTTGAACAGCAAATCAGCATATTAGAATGATTTCTGAAAGCAAATTCAGCTCTGACATCACATCTTTGCAATTTTTAATGAATTAAATTATTCACAAGAATAAATGACATTATTTTATGTATATATACACTTTCATTTTTTTGCAGTACTTTAATGCGTGTCTGCATTCATGAGTATTAGTATGAAGTACATGTCAAAGCCTCTTCTGCACTGCCAGTGAAATGATCACAGTTGCCTTAAGATTGTGTGTGTGAGTATACGAGAGCAAGTGTGTGTGTTCCGATCTGTTAACCATCTTATTAACTTGATATGTAATAAAGTTTAATCTGAGCGAACTAACCGCCGGTTAACTTGAGATGCACGTCAATCACATGCTAATCAACTGGGTTCAATTCTGTGCTCTCTTTCGTTCTATAAATAGAATGATAGCCGCAGCTCTAAATTTCCAGTCCACTTAACTGTGATAAGCCTCTCCTTCTGAGAGAGAGACAGGGTGTATCAAATCTAATCATTTGTCTGTAATGAATCCCACTGCTCAATAACTTTCATTAAAGCAACCAAAAGCTAAATAGCAAATGATAAATTGCAAAAACTACCAGCTCCAGGAAGGACGGTTTCCACGAAATACGTCCAGTCTAATATCCGTTTGTTTAATGCGTTAAATAGCTTGACGGGTAAAAGCAAGGTCACATTAAGCATTTGGTCACACTAATTGCATTACAATGTCCATGTTATGGTATGATTTCATAACTATGCACTATGTACAAGTAATAAACAAATTTACTTTAGTAATTATGTTGTTTAACAGGCTGTGATTACATATACTTATTGCTATTGTAATTATATTAATGTGCAAGGTGATGTAATGTTCGCTGAACCAATCAAATCGTGTGCCTGAATTAAAGGGTACAGCATTTTTGTCCCAGTCTGACACGGCTCCACTTAATTGGCTGGAATTAACCCTAAAAGAAGAAGCAAAAACACCAAACCCAGACAAGCTGACAGAGTGTAAACAAGGACCGTAAAAACAAGAAATGCTCTTATGAATTAATGTAATTACAGGCCTGGAGGAAAAGAGGTGGGCTGGAATGTTTCTACGCTTTTCATTCATAGATGACTAACAAGAGGCTGCCTGGAGACTTAAATGAATACAGTCACTTAGTGACGTGAATGTGACTAAGTGATGCAATTTGAAAACTGAGGGTATTTTTGATTTTGTCAAAAATAATAATCCAATCATTTTATTTAAAAAATACCATTGCAATGTAACAATTTTTTTGGAACAAGAACAATTTTGAAAGAAAAGAATATGATTGTTTAAATGATTCAATAATAATTAATGTGATTGACCTATTTGTGCTGAAATGTAAGTAAATGTTTAAATATTTGCTATTTTATAAACTGAAATGTTAATTTGACTAATATTAGATGCAATTTTAGTCTAAAATTAATCAATAAAATAATATTGACCATTTAAATCTTGCATTAAAAGAATAGTTTACCCAAAATGACAGTTTGCTGAAAAGTTACTCACTCTCAGGCCATCCAAGATGAGTTCATCTGAACAGATTTGGAGAAATTTAGCATTACATCACTTGCTCACCAATGGATCATCTGCAGTGAATGGGTGCCGTCAGAATGAGAGTCCAAACAGCTGATTAAACATCACAACAATCCACATGACTCCAGTCCATCAGTTAATGCCTAATGAAGCGAAATGTTTGTAAGAAACAAATCTATTAAGGTGTATTAACTCTCACTTCTGGCCAAAATATGAAATAAAACAATTCCACTGAAAAAGTCAATTCCCTTTTGTCCTTTCTCATCAAAATCCACTGATATATTTGTTTAGAACTGTTTTCACATGTAAATAGTGATTATGTGGTGCATATTTCTCTCCTGATTCAGATGAGATGACTTTTTTTTTACTAGATATGGATAGAGAACTTGAAGTTGATCCAGAAGCAATGGTTTGAAGCAAAAAACATCTTCCTGATGAATTTGTTTATTACAGACACTTTCTCAGCTCTCATTCTGACGGCACCCATTCACTGCAGAGGATCACTGATGAGCAAGTGATGTAATGCTAAATTTCTGCAAATCTGCTCCAATGAAGAAACAAACTCATCTACATCTTGGATGACCTGTGATGACCTACATTTTCAAGAAATATGCATTTTTGGGTGAACTATTCTTTTAAAAACAAAACGACAAAAAACAGTGTTAAAAAATGAACACTGGGTAAATATAAATGGAGATGACATCAGTATGAATGTGAAGTGAGCTCTGCGTGAATGCAAAATGGAGTAAACGTGTGTAAAAATCCTAGAGAAAGCCCAGTATTCCAATCCCTCAAGTCCCATTACCGGTGTGTGTGTGTGTGTGTGTGTGTGTGAGAGTGTTTGAGAGTGCTTTGACCTGCGCTTTTGCATTTATCAAAAAGCCATTTCCAAACGGAAACACTTAAAGAAAGCAATAAGCTGAAAACACGACTCCATAAAAGCCTCAGCGATGCTCTGAGCTGCTGAAATATCAGATGACTTGTGCTCACTTCAGTCACGTCAGAATCATCAAAGGAGTCTTTTATAAAGATGCTTCTGTTGTTACAATCGTCATCTCCACCATCATCCACATAAACGTCATCATCTTCATCCGTGTCAAGTTATCTGAAAGATGCAGCTTTAAATACAGGTAAAACTTTCTCTCTCGTGCACAGACTGCTATATCGCGCAGTTAGTGTGATAACATCTGATCAGCAGACAAAACTCACACACTGCTGGGAGAGCCGCCGAATGATCAGAGATATTTGATATTCAGTGGAAGGCTTTTCCGGCTGATTGTCCGTCAGGTTAATGAAAGAAAAATGCCTGAAGTGTTCTACCGCAACACACACACACACACACACACACTCGTCTCAGACAGATACAAAAGAGTGCTTGCTGATGGTCTCTCTTCCAATTTAATTCAAGATTGCTTTGTAGTTACATTACTAAAGCAAAATAGTTCAGCTCAACAGAAACTATTTGAACTTTTGATTTAATGATGGGAAATTTTGATTCTGAAATCTGATGAGCAATTCAACTGAATTCTATATTTAAGGGATAATTCACTTAAAGTCATCTGACTTTCAAAATATATTTTATTTTCCACTGGACAAAGAAATTCATACAGGTTTGGAACAACATGAGTGAGAATTTTTTTTTAGACGTACCATTTCTTTAATGAGTTCCTTTAGTTCACAAAAATGTTACAGACACTATGTATTTAGGAAAAAAAAATGCACTTGTGAGTTAATTCTGGACCTTTTATAAAGTATAATGATAGAATGAACAAATGAACGATAGACAGACAGACAGACATATCTTCATCCTTCAGCTAAGTAAACAGATACCCTTAATTCATTTTCACAACCCTGAAAAATCTTGAAACTTTTGATACTGCTCCATCTTTGAAAGTGATAATTTAGGTATACAGTATTTGGGCCGTTCTGTCTGAAAGTGCAGCAGGGCCGTTCAGCTCTGAATAGTATCTCAGACTACATCGTTTTAGATATGCAAAGCTGCACTGAGTCTCTTGCAACTGCCAAATTGTTTACGGCTATGTTGAGTATGCATCTCAATTTAGTGTTCTTGGCTATATCTTTTCCATAGGTGATTATCCTTTCAGTGATTATTATATCTAGCACTGCACACTACTGAGAATTTGTGGGTGATTGATTGTTTATAATATTTGCATGCATAATACATCACCAACCCTGAGGACAGATGGTCCAAAGACACTTCCTCACATATACAGCCAGTTGTTTGATTATTAACACTAGAATATCTGTTTTACAGATTGTGATAATTAAAGACTATTGGCCTCATTTGGCTGTGAATGCAGTGGTGGGCATTTTCCAGCATCGCCCGAGGACACTTTGTTTAAGGAAAGTTTCCTGCTGATTTAATGGTTTGCCAGAGATAATTGGATTTGCTGTGTCAATAACGGTACTGATACTCGTTAACATTTTTTTGCTTTTTCAAATGTAGCTGGCGATACATGTGGCTGCAGTCCACAGGGTTATTGATCGGTCATGTCTATACAGCACGTATGAACTGTGATATAGCAGATCTGCAGCTTCTGGCAGTGAGAGTACTGGTGTATGTAATAATCTCATTTGCATACAATCATAATTAAAAGCTAACAGGAAGTGGGCCGGGTGGAGAGTGTGTGTGTTGTATAGTTACAGTGGTGGGCAGCAGAATGCTGACTCTGGTGGTACAGTATGTGTGCGGTGCATTACAACAAGCTCAGTGCTTTATTCAATAACCACGACAGCCCGTCTCACATACACCACTGCTGGGCTCTTATGAAATTAATCTGCTGATCCACAAGCCCACATGCCATACACTGCCTGATGATAGCTCTCGGTGATATCAGAGCCTGTCTCACAGGGAATTATGGGAAATGAAGTTCAGCCAAATTAGAAAAGAGCAGGACAGAAAGAAGAAATTAAACTCATTGGTGTGAGACTGTGAGAGAAGAGAAGAGAAGAGAAGAGAAGAGAAGAGAAGAGAAGAGAAGAGAAGAGAAGAGAAGAGAAGAGAAGAGAAGAGAAGAGAAGAGAAGAGAAGAGAAGAGAAGAGAAGAGAAGAGAAGAAAAACATAGGATGAGATAAAACAAGACAACAACCGAATAGAGATACAATAAATATGAGTAGAGATGAGAAGATGACAAATTAAACAAAATGAGACAAGATAAAAATTTAATTTAAAAAAAGAGAAAGAATGGGATGAGAAGAGATGAGCAACCTGGAAGTCTGTTTCTGCCACTGAAAAAAAAAAGGTAATTGAGAGGTTTTATCTCACAATTCCAACTGTTTTTCTCACAATTGCGAGTTATAAAGTCAGAATTGTGATATAATCTTGCAATTCTGACTTTTTTTCAGAATTGGATGACATAAACTCGCAATTGAGAGTTATAAAATCAGAATAACGGGACATAAACTCGCAATTGTGAGAAATAAAGTCAGAATTGCGAGATAAATATTCACAATTCTGACTTTTTTTCTCAGATTTGTGAGATAGAAACTAGCAAATGTGAGTTATAAAAATCCAATTCTGAGGGGAAAAAGACTGATAAGTTTTTAGAATTGTGAGTTTGTATCTTGCAATTCTGAGTTTAAAACTCAATTGCAACTTTATATCTCACAATTATAAGAAAAATGTCAGAATTTAGCATTTCTATCACTCGCAATTGTGACTTTTTCTCTCAGAATTGCAAGTTTATATCTCACAATTCTAAGAAAAGTAGTCACAAAGTAGTAAATCGCAATTCTGTCACAAGTCACAATTACCTTTTTACATTTTTTATTCAGTGGCGGAAACAGGCTTCCATAGCATCACGAGATGAGACAAATCAAAGAAAAATAGAGGCACGAGCCTAAAAGAGATGATCTATTATGAGATTAAGAAAGAAAGAAAGAAAGAAAGAAAAATAAAATTAGAATGATCAGAAGAGAAGAGAAGAGAAGAGAAGAGAAGAGAAGAGAAGAGAAGAGAAGAGAAGAGAAGAGAAGAGAAGAGAAGAGAAGAAATTAGAGGAGGTGAGAAGAGACAAAAGAGATGACAAAGGTGAAGAGAAGAAACAATAAGGAAAATGGAAAAAAGATTCTCTGTAATTGTTTAAAAAGAAGAAAGGATGTGAGATTAAGCAGAAGGCAGAGAAGCGAGTGTCACTGAGGTAAAGAGTGAACAGCAGAGATGAGAGAAAGTCACGACTCCACAGAGGAGAAGTGCAGTGGTGCAGTTCTGTGCTCATTGGTATGCTGAACCCTCAATGAAGAGAGAGAGAGAGAGAATGATAGCGTTTCTCAATGATATCATCAACAGTCTAAAGGCACTAGGACTGAAATAGTGATTTGGATGCCCAGGAATCCCTCTTCTTTTCATCTCTTTCCTTCTGTCTTTCTTTCATTCTATTTTTACAGCATTCACCTTTTCCCTCCATCTCTCTCGAGCCCCAGGGTGCAGCCCGAAATAGCCTGGCTTGGAAGTTTTATGACTCCAACCTCAGAGTCTCGCTGCATGCCCAAACTTCACGTCACCACCTTAATCTCTCCTTCACACACACACCGCTCAACAAAGGGAATGATGGGAGATGTGAACAGCAGCTGCTGGGCTATTGGGAGTCATTGATAAGCACACGACTAATGCACTGGATGAGAAATATTCAGATCAGTGTTGGGAGGGAAGCTACTTCCAAAATGTATCTACAAGCTACTCACATTTTTTAAATCAATTTTCTGAACTTCTCTAATTTGACCAGATTAAATCAGTTTGTGGATTCTGGGTGACGTCAACAAAAAAAGGAAAGTTTTTCCTTGGGAATTACAATACAAATTCATATTGAGTAGTCCAACTACAGTGAAAAAAAAGTAAAATTAATTAATCAACAATGTTGATTTTTTTTTAAATTATAAAATGATATACACACATAATAATATTACACACCAGGGGTGCCCAACCCTGTTCCTGGAGATCTACCTTCCTGCAGAGTTCAGTTCCAACCCTGATTAACACACCTGTCTGTAATTATCAAGTGCTCCTTCAGATCCTAATTAGTTGGTTCAGTTGTGTTTGATCAGGGTTGGAGCTGAACTCTGCAGGAAGGTAGATCTCCAGGAACAGGGTTGGGCACCCCTGATATACACAATTGTTCAAAAGTTGGGGGTCAATACAATTTTTAATGTTTTTGCAAGAAGACTTTTATGCTCACCAAGGCTGCATTTATTTGAAAAAAAGAGTAAAAACAGTAATATTGTGAAATATTTTTAAAATATAAAATAACACTGTTCTATTTGAATATATTTAAAATTTTAATTTATTCCTGAGATAATAAAGCTGAATTTTCAGCAGCTGAGTTTTTGTTCCCAACACTACACACCACTATACAACACTACTGACTGAACTTCTATCCCCCAACTTGTTTTTAGTTAAATATGTATTAAATGTATAATAAAATTCTAGATAGCACATATCCTAAAGCTACTGTACAGTAATAGTGATTTTTGTCTTAGCAAGCACCAGTACTGACTACATGTACTTTATCTAGTTCAGAAAAAAAAAAAATTAGAAAATGCACATCAGCCTTTTTAAAGATGTTTTGGAGAAACAGACAGTGACAGCGAGGACGAGAAAGAGAGAGAGAGGCTATCTGTCCACATCAGCTCTGGTCATAATTACGAGTCTCCTTGCAGTGCCTCTAAGCACTCAGCATTATCCCTCAGCTTGCGTCTCCACCACATTCACTCCAGAGCAATTACGTTTAGATGCTGGATAGACGTAGATTGTGAGAAAACAGAAAGAGAGGGAGAGAGAAGGTGAGAGAGAAGATTGTGAGAAAAACGAGAGAGACACAGCCCTTAAAAAGCGAACAGATGAGCTGCATATCAAAGCAATGGATTTGCTGGAGCCGGAGGGAGGCCGCAAAACACGTGGAAGGCGAGAGGAGAAAGCATGTAAGAGTGAAGAGCAGCTGGGAAAGTTCTTTTGTGAGGCGGTCTCTAATGGACATGAAGCGAGAAAACTGTTTCGAGGAATGTTCTGCTCTTTAAAATGAAGCCCAAACCCACGAGCCTCAAAAAAGCAACCCAGGACAACAGCATATCCCAAAGCTACCCTTAAAACACATTTACAACTGTCCCTCTTAAACGTTGTTCTCATTTTGAAGAATGTAAAAGGTTCAGAGCTGCAGGCTCATCGCCGCAGGGTGGTCATGATTATTAATGCTACCAATGATTACGTCCTACAGAAAATTATGAAGCCAGAGTGTAGAGCTGGAGTGTGTTATGAGGTTATAGAAGGAGTTCCCATCACTTCTGACCAATGAATTTCCCAGTTATCTATGATTACTAGATTACACCCAAAAAAAGAGCAGCCTCTAGCCAATAAAATATGCACATTTTTACACATTATAACACATTTTATTATTATATAGAATAATATGAAATGTGTGTATTAATATGTAAAAATGTAGTAAAAGATAAAATCTTTTGTTTTATTTTACATGGAGACCCGTTTGAATGGAAAACGATGGAGAAGAACACTCACTGTTTCAGTGTGAAATCAGTTCATCATGTTTACTACTTGGGAGCTTATCTTCAACATATTGACACAAAGACTTAAACAAATTGCTATAAAAATTGTTAATAGTAGTCTCTGAAGTAATAGTCTGACGCAGCTATAGCTGATCAGAAACATACAGGCTGGCAAACCTACTGTAAATTATGAACACGGCACTGTAATTATTTAATATGTCTGTTTAACACAAACTCAATTTATGGTAAGAAAATTGTAGATGAGGAATATTAAGCATAGCTATTATTGCCTTCAGTTAATTGATCTCATTTAAAACCCGCCTTGATTATGGTTTATATTCATTGAAGGAAATGATATGCAAATTATTGCTTCTATATGCTATGATTTAATAACAAATACATAATTTGAATACACAAATATTATGATTTTTTTTTTATTGCTAGGTTTATTTATGACCATCTTGTTCTATTCATGATCATAATTTCCACTGCTTTAATTAGCAGCTTAAAGCAATTGTAGGCTAAGCTTTATGACAATTAATATAATTTACAAGAATGTTTTACCAGAAATCTGTTTAATTTTGAATCTTATATCATATGCAAAACAGCCTGAGATTTATGACAAATCAAACTTGTGAAAATAATAATAAGGATATTTGGTCAATAATACAGTAAAAACAGTAATAATGTGACACATTTTTACAATTTAAAATAAATGTTTTCTTTTTGGGATATATTGGAAAATGTCATTTATTCCTGTGAAGCAAAGTTGGATTTTCAGCATCATTACTCCAGTCTTCAGTGTCACATGATCCTTCAGAAATCATTCTAATACGCTGATTTGCTGCTCAAAAAATATTTATTATTATTATCTTTATCAATGTTGAAAACACTTGTGCTGCTTAATATTTTTGTGGAAACCATGACATATTTTGATGATCATTTGATGAATAGAAAGTTCAAAAGAACAGCATTTGTTTGGAACAGAACATTTTGATTTTGATCAATTTAATGGATCCTTGCTGAATAAAAGTAATTTATCTGAAATATAATCTTACTAGTTTATTTATAAATATCTACATATTTGGATATGATGAGGTTATAGGGTAGTGACTGATTCAGAAACACATTAAATAGACTTCATAATGATCATTTGTAAGACAGGTTCTCGTTCTGTTTATTCAGTATGTTTATGTATTTGGATAAGTAGGAGTTCTATTACACACAAAGGAAATGCAGTGTTTATTTGGCTCATATAAAAGATGCCCTTCATCAGGTCTGCAGGCACGCTACATGCCCAGAGAGCTGCCCTCTCCCCCACTAGCGTGCTAATGAACTAACACAGCCAGAAACAAACAAACCCGCCTTTTGTTTTTCCCTCTTCCTCCCTCCCATCTTTACCTGTTTCTCTATATTGGGTCGCTCTTGTTATGTGTAATTCGTTCTCTCACTAATCCTGGGCAGCTTTCTTCATTGATGAGTCAGGCGCTGCTCTGTTTCACGGTGAGGCCTATCAAAGCATTTCTACACCGGGTTCAATCCAGCCTTTGTTCAAATCACAGTCGGACCCGTCACCTACACGTGAGTCCACTCTTTTCCAACATAAGCCATATGGACACACTCCGGGAATTCTGAGCTTACTATTCTCAGCCTCTGACTCAACCACACACACGCTGGCTGTGTGTTTACAATCTACGACTCCGTAAGAATCCGACCTTGTTGGTCGCCTGAACTGTATCACGGCATCTCGTACTTAAGCGCCTAAACTGTCATGATGGCTGCACAGTTGGACACGTAAATGTAAACATACAGACGTGTAACAGCATGTTTCTCTTAAACCTAATTGCCATCGTGGAAAGTTCGGGAAGGGGAGCGGACAGCATGTGCACCGGCAGACGGAGCGACATGCTTTCTTCTCCGAGTTAATGACAGAAATCCCGTGGAGGGGATTTAGGCGATCTGCTTTTTGTTTCCAGCCTTTAGAGCAAATCGCAGTGTGTCGGAAGCAGGACAGTTTTCCGAACGGCTCTGGGTTGGCTGGAGAAAGAGAGCGGCGTGCTGCGCAGGACAGTATTAGATCCTGATGGACATGTTTTGGACAAACTGGTTATGTCTGCAATCATCATAGTGATGTCCTAATGAAGAAAAAGCTCCCATGTCTCACCTCTAACTGCTCGCTGTAGCACAACATTCTTGTCTGGTCACTGCCGCTCTGTAAAACTAATGAGTAAACATGCACTGTAAATCCCACTGGTCATCATTAGATTGTCAGATCACATGTTTAAAAAAGCAATAAGCCACACAAGGCCACGCATTACAGGATTGTACTGCTATTTTGAAACTATACTTGAAAGTAGTGGTAACACGTTACAATAGTTTTGTAAAGGGTTCTGTGTGTTAACATTAGATAATGCAATAGTTAAAATAAAATCACAATGAATAACACTTTGAGAGCATTTATACTGGGTTATTTTGAGTTATATTTTTTTTCAAATATATCAATATTTGATTATATATTTTCCCAGCCAGCGTTTTTTTTTTTTTTTTTAAAGTTGCCAGCCACCATGAACATTTTTGATAATTTTCACAAAAGTTTAACGGCACCCAGAATATTTTGTTTTATTAATATCTAACATGCAATATGTAAGGGATAATGCACGGATAGCTGTACATTAAATTATTTTAATGCATGACGTGGAGGCCAAGAACCACCCGACGCAGAGACTAGATTTTCACAAGTTTGATTTGTCATAAACCTCAGACTGTTTTGCATATGATATAAGATTCAAGATTAAACAGATTTCTGGTAAAACATTCTTGTAAAAATGATATTGATTGTCATAAAGCTCAGCCTGATTGCTTTAAGCTGCTAATTAAAGCAGTGGGACTAGTGATTATGAATAGAACAAGATGGTTGTTAATAAATCTAGCAATCAAAAAAATCATATTTGTGTATTCAAATTATGTATTTGTTATTAAATCATAGCATATAAAAGCAATTATTTGCATATTATTTCCTTCAATGAATATGAACCATAATCAAGGCTGGTTTTAAATTAGATAAATTAACTGAAGGCAATAATTGCTATGCTAAATATTCCTAATCTTTTTTTACCTTAATCTTAATCCTCATATAATTTTCTTACCTTAAATTGAGTTTGTGTTTTGACCCAGACGTTCACTACTCTTTCAGAAGATGCGTAATAGTGCCTCCTACCATACACCAGTGAAAACACAGAAAGACGGAAAATTCCGTCAATGGTGGGGAAAGAGTTAAGGATTTCTGAATGAATGAACAGTGGATGACAATTAGAATGACATCTTTAGTACACTAAATACAACAGATTTTTATATATATAGATATATATATATATATATGTGTGTGTGTGTGTTTTATATATATATATATATATATATATATATATATATATATACACACACACACACACACATATATATATATATATATATATATAATTCGATTATCTAATGTAAAATAACTATAGTTAGATTATAGCTAGATTCAGTTTACCAATGTGAAACTATATCCAAATTTGATTATTATTATAGTGTAAACCTACATCATTCACCATGATTATTAGAGAACAATCAGTCCGTCTGGCTCAACAAGCACCACTGATTGCAGCAGACAACAGCACACTTCCCTTCCCCCAACAACATACTACAGAGAACACCAATCTTATTTAAAGCACCAATATTTAAAACAGTTAGACCCAGAACACCATTAGCGGCCATTAACGCAGCCACTTTTTCTCTAGCTTCACTCTCTTACCTCACTCAGTCTCTCTCGAAGCACCAGATAAAAGAAGTTAGAGAAGATTAAACGCACAGTTAAAGCATTTCTCTCTGACAGCAGGCCGACAGGTACAATAGTCCCACGGAAATGCTCTCAGTCCATCACCCCTCCCCCTGTATTCTCCTGCATTAGTGATTTTGTTAACACTGCGTGACTGCTTAATGAATTTAATCAGAGAGAAAGACTGCAAAGTTCACCTTTGATGAGCGATGTGAGGTGAAAAACACTTCTTCGCTGGGAGAGTTATGTGCGAGACTGACGATTTTTCATGACTGTTGTTGCATTAACAAGTATTGGCTCTAGGTGTGGGAGTTTTTGGGTTTGGATCCAAATTAAATTGGACCCTATCCTATCCCACGAATAATTCACCCAAAAAATTTAAAATCATTATATATTCACACTCATGTTTCTTCAAACCTGTTAGATATTATCTTTTTATATCAAACACACATTCACAAAAAATAGTGTTTAAAAGATCAGGAACACAAAAAATTATATAGATACAAAAATTATACTATACAGTCATGGCCAAAAATATCGGCATCCTTGGTAAATATGATCAAAGGCGGCTGTGAAAAGTAATCTGCATTGTTAATCCTTTTGATCTTTTATTTAAAAAAAAATCACAAAAATCTAACTTTTCATTGGATAATAAGAATTTAAAATGGGGGGAAATATCATTATGAAATAAATGTTTTTCTCTAATACACATTGGCCACAATTAACGGCACCCCTTTATTCAATACTTTTTGAAACCTCCATTTGTCAGTTTAACAGCTCTAGATTTTCTCTTATAATGCCTGATGAGGTTAGAGAACACCTGATAAGAGATCAGAGACCATTCCTTCATCCAGAATCTCTCCAGATCCTTCAGATTCACAGCTTCTTCTCTTCAGTTCACCTCACTCATTTTCTACAGGGTTCAGGTCAGAGGACTGGAATGGCCAGCAGAAGCTTGGTTTTGAGCCCAGTGACCCATTTTTGTGTTGTTTTTGAGGTTTGTGTTTGGATTATTGTCCAGCTGGAAGATCCAAACATAGCCCATTATAAGATTTCTAACAGAGTCAGTCACTTGCTGATTCTTCATCTGTTGGTATTTGATAGAATCCATGATGCCATGTGTCTAAACAAGATGTCCAGGACCTCCAGCAGAAATATAGGCCCACAACATCAAAAATACAGCAGTATATTTCATTGTACACATGGGGTACTTTTTATACCTGTGTTCACCAAACCCATCTTGAGTGTTTGCTGCAAAAAAGCTATTTTTTTTAGTTTAGTTTCATCTGACCATAGAAGCCAGTCCCATTTGAAGTTCCAGTCGTGTCTGACAACTGAATATGCTGGAGATTGTTTTTGGATGAGTGAGGAGAATTTTTGTAGGTGCTGTATGTAATTTTTTTTTAAGGTTTTCTGACCCCGAGACTCAACCTTTCTCTACAATTCTCCAGCTGTGGTCCTTGAAGAGTCTTTGGCCACTCAAACTCTCCTCCTCACCGTGCATTAGGACGATATAGACACACGTCCTCTTCCAGGCAGTTTCGTAACATTTTATGTTGATTGGAAATTCTTAATTATTGCCCTGATGGTGGAAATGGGAATTTTCACTGCTCTAGCTCTTTTCTTAAAGCCACTTCACTAATTTGTGAAGCTCAATTATCTTTTGCTGCACAACAGAAACATATTCTTTGGTTTTTCTCATTGTGATGGATGATTAAGGGAATTCGGACTTTGTTTTCCCTCCTATTTATATTTCTGTGAAACAGGTAGCCATGGCTGGATAATTTCATGTTCATAATCACCCTGGAGTGCTCAAAATTGTGAATATGAATGGGAATATACTTCAGAGATATTTTACTCATAATTTCTAGGGGTGCCAAAAATTGTGTTCAACGTGTATTTGAGAAAAATATTTATTTCATAATGATATTTCCCACATTTTAAATTCTTATTATCCAATGAAAGGTTCGATTTTTGTGAATTTTTTAAATAAAAGATCAAAAGGATTAACAATGCAGATTAATTTTCACAGCCTTCTTTGATCATATTTACCAAGGGTGCCGATATTTTTGGCCATGACTGTACATAAACATATATACATATATATATGTGTGTGTGTGTGTGTGTGTGTATGTATATATATATATGTGTGTGTGTGTGTGTGTGTGTGTGTGTGTGTAAGAGTTTTTTCTGGTTCCTGAATCTGATTGGCTGAGAGCCTTTTCCAGCGGTGCAATATTCTAGTGATAACAGAACTCCATCCATTTCACTGTTTGTATCACTCTGCTTGCAGTATTTCCCAGTGTCGAGTAATTGCGAGTGTCATGGCTGACGCTCAAATACACTACAATTTTATAAATAATACTGTTTCTGTGTCACGGAATCTAGTTTTGTTTTTAGGCAAGAATGTAGTTGTTTAGACTTCAAACATGCAGTTTGTTAATAAAGATAACGTCTATTTGAAAATTTGCTTCAACATTTTCATAGGTGTGAGCTTCAGGGCATCATTTTTGGGTGAATTATTTCTCATTCGCATTCACTGTCAGCACGGCTTCCCCAGGTTCAGATCAGCAAACAGCAGTTTGTTTATGGAGGGACTCCATCACCGTCAGGATTGTTGTTGTGGTGGAGGTGGAAGTCTGCAGTCAGCAGCAGCAGTGACAGAGGAAGCCCCTCTCTGCCCCATCACACCCACACGCTGCTTCAATCTATTGATTAGTCCCTAGCTATCAGAACATCAATCATGGGCTCCTGATCGATGGCGTTTTGTTAGGGTGTTCAGGCTGCCCTTGGGAACAATGGGCCTTCACATGAAGCGGTGCTGCTCAGGAACTCTAACCATTTTGAAATAACACAGCCTCGTTCCAGAAGCCTGTTGCAATATCATGTCAAACATCATTAATGTGTGTTCATAAAGGGATGGGAGAAAGACCCAGCTCGTGTTACCTGTTATACTATAAACATTATACTAAATTTTGTTATTGGATATAAGGTGAACTGGCTTTTAAAAGTATATTCTACTATATTCTGTCATATCCTGCGCTCTTTTAATGTTAGTAAAGGTCTTACCGTATATAAACACACTAATTAGTTTTACTTGACAGTTTTCTACACTCTCCAATTAAACATGCAATTGCATCTTAAAAGTCAACAAGTCAACTGTTTACAATCAGTTTTACTTTCACAATGTGATATTTTCGAATGATATGGGATATTCACTGTGAAATATGTTAGATAGGACGTGGATAAAATAAAATAAAATGAAATAAAATAATTTAAAGTTACAGACAAAAAACATTTAAAAAATAAATAGTATAAGGTAAGTTAATTATTTTAAGGTACAATTTATTTTAAAATGGATGAATGAATAAATAAACAAATGTCTACAGAAAAAGTAAATGAATTTAGACATAATAAATAAATACATAATACAGCATAACATAATTGTTTTTAATTTAACTATGATGTCACAAGCATGAAGATTCAGAATTAACTGTTTTTTGGCTTTGCGTTGTGAATATTAGTGTTTGTCTACATGCTGAATTGAATGCTTATATGGTCCGTGTACATTCGTTTTTTGATTTAAAATTGAAAACAGAAACATGAGAAAATGGCACCATTTTCTTTTTTAATTTTTTCAAAAAAACAAGAAATCGCCTTGATTTTCTGTTTTTACACTCAGGGGTAGAAAATGGATAAACAGCTTGAATGTACGATTTCCACGTGTGGGCGGAAATGAAACGACCCTTTTCACTGATTGGTCAAGCAACGATCAAATGGTGCCGTCATCATGTCGTCTTCAGTTTTGTGCAACAGAATAAGAGTCCTCCGCTGTTAAAGCATTTATTGCAACTCCTGCATTTCGTCTCTCTCTCATCAAACAACCAGACTAACAAATGGACAGGGTTTACTTCTGTGTAGGCATAGATTCTATATGGCAAGTATTAGGTGCTTATTGCAGAAATATGTATGTACCTCGGATCTGCAGCCACATTACCCTTTTAGTCTATTTATTTGGCGCACCGCACATTTTATTTAGCTGTCCAGTTATCAAAATCTGTGTGGCAAAGCTACGTGACATTTACATTATAGTGAAGCGCAGACCAGTATCGATTTTAGTGTGAATATAAAGCTATCTTACCATTTTTATTATTATTTCGAGTTTTTTTCATAGAGAAGTTTATATGATACTGTCATTATCCGATGGCATGTTACACATGTATATAATACATGCTATTTTTATAGAAAAGGCATTTTTCTAACTTTATAAAATATGTCTGTCACCTTTAATATTAAATTCCTGAATTTAGTCAATATTTGAAAAATATGATATTATAGGTGTTACCAATTAAATCAGTACCAACCAAAGCCATCTTTGCACTGTGGCACAGAAGCTGCATCTTAAGTTGAATTTAGATGTATTTACACAATTAATGCTGCTCAGACGGCAGTAAATGCATCAACACAGCAATTGCATTATGGAATGAGATTAATGTTTTAAATAAAAACATTTTGAATAGCCTACAGAAATATGAAATGAGTGACAAAATGAAACAACTGGATACTTGAATTATGAAGGTTACATCGCCAGTAGGTGGCAGCAAGTCATTGTGTTAATGAATGAGTCAGCGTCATCAATTCAACCGATTCGTTCAAAATGCTGATTTGTTCAGGAGCAAAGCAAATGGGTCATTAAACCACTCACTCAAACGATTCATTCAAAGACTCGGATTCATTCAAGAATAAAACGCCTGTGTTTTAAGTCAAATAAAACACACTGTGTTGTGTCTAAAATGAAATCAATTTATACTCATTATTAATGAAACTGTTCTGTCTAAAATAAAAGTTAGGACTGCTGTGTATTCACACTAAAATCAATACTGGTCTGCGCTTCACTATAATGTAAATGCATGTTCATGTTAAATGTTTCTGTTCAATATTAAATAAAAAAACGAATGAACATATTCCCAAAAAGCAAGATTTTTTTTTTTTTAAGATTTCTTTAAATAAAGGCCTCTTAAAAAAAATCACAAGATGCTGTTCACAAGATAAACCCTCTAATTAAACACCCTCAAAGTGTGAGTGAATCATAGTTAAGAGAGAAAGACAAGAGTGCATATACAACATGCCACAAGCAGAAGGCTATTGTGTGTTAGCCCAGGTGTATGTGTGACAGGTGGTGTGGATGGTGGGGGGGCAAAAGTTTGGGGCAAGGTAAAGGTGACAGAGAGAGAATACAGGTGGTCAGCTGTGACAGAAAAGTCAAAATGCACCGAGTGGCACATTAACCTTGGGATCAAAGATATCGCATACAAACAAGCGCAAGCTGATGTAAGCGAAACATTGACTCATTATAAGCAGACACAACATGAGTACAAACACCTGCGCTGATCAGTCTCTCAGATATAAAAACTGACATTTGAAATGATTTTCAAAGATAACTACCATGTAGTCACTTATAATAACTCTCAAAGCCAGACTTTTGATCATCAGCAATAAATGCAGTTCACAGTGCAGCTTATTCTGGCCAAGAATCACCCACTTAGACGGCAGGCGGACATTTCCATGATGTAATCCAATCACAGTTTCAAATACAAAGCAGAGTATCCAGGTGCACTTAAAGATATCTTGTTTACTTGCTACTAAGTGTCTCAAACAAAACTCAGATGGATAAAACCATGTGTATTCAGAAATTACAGAAAGCCAGCCAATCAGATTAGAGCTTGCTGTTTTGATAAAGTTGCAATAGTCGTACTGAGCAAGAGGCATACAGAGAAATTAATGAATTGAAAAAATAATCTAACAACAGATATTCCCACATTTTATTGCTATTGTGGGAGGAAGGTGTGTGTGTGTTTGTTATGCAGCTAATTGTTTGCCTCCAATTTATTTGAGTCAGAAGGCTAAATATGTCTTTCAAACTGCCAGAAGGACACAAACAAACACACACACACACACACTAAAGTGGTAATATTATTTATATATATCTTTCTATATACATATCTATATATATTTTTTAAATGTTTCTTTTATGCTCAAAGGCTGCATTTATTTGATCAAAAATACAGTAAAAACAGTAATAATTTTAAATAATATTACAATTTAAAATATCTGTGTTATCTTGTAATATATTTTAAAAGGTAATTTATTTCTGTGATCCAAAGCTGAATTTTCAGCATTATTACTTCAGTCTTCACTTTCACATGATCCTTCAGAATTCATTCAAATAAGCTGATTTTCTTCTTAAGAAACATTTTTATTATTATCAATGTTGTGCTTTGGTAACACTTTATTTTAAGGACCAATTTTCACTCTTAACTAGTTGCTTATCAGTATGCATATTACTAGCATATTGGCTGTTTTTTAGTTCTTATTAGGCACATATTAATGCCTTATACTCCATGACCATATTCTAGATCCCTTTAATCCTGCCCCATACCTAAACTTAACAACTACCTTACTAACTATAAATAAGCAGAAAATTAGGAATTTATTGAGGGAAAACTCTTAGTAGTGAATAGTCTTATTGAAACTTTTTATCAGTAACAATATACATATATTTACTGTAATTTTTGAGCAATTTAATGCATCTAAACATTTATATGCATTTATACATGCATGCACACATTTTACGTCATCACATATGTTTTCAAATCTTAGTTAATACCTTGTGAAGCTGCACTATCAGACAAATGGTGTGTATTCTAAAGCTTTGAGTGAGTGTGTAAGTGCAGATGTTCAGACTCAGTGTATTTATTCCATAAAGCAACATATGTTCTACTCTGTCACCTTAATAAAAGTTGTGAGTGAGTCAGCACAAATGCACAGACCCTATGATACACAGGTATGAGTCAGCAGAAAGCTTTTTACGGCCATAAGCGGGTTGATGAGATGGGTTCCCTACAGCTGCAATGGGACAATACGAACCTACATCAAAACCGCCATTCATTACGCTGACAAACACCATAAAACATCTACAAAAAACACACACGGACAAACATAAATCCAAAGCCGCTTGATTTGAGCATCATCTGCGACATGACCTTGCAAAACATAAATTAAGCTACTCTGACTTACAAACATCTGTATTTATGCACACTTTAAATCACATTTCAGATGGCGGAATCGTTTCCTGACTGCTTTTGGATGCAGAACTGGGTCATATTTTTCTGCATACATTGCATGGGAAATAATATTTTCTATATCTGGCACATTTGAGAGCGATTACACCGTGTCGAACATGCATCGCCCAGAGCGTCAGTGCATTGTGGGTATTTATTTAGGTCACTGTGTCTACACCACACGACTTGGCAGAGTCTGACCAAACACAAATATTTTCATATCACAGAGAGTTTAACTTTGACAGTGATATGTCACATCATTTGGCAAGCGCACATACCATACTGAAGCACAGACACCTGTTGCTAAGAGACAGGCAGATGTGCTCTTGTTTCCCGAATAACTGCAGCTGCCTTCGACATAGTTACGTATCTACCGTGAAAAGTAAGAGATCGTGCTCTTGGCACGGAAAGCGCTAGACCATGCCCGCGGGCCGCCAGGACAAGTGGCTGTTTACAACTGTTCACTTTAAGCACAGCAACACAAACTTCTCGACAAATACTTGGAACTAGTGGCCTCTTCAAATACCAATTCTATTAAGCTGCTTTGAAAAGTAATAGAGCTCTGCTGGGGGAAACCAGCCACACGGTAACACCGCCTCAAAACTAGTGGAGAAGCACAATTAAAGTTAATTGATTTCTTTAACTTTAAAAGAATTGCAGTTTTACTGTTGGCCGATGGGAAATCTTTAATGAGATGAACAAACATACCAGGAAATGTTAGCTAATCAAACACTGGTGCCCATCTATGAATGCCTTTTTTTATTTGAATTTATTTGAATGTTTAATGTGGGTAAAGACAATCATTAAAGTCATGAAATCAATATTTAGGTTTTTGGTCCTATGGTGAATGATTTATCAGCTAATACTAAAGATCAAATGTTTGTCTTTTTCTCAATAGTAATTAATCAATAATCTTAGAAGAACCTTGTAAGAACCTTCCCTGCTCACCAGTCATAGTGACAATCCAATCAATTCCCAATGGATAAAATTAAGTTAACCTACATTTTTAAAGAGCCCCTATTATGCAAAATTCACTTCTACATGGTGTTTGAACATAAATGTGTGTTGGCAGTGTGTGCACACAACCACTCTATAATGATAAAAATCCAACCACTCCTTTTTTTTAATCCCCATAAATCATAAGCAGTGTCTCAGAACAAGCCGTTTGCAGAATCTGTACATAGTGACATCACATTTTACAGGCCCTGCCCATTGTACTGTATATTACGCTGCTGTCACTTAATACACAGATCTAATATAAACATGCGATTTCTTTTCCAGACATAACCAGCTGTGTTTTTGTAACTTAAGTGTGTTTTTAACAAACTTGTAACATAAACTTGTGTCACATGCCTTGTGACCTGTGCGCGTGCTTCGGATGTGTGCTCAGAAAACCGTATATAAGAAGTTTAAACTAATATGGCTTTAAAACACATGATTTCAGCGCAATAGACATGATAATCGAAACCAAACAGATGTTTTGTTTTGGGCATAGTATCTGAGGTAAAGGCACCACTCTATTCTGAAAAAGTGGGCGGGGAACAGCAGCTCATTTAAAGATACATACACAAAAACAGTGCGTTTCTGCTTCCACTCAAAATAGGCATTTTCAAAACAGTATAATAAATGATCTGTGGGGTATTTTGAGCTAAAACTTTACAGACACATTCTGGGGACACCTGAGATTTATTTTATGTCTTGTAAAAAGGGGCATAATAGGGGCCCTTTAAAAGGAAGCTTCATACAAAAATGCTGCTTGCTTTTGGCACCGACTTACTGAATAGTGAGCAAGCAAATCGACTTCTTTCGGTTCCAAACAGCCATTGTTTCTAGGACACAGTGTCAAGACAGTGTCCTTTATCCCTTCCTTCGATAAAGGCCATTTTTGAACCAAGAAACTCAACAGTTTCGCTCCCATTTAGGTAAAGATGTGTTCAAACTACCCTACAGACTTTGAACTCTAAAATGATACAGTCACATGGTCTTTGATTGAACCAGCCATGACTTTGTCACAGAGTAGATTATCAGTGTGAGCTCATGTTTTCCCAGCATGCTCTAGTCTCGTACACCTCTACTTATTAATCTTTAAGACAGGCATGAAAATGGAATTGCTGCAAATAACAGCCAGATTAGACATTCACAAACATGATTAATGGCTGTGGGACACTCCCAATGCTTGTGGAATATTAACAACATCATGCGTGCGACAGCCACGTTTCCGTTACGCTGTAAGACTATCGCATGCATCAACACCCACTAATGTTAAACAACAACACCGGTAAGTCCAGTGCTCATGTTCATCTCTCTTGAGTACCGACAAATTGATTCCAATCACCGTTGACATTCTGATTGAGCTAAACAGAATACAACTTTTAATATTACCTTGTTGTCGATGGAATGAAATGAGCAGGGAATACATTCAAGATCATGCAGGACAGCAGTAAGAGATGTAGAAACATTAAAACTTATCACAGATATAAAAACAGACACAAATCTATTTTAATCTACACCTACAGCATACTTCTACCTACTGTTTCTAAGAGAATAGAGCTGAGCTACAAGAGTAAGATTACCTTTATCGTCCATTGAACCATGGCCATCCTCCTCCTTAATTTCATGCTCTACATAATGCTCTACATAGGGAGATTCTTCTGATGACATTAAGAAAAAAGGGAAAAATGATATGAATGAATGAAATGAATTTGACAGCACAGGGACATAAAACAGAAAACATAACCATATTTACACACTGTTAACAAGATCTTATAAAATATCATAGTCAAAGTGAAATAAAAAATGTACTTTCTTATTTGAATCTTCAATCAAAATGTAATATAACATGCCCTTCATTTGAAATGATTTTTCTTTGCTGTTATAGCACACAGACTATAATGTGCAACAGCTGGTAAAAAAAGCTCATTTATTTTACACACATAGCAATTGATTTTGAATGATTCTACAGGTGCATCTCAATAAATTAGAATGTTGTGGAAAAGTTCATTTATTTCAGTAATTCAACTCAAATTGTGAAACTCGCGTATTAAATAAATGCAATGCACACAGACTGAAGTAGTTTAAGTCTTTGGTTCTTTTAATTGTGATGATTTAGGCTCACATTTAACAAAAACCCACCAATTCACTATCTCAACAAATTAGAATATGGTGACATGCCAATCAGCTAATCAACTCAAAACACCTGCAAAGGTTTCCTGAGCCTTCAAAATGGTCTCTCAGTCTGGTTCACTAGGCTACACAATCATAGGGAAGACTGCTGATCTGACAGTTGTCCAGAAGACAATCATTGACACCCTTCACAAGGAGGGTAAGCCACAAACATTCATTGCCAAAGAAGCTGGCTGTTCACAGAGTGCTGTATCCAAGCATGTTAACAGAAAGTTGAGTGAAAGGAAAAGGTGTGGAAGAAAAAGATGCACAACCAACCGAGAGAACCGCAGCCTTATGAGGATTGTCAAGCAAAATCGATTCAAAAATTTGGGTGAACTTCACAAGGAATGGACTGAGGCTGGGGACAAGGCATCAAGAGCCACCACACACAGATGTGTCAAGGAATTTGGCTACAGTTGTCGTATTCCTCTTGTTAAGCCACACCTGAACCACAGACAACGTCAGAGGCGTCTTACCTGGGCTAAGGAGAAGAAGAACTGGACTGTTGCCCAGTGGTCCAAAGTCCTCTTTTCAGATGAGAGCAAGTTTTGTATTTCATTTGGAAACCAAGGTCCTAGAGTCTGGAGGAAGGGTGGAGAAGCTCATAGCCCAAGTTGCATGAAGTCCAGTGTTAAGTTTCCACAGTCTGTGATGATTTGGGGTGCAATGTCATCTGCTGGTGTTGGTCCATTGTGTTTTTTGAAAACCAAAGTCACTGCACCCGTTTACTAAAAATGTTGGAGCACTTCATGCTTCCTTCTGCTGACCAGCTTTTTAAAGATGCTGATTTCATTTTCCAGCAGGATTTGGCACCTGCCCACACTCCTAAAAGCACCAAAAGTTGGTTAAATGACCATGGTGTTGGTGTGCTTGACTGGCCAGCAAACTCACCAGACCTTCTCTATGGGGTATTGTCAAGAGGAAAATGAGAAACAAGAGACCAAAAAATGCAGATGAGCTGAAGGCCACTGTCAAAGAAACCTGGGCTTCCATACCACCTCAGCAGTGCCACAAACTGATCACCTCCATGCCACGCCGAATTGAGGCAGTAATTAAAGCAAAAGGAGCCCCTACCAAGTATTGAGTACATATACAGTAAATTAACATACTTTCCAGAAGGCCAACAATTCACTAAAAATGTTTTTTTTATTGGTCTTATGAAGTATTCTAATTTGTTGAGATAGTGAATTGGTGGGTTTTTGTTAAATGTGAGCCTAAATCATCACAATTAAAAGAACCAAAGACTTAAACTACTTCAGTCTGTGTGCATTGAATTTTTTTAATACACAAGTTTAATAATTTGAGTTGAATTACTGAAATAAATGAACTTTTCCACGACATTCTAATTTATTGAGATGCACCTGTATATAAAGCTTTCAAGACAAACCTACCATGAGCTCCTGAGGTTAATAATCAACAATAAATGCAGTGTTATTTCACCTTAATAAAAAAAAAAAAGCATTCAACAGACAAATTCAAAACTCCAGGTGAAGAATACACTATACATACATACATACATATATATATATATAGACACACACACATACAGATACAGACAGACAGACAGACAGATAGATAGATAGATAGATAGATAGATAGATAGATAGATAGATAGATAGACAGAATTTTATTTCTTATTTTATTTATTTAATATGAATATAAACTACTGGTCAAAACCTTGGAATACGTAAGACTTCACAGTCTCCTAAAAAAAAAAAAATTAAGCAGCAAAAAACTATTTTCAACATTGATATTAATAAGAAAAGTGTCTTCATCAAATCAGCAAATATAGTTTCAGAAGGAAATAGCTTGCCCAATGTTTAGGGACAAACAATCTGGCATCTTAATTTACCCAAATATAATTACTACAGACTAACCTTGCCCAAACCAGAACCCTGATTGTCTGTCATTTTTACATATGAAAGAAAGCATAAGTCAATGCCTTTATGAAGTTGTTTTCCTTCATATAACGGTAGGCTTCCTAAAAATGTAGGTTTCACCATCTTTGTAGGGACATTTGGACACACACACACACACACACACAGCACACAGCAAACCTCATCCATCATTCCATCCTTTTTCGCTAAAACCTAGTAACCTACTGCACTGGATCTACAGGGATCTTCATTCTATTGGTGGTCTGTGGTCTCAAACTGGTTCTGTCTGACCTAAAGCAGTCTACAGAGAGTCCAGAAGGAACAGCGCAGTGCACAGGGCTATACACTAATGAATTTACCTTCCTCTTCACTTTCTATGATAGACTCTGCCAGAGAGAGACAACACACATACATCAGAGCTCTACAGCAAGACAAAGTGTGCATATGTTGGTCTACAATGCTGATTTTACTAGCATACTTTTCTATACAGATAACTATGTCTGTACTATCAGTATCTACTGAATATCATACAAGAGCTATGAACAGGATAGAGGAAAGACAGGTGGAGATGAGTGGGCTTCATGTTTACCGAGCATGATTTCCTCATAAACATTCTCTTCTGTCAGAAAATGGAGTGAGAGAGAAGAGAAAAAAAGTCAAGGTAAAGACGAAGATGAAGAGTGAGGGGAAAAACAGCTAAACAGCATTGTAAGAGAAGCAGAAATAGATAAAGTGTTAGACGTACTGTCTCTTTGAACAACAGACAACAGCTTATTGTGAATGTCAGTTGTACTCGGTATTTATTCTGGAAGTCCTTGGCTTGTGCTTCCAAATTTGATGTCTATGATTATGTTGACTTAGTAATTATAGATTGGTACTTAACTCTTGTACTCAAATTGAGTATGGAGTAATCAGAAGTAGGGATATCAAATGTACTGGTTCAAAGTTCACACTAAAATTAAAAATATGTAATAAATTCAAAGCATCTACCAGTATATATAATGTATATCACATTTGGGTAAAAACATACACTCTAACCTTTGGTTTCTCACAAATGTATCAATCGCATATCAAGACTGAGATGTGACTTTACCCAATCTGCCCTAAAAATGCTAAACTAAAAATATCATTCTTCAGTAGCAGGTCTCACCCCTGTGAGGGGGATATATTTCCAGCTCTCATCCGTTTATCACCTGCGACCTCAAAGCAAGGCTGAAGTTAGTAAGCTCCAATGAACTGAAGCCATGCAGTCAAAATGTATTTCACATCTGTATGAGGCAAAGGACCATGAAACATTCCCACATGAGCACACTAAAGGTTATCAACCTGAAGTCACGAGTGGGTTTATTCAGTCCTCAAGGTCTCACAGACATTTGTGCACCCAAACGTGATTCTATCAGGGAGTGAGTGTCTCGAAAGGTGAACTAATGCGATTGGGGAACAAAATCACATCACACTCTCACTGGGTCTCATTCACCAGTAATTCTACACAAGTTGCATACATGGCTGCGCAGAAGAGGTTCTTACACAAAATCTCTGGATTATTCTAGATGAGGAAAAATGTGCCTGCAGTTTTTAATTACCATAATACACACTCAAACCATGTCCATATAAGTGTCTCTTTTTTTTTGCACAAATTTGTATTATTTAAAATATTGAAATATTATAAAATATTATATAAAATATGCACAGGTTCATCTAAAAAAATAATAATAGAAAGCCGTGTAAAATTTCAATGTTTTTCATCAATTGTTTTAGTAAGTGAAAATTGACTATATTTTAGACATGTAACTCAAAATGTTTCATGCATTTATGCCGCTAATTACAGACTACAGCTCAATAAAATTATCTCAAATTATTAAAATATTTCATTTGGAGTTTGATTAAATTTCCATTCATACAGTAAAAATAGCAGGAATCTCTCGGTCTAGTTCAGTAGTTTGAGATGCACCTGTAATATACTTTACAATTCAAAAGTTAGGGGTCAGTAACATTTTCTTTTTCAAAGAAATTAACAATTTTATTTAGCAAGGATGCATTAAATTTATCAAAATGTGAAACTGAAGACTGGACAAATGGCTGCTGGAAATTAAACTGTGCAATCACAGGGATAAATTACATTTGAAAATATATTGAAATGATTATAAATTATATTATTTCACAATATTACTGTTTTTACTGTATTTTTGATTAAATAAATGCAGCCTTGATGACCATATGAAACTTATAAAAAATAAATGACTGACTCCAAATCCAAATTTAATGCACTAAATGGTAGTTTATATATATAAAAATAAAGAAATACATTTTCTATTTAAAATTTTTATAATATGATAAATTACCATAAAATATTGAATAATATATATTATATATAAATATATATTCATAAATATAAAAATAAATACATTTTATATAAACCCAAATTCAGGATACATTAAAGTACAAGACTGAATGTTAACAAATGAGACCCACTGCATAGATAGCATTGCTGAATGTGAAAATGAGATGTTGTTTTCCCAGCAGTGACTCCTACATTAATGAACATCAGTGAGACAGGCATTATGAATATATCAGGAGCTGGGAGTCAAAGAGAGACTGCTGGTTGCTTGCTCGTCTCTTTCTAAGGTCACAGAGGTGCTTCAAGAAGTGAAAGTGCACAGGAAATATGAATGTTTTTTGACATATGGTGCCGTTGCGTCAGAGATTCGTTGTGTGTCCAGCATATGGTTTGTCTTGGCAGTTTCTGAGCTGGCACAAGCTGCATGCTGTCATGGTTTCCACCAGATTATAGCGGCAACTCCATCTCCACCAGCACGGACATCCTGGCACTTCACGGCCACTAATGCACCTGCTGCCAGCACAGGAATGTGAGTCAGGATGTTTTCAGAAGGAAACGCGTACATGCAGCTGTTCTGGACTAAACGATTACATGTCCCATAGGACAGTAAAATTACAAATAAGATCTCTATGATATCTCAGATGGTTCTCCCAGGCAGCAATGAGACTAAATTGCTTTTTTTTTTCTCAAGAACTAGTAGTAGGAGAAGACTAGTAATGCTACCTCAAGACATTCAGAAAAGATCACAAACTGAGCTAATAAGATACCAAAGATCTCAATATGATCATATCTTATCAAATCCATCCAAGATCAATTATCTGAGTTATGCAATCCACATGAATTTTACAGTTTTATACTGTTACCGTACGTCAACATATTGACTTATTTGTTTCCTTTAGTAAGTTACTAAAGAAATGTTAGAAGTAACATCTGAGACAAAAGTAATATTTAAATAACTAGTACATGAAGTCTCATGAATGCAAAAGCGCAATATAATAATAATAATAATAACTTACATTCAAATTCCTTCAAGCTGCATAAAGATATAACTCTTTACTCATGCTACACGCAAATATTCATCTAATGCATGTCTATTTGTATTTCTCAGAAGGAATTTTTAGTAGCAACATCTGAGACAAAGTTAACACTTAAATGAAGCTCCAATAACTTTTCTGAGCAACACATGAGCAACCTCAGAGCAATAACAGCCTCCTCTGGGTACAAGTGGAAGAAATTATACTCTATTAAAATGCTTTAAGCATTAAATGTGACAGAAATCAGAATATGCACAATCTTTTTCTGCACAGCTTCAAGAGGGAGGAAGGAAACACAGTAACATTGCCATGTATGTGTTCAGGGTGCTGGGTACAGATGTGTGAGCATGCAGGTAGGGCAGAGTTGGAAGAAAGAGTGACTGAAGGATAAAAACACTACTGTAGGGGGCTGTGCACTGGACACACACTCATACACACTGGAGGGCAGTGGGATGGATGCAGAGTTCTTTACCTTCCACTTCGTTTGAGTGGTAGTCTGTTTTGAAGCATGAATGGAGACAAGAACAGAACAACACATAAGCCATGAACCTGAGCCATGAGCGCGCACACACTTCTACAGCGTTCATTCACACACTCAACAGTGAGTATGTACACATCTTTTAAGAGCATCGCATGTAGACAGCACAAATTCATGAATACTGTCTGAGCTGAATCTCCTCTGGATCAAGATTCTCTAGCTAGAGCGCGTAAGCAAGCGAGCATGTCCCTTACAGCTGAGTGTCAGTGTGTGTGTGATGTGAGAGACGGTCTCCAGAGAGCAGTGTTTGACAGACGACAACCCTTCGTCTCCCCGTTCTGAGACATACTAGCGCAGATGACATGCTAAAGATGGAAAATCATGTACATCTTGCAAAACAGACAATCTGTAGGTCACTGTGGATCCAGCTACAGTCCTGTTCATAACTCAGCCAGCAGATCTAGTTCTACAGGCTGTCTCAAACCATTTTCTGCTTATAGCAATGACAATGTTTCACTGTATGCAACAGATTATAAATAAGCATATTGGGTCCCCAGCCAGAATATTGTGTATTCCAATTGACACTTTATACAGTAATTGAACAGCTGTATATTTTTAATTTAATTATAACATTTTAACATTTATTTGCAAATATTTCATTTTTATATGTTGCATTTAGAAAATTATTAATAAATATATAACATTATTTATTGATGTATATATTTTTGTTTTATTAAAATATAAATAAATAAATATGAACAATAATAATTAGTGCTGGGCAACAATTAATCGCATCCAAAATAAAAGTTTTTGTTTATATAATACATGTGTGTACTGTGTATATTTATTATGTATATAAAAAGACACACATACAGTATATATTTTGAAAATATTTACACGTATTTACATGTATATATTTAGATTCATATAATTTATATTATATATAAATATATTTAATATATAAACATAACATTTTTCTTAAATATATACATGCATGTGTGTGTACTTATATATACATAATAAATACACAGTACACACATATATTATGTACACAAAAACTTTTATTTTGGATGTGATTAATCATTGCCCAGCACTATAATAAATACACATTTAAATTAGCACATCAATTTTATAAATAAATTTTTTTTTTTTGACAGAATACCATTTTGAGATTATCGACCGATAACCATTTTAGTTCCTAAACTGAGTTAAACTCAAATAATCCAAACAGCCTTGTCAATTCATAACAACAGTTTTTCCCCTTCCATTACACATGATTATGTGATAAGCGATATTTTTATTTTTGCAAGAAAGTAACAAGACTTCCCAAACAGACCGATAAAGATGCTAAAGATCCAACAAATCAACTCTAACAGCATGAGAGACACATTGCAACATTGCAAGCACAAACCATGATCACAGAGCAAACTTGACCTAACCCCGCCCCTTTTCCAGATGATTGACAGCTGTCAGGTGCAAGCGATTAGCAGGGAAAGGGCACTCACCTTTGACCCTCTCTCCGCGGTTCAGCTGGATCTCTCCCTCTCCCTGCGGCGTGTACGGTTTGACCACGATGAAGGTGCGCCCCGGCACGGCGCTGTAGAGTTTCCGTTTGGGGCCCCGGGCTCCTGAGAGTGTGTGCGAGGGTCCCACGGGAGGAGGGCTGGGGTCCCGCTGGACCGTCCCCGGGCTGTAAACAAAAACATAGGTTACCGTGGTGATGCCCGGCAACTGGTAGCCAAATCCAGTGGTCACCGACATGGTCCCGCGAGAAGCGTGAGTGTGTGCGCGGGTCTCCTCCTCGATATTCCCGAACCGGCCAGGGCCAGCGTCAGGTGAAAGCGGCTCACTCCCTCTCTTCCTATCCCTTTTCTCGTCCTCTGCTCCTCTCTCCTCCTTTCTTCCACCTCTCCTCCCTCTGAGCACTCCCCGCCCTCCCCCTCGCTCCCGTTAACGGCTGCCTGTCGCGAACGGCGCCGAGTGCTCGGGCTGCACTCGCCGCGAGTGGGGCATGTTCACTCCCCGTGGCTCTGGCGCACACGCTCTCACACGCACACACGCTGTGACGCGGCTGCGCTGTTTCCCCGTGGCTGGGCTGGCGCGCTCCCGCCCTCAACATTCTATCCGTACGCGGACGGTAGCAGACGACAACGCGCGGGCGCCAGGGGTCCGGATTGATTAGTGTGTGGGGGGGTTGAGCACGACTCACCTCACCCCCCTAAAACAGCCCTGCACCCACAAACACACACACACACACACACACACACACACATTCAATCCTAGTGCTGTAATCAACAGCCCCTCCTACCCCCTCTCTCTCCCTCTCTCTGCCCTCCAAGTCCTCCCCTCCCTCTCTGCTCTCCCCGTCTCTCTCTCTCTCTGTCAGTAAGACAGCTTCTGAATGTTAATGCAGCTGCAGGCAGAGTGGCTATAGCCCTGTCTCTCTCATTCATCGCAAATCGTTCACCCATTCATTCCACACACACACACACAGGCGAAAAGGCAACATCCAATATGATTTCTGTTTTCAGTCCAGTCAGGAGCGAAACTAGAAGTACAACAAAACACACACGAGAGAATGATGTTTAATGGGCTTTAACAGGTTTGTGTGTCCTAAAGATGTTAACTTTCCCTCTATTGGAATTCTGCTCAAATGTTTTGGGGTGAATTCACTGAGAATGACTCACGCTTGTTTATGCATTGTTTATTTGTGCTGTTTTATACCTGATACACTAAAGGTGCTATGCAAATAAGGTAAATCACACAAACATGCACTGAATTAAATTTGCACAACATAAGTGGAGAAAGCAGCATACTTCAATAATCTGGCAAACTTTACTGGGAATATATAAATTAAATATATAAATATAAAGCCATTTCTCCTGCAGTTGTACCTGCACACACTCACATCCTTAACACATCCCTTCACACTGGAGTTTTTCCCTCCGCATTTAAACAGGCTCGTATAACCCCACTTCTTAAGAAACCCACTCTTAACCCAACTCTTTTAGGGAACTATAGACCGGTTTCCCTTCTACCTTTCATTGCAAAAACACTTGAACGAGTTGTGTTCAACCAAGTCTCTGCCTTTCTCACACAGAACAAACTCCTGGACAGCAACCAATCTGGCTTCAGAAGTGGACATTTGACCGAAACTGCCTTCCTCTCAGTTGTTGAAGCCCTAAGACTTGCAAGAGCGGCTTCCAAGTCTTCATTACTTATTTTGCTGGATTTGTCCGCTGCTTTTGATATGGTCAACCACCAGATCCTCCTGTCAACCATATTGAGATGGTAAGACTCAAACCATAACCGCATTCCAGTGGTTTGAGTCTTACCTCTCAGATAGGTCCTTCAAGGTATCTTGGAGAGGTGAGGTATCCAAGTCGCAACATCTAGCTACTGGGGTGCCTCAGGGCTCAGTTCTTGGCCCACTTCTCTTCTCTGTCTACATGACATTACTAGGTTCTGTCATTCAGAAACATGGCTTTTCATATCACTGCTATGCTGATGACACTCAACTCTACCTCTCATTCCATCCTGATGATCCGACGATAGCTACTCGCATCTCAGCATGTCTAACACAGACATTTCTTGCTGGATGAAGGACCATCACCTTCAACTCAACCTAGCTAAGACAGAACTACTTGTAGTTTCAGCAAACCCATCACTTCATCACAATTTCACCTTCCAGTTAGGCTCATCTACCATAACTTCTTCAAAAACTGCCAGAAACCTTGGAGTTGTGATTGATGATAAGCTGAATTTCTCAGACCACATTGCTAAAACTGCCCGGTCCTGCAGATTTACTTTATACAATATTAGGAAGATCAGGCCCTTTCTTTCGGAACATGCAACACAACTCCTTGTTCAAGCTCTTGTTCTGTCCAGACTTGACTATTGCAATGCTCTCCTGGCAGGTCTTCCAGCCAATTCCATCAAACCTCTACAATTAATCCAAAATGCTGCTGCAAGGTTAATCTTAATCAAGGTTAATCTTAATCAAGGTTATCTATCATTGTGTGATGAGGGTACAGCGAACCAGTGTTGCCAGGGTAGCGGCACAAGTGGCCGTGGGCTATTTTGAAAATACAGTCGCAGGAAAAATTACAGAGCCGTGGGTTGCGGTTTTTTGGGCTATTTTTATAATCTACTGCGGCCACCCAAAGTGTATATAGACAAATAAAAATTTAAATAGATCCTTTTTCTAATGTGTATTATACTTGGAATGTATACCTGGCAACTTAAGAACGGAGAGGCAGTAACATCACAAACAACGCGAGTTTCAGCCACAGCATACATGTTAAGACTTTTACAAAGCAGAAATAAACATGACAACAGCCACTATAGATTATATAAGATAATAAACACACGATTACGATAGGATATGGTTTGTATGTGATTTTCTTGAGATGAATGTGTACATCTGAAATGCTATTTTTTGCAGCTTATAAAAGGCTATAAATAGCATATTTTAACAACAGTAAACGACCAAATTCCACATGTGATCGCAAAAGGAAGTTATTACATACACTCGATGGTGGTTTGAAGTGAGTTCTGAGTAAAAGTGTACTATTAATCTCATAAATTGTCTTATGAAGCATGATGCTAATATTAGCTCTAATGCACCTGCAGAACAGGTGCAATTCTTCTTCATAATGCATTTTGTCATAATACTTCACGTAAGGTCGCAAGAAAATGTTTTGTTGTATTTATTTAGAAATACTTTTGATAATAGTTGGGTAAATGTATCCTGGGATTGAAGCGATGTGGCTTGGTAAACGTTTTATTGCCAGTATAAAGACTGATAATGGCTGAATAAAAACAAATGAATAATGATAAAAGAATAATAAGGATTATGTCTCATACCTGGCGGAAGTATGAAAGGTTATGTTTCCTTAAACTAGTTTGTCATGCATTTCTTTATTTCAACACATTTACAGGTAAATCCTAGTATTTTAAATTTGCGATTAATCATAGTCCATGACTGTGATTAACGCGATTAAATGTTTTAATCGATTGACAGAACTAATATATATATATGATTTCATAATAAAAACTTTTTTTACTTTTTATCTTTTTCTTTATTTTGCATATTTTGTAGCATCTGAAGCTGTATTTGCATGTATAATGTACTGTATGTATACAATTTTATATTATATATCAAATTAAAAAAATAAAAATATATAAAAATATATATATGGCTTACACAGTAGTTAAACTGGATTGCAGGTGGTTAGTGAAAATTTAGCAGGTTTTTGTGCTAAAGTTTGCCATGTAAATACTGGTGCAACTGTTAAACGAACAGACTCCTCTCTTTTGATTCTGAAAAAGAAGCTGATATCTGCCAGCATGAGTAAGGAAATTCTTAAACCGGTAACACTTTACAATAAGGTTCCATTTGTTAACTATATTTAATGCAATAACTAATAAGCAATAAGCAATACTCTCTTACGGTAGATTATTAAATGATTTATAAGTATTTTTCATTGTTAGTTTATGTTAACTGTAGTTAACTAATGTTAACAAATGGAACCTTGTAAAGTGTTACCCTTAAACCTTTGTCTTTACTGTCAAAATCAGTCAGTCCAAACACACATGCATATTCACGCACTCTTTCCAGCTATCTCTCTCTCATCTATCCCTCGCTCTAAACATCGAGCTCAGTGAAGGCTTTCCAATTACTGCAGCGGTACAGGGCTAGAGTGACTGCAACATGTACATGCAGAGTAACAAGAAAGAGAGGAATTTAAGGGCGGAGAGATAAGAAACCGAGAGAGGAAAAGAAAAGGGCCGTAAAGCAAAGAAGGATGGAAAGGAGAAAGTATCAGAAGAAATGAGGGACAGAGGCTGTAAGAAGTGAGAGAATGGATGAGAGACAGAGGTATGGAGTCCTGTCGTCACGGTTTCCTCTGACTCAGTATTGATCAGTCAGAGCCGCCTCAAGCCTGTAATAAACAGCGCTGAAAATCATCGGCGGGCTCTGCAGTAATACCATATTTCACACACATCAATCATCATAAAAACAGACATACACAGCCTCTGACAAGTGTTCTTTTTATTTAGGACATTTGTAAAACGATAGATTGGAAGCAGTGCAGCCTGTAGATGACATTAACGTCACACTCCGCTCCGTCTGATCTCAGGCCGATCTGACTCTTTCCATGCATGAGGAACTTCCACAAAGACATGTGCTGCGTTTCAAAACTCACAATCTAGTGAGCTGCCTACCGAGACAGTTCCAACATTCCATTTAATTGTGCTTGTGATTCACAACAATTTTATACAAGATTTGAACGTGCATGATGCCCAAAAATGTCTGATTCAATGACACAAAATGTGTTTCTTGAAAAATGTGCCTATGAAACCCAAAGAATATTGATTCAAACAATCAATGTCAAAGCATTGAATCTGAACGATCAAACATTGATGTTAGATTCAATTTTTCAAATTGAGTCTATGTTTAAAATGTTTTATTAAAACTGATGTTCAGTAACACTTTCCAAAGAGGTATCATTTGTTAACATTAGTCAGCTACATTAGTTACCATCAACTAAAGCATTTATTCATCTCTATTAATTTCAAAATGTACTAATACATTATTAAAATCAAAAAATGTATTTGTTAATATTATTAATAATCATAGACCTGAGCCAACATGAACTAACAATAAACAGGTGTATTTTTATTAACTAACGTTAACAAAGATTAATAAACACTGTTAGGTAATATTAATACATTAATTAACATTAACTTATGGGACTTATTTAAAAGTATTTAAAGGTATGATATTGTATGATATACTTAAAAAGTCAATTCAAACATTTAATTTGAACATTCAAACTGGTTACACTTTATTTTGATAGTCCACTTTAGACATTCTACTAACTATAAGTAACTTTGTAACTACATGTCAACTACATGTCAACTAATTCTCATTAGTTTGCAACTACATGTCTACTAACTCTCAGAGTAGATTGTTATGTTAGGTTTAGGGTTAGTAGAATAAGTTGACATATACTTGCAAAATTTCTAGACAGTAGTTTCTAGTAAACAGTCTACTAATACTCTAATGACTGCTAGTTGACATGTAGTTGCAAAGTTACTTACTGTTAGTAGAATGTCTAAAGTGGACTATATCTAAATAAAGTGTTACCTTCAAACTTTCTTGTGATGTTTAAAACGGTTCGATTCAAACATGCAAATATGTCTATGATGGCTAAAATGTTAAACTAAAACATTAAAATATTCATAAGATGGCCATAAATGTTTCATTCGAAAGCATTTAATTTGAACACACCTATGATGCATAAACATGTTCAATATGAACGTTTTAATCTACGTGATGCTCTAAAGATGCTGTATAGACAGGTACTTTTACTTACATAAAAATAAAACAAATGTCTATAATGCCTAAAAATTGATTTCAAGATTTTTGGATTTTAAAAACAGAAACACAAAATGATGCCCAAATGGTTTGGTTCAGATGTGCCTGCAATGATCAAAAAAGTTCAATTAAGAAAAAAAAATGCCTATGATGAATGTGTTCAATTTGAAAATTAAAATACAGCTATAAAGCCTAAAAATGTTTATAAATAGTAAAACATTCCTACATTGCCTCGAAATGTTTTATTTGAACATTCAAACACGCCTATGTTGCCTAAAACATACTGTCTAGGTAGGAAGCTCCCTGGGTTTTGAAACACAGCCACATTCTATAAGACCAGAGACTCATTCTAACTACTGTACTTCAGCTCTAACATGTGATTCTCTGTTGAGAAGGACTGACCTCATTCAAACTTAATGACAAGCACCTTTAGGTATTAACTCACACATACAGACATGTGTAACCCTCAGAACCCCACACACTCTCACACACACAACAACAACCTTGCCCTAATCGACCACACTAAACCCCTCAGGCATACAGTGTCCTGGTGAAGGGTGTGAAAAAGTGATATATGGGCTCTATACCTCTCCTGAGCATCCTCTCGGCTGCCTCCTTGGACACCAACTATACTTCGGTAACCCTGGCAACTGCCATCATGGAGAGATAAATTGCAACTGTCTTGATTCTCCGGGTGCTCGTGTCAACAATGAATCAGAGGCTTCTTTTCTGCCGTCTCTCACGATTCCTGCTCTCTCTTTAGGTAAAAGCAGCTTGATCCGAAGTCAAAGACTAAGTCTCCATGCTGTCATCGTGCTGTGAATAACTCCACAAACTTACTTGTCATATGTGTGTTATCTGGGGCCACAGACACAAGCATCTCAACTTTCTACAACATGATAGATTTATTTATTTATTTATTTACATGAGGGAGTTATTCACAGCACGATGACAGCGTTGAGAGTCTTTGACTTCGGATCAAGCTGCTTTTACCTAAAGAGAGAGCAAGAATCATGAGAGACGGCAGAAAAGAAGCCTCTGATTCATTGTTGACACGAGCACCCGGCGAATCAAGACAGTTGCAATTTATCTCTCCATGAAGGCACACACACACATATACATATACACATTCATAAATATCAGTTTTCTTTTTAATTATAGATATATTTTGAAATTGTATGTTCTGTTGTAATGTTTATTAGTTTCTATTTCTTTTAAATGTTTATACTTCTACAGGCTAAGTTTACTTTTCTATCTAAAATGTATTGTCATATTTCAGCTTTATTTCAAACAAAAACCTTCTTCTTATTTTTTACTTTTAGTTAACAACACCACCACACACACATAAAGAAAAAATATTATTGCAATTTAAAATAACAGTTTTCCATTTTAATATACTTTAAAATATAATTTATTTCTGTGACGCAGCGCTGAATTTTCAGCATCATTACTCCAGTCTTCAGTGTCACATGATCCTTCAGAAATCATTCTAATATGCTGAATTATTATGAGTGTTGAAACTGTTGTGCTGCTTCATATTGTTTTTTGGAACATGTGATACTTTTTTCTTTGATTCTTTGATGAATACAAAGTTAAAAAGATCAGCATTTGTTCAAAATAGAAATCTTTTCTCACAATACAAGTCTTTACTATGATTTTTTATTAATTTAACACATCCCTACTGAATAAAAGTATTAATTTCTTTAAAAAAAAAGAAAAAATGTTCTGACCCCAAACTTTTGAATAGCATTGTATATTGTAAAAAATTATTTTTAATAAATGCTGTTCTTTTTGTGTGCGTGTTTATATGATACATTCATAAATTGTTTGATATATATTCATATACATTTTTTTTGTATTTTACAATAGAATACTATTTTTAAGCTACAGAAACTACTTTAAAAAATAATCCAGGTGAAATATTTTGCAGTACTTGAGGGAAACATATTTGTGCATTTGTGTGACAGGTTATTTAGCATATATTACAACTAAGGTCACAAAGAAAAATTGATGTCATTGCCATAACAAAAATAGATTCAATGTGACTTGCTTTTTTAGCACAGCTTTGTCATCAGCTGTATCGTGCTGCTATCAAACTACGCTTTTCTTTAAAAATGTCAGCTAAAGAAAGCTTCCATCTTCGCCTGACAATATGAATAAAACTAAAAGACTTTATCTGGAAGAAATGACCCTTTGAGCTATGAAAAAAATGATGTTGAGACCAACCAGTCCAGCCACAATGAGAGAGACTCATATGCTTTGTAATAACAGAATAAGGCAGCAGAATCAGTCATTATCTTGCAAACCGTTATTTGCATAAGTGCACAATCGTAAAATGGTCTCTGTGGACGGACTAAGATGAAAGAATGAAATGAGTTACGTCTCGTTCTCTCTCATCATCTCTTCCGTTCTTCTCTCAGAAACGCTCTCAGTCTGTCTTGCCCCTTTTAGGGGTTAATTGAGTGTAATGGAGTCGGAGTGAAGCCCTTCCTCCGACAGAGCCTAGATGTGTGTGTGTGTGTGTGTGTGTGTGTGTGTGTGTGTGTGTGTGTGTGTGCGTGTGTATGCGTGAACGTTTGTGTTTACTGGGTCATCCCAACCTCCCAGCAATTTTGGAAATTACCTTTTTCCTCCTCTCTCTCTCTCTCAAATCCTTTTCTTCAGTTTTTCTTTTTAATACTTCTGAATATTTTGCAAAGAGAAAGACATTCATTCTGTGAATCACATGAAACCTGTCAAGAAATGACATTTCACACCAAAAAAACAACCAAAAAGGAACTTTTTGTATATATAGAATACATAATCAGAAACTGAAGTCTTAGAATCATTAAGCTGTTTTGCATTATGACAATTTTCATGGGAATTATAATGTCCAATTCTTATTAATGTAATCCAAATAAATAAATAAAACTGCACTCTTATTCATGAATATCTAAAAAAAAGTATTAAATTTGAAAGTCTTTTTTTCAAAGTATATTTTATATTCTTATAATTTACTCAAAATAAAAACAATTACATTTTATAGTATTACAGTAGCTTTTACAGTAATAGTTTTCTCTGTTAAAAGTAAAATGAATTTAAGAATCACCACTGAGAAGTAAAATCATGATTCTAAAATACGCTTTATTACGCAAAACTTTATATATGAATAATAAATATATGTATTTAAATTATATTTCATACACTGCATTTCTTATTTAAAAATCAAATATTTATAATTTATAAACTATAGTTAATAAATATTTTTTTTCTGTTGATCATGGGGTGAAATGTCACCTGGGCATGTTTTTGTGAGATTCACCCATAAAGAAATTCTTTGATGCTCTGGTTTTAAACCCAGATGACCATGAGTGTGGATAAGGAATCAGCTGGAGGTAAAGCACAAGCCAATAGGAATGCAGAAGATGATGTTGACCTCACCGCCACCCCTTAAATCTCCCGTCGTCCAATAGGAAATCAGTTTACGTGTGAGTGTGGAGGGAGTGGCGGGTCTGGATGTCCTGAGGGTTGAATCCATCATGGAAAGTTCCAGACTGAGAGAGTGCTCTTTCAGAGTGACACCTCATTTACCTGCCTTGCACAAACAAAACTGATTCCCTTTTGCCATCAATAAATCACTCAATTCTCCTTCCCTCTCTCTTTTTCCTCTCTAAACGGAGCTCATAAATCGGCAAAGTAATGAAACAGCAGAAGTGAGGTAAGGTCTTAATTTTAGCCTCTTAATTGGTGGTAAAAGAGACATGTTAATGATGAGTGATGAGCTTTTACCTTTCTTTCACACCGGCCCATCAGAATGCTTTTATCATCATATTTTCACAAGAAAGAAAACTTACACTTAGTTTTCACTGTGTATTATTCATTAAGAACACTGCAACATATATTCAGAGCTTTAATGAGATATTTTTTTCACTCACACGGTTGTTGTTCGGTCTCAATATCACTATAGCCAATTTAAACAACTATAGAGCGGAGCAAAAATCTGTAATGTGCATGTCACCTTTACTTATACAATGACATCCAAAAGAGCAATCTCCCAGACTGTTCATTATTTCTGAACACACGGTCTATGACAGACTTCATCAAGATGCTGTCTCATATATTATATTATATAACTGCTTAAAGGCCAACGTTTTGGAACTGACAATGGCATTTAAATATTGCAATGAATCCCATAAATTAGCATTCTGTGTGTATGAACACAGGAGTCACCCCTGAAATTGTTTCGACATCATATTGATATAAAAAGGAAACATACATTTGGTACTATTTTTGACCACAATAATTAATGTTGGTGACTGGAGACTTATTAATAGCTGATGAATTTAAAAACTACCAGTTACAAAGGCAGACTGTTTGGTTTTAGCTTGCTGGACTGCAAAGCTGCATGCACAAAATAATAATAATAATAATATTAATAATAATAATAACAAAATAAAATAAAATAAATTCTTTCTCAGTATTTTTTTGTTTTCCAGTAAAAATATCAATATATATATTACAATTATTATTAAGATATTATATCTTGTTTTTTTTAAATGTATAATTTTTTTGGAGTTCATAAAATATCTGGCAATATGGTAAAGAATAAAAACTGAATTCAAAGGGAAAAGTTTATTTTACTTACCCCTTTATCATTTTCTAAATATATATTAACCATAAAGTCACTCTGATTTAGATTTTTCAGAAAATAACACTTCAGTTTGTGTCATTTTGCTTCTCAAGTAAATGTATCTTGATATTTAAGCGTGATAAATCTTTACATATTTGATATTGAAAACAAGATAAAAAATATTCATTGCAGTGTTATTTAAAGTGGCTGATCTACTGTCACACTAAATTCCTTTAATTTCTTTTTGTAAAATTATATAAAATAAATATATATAAATATTACCAATTTTTATTGTTATTTAATCTCTCTAAACACGAACAACTTTGATGGTTTAAATATTTGTTAAGTACTTTGAAGTGACAACACATATTCAGTGACACAACATCACCTCGATCTAAACCTCATTTTTTCTTTTTATAACTTAAGGATTCATATCATAGCAAGGGCCAAATTTAACTCGATATCATACACTGTCAACCAATAACACTCGCGCTTGACCTCTGACCTTTGATTTCTCTGTGCTGTTGCCGCTCGTGCACGCAGCGACCTGTGATCTCTAAATCCACTTCGACAATATTTAGAACAACGTGTCATGGCCTCGAATCTGACCCTGAACTGGAAGTGGGCGGCCAGCACTGACCGCACCGCTACGGCACTAATTACACACTCTCCTGGTCACCACGCTCACCTCAGGGAGTGACAGGTGGACACAGCCAGACAAAGGGCAATGACCAGAGAGAAAGAGAGGGGACTTTTATAGAACGCCAGACACCAAGGACAGGCGCTTTGGCTTAATTCATGTTGGTATCATCACAGTCTGCGTATTAAACACAAACACATGTTATTATTATTAGCAGGCCAGGATGTCAGGAAATACTGACAGATGGACAACTAGGACAGAACACAGCAAACGCCCCTCAGGACCACACAAAGAAAGAGAGTGAACCCTAAAGTGTTGTTCTGCGGCAGAAGTACAATACACCTGCTGGTTAAATTAGAGTCCTGAGGTTCAAATTAGCACACAAAGCCACTCGTTTCGCTGAAGTGAAGTTAAACAGCACAAAAGAACTGCTTCAAAAAGTAGCCATCACTTTTCTAACCTACAAAACAGCATTATCTACCCTGTGTAATATCTAGCCATTTTGAAATATGCTTGTAGTAAAAAATTCTGTATAGATCTGTAGTAAGATCCCTATCTAGGAACAAACATGCTCTCAACACAAACACACAATGCCAAAATGTGAAGTGAAAGGGCATATATGCTTTGTAATAGGTATATCTAAAAATGCATTGAGATTTATAATTCGTTCAAGAGAAACTTATAAACTATGAATATACACTACTGTTCAAAAGTTTGGGGTCAGTATCAATTTTTTTTTTTCTTTCACCAAAGACACATTAAATTGATCAAAACTGACAGTAAAGACATCTATAATGTTACAAAAGATATTTATTTCAACTAAATGATGTACTTTTGAACTTTTTATTCTTCACAGATCCTGAGGGGGAAAAAACTGTTTCTCCACAAAAATATTAAGCAGGACTTAAAAATATTAAGCAGCAACAACTGTTTTCAACATTGATAAATGTTTCTTGAGCAACAAATCAGCATAATAGAACGATTTCTGAAGGATCATGTGACAATTACATTCTAAAATACACATTTTAAATTGTAATAATATTTCACAAAATTACTGTTATTGCATTTTTTAGCAAATAAATGCAGCCTTGGTGAGCTTAAGAAACTTTCAAAAACATAACAAATCTTATTGATCCCAAATTTTTGAACAGTAGTTTATTCATATTTCATTCAATAATAACACATTTATAAAAAAAGTTCTAATTGAAATTATTACATGATATGGTGATTCATTTAATGCATTAATCCCACTGAATTAATCTTACGATTTCCTGAGAAATGTCTCCAGATAAAGATAATTCAAAAACATCTGATTGTTTTTGCAGGTGAAAGCTTTGAATAGACAAAAAGTGGTTTTAGAAGTCGATATATTGTTTGTTTTATTCCCATATAAAAAGTATCATGTTGTTAGCTTAGCAAAATGCTAATGTCAAACTCAATCGGAATCAACTGTGATCGGGTCTCTCACTGTTTTGTGTGGCACATAATGGAGTGATTTAGTACATTTCAGATGAGTGCTTCAGACAGTAGAAAAATTACACCTGCTATAAAAGGCAGTGTGGTGATAAACAACCTCTGCTGTGTCTCCAGTGTCAGATTTGTGCTGATTAGTGCTGCAAAACACCCACTACCCACCAACCCTTGCTATAATTCAAAGTATTTCTTATTTACATCGGACACAACACTAAGTTTGAGTTTGAATTTCAAATGAATCCATGTAAGTTTAACATTTTCGTCCATTTAGAAACAACACAATTATAAAGTGCCACGTCTCACGATCTCTAAAAACCTGTCAATCATCTCCCAGCAATAAATACACAATATGAGATTCAGAGCAATATTGCTGGGAAATTCAATAAGGCCTGTTGGAGTCCCAAAACACAGTCGATTCAAACAATGTCCTGCAGCTCTGCAGAAGAGGAGAGTCTAATCTGAATATATATTAAACATTTGAATAGCATGATTTAAAAGCAGCAAATGTCGATCAAATGGTGCTTTGTGAGGATGTGATAGATTACAACAGTATGAGTATTTTAGATGGAGGAGAACGAGCAGAGAAATCCGAGTGATTTCATTCATTACAGATCACTATGGCCATAAATAAAAGGACTTGTGATAACTCATAAAACACACTCACAAAACTACACACATTGCCGCCTTTGAAAAACACTACAGCATTACCATAAAAACATATACATGGAAAACAACCAATTTAATCGTAATACCATGATACTTAGTGAGGTATCTTACAGTATCATTTATGTACCATGCATGGGAATATGACTAACCACTACCATGGTATTACTCTTAGAGTTACTGTGACCGTTTTGTGGTACAGTGATGGAATCAGATGGGAATACTATGGTACTTTGAACATGTAACAGGGTAGCAGCATCCTGTTCTTGGAAGTATTATGGTTTATTTCAAAGTACCATGATACCATGCTATTACCATGTAAATGCAATTCAACATGAATTTCAGTACCATGGTATATTTCAAAGTACCCAAGTAAATTTCTCTTTTATGAAGGATATTTAAATAAAACTGACTGGTAAACAAGACAAATATGCTGATTAAGAAAACATATTTTTTCATGTTCAGCTAAATTCTATTATTGCAACTGGTTGTGATTAATTTGACTAACATGTCAAACTGACAGTACTAATAATTATCATGTATATTACTATTTGTATTTTCAAATCACTCCTTCAACAGTTTCACCCTGAGGGAACAAAACATGTCCAAATCCTATGGTACCACTGAGCCTTGGTACCACCATAATACTTTTGCAAGTGAAGATTTTATAAATAAAATCAAAATTTGTCATTGTTTGACCCCTCTTGCGGTGGCTGTTGTCTGACCGATACGTTGAGAGTTACAATTAATCATTGATTATTTGACAGTGCTGTTACTGGAGGAATGAATATTCACAAGCCCAGAAGGAATCTGCAGACTTTTCTATGATGATTTAGTGGGGATGGATATAAACATGGAAAAATGTGGTTAGATGAATAAACTATACTATAAAAAAATGCTGGGTTATTTTTTCAACCCAAATGCTGGGTTGAGACTGATGGCTATGGAAACTGGATTAATTAGACCCAATTTGGTTTTTTTAAATGCTTCAGTCTGTTTCTTAAAGCCTGAGGCTTTGCCTGTAGTAGTGGAACTATTTTCACTGGCGGAAGAGAACAAATTAGAGGCTGACATTTTTTCGGAAATCCCGCGGGATGGGAAACAAAATCGCTACGAATCACGTGATTAGGACGGGACAGGAAAAAATGTCAGCGGGAGTGGGCGGGACCAGGAATAGTAATGATACCCAACTTTATACACAAATATACCTTTTATATAAATAAACTATAAACTGTATATTTTAATTCTGAACTCAATTCTAGTTGCCCTGTCTCTTTATGCTCTCCTTCTGTTTGCTTTGGTGTGGATGGTTAAGTGAATGACGCAGTCCGTGACGGACTGATTGTTAACGGCTGATGTGGTAATACACTCGGGCAGGACATCCAAATGCTCACCTATCATTCATCTACCTCAAATATGGCTTTTCATCTGAAAGATGTATGTAGTAGCAACTTTACGTGGCCGCTCAATATGATGTTAACCTAGAGAAATGTGCGCTATTAAAGTGTTTGTGTGTAGAGTGGAAGCTGAATAGTGCACTCGCTGCAGGACAGGCGCCGGTGCGCTCACTTGCTCTTAAAATCTCTGTAATTTTTGGTTCATACAGATAAAAGTAGCCTAATACATCTTTCAAATCTGTAAAGACTCTGAAACGACGTTTTTTTGATGTGCACTCAGAATAACAACGAAACGTTGCGCTTCTGTAAAGTAATTAAAGCAAACAGGATGCGCTTTCTGCCGTCTAGGTCTCTGTGAACTTGAGCAAGAAACTTCCAAACTCTGTCTATGAAAAATACTACTTTACTACTTTCTACTTTCAAATGAAAAAAATTCAAATAGAAAACGTGTAACATGGGAGTGGGAGGGAATGGGAGTCATTCTTCCAGGATTGGAACGGGACGGGATTGTCCCCCAGTTTTTTCGTGGGATTGGGACGGGACAACATTTTTTTTTGTGGGAGAGGTTTGAAAATCCACTCCCGTGTCACCCTCTAGAACAAATCAACAAAACAACTGGTCAAATTTTGTTCATTCAACAATGTTCGTTGAACTTGTAAAAAGTAATTTCATTAAATTGTATAAACTGTATAAGTATTTTCTGCACCTTTTCTCATTCACATACATTTTTTTTTTTTGGTCACTTTATTTTAAGGTCCAATTCTCACCATTGACAAAACATTAACTATGACTTTTGCCTCAAACTCTTAATGCTTGCTGCTTATTAATAGTTAGTAAAGTAGTAGTTAAGTTTGGGATCAGGGATGTAGAATATGGTTATGCAGAATATGTGACCCTGGACCACAAAACCAGTCGCACAGGTATATTTGTAGAAATAGCCAACAATACATTGTATGGGTCAAAATTATAGATTTTTCTTTTATGCCAAAAATCATTAGGATATTAAGTAAAGTTCATGTTCCATGAAGATGTTTTGTAAATTTCCTATCGTAAATATATCGAAACTTAATTTTTGATTACTAATATGCATTGCTGAGGACTTCATTTGGACAACTTTAAAGGCGATTTTCTCAATATTTAGATTTTTTTTTTGCACCCTCAGATTCCAGTGTGTGTTGTATCTCGGCCAAATATTGTCCTATCCTAACAAACCATACATCAATGGAAAGCTTATTTATTAAGCTTTCATATGATGTATAACTTATTTATTTTATATTAAAATTTATTTTAAAAAAAATTACCCTTATGACTGGTTTTGTGGTCCAGGGTCATATATGTGCTTTATAAGTACTAATAAACAGCCAATATGTTAATAATAGGCATGCTAATAAGCAACTAATTAATAGTGAGAATTGATCCCTATACTAAAGTGTTACTGTTTTTTCTTTTGCCTATATATATATATATTTTTTTTTACCCATTTTTAGGTGTCCTTTCTTATAAGTATATTTGATATTTTGCTTATTACTATTGTCTGTGTTGTTAGTGTAATCATTCTGCATGTGTTAGTGATTTTAAACCTATAAAGCCCAATGTATCACATATGCAAACTTTTTTAGATGTTTTTTTTTTCTACTGACTATTCTATGGGGTTCCGAGAGCTCTCGGATTTCATCAAAAATATCTTAATTTGTGTTCAGAAGATGAACAAAGTTGGAAGAACATAAGGGTGAGTAATTAATGACAGAATTTTCATTTCTGGGTGAACTAACCCTTGAAGGATACCGGTGTATAATCAAATTAGTAAAAATATTTAATAATCAAACACCCAATGAACAGGTAATCTTTACAAACGACGAGTGGAAATCTGTAAAACTTTGGTCAGAGTTCCGCAGGTGCAAACCAGGACTGTGGATGCGCGATGCTCACCTGAGGCGTCCGCGGCTGTGGGAGTGGGTGAGGGGCACGTGTCGGCGTACTGCGTGCGTGCCGGGCTCCTCGCTGACGTGCTGGAGGGAGGGCGAGCGGGAGTGCGAGGAGAGCGAGCTGCCCGTGCTCTGCAGGCTGCCGTCGGCCGGCGCGTCAATCCCAGCGTGCGCCAGAGGGGGCAGGCTCCTCAGAGATGGCACGGGCGAGTGGGCGGGGCCTGTGTCAGCCACGTTGTTCAGATTGTTGTCAGAGGCGGAGCGAGGCAGCGAGCGTGATGATGTCAGCGTGTCGCCTCCGGTCACGCGCCGGCGATTTGCGTAGGAAGGCGTTTCCCTGAAAGGCACTGGAAACAGGAAGAGCAGGTGTCAACAAAAGGTCACATCGGTCACAAACTGTCAGGTACAATTAGCATAACTTGTAAATGAAGGGTACAGAAACCTCATCAGGCATTCAAAGAGGTAAACAAAAGACGTACTCGAATTACAAAGCACCTCATCTATAATTCATTAGCAAAACACACTTCCTCCTGTCCTGACCGCTAGCACAGCGGTCGTTTGCTTGGAACGTTTTTGGGGTAAAAAACTGAACATTACACAACAAACTCTCTTGTTTACCAATAACTGAGAAATGAGGCTGTTTTTTCTTCCCAATGAGGAAAGCAATTAGTACAGACCATCAACACTAGATGGCAATATCTCACCTCTCCTAGATGCAGGTAAAACTGTACTGATGCTGTTTTAAAGCTAATGTGTAGTTAAAAATGCACGGCATTGTGTATACCAGGGTCAAAAGAGTTCATATGGCTCAATGACAGCCTTATTTAATGATACAACGAGAGAGAGAGAGAAACGGAGACAAGCAGGATAAAAGAGTGCACAGCGCTGTCATCCTGACATATGGTTTGCTGTCAGTCTCATAGTTGATTCTCTCTAATCTCTAATGTAAATTAAGTATTGATCAAACCGCTGTACTGAACATCCACCTGTCACCTGATCAGATATGAACAGCTCTCTGCCAATCAGAGCAGGATGTGAGAACAAGAACAAGCCACTCAATACATCCTAGAACTGTAGTTCTCAATTGGTTTTGCCTCAATGTAACTGAAGTTAAACATTAAGTGATGTATGTAATATTTCAAGACTGTGTTTTGTACCATTTATACTAGGCTTATGTATTTTGCCTACTTATTAACTATTTACAATTATTTGGTTAGTTGTGTGTGTGCATTTTAATATTATATTTGTGTGTATATATATCACGATTAATCACATCCAAAACCTGTGTTGTTAACACACACACACACACACACATATACTGTATATATGTGTGTGTGTGTGTGTGTGTGTATGTATACAGTTTATGATTTATATTATACATAAATATAAATATATATTACATATATTTCTTAAATATATACATATTTATGTGTGTATTTTTCTTTACATAAATATACACACTACACACATGTATTATGTAAACACCAACTTTTATTTTGGAGGTGATTAATCACGATTAATTGATTTGACAGCACTAATATATATATATATATATATATATATATATATGTATATATGTATATGTACTAATATAGCACTAATATAAACATACATTTGTAAATCTATAGTTTTGCATCGTAAGTACATTACTCTTATCTTAAGGATGAATAAATATATAAAATTTACTGGTAAACAATACTTTTTTGTGCAGCTCAGTGTTACTCTTTTTTTTACTGCATCTGATTATGATTAATATTATTATAATATATATATATATTACGAAATCTTTAATGTATATTTAAGATTTTTTTCTGAAATATATTATAATATAGAAAAATGTATTTAAAATTAAATTTAAATACAATTTACTGGTAAACAAGTTTTTTTTAAACCAGTGCAGCTCAATGTTACTCATTTTTATTGCATTTGACTATGATTAATATTACTAAATTAACACGTCAAACCGTCAGTACTAAAAATGATCAAATATATTACTATTTGTATATTCAAATCCCTCCTCCTTCAATAGTTTCACCCTGAGAAAACACCTAGTGCCACTTAAGATGGGCCGTTTGTTTAAGCAGTGTAAATACTGCACTCTGTAGTCAAGCAGTCTGCTTGTTTAGATCCTCTACTCTTCTGCTCATCCATTCAGAGTGAAAAGGCCAACTGTCCAACCCACTCAGGACACCCTCACTCACCCTCTCTTTTCCCCTCTCTCAGTGACTGATGGGAAGGAAATGAGAGGAGAGAGACAAAGAATGGACACATCCTGAGAGGCTTCAGCATTAGTGACAAAACATCATCTCCCGTCCCGTAAACGGCGTGTTTTAAGGCCGTTTCTGATTCTGTGTGCGCGTGAGAGCGTCCGTCCCATCCTTCATCGAGGTCACACATGGTTCTGATGAGATACCGGAGCCTGCGGCTACACTCCCATTGGCTCAAATCAAACTCCCAACACCTGCTGAGCCTCGGGGATTAACCCCGCTCCGTCGCCATGACAATGGTACTCCACACTAATGGGTACGATCCATTACAGCGGTGCGACAACTGGCTGCTATTCCCCGCCAGAACTAGTGCGTGGAATGAGCTAGCCTTGCCGTCGACGCGGGCGAACAGAGTGATGACTCTCATTCACCCGAACGCTGCAGACTCACAAACACACACGGACACACAAGGGGCCGCTCTCATTTTCATGTTCCCTGGACGTGGCGATCTGCTGCGTTTGTAAGGATTCATTAACACAAGGGATTGTTTGCGCTTGCTTGCAAATTCGATAGCAGCTAATGATGGTGGAGGTACAGTATACGAGCCACTTACCAACATCTGATGCTTTGTGAGTCTTTATAATTTCTGCCAGGTCAAAGTTTCCAGCTATAATAGCCACCTACAGAGAGAAAGAAAAATGGGTTATTTTTCTGCCAAACATCCCTGGGCAAACAAAAATCCCAGTTACAGATTTATAACACTGCATGCAATTCATAACAGGATGTTATGTTACCCAAAAAAACAGCAATTCATAAGCAATAATGTACAGTCAGTCGTCAGTCATCAGCTACTACAAAATCATTCTGACTGACTACTTTATCCTGTCTACAAATAAATAAATAAATAAAAAAATGGACATGAAATATTGACTATATAGCTGATTGTCAGAATATGGAGTGAAGCTATGCACTATCAATTAAATTCTTAAATCCCAAGATCAATATTTCACTATATTTAGGCTATTTTCTGTTGATGCACGTCAACTAAACTTCGCTAAACATTATTTGTAGTGTGCCTCCCATCCAACAATCGCAATAAGCATTGTGCTTTATTACTTTTAATATGAAGCAAAGTCTCAGCTTTCAAATTCTGTCAGTTTCGTCAGGAAATTCAAACAAATACTGTTTTGGCGCTCTTTAGTGTGGCATAATCGCCTCAGTTCAAGCGGCAACGTGGCGCACACGTGAACAATCATCTCTTCCGTTTTACTAACAGTTACAGCAAGTAGTAAACATGAATGAGCATCAGAAGTTATGCTGAAAGATACAGTATAACCAACTGAAATGTATCATGAAATCAGTGTTCGCGGAAAGTCATCAACAATACAGCTTGTAAACGTTAACCATGTAAAGTCTTCATTTCCCATATAGCTTGATAGTTAGCTATAAAAACATAACTGTAGACAGGAACATTTCGCTAAACATATGCACTATATTACATAGTCATTATATTAGTGATATCTCATTTATTGAATGTTTGAATACATCTGTCATGAAAAGAAGTTATGACAGCCACCATTTAAATGTTGATATTTCAACAACGAATTGGAGTAAAATAGAAACATATTATTAAATGTTCATTTAAAAACTCATGTGCAATATAAATGTTTGTATACAACTTTTTTATTTTAGTGTTAAACATTATATCAAAAAATAAATAGTAGTACCACAGTAGGCCTATTGCCCTCAGATTTACATGATTTACCATTATATTTATCATTACGCCAAGGTAATTTTTTTTTAAGTGTGCAGTGAACAAACAGGTCTCAAATAAGGACCAAAGACCAATAACTCATTTATGATACTCTCTCTCTCTCTTTTATGAATGTGAGGGCTAATTAACTTTTCCTCACTAAAAGCTGAATCAAAGCAGCTGTCTAATGGTTTCCGTGTTGGTTTATGCAGCCGCACCAAGTCAGGTTCCCCCTCCCCTTGTACTAACAAATTAACTTTGATCTGAGCTGAAAATCTGTGTCAACATCAATTGTACTGTGAGTTCAAGCACCGAGCATCACAGAACAGAAGCAGACAAACACCAATCCCAATATGCTGTTAGTATGTTCACATGAAGCATCACATTGTACATTTGGACCAGAAGGGCACGAGTGAACCATTTGACTTGTCATGTTAACATGCTGCTTACACTCACCAAATGCTAGCATGGGTAATACACAGATCCAGCAAAACCCAACAACTAATGGATCATGGTGTTTGTAGGGGCAGTGTGAACCAGACAGATTGAAAAATTGGAGCATATTTCAACATTTGTTTAAAAGGTTGAACTCTGTTAGATTTTTATTTATTTATTATTTTTAATAATACTGTCTTTCAGCAAGGATGCATTAAGTTGATCAAAAGTGACAGTAAAGACATTTATGAATGTATGACGGTTTCCACAAAAGTTTTAAACAGCACAACTGTTTTCAACATTGATAATAATAATAATAAAAAATAAGCAGCAAATCAGCAGAATGATTTCTGAAGGATCATGTGACCCTGGAGTAATGATGCTGAAAAGTCAGCTTTGCATCACAGGAAAAAAATTACATTTTCAAGTACATTACAATAGAAAATAATTATTTTAAATTGTAATAATTGTTCACAAATTTTCTGTTTTACTGAAATTTTAATCAAATAAATGCAGCCTTGGTGAGCATAAGAGATTTTCAAAAACATTTTTTTTTAAATCCTAATGAACCTATACTTTTGTACATATAGAATTTAGACAGTGGCATGATGGTAATACCATAGCAAATCAACAAAAAAGTACCAAAAAGTGCCATGGTTTCTTATCAATTCTCTCTCTCTTTTTTTAACATGGTACCATAGCCAAACCACACTTTGAAATATAGTACCACTGTATATATCAACTTTTAGATTTATGTACCATTTTATACCATCACCTTTTCATTGTACTATTGATTAAATATGTTTATATTTACTATCAACATTTCCCATGACACTGTCCAGCATCTTTAATTAAAATGTTCTCTGAGGAGGTTGCAAAAGTGCTAAGCTAAATTTTGGTCAAATGAAGGTGTCTCATCATTTGGCTGCCAACCAGCCTTTTCATCAGAAGTGCCTACAAATGTTATCTAGGTAGATGTTTTCATGTCCAGCGTGAATTCTCAAGACACAGCCCTGAAACTGCTCTTGGCCTAAAGTTAAATACAGTTTGGTTCTGTGGGCAGTGAACGACAGCATCAGTTTAAATAAGATCCAGCTCCATTGACTCTTCCACGGTGTTTGATCTCCAGGAACCAGAGGTCTTGTGCTCTCACCTGGAAGGCAGTTTGGCTGTTGTAGTTCTTAATCTCCTTATTCACCCCTCTGAACAGCAACACTCTCGCGCAGCTATCCTGAAGAGAGACAAACAGAGAGATTACAAGCATCGTGATAATTTGTCGCTAGTAAAACACGTACATTGCATGTCCATGAAAATGTGCCCCAGAAAGTTTTGGAATGGGATGTGTATTTGTGTGCGCGCGTGTCGCTTTCACAACTACAGAAATGACAAAACTGATGTTCCACTGGGACCAATTAGCTCACCAGCTCATATGTAGGTCTGCTATCAGAGAGAAAAACAGAGAGAGAAAGAGAGAGAGAGCTACTCTAATGGCAGTTTTTCTCTATGGGCATCCGAGACGGAGTGTTTAGAAGGTCAGCACAGCATCTGGCTATCATCCCTCTCTCTCTCTTTCTCTGTAGACAGTTTTGACAGTCCACACACACATTTAGGAGCTGTACCACGCAGACATGACTCAGCTGGGATTGGTGTCCTAGTTTCCTAACAGTGGTGAGTAAACATCACAGCGTCTCTTGGCCCACTAACACACCTTCAATGGAACCTTAATTACACTTGTAGTGCACTTCCTGTCTGTCTCTCTCTCTCAAGCACACACACATCAGAAGCGTGTCTCTGGTAAAGACACTTCTTATAACTGTTTTTTTTTTACAAATGTGTGGGGACATTAAGATTTTTGTGTTTGTTTTTTGAAAGAAATGAATACTTTTATTCAGCAAGGATGCATTAAATTCATCAAAAGTGACAGTAAAGACATTTATAATGTTGCGAAAAATCTATTTTCCTTTTTTTCCTGATTTTTTGTTCTGATTTTCATTTTCAATTTTATTTACACAAAAATAATGAGCAGCACTGCCGTTTACAACATTGATAATAACAAGAAATGTTTCCTGGGCATCAAATCAGCATATTAGCATAATTTCTGAAGGATCAGAATAAGGAGTCATGGCTGCTAAAATTCAGCTTAAATATTACAGAAATAAATTACATTTTAAAATATATTCAAATAGAAACTGTCATTTTAAATTAATTGTCAATTTTAAATAATATTACTGTTTTTAATGTATTTTTGATCAAATAAATACAACCTCGGTGAGCATAAGAAACTCTTTCAGAAACATTTCAAAACTATAATAAACAAACTTTTTGAATAAAAGTGGAGCTGATATTGACTGGAAATGGAAGGTCAAGTTGAGTGCATTGCATTGTGGGATATAGTAACTCACACAGGGTAGGCCCATATTGAAATACTAGTTTACTACAGAACACTGCACAGTGTAAGATGTATACTGGCAAGTGAACAAGTCAACAAGTGAAATACTATTATAAAATACAAAGTAAGTGAATACTTGAAATATTAATGTTTCATAATAGTTGCATGCTACATAACTATTATCTCATGAAGTATAAAATATTTTGTATTTTCAGTCTAATTTTGTGAAAGACGTCTCAACTTAGGTCAGTCGGATCAGATAATGAGTCAAGAAACAAACTCATGTCAAGTCTTTGAATTGTGGAATACATCGTCTGGTTCCATGCATTCTATACAGCACATACAGCAAAAACAGCAGTATGTCAGTAGTATGATAGTATGCTATTCAGACACAGTCTGTCATACAGGAGACAGAGTAGAACGCTGCATGTGTTTAATGCTACGGCTCTGTGCAAAAATCAATATGTAATTTCGACTGCAGAGTGAATTAACAGAACGATGATTGAGCTTCCACATCACACAGATTTTTTTCCCCTCTTTCTTTCTGTCTTTTGCTCTCTATCTCTGATACGCTCTTCTGCCCTATTGATCCATTTAAAGGACACAAACATTCAGAACTGAAAAATAATATGCTATACACACTAATGTAAAACAATAAATCAGAAGTCATCAGAGCTGCAGCGGTCTGGAGAAACAGTAGTATGAAAGCACAAACTCTACTGATTCTGGCCTTTTATGCCAGTGTGATGTTTCAATGGACTGAATGTCTGCTGGACCATAGAGCAACATGTGACCTCTAGTGGTGAAACTTTATAAGAACACAACTAAGAGACTATACTGGACATCACTATTAGACTAGACTCACAGAGACAGATGGAATGAAGTCGCCATAAAGTCTGATTCACTTTGCAGCTCGTTTTGGCCATGAACTGTCCACTTACTGTAGACAGAACGAGGTCGTCAAAGGTCAACCACAGTGTCTTGTGAAATGTTTAGGGGCGGGTCCGTATGAAAAATACCACGCTAATAATACACCAGCATACAGCGATAAATCAATCAAATAGGGGTTATAAACAAGACATGAAAAATAAGTTTGTGATCAGAAATTCTGTTCAGCAAAAAGTAATAAATGCTCATAATATTCAACACACTAGCAATCACATAACATACAACCACTCAAAACACCTTAGCAACCACACAGCAATGCCCTAGCAACCACCCATAACATCTTAGTGGAATTTGAATTGAAAAAAAAAATCCATCCATTTGAATTACAGTTTTAACAAACAAATAAACTTAACACTGCATTATAATATATATTTATTTCAGATAAATGAAAATGGTTTTCATTTGTTTTTAATTGTTTCAATTAACAGATTTATTCTGATTCTAAGCAATTTGAATAAATGCATTTTGAAAATATGATTAAGAAAAAAACAAACAGGTGCAAATAGTCAATAATAAATTATGCCATTATTTTGTTTATTATTATTATTTTTTTTTGAGTGCCGAAATCTTACCCGTTTCATTTATGAATAACTGACAAATGTACATTGTATTAAGTTTTATTAGTTTTATTATTATTATTATGTTAAAACTGTGTAATCCAAATGCATGGAAATGTTATATGCAATTCAAATGCATACATTAGGCCTAAATCAGGCTAATATAACTACAGGACATACAGTAAATTATAAAAAACTAAAGTAGCCCTGACCATAAAATATTAATTTTTGGACATTATTATTTAGATATTTAAAGAGCCATTTTCCTTTAGATTTAGCTTTAGACAGATTTAGCTAACTTATATGATTTTTTTATTATATTATGTATTAATATATTATATTATATTATAATTTTATTTATTATTATTATTATTGTTGTTTTTTGTTACACTTTATTTTAAGGTGCCCTTAATTATACATTTAAGTACTGAGTAATATTAATTAAGTAAATACTTACTATATGGTGAGGTTTAGGATTGGGGGTTACTTGAATGTAACTTATGTAAAATGTATTGTTATTATAATAGTAATTACATGTCAACGTGTAACAAGGACAAGTAAAATAAAGTGTTACCTTTTTTTTTCTTTTTTTTAGAAAAATGGTCCTTGAAGTATGAATAGAAACACATAAACTAACACAAACACACATTTGCCTAAACATGCACGGAGACTTGCATCTGATGGATAATGAGACATGATCATGGAGAGTGTTGATGTAGGTGGCCGAACTGTAGCTTCTTCAGTTATACAGTCTTCACTTGTGGACTTTTGGTCCCCACAAAGCGAGCAAAACCTGACCTCCCACACACAGACAAATCTCATCAGCCGTCTTATTATCCATAGCTGTGAATTCACCCTTCTGTTCCACATCAGGTGTTCGTCTCTTCCTTTCACCTCCTGCTCTCCTCATCGTTTTGGCACTATTTCATACTCTCTCTGTCTCTTCTTCCATCATTGCTCTCGTAGATTTTCCCTCATCTATCCAGTAATGCCTCTCTCCTCGGGCTGATACGTCCTCTCTCAGGGTCTCTTTCTGGGAATCGATCCACTCTAACATCTCCTCTGAGCCTGAGCTAAACATCCACAGAGAGTCCTTAAAACTCACTATCACTGCTGAGCACTCGTAGAAGAGCACACACACACACGCACGCGCACACACACACGCGCACATACACACACACACACACGCACACCTTAAAGTACAAAACTCACACAAACTCATACCAACATGTGTTTGTCTTTGTTACCTACATGAAAACTTCAAACATTGCTCTTAAAAGTTAAGCTAATTATAATTATACACTTATAGTCTCTACTGCTTTGTATATTTTATGTTATATATATTATATATATATATATATATATATATATATATATAAAAGATATATAAATAAAATATATATGTTTACACACAAACAAAGTAAATTATAAGTACATCAAAAAATTTTTTTGAGCACTTTTTATCAGGCTCTTATGTTTAGGTTCAGTAATTTCACTTTAATAGCAATGAAAAGGTTATTAGTCAGTTATTGAATGCCTTATTTTCAAAAATGTCCAATGTTATTTTCATAGGAGCCTAATAAAAATGCTAATTTAAAAGAAAAAGCTCAGACGGACTTAGAGGTTTTTGCATCTAAAGTCATTCATTTATTCTTTTTATGAGCTATTTTCTTTTTGAGAACCTCAACAAAAGGAGTTTTTGACAGATTTGGCAAAATTCTCAAAACGCTGTTTACAAAACTGGTCCTTTAGAATATGAATTGAAACAAACTTACAAACACACATTTAGCTAGAAATACTGCATGAATGGGGACTTCAAAATGTCTTATAAAACAATTAATTTGAATTATATTACTATGTAATATACTGAAATATTGTATAAACATACTAATTGACCATAAAATGCAACTTCTGGACATTTTTCATCTCTTTTAAGAGTAATCTGTCCGTTCTCAAAGGATGTTTCAAGGGATTTTAAAAAGACTAAGTTAACGTTTGAGGACACTTTCTAGCAAATTTGTCAAAAGTATGTCAAGAAACATGCTATTGCATATATGCTTGTAAACTGATTGTAAACTGACATCCAACTGATTTTAAATTGAGCTTATGATTAAACAAATAAATTCTTCATGTTTATTACACTGTAAATATATAAGCCATACAACTATAAAAAAAAGTTGGGCATTATTCAAACTTCTGAGGATATCTTATATAATTTTTTTTCTGACAGCAATCTCCAGCATTTTGTTTTTCCATTTTTGCCAGGACACATCCAATTGAGTGATAAAAAAATCAATCAATCAACTATATTACTATATAGTTATATATTATTGAAACTTACTAGTTGACTATATTAGACATCGTTTGGACATCACTTTACATCATTGAATCTTTCAAAGATTAATTTGTCCTCTAGAGAACGTCTACTTCTGACAGACATCTGAGGACATTTTCCAGTAAATTTGTTTCTAAAGAACAGCACATACACAAACACTTTTGTTGATTCTCCTTGCTGTCTCAGCAGCTCTGTTTCTTGTTGCAGTGCGTCTGTCACACGGCTCTAACACATCTGTGCTGTCAGAAAGATGTGAGATGCCTGGCGCTGCGCATGTGAGTTTGTGTTTGAGATGTGACGATTGAGACAAACATTTCTAGCCAAACTTGAAGAAATTAAGTTACAGAAAATAATTAGACGTCAACTATGATCTAAGATCTTTCTGTAATACTCAGAGTACTATTTTTATGTTTCAGAAGTGGAGGTCATTGCATGGTGTCCTCTTTTCTTTATGTTTTTGTTGTTTAGATGTTATTGATCTGTTTGTAACTGACTTACAATTAGTAAGTTACATTAGCGGAGGTCAGCTATAGTTTAATCTCATTATAATGAGCTGAATGAAGATAAACAGAAACCACTGCTGTAAAATTAGTGCTCTCTCTCTCTCACACACACACACACATACACACGCACACACTTACCAACTATAATGGAGACTTAACATCAACTTTGAATGCTTTTATATAAAAGTATTTCTAATTAGCTAACTCTAACTACAAACATAAAAGAAAGCTTTTTGCGTATTAGAAAATATTTTGAATTGAGTTTCCCATGAAGTATATCCCATAATTGTAGTGTTTTTTTTGTACAGTTTAACAATTTTGTACAATTTAGCTCAATATTTGACCCAAACTATATAGAACAAACACACATACGTTGCAAATAATCATAAAAAAAAGAAATTCATATTTGTATTCAGAATGGATGCATTAAGTTGATCAAAGGTGACAGTAAAAACTTTTACAAATGATTTCTATTTCAAGTAAATGCTGTGGTTTGAAATTTCTATTCATAAAATGTTTTAATAAATTCACAAAAATATTAAACAGCACAACTGTTTTCAATATTGATAATAATAAGAAATGTTTCTTAAGCAGCAAATCAGCATATCAGAATGATTTCTGAAGGATCATGTGTGAAGGTTTGAAATTCAGCTATTGAAATTAGTGCTGTCAAACGATTAAACGATCCAACAATAAAAGTTTTTGTTTACATAATATATGTATGTGTACTGTGTATATTTCTTATGTATATATAAATACACACATACAGTATATATTTTGAGAATATTTACATGTATATACATTTATATTCTTATATTTTATATTATATATAAATATATTTGATATATAAACATTAGGGGTGTAACGGTGCACAAATATGACGGTTCAGTACGTACCTCAGTTTTTACGTCACGGTTCGGTATGATTTCGGTACAGCAGGGGGAAACTAAACTTTTTTTTTTTTTTTTTTAATAAACAGTGGTTTACTGAACAAGTTGCGCTTTCTTTAAATACATTCAGTTATAGTTAAAATTTTCTTAGTGATAAAAATCTACCTCAGTTTATGCTTAAAAATAATAGGGAGCCCATTTACATTATAAAGTTACAATTAGGCCTAACAACTTAACCCAAACTTAAATTTAATTACTACTTATTTTTAAATAGATGATCAACATTTCAAATAGATGAAATTGTATGCAAACATGTAAATTGCACATAATGCAGTTTTTAAATTAAATTATAAATAATAAAATTTCTAGGCTATTTGTTAAAATATATTCAATTACACACTGGCTGTCATAGCATGTTTCATAACAGATACATTTAAACATACATTAAATAATTAAGACTAACAGGTTTAGTAAAATATAATGAGTATATGGTGTAATATTTCTCAAAATGCTCCTCTCTAGACTTCATTTCTCTAGTGAACTAACGAGCTGTGGACACTGATGACTTGTCTGAGGTAAATGAAATGTTACGTGACATTTTATTTCCACACTGATTTTGTTGATGTCTTCCCGCGGTTGAAACACTGATTGAGCGATAAGACATGAGATGTTCAGTCATGTTTATTCGCGTTAAAACTAGTAGTACAGAAGAAGGAATGATCGCGTTCACTCGCGCTCCGCTCTGCACAAGTCTGTGGCGCGTCACGGCTCAGACACGGGAACCTGGAGCCGATCGCGGCAGCTCCAGTCAATGCTCGTGTTGGGTTTATATCAGCACGTTTCTGAACCGTCCAGCGGCTCTCCAAGGCGTTTATACAGCGATCTGTCATGCCACATCAAAGACTGTCAAAACGCCAGTTATTATGTGATACACATGCGTACCGAACCGAAAGACCAGTACTGAAACCGTTCGGTACGAATACATGTACCGTTACACCCCTAATAAACATATCATATTTTTCTTAAATATATACATGATGTGTTTGTATTTATATATATATATACATAATAAATACACACAGTATACACACATATATTATGTAAACAAAAACTTTTATTTTGGATGCGATTAATCATTTGACAGCACTAGTTGAAATAGAAAATTTACATTTTAAATGCTAATAATATTTCAAATATTACTATTTTTGCTCAAATAAATGTAGCTTTGGTGACTTGATGAACAGAAGAGACTTCTTTCAAAATATTATTTTCATATTTAATGTCAAATATTTTTTTGAAAAAATACTATAAACTCTTATTGATATTTATAACACATATTGTATGTGTATATATTGTAAAATTGTTTATATTTATAGTATTATACATCCTCAATCCAAAAAAATAAACAAACCTCAAAATAGCCAAAGTTCAGCCTATTAGTGTAACCAATATATCAGCCAGTCTCTATATTAGAGCAGAAAATTGAGATGTACTTTAAAAGCAGGTTCACAGACGATTCAATAGCAATAACAGTTTCGAGAGAGAGAGAGAGAGAGAGAGAGAGAGAGAGAGAGAGCAGCACATGTGAGTTCTGTGACTCCATGTGTTTTCAGGCAAGTCCCAAAGGACTGTCTTTGTGTTTGTGTGGGTGTGTGTTGCGGGAGCGTCCATTAATACTTAATAAGAGCAGAATTAAAATGCATGAGCCCGCCACACACACACACACACTGGGGATGAGATCACTCTTTGTGTTTCTGTGTGACTGCATGAACAATCTGTGACCTTGCTGCTTTGTATATGCTCATTAACTCTGATATTACAACATATTAAACATTATAAAAATTGCTAATGCCACGTACATACAAATGTCTGCATCTGATCGCTTTTCCTGGCTGAAAAGAGCGCAGATTTTCCAGGCAGTATGATTGAGTGTGTCCTTGTGGGTTCAGGCATCTGAGCATGACGTGTGTGTGTTATCTGGTTGCTAAGTGAATGCATACAGTATGAGTGGATGAGTGTGTGTTACCTGGTTATAGAGAGCACACACGTGCAGGGCAGTGTTTCCAGAAGCGTTCTGAGCGCTCATGTCCGCTCCGTAGAACAGCAGGTGTTCCAGATGCTGCACATGTCCGTGACGACAAGCCTGATGACACACAAACACATAAAAACTTTGCATCGGTGTGACCGTTTCCGTTTTGTGTCAATTTGCAGTCTGCACAGAACTGAAATCATGTTAATGAGTAAAACAATAGCTGCCGCCTCTCTCTTTCACGCACACACACCTCGCTCTCACTTCCTGATGTTCTCGCTTTATGAAATGAGAAAGAGCAGAACTGTTTGCCTTTGTTTGGTGTTATCAATGTCACTTTTCTTTCCACCATAATTCAAAACGTGTCCTCTCTGCATACTAATGGAGTGTGGGATGTAGAAAAACTGCTTAAAAGCTGTCTGCCTGAGAAAGAGCTGAAAAGAGAGAGAGATATAGACACAGAGAGCGAGCGAGCGGGGCAGGATTAGTGACGGGGCATGTGTGGGACTCCCAGGGGCCCCCAGCTGTGAGATCCACCAAGTACCAATCGTTCTCCAGCACAGGGGCCAATTAACATTCACTGTTGCGTTTGCTCATCTTTGGCCATGCAGTCTGGGAGAGGTCTTTGGCGTCTCCTGCGGTTTGAGAACATTTATACGGCTCTGTATGGTGACCCGCTGGACGCACTGTCCAGATGACCTTATGGTTAATCCATCGCTGCTCCAAGCTCAGCAACAAGAAATGTGTGGCTGGAATTATCACTGGACAGTGACACTGACTGACAAAATGTCCTGGTGGCACATGAAAGAGACAACTTTTTATTATTATTATTGTTGTTGTTAATGATAACATTGTGATATTAATACTACTGCTACTACTACTAATAATAAAAATACATAAAATAAATTAATATAAAAACTCTTTTTTCCTAAGTATTAAATTGTTGTTGTTGATTATGGTCTTATGATATTATTACTGTTAGTAAAATAACACAATTATTATTATTATTATTATTATTAATGATAATATTATGAAATTACTGTTAACAAAAACAATAATAATAATAACATCAATTTGAAAAAAAGATTATCTTCCTTAAGTACTTAGATTTTACAAATAAATGTAATACAGATAGTGTTGCCTTGTTTTGAACCCCAGACACTCTCAAAGAAAAAAAAAAGAAAAGAAAAAAAGGACACTGCAAGGCAATTTCAGGCAAACTGAAACATGTGCACAAATATTTGTGAGAGATTATGATTTTCCTAAATGGATACAATTGGATTTTTATAAAGAAAAAAGGTTGAAAAAATATAATGATCTTATTTTAATTATATAGACATTAAACATACCATAAATTGTAGAATAACTCATATCCATCATCTTGGATTTAGATTTTTTCATTGAGCTTGTACCAATTAATGCATTCTGGGATTGCCTTCTATTGCCTTTTAGCTGATTTAAAAAGTTGGCTAAAAGTTACCTTAGAAGGCAACATAATTAAAATGCTGTCTATGCAGGCAGTGTAGGTTTTTGAAACTGAGCTAATGTTAGCTTTACTTCAACAGTTCCACAGTGTGTTTGCATAGTAGGTTCGCTGTAATTGTCAGTGCATAATGAGAGACAGAAAGAGACGGGAATAAATGTATTCAGATTCACATTTAGCCATTCATTCAGTGATGTACAACATACACAGCCATTTAAAAACACACACTGACAGATGTGCAAGCATGACTATCTAAACTAGAAAACTACAGTGAAAAGCAGTCTCATCGAGACACACACTTGGCATTTGCTCGGGTTGCCATAGGTTCTCTTTAGAAATGACAAGTGTAGGTCAGACAGATGGATGAGAACATTAGAAGGAAGTGAGAGTGTTGGAAAAATAAATATTACGATAGGAAAAGTGCCCGCCTTCCCAAACACACACACAAATCAGCCCTGTCAACTACTGCTCTCCTTTCTGCCACACTAAAGACAAGACTCCTGAGGGCAGTGTGTGTTTGTGAGGTGTAGGTAACATCGTTTAATAGCATGTCCGTCACATTTTTGTGCCTTATCTAATTTTGGGAATGAGCCTTGGGTTAAACACTGTAAACTCACAGTGGTGGCATCGATACAGCTGTGTATACACACACACACACACACACACACAGTCCTATCTGACCCAGCAGCTCTGTCCACCCTCAGGGCATCTATGCCTCCCTCCATCCATCCGTTTCCAGACGTGACACTCTCAGCTGCGGCTGCAAAATGACTGTTTTTCATAAACAGAAAAGAGACCACAAGCGCTCATCTTTCCTCTCAAAGCACGGCAAAAAGAAACAGAAGAATAGATTTGCATATCCTGAAGGAAATATCACTGCTTGCAAAGCAGCAAAACAACATGTCTGTTGTAAAAGAAAATAAAAGAAAAGCCTGAGAAGACATGAGACAAGGGAGGAAGTGGATGTTTATCTGCTGGCGGTTGAATTTTAAATGCTGAATAGGGCTGCAATTAATGATTTATTTGATGATTGACTAATTTAAGGATTATTTAAAAGTCTAAGCAACTATATTATAAAAATAATAAGTCATTATTATCAGACAGCAACATTAACACCAATATTAATATAAATCATATGGTACATAAAAAAAATGAAAAAATAGTTATTATTATCGTCAACATTAACACCAATATCAATATTAATTACATAGTACATGAAATAATAATAATAATAATAACAACAATAATATTTATTATTATCTGCAAAGTTTACACCAATATTAATGGTAATTATGTAGTACCATAATAATAATAGAATATGCATAGCTTTATTTATATGTTTATAACTTTGATATGTTGATAAAACAATAATCATATAATAATAATAAATAATAATAATAATGTGTGTGAATACATGTTGTAGTTATTATGTAATATACAACTATAATTGCTTTTATATATATATATATATTTATATATTATATTTATATTTATATACATACATACATATATATATACATACATACACACACACAGTAATATTAATTCTATATTACATACTAAGAATAATAATAAGAATAATATATTTGTTCATTGGAGTAATTATATTAACTTCACTAATATTAATACTAATTAATGTTCATACAATAATATGTGTAAAATATATATTAACTTATCATTATTATTATTAGCATTAACATTAACACCAATATTGATACGTTTATATGAACAAAGATGGTATAAATAAAGCTAATACAAAATGTCCTAATAAAGTCACCAGATAACTGGTGAGCAAATCAGTCTTATTTACTTGCCAAAGCCAATTTTAACTCATATTTGACACTTGGCGATTAATTTTAGATCCTGTGTGGAGGTTAAAACACAAGTATGGATAAGATTAAGATTATTTTTATTTGTCACATACACAATTATATAGAGAGTATATAACCAGTAGTGAAATGTATTCTCTGCATTTAACCCATCCTAAGTGAACACACACCCGGAGCAGCGGGCAGCCATGTTACAGCGCCCGGGGAGCAGTTGGGGGTTCGGTGCCTTGCTCAAGGACACCTCAGTCGTGGTATTGAAGGAGGAGAGAGCGCTGGTTATTCACTCCCCCACCAACAATCCCTGCCGGACCTGAGATTCGAACCCACAACCTTCCGCTTACAAGTCCGACTCACTATCCATTAGGCCACAACTGCCCCCTGGATACTTCCGTCTCTCTCTGATATTCTCTTTCTCCCTCACCCTTTTCAAGACTCTGAAAAGGTCAGATGTCATGAATGCAAATGTCATGCACCAGAGGCTGCTAACTGAGAGAAATAGTTTAGAAGTAAGTGTGTGCGCCTGGCCTGCCTCCAGAACATGGATAGAGATGGAGAAAAAGACCCTGCAAGACAATCTCCTACTGTATTACCCAGCAGTAATCCACAGAGTCAGCCGATTGTAAGTCAATTGTGACCTGACCGTATGAGTGTGTGTGCTATAAAGGCTGTATTCTATTTTGTTGCAGTATTATTTCCCCTGAAGTCCACTTATAATGTTTGTCAACATTTCTTGTATCAAAAACAGCCGTAATTTGGTCTCTTTGACCCTGAGAAGACCCACACTGCTTTAAGACTAAAACTTTATGTAAATGATCTCAGTAATGATTGGCTGACCTCAACACAGACTAGCTGCTGAATACTGAATATGTATTTACAGTACCCTTCAAAAGTTTGGGTAAGATTTTTTTGCTGTTTTTGAAAGTCTCATGTTCACCAAGGCTGCATTTATTTGATCAAAAAATACAGTAATATTGTGAAATATTATTACAATTTTCAATTTGAAAATATTTTAAAATGTAATTTAATCCTGTGATGCAAAGCTGAATTTTCAGCATCACTATTTCAGTCTTCAGTGTCACATGATCTTTCAGAAATCATTCTAATATGCTGATTTGCTGCTCAAGAAACAATTATTATTATGATCTATGTTAAAAACAGTTGTGCTGCTTATTATTTTGGTGGAGGTGATGACACGTTGTTTTTCAGAATTCTTTAACAAATAGAAAGTTCAAAAGAACAGCATTTATTTGAAATAGAAAACATTTGTAACATTAAAAATGTCACTTTTGATAAATTCAATGCATCTTTGCTAAATGAAAGTATTAATTTCTTGTAAAAAAGAAAGAAAACAAAAAAACTGTACTGACCACAAACATCTGAACAGTAGTGAATATATAAATGTGACATTTACCAAATGTCGAGTTAAGGCTGCTCTATGCCTGCTCAATGCCGCATAAAAGCCAGACTAAATTATACCTGCTCTGACCCGCCTCAGCCCTTAGTATCAAAGCATACATTTGTAATTGCTGTGGAAATGCATTTTTGCCATCTCTGAACACAGTTTGTGTAAATGCCACTTCAGAAGTGCATCTATGCCACCTTTGCAGTATAAAATTGGCATTTGATTCATTAACCTTTGAGAACATGAACATGTTAAAACAAGTGTGTTACCTGGTGAATCTCCTGCCAGCCGTTCTCGTCCATGCAGCCCACCTGAGCGTGATCATGCAGCAGGAGCTCGCAGCAGTACGGGTCACCCCCCACCATAGAGCTGTGATACAGAGGAGTCAGGCCACGGCTGTCCTTGTAATCCGGAGAGGCGCCCAGATCCAGCAGCGTCTGCACACACAAGTCATGTTCGCTTCTCTCAATTACACCAATCAATTAGCCTGCCTCTTTTCTCTAAAACACTGCCCTTAATAAACAAGTCAGCAAACCCCATGTATAAAACTGACAGGCCAAGAGTGCTTCAAAGTTTGGCTGCAGCGCCCCACAGTCAGATTCTTTTTTGCTTTTCAAAGAGCCTTAGGCTGTCACTGAGACTGTTTCAGTGATATCTGTCAAGTATTAGGACATTTTCTGCATGTTATTCCATAAAAATATATATTTTTGTGTCTTGCTCAAGGGCATGGTGGTGAAAGTTCAAGGATCAATCTTGTGGGGATTGAACCTACAACCTTACCAGTCGAGTAAGACTTTTGACTATCGGCATTAAGTCTGGAGCACTTGCAGCTTATCCATTTAGATTTTCTGCTAGCTCCTACCAGTTCTGTAATGCAATATGCATTAGGCGATCAGTGAATGGACTGTGGGTGTGCTAGCTGAGACTGAGACTAGACTGCAACGGCCAAGCCGATTTATTAGCCGTGACAAGTCATTCAAGACTCGTTTCATGAGTTCACATTCAAAAGGTACTGTATAATGAATAAGAGGAACAGTGTGGAAAAGGGTGAGGTCTGACATCAAGCTAAACCCCACCTGCATGTCACACATAAATATGTAGAGAAAAGACAGACCCGGAGGAAAATAATGACGGTTGACGAACTGACTTAACCAGTTGGGATTGGAAGACTAGGGCTAGTTGTCACAAGCTTTTACTCCAGTGAATATATCTCATTATCTCAGGGTAGGTTTGTGATTTACAGTCAATTTTTGTATTTGTAGACATTTTAATCTTTATTTTACACCTTTTTACACCACAGACTGAACAAAATTAAGCATTGCTTGGTAATTGATTGACCTAAATTGGTATTTGTGGACTTCAATTTAGCAGCTGACAGTTATTCAACCTAATTCATTACATACCTTTCTATCAAAGTTATCTGACATTATCAAGAATGAATTTGTTCTGACACAATTTAACTCTGAAATCTTGTCATATTTTATTACCAATAGGGCTGGGTATCGTTCGGAAAAATTTGATATCAATACCGATACCTTGAGTTCGATACCGGTTCCTGAACGATACTTTTTTCGATACCAATTTTATGAAATCAGTTTTAACAAGATTACATTATCTAAAAAAACTTTGGTTTTATTTTTTCAGCTTGTTGACATTTATACAGACTCAAAGCCTCATCTCCTGAGCCACTGCACAAAGGAACAAAATATATCCAACACAATAAATCAGTGCAAATAGTGTTAATAAAGTTCAAATAGTTTTCAGTTTACACTAGTGCGTGTTCGTTTTAAAACTCATAGCTCAGAGGACAGAATCATCATTTCTATTCATTTATTCTAGGTTGTTAAAGACTTCAAGAAATTGAAAATCTTTATCCACTTTCATAAGTGGGTGTTTTATTTTCTTTCACCATATGTTTTATTGTTATTAAATTCTGTGTTGTAGTATGTCTAATTATTTGAATGCATAAAAACAACTTAGTTTATTCAAATTTATTCTTAAAATAGCCTTATGAAATGCTTACTTTTTCCTCAGAAATTCTGTGTTCTGTATCTGGTTTTTAAATGAAGGCAAAAAAAAACATTAATTTAATTTATCTTAAAATTATTGAAAATCAAACTTTATTTATTTTGGCAAACAAAGAGGGTTTACTATTAAAATTAAAACATGGAAGAAATGTGTGATCATTACTTAAAAAAAGTTTTAATAATTTTAATAGTAGCCTAGTAGTAGCAGTATGTACATTCTGCTGAACAATATTAATATATTTCTGCCACAGTGTCTTCCAAGTTAACCCAAACTTTTATTTTGACGGGTTGCCATGAATACCTTTACAGTTCACAGCACTGTTCTTCAGAAAAATCCTCCATGTCCTGCGGAATCTTCAGTTTTCCAGCATCGTTTTGCATATTTGAACCCTTTCCAGCAGTGACTGTATGATTTTGAGATCCATCTTTTCACACTGAGGACAATTGATGGACTCAAACACAACTATTAAAAAAAGATTCCGCAGGACATGGAGGATTTTTCTGAAGAACAGTGCTCAGTTTAACTGTTCAGAACAAACAAGGGACTCATGAACAACCATCACAAAACCAGTCGTGGATCATCCAGGTAACCACACACAGTATTAAGAACATATACATATAATTCATTACAATATATATACATATACATATATATATATATATATATATATATATATATATATATATAGAAATAAAATGTATAACATTTATTTATTAATTTGAATTGGCCAACAAATAGTGTAATTAATAAATTGCACTGAAGTTATAGCGTGACAGTAAAAATAGGGTTATGAATTAGGATGTCAAAAACAAACATAAAAACAATGGCGATTTAATTAAAAGGTTACAGTTTCTGAGATACCACATTGTGACAACTACCCTGGTAGCCTCTCTCTATCCTTAATGTTGTGATCAATACGTCATTGCCATATAAAAACAACACTGATATTCCTCTTTCAGTTGAACTTCAGATGACAGATCAGATGTGTACGAGTCCTCTCCTCCAGCAAAAGATCTGCTCTGATCATTAGAAAACACAGCAAGCTTTTATAAAGCCCGGTGTCAATGAACGCTTTTCATCTTTGTGCCACTCTATGACTCATGTCTGGACAGACACACACACCTCTGATGTCTCTTTCAAGTATGTATGAGAACCCCATGTTCCCTCCTATTGTCGACAGGACGAGTGTGTGCGTTACTCACAATAAGTGCCGTGTGGTTCTTGGTGCGGACTGCTTTGTGAAGGGCAGTTATGCCATCTCTGGTCCTGAAATCCAGGTGAGCTCCTCCATTCTTCAGAACCTTTATGAGCTCTGCACAACCTTCCAGCTGCGACGCCATTGTCAATGGACATTCTGAGCACAGAGAAACAACAGTAGACATTTTTGGTGCATATCTGATCCGTTTTATAGGAATGCTTTAACAAAAGACGTGCTTTCTTCCATGAAATACAGTAGGAGATGTTTTGAAGAATGTTCACGATGCTCTTTATTAAACACCAACTACAGGGACTGTCAAGATTTTTTTTTTTTTTTTTTTTAAAGGTGCTTTTTGAGTTTGATGGTCCCTGAAAAAGTTTGCAAAAAATCTAATTTTATGTTCCACAAAATAAATAGAGTCACAGGTTTGAAACAATATGACAACATAATTTTCATATTTGGGTGTAGTGTCTTTTTAAGCCTATAGTATTTTGGATTCCATCTTTCTCTTTCTTTCTTTGTTTCAAATGTCAAGGATACATGGACTGTGATCAAATTGTTTAGCTTCTGTCTCCAGACAGTTTAACACTGACTGTGAGATGCTGCACAACCTGGAGGTCGCGGCTGCTCTATCTGTAACAATTACATGTGTGTATACAAACACAAACTCTTCAATTCCTGTCCATCACCATGGCCAGAGGTCAGTTCTAACCAGTTCCAAACAAACGCATGAATAAATCTGAATAGGTATGAGGGAATTTGCATAGAAGGTGATCTTATCTTCCCAGCATGCACTGGGAGAGGTCAGACGTGATTGCACTAGTCATTCGTGAAGAACAATCTGTCCCTTTCTTTCACTCTAATTGAAAACTGAAATGAGGATATTTAAGTTCTCAATGTTTAAGTACTGAATGAGACTAAAAGGATCACCAGGTGACACGTGATCAAATTTCTGTCAAAATTATTGATTGAAAATGATTCCTGAACACATGTAAATAGGGGATTCTTTGATTAGGGATGTTTTAATCTACTAGAACAATGAAATGACTTTAAACTATATTTTTTATTTATGTTAAAACCTTTAACACATGTATGGAAAAAGATCTGATCATGGTTTTGATCAACCTTCAAGTGGATTTTGCAAAATAATGTGCGATGAGTTGCATTTTTGACATGATATATGATGCCAATGACATTTTTTGAGAAGTTAAATTAAGATAAAATATGTTAATAAGTTGGTATGTTAAGTTAGCTAGTAGTAAATTAACCTAAAATAAAATAATAATGAATTAAAATTCAGCAAAACTCTCAGATCATGACGTAAAAATCTAAAATACATTACTATACTACTAATAAATATGCATATATATTTTTTTATTATTTCTCGTCACTTCTCATTTTAAACAAAACCAAAAATAAAGTTTTTTTTTTAATGCATGCTATGATGATAAAAGAAGCAGTTTTAGGGAATAAAATTCAAAAACAACAAACTGTACACATAAATAATAAATTATTTGAAACCAACCTTTCCACATTTTTACCAACATTATTAACATATTTTAAGGGGGCCAAAAAGATCATCAAACCGAACAACCACACAAATATGGTTCAAATGGATACCCACTATTACCGTACAGCATGCAAGAGTGCTTCAGTTCAAATTAAGCTGCTGTTGACTGACCCAGAGCCAAGAGATAAAAGCTGAGAGATCGGGTCATGGCACCAATTTAACAGTACCGAGCAAAGTCAACATGTACGCACACAGAGTTGGGTATTTGGAAGATGTTAGTGAATTGACTTTTTGGGAAAGGTGATGTCGCTTACCTCCGGTCTCTGGGTCGTGGAAGTTTGGGTCGAGCCCTTTCTCCAGAAACTTTGATACTTTCTCAACGTTCCTTTGCTGAACATATTCCATAAACTTCTTCAAGTTAGCCTGAGGGAATGAGAAAAACGAGAGAAAGAGAGACGGAGAGAGATGTGAGGCAAGTTGAATAATGCAAAAGAAGGATAAAAGCAAAAACAGGCGAGTTTTCCCAAGCGGAAGAAACAGAGATGGAATAACACTCCACAGTACTCCACAGAAAGGACTTCATTTTAGCTTTTCAGAGATACACAGACGAAAGCCTTAATAAATACATTAGAAAATCTGTTGATGCTGCAATCCTGATCCACAATTCATTGTTTAATATCATATAACATATGATTTCAAAAAGCACTGAACAACATTTTCACAAGAGAGTGAAGAGAAAATCAAATGCAAGCTACAGCTGGTTTCTTTCACCCAAAAACTTCACAGTATCTTTTCATGACCTTTCACACAAACCATTATCATGTAAGAATGAAAACTACACACATACATATATATATATATATATATATGTGTGTATATACAGTATATACACACAGTGCCTTTTTTATTTTTTGCATATTAAAAGATTCAGATCATCAAAAAAAATTATATTACACAAAGATAATGCAAGTAAATACAAAATGCAGTTTTTAAATGATGATTTCATTTATTAAGGGAAAAAAGTTGTCCAAACCCCACTGTAAAAAATTTTTTTTTTCAAAAAGTTGTTTCAACTTAAAATAATTTTGTTACCCCGCTGACTTAACATTTTTAGTTTAGTCAACTTGAAATTTTAAGATACTCAATGTTAATTTAAGGGACAACTGGAATATTTTAGTTGACTAAACTAAAAAAAATTAAGTCAGCGGGGTAACAAATTATTTTAAGCTGAAACAACATTTATTTTTTACAGTGATTACAGCAGTTAGCTACAGCCCCTAAATTCAGCATTCAAGGAGTGCAGATATTTGCCCCAAACACAATGAAATATTGTACTTTTGTGAAACTTTGCTTGTTTTACTCTGGTTGAGTCTGCGTGCTGCTTGATGACACACAATATTTCATAAATAGGCTTCTTATCACTGTAAAAAGTGATAAGTTGACTTAACTTAAAAAATTTGAGGAAACCCGTTGCCTTCAAATTATTAAGTAACTAATAATAAAAAGTATAAGTTAAGTGAATTGTCAATTGTCAAACTTTTTTTTATTATTATTATTTACTTAATAATTTTAAGTCGGGTTTCCTCAATTTTTTTAAGTTAAGTCAGCATCACTTTTTACAGTGTACCTGGCCCTACGTGAAAAAATTAATTGTCCCCTCCTGTTAAATCATGAAAGAACTGTGATTAACCACATAAGCCACTGCTGACCAAAAAGAACACAAAGGTTCGTCTCACATTTGCCAAAAAATATCTTGATTATTCTGTGGACTGATGAGACAAAAGTTGAACTTTTTGGAGGGTGTGTGTCCCGTTACATCTGGCGTAAAACCAACACAGCATTTCATAAAAAGAACATCATACCAACAGTCAAACATGGCGGTGGTAGTGTGATGCTCTGGGGCTGCTTTGCAGCTTCAGGACCTGGATGACTTGCCATAATTGATGGAACCATGAATTCTGCACTGAAGGAGAATGTCCGGCCGTCAGTTTGTGACCTCAAGCTCAAGTGCACTTGGGTTATGCAGCAGGACAATGATCCCAAACACACCAGCAAGTCCACCTCTGAATGGCTCAAGAAAAACAAAATTAAGGTTTTTGAGTGGCCAAATCAAAGTCCGGACTTAAATCTGATTGAGATGCTGTGGCATGACCTTAAACAGTCCATTCATGCTCGAAAACCCTCCAATGTGGCTGAATTAAAACAATTCTGCAAAGAAGAGTGGGCCAAAATTCCTCCACAGCGATGTGAAAGACTCATTGCCAGTTATCGTAAACACTTGGTTGCAGTTGTTGCTGCAAAGGGTGACAACCAGTTATAAGATTTAGGGGGCAATTACTTTTTCACATAGTGTCAGGCAGGTTTGGACAGCTTTTTTCCCTTAATAAATGAAATCATTATTTCAAAACTGCATTTTGTATTTACTCGGGTTATCTTTGTGTAATATTAAAATTAGTTTGATGAACTAAATCATTCAAGTGTGACAAATATGCAAAAAAAATAATCAAAAACAGGAAGGGGGCAAAAACTTTTCACATCACTGCATATATATATATATATATATATATATATGCAGTGATGTGAAAAAGTTTTAAGACTGGTTTTGTAGACACACACATCTGCTGGCCAAGAGTTTCTTAGAGATGCTCAATTGTAAAATCTGTGGCACATCAAACTAATAATTAAAAGAAAAAACATTACAAAATATTTTGACTCTTCCCCCAGTTTATCAAAAATAAATAAACAAAATAAAATAAGCATGACAGTGTAATGCAATAGTATAACCACAAGGACAATTTAAATAACTTTACAGCTCAAATACACAAAAGATATTTGAAGAATGTTGGGGTTCATTGTACAGAAAACAAAGGACTGTTCATGTCATGAATGTGGTTGTGAGTTACTGGCAAAATGCAAACAAAAAGTAATGTGAGAAGAAATAGTGCCTCCACATCACTATGACAGGCTGATTACTCTGTCAATATGACAATACCTGCCTACACTGTTCACATCCGTTCCACAAATCAGGCCAGAATGGGTCAAACTAGTGGAAATGGATGGAGTAAACAGAATCAACAACTCATAGACTCAAAGTCACAGTTTGTCACATCTGAATCTAAATAAACCTGAAATGATAATCTGTGACTGAGTCAAGTTTTACTGGCCTAATCATCCAAAAAGAAGGTGCCTATTAATAATAAGTCAAAAAACAGTTAGTAGTAACAAAAAACCTACATAATTATAATATTTATGCAATGTAACATTTAAAAACTTATCATAAAACTGATTGAGACTTTGAAGTGGTTTTAATAAATAGTATGTTAAGATGGAAATAAAACAAAGATTGTTGTGGTATGTTTTACAAGAAGTTATTTATACTCTAATTTAATGTTATTTTTCATTCATTTCTAGCAATTACTGTGTGAAAACTGTTTCACCGTTATTTTTTCCTGTGCATTAATAATAGTAAATAACAGTTAAATATTAACAACAAAAACACAGCATTACTACAATTATAATATTGAAGCAATGTAACATTCAAAAACTTGTAATAAAATTTCTGAGACTTCAATAAAAAAAATAGCAAGCTAATTTAAAAAAATATATACAGTATATATTGTAGTATTAAATTGTTGGTTTGGTGTTCGTAGTGTAATGTAAATGCTACACCAGAATTCAAAATGCTATTTAAGCGCAATAAATAAATAAAAATGCACAATTGCAAATGCAAAGACTTTGTCTCCTCCTTTCAGAAGTCCAGCATACGCCGCTGAGCGCAACATATAGTATGACATTAATGTAGCTCTATCTTACCATCTCTAGTCTTGCAGCCTGTTACATAAAACCCTCAGAAGATCGAGGCTGGCCAAACACACACACACACACACTCTCACACGTGCACACACACACACACTCTCTCACACCTGTCCCCTGCCAAAATCAAGTAAAAGGCGTGGGTTTCTCACCATGTGTGGCGTTAGCTGATCTCCTGCGTCTTCATCTACTCTGATGTGCATAAAGTCATCACACCGCCCTGATTCCACCCCGGCACACTACCATCTGAGCACCTCCATCTCTCACACACACACTCACACATGCTCTCCGCAGCTCCGCCTTTCCATGCGGTGAATATTAGAAACTCACTCTCTCTGTCCTCTCTTGCTCTCGGCCACTCAGGCTGTTGTTATGGAGATGGGATACAAAAGAATTGTTGGCAAAGAGAGAGACAGAGAGAAAGAGAGAGAGTTGTGTGTTTGTGTGTGAGTCGACCGTAAAACCTCTAGTGGTTATTTGATGCGCGTAATCTCATTGGATGCTGGAAAACCAAACAGCTTTTCTGCTATGAGAAGAACAAATCATAATATAATATTACAGCTCTCGGTTTCTCTCTGTCTTTCTCTTTTTTCCCCTCCACATACTAAATAATATTTCCACAGATTTTCAGCTAGAGTACAAATACTGCCTCTCTTGCACTGAAACCTGACTCAATTACATTAGCTGGATGGCTCATATCTTAACAGTAATTGAACAATATTATGGATAATGAAAGTTACAAGTCTGCCAATGGTGCATGATGGGTTCGTATTTTACTAGCTACATAAAAACCCAAGATGTTGCAATAGTTGTTTATTATTTTACATCCACAACCATTCAAAAGTTTGGAGTCAGTAATATTTTTTTGGAAACAATCAAGGATGTACTAAATTGATCAAAGGTGACAGTAAAAACATCTATAATGTTGCAAAAGATCTCTATTTCAAATAAATGCTGTTCTTTTGAATGGTTTTAAATGCTGATAATAATAGGAAATGTTTCATGAGCGGCAAATCAGCATATTAGAATGATATCTGAAGTATCATGCGACACTGAACACTGGAGTAATGATGCTGAAAATTCAGGTTTGCATCACAGAAATAAATTACTTTTTAAAATGTAATCACATGGAAAACAGTTGTTTGAAATTGCAATAATATTTGTCAATATTCTGCACTATTCTATTCTATATGTAGTGCCTGAGTAATGTTTGGAAAAATTACAAATGTTTGTTTATTGAAAAAAAAAAAACACCTTTGAAAGATTGTTCTAGATTAAGCTGATTCGACAGCATTTGTGGAAAAAAATTGATTACCACAAAAATTAATTTTGACTTGTCCCTTCTTTAAAACAAGAAAATTATGTTTTACAGTGAGGCACCTACAACGGAAGCAAATAGGGAATATGCAATATGTGATTTTAATGTGAAGAAAAAGGTAACATTCTAGTTTAGGGACCAATTCTCACTAAAAAACTTGCTTATTACTATTAGCAATAGCATTCATATTAATATCATATCAGCTGTTTATTATTACTTATAAAAGCACATATTGATGCCTTATTCTGCGTGACCATATTTTAGATCCCTTAACAACTACCTTACTATCTATTATTAACAATAAACTCAAATTATGAGTTTATTGAGGCAAATTTGTACTTAATAGTTAGTTAACAGTGAGAATTGGTCCTCAAACTAAAGTGTTACTGAAAAAAAATCACTAACTAATCTTTTCTGTGTAAAGTTGCCTTGACAAAATGACACCTAAAAACTCAAGTAATATACAAATAATAAATACATACATACACAATTATTATTTGTGGTTAACGCTGTTGATTGAGCTTAAACTTCACACACATATGGCCGAGTACAGAGTGTGTAGTGTGTATTTACTGTGTGTAGTATCACATCATTTGGGACACAACTACTGAAGTCAGATGCTTACGGCGGGTGATGCAAGTTCTGGTCTGCATCATGTACCAATTTCAGTTCCCTCTCTTTCTCGTTCTCTCTGCATTAATCACATAATTAGTGTAAACCATGGAGGTCATATGTTAAAGTTTTCTTTTTTAATCAAGTCTATTTATGAAATGATATATCGATACATATCCAACACGCAGTCAAGCAATTGTCTCTGGAGAGCTCTTGGCCAGTCTGAAACAGATGTGACATATATGGGCCATCTACTGCTCAGAGAAAGAGAGCCTGAAACAAACACATACACCTTCACAGCCGCTCGGTTGCATCAACGAAGCAATTCCTGCGTTATGTAGATGAATATTGTCGAGTGTAACACAATGAAATGATGAAATACATCAGACTGGAATCTGTAATACAACAGCAGCCCTCAAGTCTCAAGTAAATCGCAGAGAAACATTTTTACAAGCAAAACTGTAAAATCAATGAACGTTTCAAGACTGCAAAATGAACCTATTGCTTAACATTTCAGAACAATTACAGCACAAACAAACATCAATGTGATTGCAGCTGTAGTGGAAACGAGAAAGTGGGCATCATTTAACTCTCGAGTGCTCCAAACTCAAATTCCCATCATGCATCTTTTTCATTGCCTAAATAGACATTATTGTCTCTGAAAACAATAAACTTAGTTGTTCTGAATCAGTCATGCAGGTTTTTTTTTCCAATGCAACCAGACACAATTAACTGTATTGGTTTAATTAAACCAACTGCTATCTAACCTACAAGTCAATTACATTTAATAATATAAAAAAAAGACCATATGAGAACATTAATGCAATGCTTTTGTTTGGATCATTTTCACAATTTTGTATGCCCATCTATATGGCTGTATCTGTGCAGATACTGGACTGGACTGTTCTGACTGGTTGTTTTGGACTGGATGGAAGCTCAGAGATGATCTCCAGATGTGAGGATCACCATCCAAGCCATGGCATCATTTCAAAACGGGGATCTCACCCATTCAGGCTTTACAATGCCAGGCCACATGCTGGCATTCAGAGCGTGTGTACGGCACCGTCCCTTAGGCAGGAGCACATGAACTCAGAGTTCAGATCTAAAGAGAACGCAGGACGGTGACTAATATGAGAGAGACTGCTGCTGACAACCATGAGAGGGCTTTCTATGACTGCTTCAACCACTGCTGAAGACAGACAAAACAACAGCAATAAGATATTCATACATAGATAATGTAAGATTTAATAAAGACTGAGTTCAGGCAAATATTCAATAGCATACAAACGTTTGGGTTCTGCAAGATTTTTTAATGGTTTTGAAAGAAGTCTCTTGTGTCCACCAAGGCTGCATTTATTTGTTCAGAAACACAGTAATATTGTGACATCTTATTACAATTTAAATATAGTTGTTTTCTATTTGAATATATTTTAAAATGTAATTTATTCCTGTGATGCAAAGCTGAATTTTCAGCATCATTACTCCAGTCTTCAGTGTCACATGATCCTTCAGAAATCATTCTAATATGCTCATTTGCTACTCAAGAAACATTTATTACAGACTTTTTATTACAAACTATTTTTTTTTAATATTTTTACATTAAGAACTTTTTAAATTCCTAAGAACAATATTGCCTACACAATATTCCCTATACAATGAAAATATTTTTTGCTGAACCTATAATGTACAACATCGAACCAAAGAAGAACCTTTATTCTGAGTCTCAGACTTCCAAGTCAGTTTCTACTTATGAGGAAATCATTATAATGTGATGCATGTTCGGGATGTTTAAAGACAGAATAAATTAGATGCGTTTTGATATTTTAATATTTATTTTCTCGTTTGTACTTCCCAACAGAAAATGATAAGTGATTTAGCACTATTGCAACAAAATAAAGAGCCAAGCAATTTTGGCAAGCATTATTGCTATTCTTCATCAACAGTACACAATGTACTAAACGAAACTGTACAGTCAACATCCAAAATTACAGCTCATTATGATAAACAACAATTTGATTCTGCCATTATTCATAGTTCACAACAACAACTTGGAAAAATTGAAAAATCATAAGTTTCAACAGTGGAATAAGGTGATGCTGCTAATGCATGTTCATTTAAATATAATAATTCCAACGCCACTTTTATTTTTAGGCATATTATTAAATATAAATAAAATATAAAGTAAAAAAAAATATATATATATATATATATATATATATATATATATATATATATATATATATATATATATATATATATATTTAAAATAAATAATAGATTGTTTAGCATGAATAAACAAGAATGCCACCAAAATATCATAGATTAATAGCTAATGCAATATCCTGTGCCTAGCTTATTGCCTAGTTAGTTAGAACTGTTAACTAATTTTTATGAGTCAATTAGGCGACATATGAGAAATTAACTGTGACTAGACTACACAATATACTGCATTTACTTGTCAGGACACATCACTGTCAACACACATGCAAATGGCATGATGAGATGACTAACTTCTATGATATAATTATACTAAACAGATGAGTAAGCAGACATAGAATACAAAATTCACTCTATGAAAAGTAAACATTAACAATATAATGTCTAAAACAGAGCCTAATTTCACAATTCAAGGATTTTGTATATTAACACAAGGAAGAGCAATTAAACTGTTTATCCATAATTGTATGTTGAAAAATAATTGCAAATGGAAGAACTTGGGTTTAACCTGATCATCTTAAGGGAAGCCATTAGTCAAGAAATTTGAGGGAAATATGTTGATGCCAAAAGCGAAGGGACAAACCAGCAGCAGATATTAAATGAAAGGCAATTAAATCTCATTGGCTTCCAAGAAACAATTTGAACATCTGGAGCTTCCAGAGACACGCTAAATGTTTGCGCCAAAGATAGTGGAAGACCACACTTGTGTATAAATACATTACATTTTGTTTAACCTGACCACAGAAACAGAATAAGACTATAAAATGAAAATTTGCATGGAAATGGGCGGGGCTTAGGACTTTGAACACTGTCTTTATCTCACATTTTTTCATGAAATTGAACTAAAAGGAATATACCACTAAATAATGGTTTCAGAAAATATGGCAAAATCATTCCAAATCTCATTTTCTACTGTTCAAATTCATAAATGAATGAGATTTTTATTTATAAAACACAAACCCGACTGATGCGCTCAGTTGCGCCTCCTGCAGTTAAAAACAACCAATAGTTATTAATAAACAACATTTTGCTGCCCAGTGAACCTGAAACTGCTCCTCTCTTGGTTCTTTTCAAACCAATATCTGCTTTTCAAAATCTCCCAGAAAATCCAGGGCAAAAACTGATAACTGGCACTGAAAGGGCCATCCCAAAACATAAATTACTACATTGACATCGCTAGTCAGTGAACACTCATCTCCAACAGCGCATTAGTGCATAACACTATGAATGCAAGTTATGCCAGAGCGTACAGATGTAGTTCCCTTCCCCCAGAGCCCGGCTGTGTTGTACTTTGCATACCATTGAATCTGGGTTAGGGCAGTGTCAGTGCCCGCAGGGCGATTTTTGCCACACCACTAAACTAAGTGACCCACGCAGAGCGGGGCCGCAACCATTCTGGCCAAAGAAGTCATATTCACAGCTACACTCCCTCTATACAAACCCTGCTATCACAGGAAAAGAGGCCGCTTTAAGGCAGAGGTCTATTGTATATTATTTAAGAGCCTAACCCACCGTTTTGGGGTTTATATGCGTGTCAGTATGAAATATGCAGGAACATGATAGAGCCATAAATGAGAGAGAGAAGAAGTGACAGAACTGGGAAAATGGATGAGAGGGATCGTGACGAGAAGGATGGAAAGGACAGGAAAAGCACAGAACAAGGATAGAAAATTTCAAAAGAGCAGCATTTATTTGAAATAGACTTTTTTGTAACAATGTAAAAGTCTTTACTGTCACATTTGATCAATTTAATGCATTCTTGTGGAATAGAAGTATTAAAGTAATAGTTCACCTAAAAATTACCATTTGCTGAAAATGTTCCCTCATGCCATTCAAGATGTATCTGAGGTTGTTTCTTCATCAGAACATATGAGAAAAAAATAGCATTACATCACTTGCTCACCAATGGATTCTCTGCAGTGAATGGGTGCCATCAGAATGAGAGTCCAAACAGCTGATAGAAACCTCACAATAATCCACAAGTAATCCACACCACTCCAGTCCATCAATTAACTTGTGTCTTGTGAAGTGAAAAAGCTACAGTACGTGTTTGTAAGAAACAACTGTCGATTTTGGCCAAAACAACAGTCCATAATCCAAAATAATGCTTCCTCCAGTGAATAAGTCCATTCTCTGTTATCCTTTCACATTCACCAATATATTTGTTTAGAAATGTTTTGGACTGTTTTTGCTTGTAAACAGTGCTTGATCTGTGATGAGACAACTGACGGCTCTCATTGTGACGGCACCCATTCACTGCAGAGAATCCACTGGTGAGCAAGTGATGTAATGTTAAATTTCTCCAAACCTGTTCCAATGAAGAAACAAACTCATCTACATCTTGACATCTTGAATGGACTGAGGGTGAGTAAATAATCAGCAAATTTTTATTTTTGGTGGACAATTTCTTACTTCTTACTTTTGAACAGTAGTGTACATGACGAAATGCAATCACGTGCATGACATCCACATTTGTTATCTAACTGTTTATAATACTATGAAAAAGCACTGACCTTGTAGACAAAAGTGCTAATACACCACACCAAATTACCTGAATAATTCAGTGAGCTTACATGTCTAATGCATGTAAGGTCATATATGTATTACAAAGAGTTTAGAGGCACAGTTTGAATGTGTATGTAATTAAGCTCATTGGTTTAATGTGTTGTGTGTGTTCCTTTGGGGTGTTACGATTAAAGAGCCAGATGCATAAATAACAAATTACATATTAACTCCTGTGATGTGATGCATTGGTAGTATTAGGGCTGTGTGTGTGTGTGTGTGTGTGTGTGTGTGTGTGTGTGTGTGTGTGAACTACACGCATGTGCACAGACATTCCTGATTCATGACAATAATTTAGCTCCTCTTAATTTTCAAAAGATGAGTTGTGTTGCTAGGGTTACCTAACGGCAACACATCACTCACCTTAACAGCTCATGTTCTGCTGCTGTAATGAGCTTTACACTCACTGAGTCTCTCAAACGTTCACGTCACTATCTGAAACGGGAACATTTTCCATTCCATAACCCTAACAGGTGCATTTTTACAATTAAACAGTATATTTATCATTTTAAAAACTAAAAGGATGTATTAAATTATTATCGTATTAAAAACTAAAAAACTAAAAGGATGTATTAAAATTGTTCAGAACACATTTATAATGTAACAAAGATTTCAAATAAGTGCTGTTCTTTCGAACTTTATATTCAATATCTATATCAAAATATCTAAAAATATTAGGGATGCACGATATTGGATTTTTGCCGATATACGATATGCCGATATTTTCCAACTCATTTTGGCCGATACCGATGCCGATACCGATATATTTCCTTTTGTTTGGAAACAACACCAAGTCTCTCCTGTGCAGAAATTATAAGCTAAATATTTTAAATTTTGGTTAGTTTTTAACAAGAACTTATTTATTAGAATTAAATAAAAAATAGTGAAGGTTTTTTAATAGTACATTGAAGCTTTGAAAATAACTATAAATAAACTATATCAATCGCTGCATTTTTCCCCAGAAAGATGCAGTGTTAACCCTAACATTTTATTTTAAGATTTAACATTTGAAGTTGGTCTAAAATAAAAGAGTTGTAAAAATTCTGACACGCTTCAGACACGCCCTCCGTCAAGCGTTGACGCCCCGTGTGAATGTGTGCGCACTCAGATCACTTGGACATGGTTGTGTACAAGAGGTAAAAAACGATATAAATACTGTTCGTTTTCTCACACAAACCGCTCGTTTCGTGTCTTAGGCCATCAATGTGTAGTTACGATGGGGAATTGTTTAATTTGGATTTCTCTATGCATGTTCTTTTTCCCTCTTATAGAGACAGTGACCTATACCTGCCATTATATGACTGACAGACTAGAACGGTTTGACCTAAAAACATCAAAATTGGATCTACTGAAGAAAAAAAGACACCTATATCTTGGATGCCCTTGGGGTAAGCTGATAGATACCAAATTTTAATTTCAAAGTGAACTATCCCTTTAAGGAAACAAATATGCAGTAATTGAGACCCATTGTTAGTTCCCTCAAATGTGCATTACTGTTTCAAAACATACGATGTAGGCCATACTGATGGTCAAAGATGACATTTTCACAAAATATATATATTTTTTATCATCAGTGAAAACAATCCCATACATGCACACACACTGAGAGTAGGAGTAAAACAGCCCCATTCAAATCCACATGAACCCTGCATACTACACGTGCTGCTGTCACAGAAGCCATTGTCATGAGCTGTTTTCTCTTTGTCTGCCTCTGATAGTCATGTGACATGAAGCTGCATACTGTCATGTGCTGACACACACAAACACACTAGACAGAGTTATGCAAACAGCCTAGAAGATAAATGTTTCAGCTGAATCAAGCAATTAAATTACAATGGAGGTCTGAGTTCATATAAAACAGAAAAGGACAGAAACAACTTGGCATTTTCCTTCTTGACAACAAAGCTTGATAACACTACATTAGCATTTGCATGTATTCATTTAGCAGACACTTTTATCCAAAGTGACTTAAGAAGAGCATAAGCAATTTATCACAGAGCCAACAATATTCATAATGTACAATACAAGTTTTATTAGCAAGCTAGATCAGCTTTCTAAGACACTACGTGAAAATATATAATCAGAAACCTAAAAACCCTGAATAGTTTGATTCTCTTGGCTCATTAAAGGCTAATCTCGATCAAATTATATTAAAGCGATAATTCACCTGCAAATGAAAATGATTTCCTTCTTGCAAGGAACAAAAAAGGAGATGTTTTGAATTGCTTCACTCAATACACTGAAGAAAAAACAATTGGAAAAAAATTATTTGAGCCCTGCTTTGTACGTTTGCCCACTGACAAAGAAATTACCAGTCTATAATTTTAATGATAGGTTTATTTGAACAGTGAGAGACAGAATAAAAAAAAAAAAAAAAAAAAAAACGCATTTCAAAAAAGTTATAAATTGATTTGCATTTTAATGAGTCAAATAAGTATTTGATCCCCTATCAATCAGCAACATTTCTGGCTCCCAAGTGTCTTTTATACAGGTAAGGAGCTGAGATTAGAGCACTCTCTTAAAGGGAGTGCTCCTAATCTCAATTTGTTACCTATATAAAAGACACCTGTCCAGAGAAGCAATCAATCAATCAATCAGATTCCAAACTCTCCACCATGGCCAAGACCAAAGAGCTGTCCAAGAATGTCAGGGACAAGACCGTAGACCTACACAAGACTGGAATGGGCTACAAAAAGCTTGGTGAGGTGACAACAGTTGGTGCGATTATTCGCAAATGGAAGAAACACAAAATAACTGTCATTCTCCCTCAGACTGGGGCTCCATGCAAGATCTCACCTCGTGGAGTTTCAATGAACATGAGAACGGTGAGGAATCAGCCCAGAACTACACGGGAGGATCTTGTCAATGATCTCAAGGCAGCTGGGACCATAGTCACCAAGAAAACAATTGGTAACACACTACGCCGTGAAGGACTGAAATCCTGCAGCAAGGTCCCCCTGCTCAAGAAAGCACATGTACATGCCCGTCTGAAGTTTGACAATGAACATCTGAATGATTGAGAGGAGAACTGGGTGAAAGTGTTGTGGTCAGATGAGACCAAAATCCAGCTCTTTGGCATCAACTCAACTCACCGTGTTTGGAGGAGGAGAAATGCTGCCTATGACCCCAAGAACACCATCCCCACCGTCAAACATGGAGGTGGAAACATTATGCTTTGGGGGTGTTTTTCTGCTAAGGGGACAGGACAACTGCACCACATCAAAGGGACGATGGACGGGGCCATGTACCGTCAGGGCCAGGGCATTGAAGCCAGCCAGGTCATTGGAAATGGGTCGTGGATGGGTATTCCAGCATGACAATGACCCAAAACACACGGCCAAGGCAACAAAGGAGTGGCTCAAGAAGAAGCACATTAAGGTCCTGGAGTGGACTAGCCCGTCTCCAGACCTTAATCCCATAGAAAATCTGTGGAGGGAGCTGAAGGTTCGAGTTGCCAAACGTCAGCCTCGAAAACTTAATGACTTGGATGGGAACTGCAAAGAGGAGTGGGACAAAATCCCTCCTGAGATGTGTGCAAACCTGGTGACCAGCTACAAGAAACATCTGATCTAACAAATTTTTTTTTGTTATTCTGTCTCTCACTGTTAAAATAAACCTACCATTAAAATTATAGACTGATCATTTCTTTGTCAGTGGGCAAACGTACAAAATCAGCAGGGGATCAAATATTTTTTTCCCCTCTGTATAGTGACTAGTCAATCCACAGCAAAAGACCAAAAACACACACAAAAAAAAAAAAAAAAACAAAAAACGAGGAAAAACAGAAGTAGTTCATTTGAGCTGTGCACAATATTCAAAGTCTTCTGAAGCCATATGTACTTTGTGTGAGAAACAGACTAAAATTTATGACAATTTATTCGCTAGAAACGCAACAACAGTTCTCAAATATTTTTGCACTTGTATCAGAGTTATTATAGTTAATTAAAACCACTAAAAAAATAAATTAAACATATATGTTATCAGAAAAAAAAAATATATGAAAAACACGTCTTGCTAAATGCTAAAGCATTTTCAACATAATGTACCAAAAAAACCTAAAACTAAAATAGGAATTAATAAATCTATTTAGACCTTTAAAAATAACTAATAAAAATGACAAGCACAAAAAAATTACTAAGGGTGTATTCACACCAGGAAAGTCCGCTAGTTCACTTGCTTTGGTCCAGACCAAATAGAATGCTGATATTTTTTTTGTTTGGTGCGGTTCGCTTTCACACTGCCCTTTTTGCAAGTGAACCAGAAACTAAAACAAAACCACACGTGTGCTAAGGTCATCCATTCATTGGACAGAAATTCTCAAGCAGGGAAAACAGGAAGCGCAAAACAGGCTCATCATGGAGTTCTTTCATAGTGTAATTTTTATTCTTTTACTGATTTGGTGTTATCAGATACTAACGCAATATGAAGAAACTTATGAGCATCATATGAGACAATGTCATACAATGTTGTAATTACGACTTGCCGAAAATAAAATAGATATAACATATTTAAAGCATATCACAATGTTACTAAAAATTTAACCTAGATAAATGTGCGCTATTTGGCGCATATCCAATCTTTTGTGAGAAGAGTGGAAGCTGAAGCACGTTTCAAGACATCAGTGGAAACAAATTAAATACGCTGTCATTTTTGCTCATAAAGGTAAGAATAATACATCGTTTGGAACTGTAAAGGGTCTATTTTTATTTGTGTACACTCACAATATCAACTATGGAATGATTTTCCGTACAATTTTCAAATGGAATTGCAAATTGTATTTTCAATTGCGTTTTCCACATGAGGGCGCATAAATTGTGACAATTCAAATGCAATTGCAAATCTTTCATTATCGTTTGCATTTTCACTTTCGCGAACGCACAGTGACTGCCATATTTCAAATGAAAAAGCAAAGTCCATTTGCAACTGTATTTCCCATGTCTTATGAGCTATGAGCCTGTCATATTTAAATAGCAATATTAATTACCACATTTGCCTTTTCACTTTCTCTGCGTCTTGCATGTAACCTGCCAAAACTCAAATGGAATCGCAATTCCTTTTGCATTTGAATTTCCGATGTCTTCACGGAAAGCTGCCAATCATTGTCAGGGGCGGGACTATACTAGGGGGCGTGTTTGTATTGGGAGGTGACGTCACTCACAGACGACCGTGCCGAATGATTTGATCAATGGAGGTAATAGGTAAAGGCTCGCTAAAGGCAGCTGCCAATCAGTTCGTGCCTGTGTGAACGAACAGTCAGTGCAACCTTCTTGGCACAATACATAATTCTGTCTTTTTTACCCCAAATACAGCGATTATCCCCTGCTAACAGAGCCACAAACGGTACGCACAATAGGTCAATATTCACTATTACCCAAACGCTTTTCACCTGTCTCAACATCTGTCATTTCGATTGATGCAAGTGACAAAACAGAAAGTGCAATTCTACACTTATTACCACATTTTATTCCTTTCTTTTAATCTGTAATAGGCTAGTAATTGTTTTCTCGTGATCACGACTTAATTTTGTCTACTGTTGCTATAGTAACAAATGCAACCTTGACAGGGACATTCTAAAATGCTTAACATGGCTTAATGTGTTAACTGAGTGTTTTTAAAAGACCAAACTCAGCGTAAATGATTGACAGATGACCGTGCGCTCTTCTTGTGGATATTTCAGCAAATGTTACTTCACTTAGAAATAATGTCTACAATAAATAAAATAAATATAGGCTAATCAAACACTGCTGATTTTGTCCAGAGTTAGGCTACGCTAAAATGGCGGACAGCTCATTCAGGGCGGGTCTAAGGTAAGACAGCCCTGTCAATCAACTATCGTAGGAGCGGTCTGTACAGAACTATGTCATTCTGACAGGACTCTCAGAACAGCCTGATTTGAGAAAGGGGATTTTAAAATAGGGATTTAAAAAAAAACAAAGGTGAATTTTTATCATTATAGGATGGATGTGTACACACACTTCCAACACTCATTTATGTTCAAACAACTTGTAAAGTGAATTTTATATCCGATGACCCCTTTAATTTGAAAATGAAAAGTACAAAAATAAAATGATCAATCAATTTCAATTATACAATTATACTAAAATAACACTGACTTGCATATTCAATCATGGTAAAAGACACATTATTTATGAGAGCACATTATGACAACATTTATTCTTTTTGAGTAAACGATGACACATTTTTGTGTGAACTATCCCTTTAAACACTCCAGGACAGCAGCCTGAACCAAAACAACAGATATTAAGAGTGAGACTGCTTGACTTCTGAAGCAGATACACTTAAACACACACGGCCAAACCTCACACAATAATTAAACTTAATTGCTACGACTGCTATCTGTAATTAAAGTACTGGAGCTGAAACACCTCTATGACACTATCAGCTGTGTTTTCACATCCCTCTTGATGTCTAGCCTGAAGTCAGAGTTGTTTTCAGAACAGGAACGTATGCAGCTTCGAGTCGATTACAAGAAAAACTAAGAAAGAATGACTTGAAGTGACATTCTGACCTCGATGGCTGGATGGTGGGCGGTTTTCTCTTTTTCTACTCTCAGCATAATGTTAGAGATCTCCAGCGCTCTGCCACAGCACACGACATACTGCTGCTGACTGACCGCTGAGAGAGACACACACTTTGAATGACCACACCAGCCCCTCCCACACACACACACACACACATTGCCAACTACACTGAAAAACTTTTGGTGTAGGATTTACTCTGAACAAATTTCACTCAGAATTTGTTAGTAAATTTCACAAATACTTACAAAGAAACAGCAAGTAACACTGAATTTTGTAAAGCGTGCTCCAATAATCTGTATTACTTACAACTTTTAATCCACCACCTATTGACATTCACAATTATGCATTTTGCAGACACTTTTATCCAAAGTGACTCACATTGCACTCCTTTATTGAAACAGATTTGAAGAAATTACCTCACCAATGGATCCTCTGCAGTGAATGGGTGCCGTCAGAATAAGAGTCCAAACAGCTAATAAGAATATCACAATAATCAACACCACTCCAGTCCATCAGTTAACGTCTTCTAAAGTGAAAAGCTGTATGTTGTAATAAACAAACTAATTAAGCCATTTTTAACGGCAAACCGTTGCTTCCAGCTTAAAATACGAGTCCTCTATCCATAATATTGCTTTCTCCAGTGAAAAAGTTCTCTCAACCTGAATCAGGAGAGAAATACGCACAGATCAAGCACCGTTTACAAGCAAAACCAGTCTAAAACAGTTTAATATGTCTGTGTATTTGATGGTTTGATGTAAGAGGACAACAGGGAATTTACTTTTTCACTGGAGGAAGTTTTATTATGGATTATGGACCAGAAGTGAGGGTTTGAACTTAAAAACTACTTAAAAACGATGTTTGTTTCTTACAAACATACAGTTTTTCACTTTAGAAGATGTTAACTGATGGACTGGAGTGGTGTGGATTATTGTGATGTTTTTATCAGCTGTTTGGACTCTCACGGCACCCATTCACTGCAGAGGATCCATTGGTGAGCACGTGATGTAATGCTAAATTTCTCCAAATCTGTTCTGATGAAGAAACAAACTCATCTACATCTTGAATGGCCTGAGGGTGAGTAAATGTTTAGCATTTATTTTTATTTTTATACTCCTGTAATGTATAACCATAATTCATAAGTTGTGTATCATATTACAACTACATTACCCGTAGTGCAACACGTATTTATTCATTCCCAACTCAGCAAAAGGAAAGTAATTCATGTCATTTCAGAAAGGCAATAGGGGCGGTCAAAACCCAACCGATAACCTGGTAATTCAAAGTTATGTATGGCTCAAAACACTGTGTTTGTTATACTGTCTGAGTTAAAGGTGACAAACATGTATGATGACTGGGGTTCGAGTGTAACGACAATGAAAGCAGGGCTGTGTAAACAGGGTCTGTTTATTCTCTCAGGCGTGGCATTGATGTGATTTATAAATATGAACCTATTCACTGCAGTCATAAAGCTGAGCGCAGTCACTCCACATACTGCTGACTTCAGCTTTCAATATACACAAACACATGAATATTGTGTGTGCGCGTGTGAGAGAGTGAATTAATACTGTTTGTGAATCCATGTGTGTGTGTGTGTGTGTGTGTGTGAGTGTGTATAAAGAATGCGAGGAATGCCTTCCATCATCAGATCATGGACAGACCAACAGAAAGAGAAAAGCTTGAGTCAGCATTGCCATCCATGTGCCTCTGACAGCCCCAACCAATGGAGCATGGCACAGCCCAAAATACACCACACACTCCCACAATACACTCGCCTTTGCTCAAAATATATCCAACACATCCCATAAAACTCCCCACACTTCTCATAACATACATCATCTCAGCCAATATATACCCAACACAGTCCATAACATTCCCTACACCTCCCATAAACATCATCCAACCAATACATATTGAGCACTGTCCGTAATATTTCCCACATTTCCCATTATATGCTTCACCTTAACTAATATCATTCAAAAAATTTGGGGTTAGTAACATTTTCTTAAAACATGCATTAATATTCAGCAAGGATGCATTAAATTGATCAAAAGTGACAGTAAAGACATTCATAATAAAAAAATATATATTTCAAATAGAATGCTGTTATGAACTTTGCATTAGCTTGTTATGAAGCTTTGCATCACATGAATATATTACATCTTAAAATATATTAAAATTGAAAACGTTTATTCTAAATTGTAATAATATTTCACATAATTACTGATTTTACTGAATTAAATGCAGACTTGGTAAGCATAAGAGACTTCTTTCAGAAACATATTTAAAAGTCGTACTGTCCTCAAACTTTTAAAAAGTGCATCCAATATTGTCCATTATATTCCCAACAATTCTCATAATGTACTTCATCTGTATATCCAAACCATTATATTAGACCACCCCATAAATACATAATTTTATAGGCATTATTACCATCTAATCATATTACTGTCCATACTTTAATGATATTTACATTTACATTTAAATTTAGTCATTTAGCAGACGCTTTTATCCAAAGCTATTAAACAAATGAGGACAATGGAAGCAAACAAAATCAACAAAAGAGCAATGATATGCAAGTGCTATAACACATCTCAGTTAGCTTAACGCAGTGCACGTAGCAAGTTTTCTTTTAAATTATATAATAAATAAAAAGAAAACAGATAGAACAGAAAAAGAACAGAGCAAGCTAGTGTTAGAAGCCTTTTTGCTTTTGTTAATTGTATAATAAATAAAAAGAAAACAAATAGATAGAATACAAAAAGATTAGAAAAGCTAGTGTTAAGTTTTTTTTTTTAAAGAAAACAAGCAGTAAATAAATAGAGTGCAAGTCTAAAAGGGACATGTTTTTTTAAAGAATAGAATAGAGAGTGCTAGAGTTAGAGGGTCAAATAAAGATGGAAGAGATGTGTTTTTAGCTGATTCTTGAAGATGGCTAAGGACTGCTCGGATTGAGTTGGGCAGGTCATTCCACCAGGAGGGATATAGAAAAATATATTTATTTTATGAACTCACATACTCCCATCATTTTACAATTAGCCTATATATCCAACACAATCCAAAATATTCCATACTTTTCTCATTTAGTAATACACTTTACTTTGCCTAGTGTTTATCCAACACAACGTTCCACACATTTGATAAATTACAATTAATTTTTGTTTTTAAAAATTAAAATGATCTTTCCCCATATAATATCTATTATGACTGTTAATGAACCACAAAGGCACATCATAAGATTCATTATGTATACATATGGATATGTAATCCATATCATAATCTATGAATACCATTATAAATATCCATTATACGTCTAATAAATTCGTTTCCACAGTATTCATAATCATAAATCTAATGACCCATGTCAGATAATCCATCCCACAGAACCCATTTGCTTCCTAGAAATTACATGAATATATATATCTAGCAAAATGCACAATACTGCACACACATTTCCTATTGTAAACTCATTTTACCCATCTAATGTGACCTTAAATGTACTCTCACTGTGAACATATAACACAGCCCATAACACCTCATATTTCTTAATATAGCCTGCAGAGCTCATAATATATCCAAAAATGGAAACACAGCACATTACACATTGCCTATAACATAACCCACTACTATTAGTGAAATACCCAGCATTACCATAACATTCCCATCAATACTCATAAAACACCCATCACTGCCGGCACATTCCATAACAGTCCATCCCAAATCTGCTAACACATCTGATGGCATCCAAAAAACACCCAAGTCTTCCCACGATGCATTCAGCACTGCTCATAATGCATGTCATTTGGTCTAATGGCGCATAACGAAACCGACCGCCGGCACACTGGTGTTAATGTGACATGTAAATGGCATATGTGCTGTCCGTTACAGTGAACGAGAGATTGGCAGGCCGGCGGTCAGATGTCAGTTCCCTATCCCACAGTGAGTTAGTGTTGAGTTATTGCTCCGCTTTCCAGCACTTCACGCCTGACAGACGGCTCCTTGAGAGATCCATTTGTCTTAATGGGACTTCAGGAGCGAGTCCTCTTGGTAACAAAAAATGGTGACAAACTTACAATCTCTCTCTCAGACACCACATAATCGGTCTCTCTGTCCACAGGTGAGAAGAAGAGTAGTTTAAACTCTCATAGGTGCAGTTTATGGAGGAACAACTGGTCCATTAACCTCTGACTGGTGCACAGAGAAAGAAAGATGGTGCTCTTATGTATCGGTTTCAGTCAATTCAATAAGTGATGACAGGACTGACGTTTAAAGGGATAGTTCACCTGAAAATGAACATTTTGTCATTATTTACTCACCCTCGTGTTGTTCCAAACCTCTATGATTTTCTTTCTTCTGTGAAACACAAAAGTACTGATTACCATTTTCCATTACCAAAAAAAAGGCCATAAAAGTATCATAAAACTAGACCACACACTTTGAACACAGTATTCAGTCTTTGTCTATCATAACATTAAGTAAAACATGTCAAATGTGCAAAAAGTTCGTAATGCATAAATAACTGCTGCATCCTCCAGTTACCCTCAACATACCCTGCGTGATCTTAAATAACAGTATTGAGTTTTATACATCAGTTCTTGTAGTCTGAAAAAGAGAAAAAGACAGATAACCTTTGTATGTGATGTATTTGTGGTGGAAGATACATGAGCAGCCATAAGGAAAAAAGCACATCCTTATACTGTACGTTATGGTGGTCTGATTTTAGGTAGCAGCATGCATGCTCTTTAAAAATGCATCTTGTACATCATGCCTGCTGTTTTGATGTCATATTAACATTATAAAACAATTCCAGCTGTGTGAAGGTTACATTTGCATTGTGCATCAAAAGTGACTCGCATTAAAGTAAACACAGAAAAAAATGGAATACATGTTGTGCCCACTGTATCATATCCATCTGTTTCACAAAATGGACAGACATATGAGCAGTCGGAGGACACTGGACTGTTAGTTACACAACCATCATTCTGAAGACCTGCGTGATCTCAAAAATAGCAATTATGAAAATTACTCAGTAATGAACATAACATGGATATATGTGGAACAGCAGGCAGACAGAACTGGAAAGTGGAATGACATAAAACGACAGATAAAATGTTGGAACGATGGATGGATTTATGGACACATGGATGGATGGATGCAATGACAGATGAAATGATAGAATGATGGATGGATGGATGGATGGATGGATGAATGACAGATAAAATTATGGGTGGATGGATGGATGGATGGATGAATGGACAGTTGGAACGACAGGTAAAACGTTAGAACCATGGATGGATGGACGGAATGACAGATAAAGCGATAGAATGATGGATGGATGAACAGACAGACAGAACGACAGATAAAGTGTTGGAACCATGGATGGGTGCATGGATGAATGACCGGATGGATAGACTGATGGATGGATGGTTGGATTGATGGATGGAATGACAGATAAAACGATAGATGGATGGATGGATGGATGGATGAATGGACAGGTGGACTGACAGATAAAATGTCAGAATGATGGATGGATTGATGGAACCATGGAAGGATGGATGGGTGCATGGATGAATGACAGGATGGATAGATGGATGGATGGACGATGAAATGATAGAATGATGAATGATGGATGGATGGATGAACAGACAGATGGAACAACAGATAAAACATTAAAACAATAGATTGATGGATGGATGGATGGATAGATGTATGGATGATAGATAGATAGATATAGATAGATCTAGCAAAGCATCCTGCATATAAGTTGCATAACTTTATTTTTATATTATTTAATTTATAATAGCTGTCAATGTAAGATGACAGTTAGTTCCATTAGACCTTAAACGACTGTCAAAACAGCAGCTTATTATGAGCACCGAATGTTTAGCGCTGCTCATATTCAGTTGTAATTTGATAATTAATGTATTAAGTATTTTCCATTAAACACTGCAAGACACATGTATCCTGCATGTCTCCTGAATTGTTGAAGCTGTATAACGATGGATGGATGCTTCATAGACTAGCTGTTATGAATACAGTATATCAATGTATGAGTGAATCTAAATGGTTAAGTACTTCTGATGAAATAAAGCCCTGTGTGTGTGTGTGTGTGTTATGAGCAGCTGATGTGTAAGAACTCTGTGGCTGAACTGGACCTCACTCTGGTTTAATTAGGTCGTGTAATGGTCAGCCTCAGGGCAGGACCGATAAAAGAGTCCCGGGACAGTTCAGTGGATGGGACGCTATTCACAGCTCTATGCTCTCTCTCCAAACTCACATGCATGGTATTTCAAAAGCACTTCAAAATAATTAAACAGAAATTAACCATACAAATATTTCTTCCACTTTATAACCTTTAATATATAATATTAACATGAAAACCTGACATGCATTTCAAAAGCCTCCCTCATAAATAAGTAGTCATTTAGCAAATGATTTCATTAAAGTGGCGTATAACAGGGTCAGTCCTCCTGGAGTAACCTGAGGTTAAGTGTCTCACTCAAGGGCTCAATCATGGCTCAATTCTGGACCAAACCAGCAACTTTTCAAGTTTAACCACCACAAGACCATTTGAAAACAAGTTTGTTTCAAACCCCATCAACTCTAACATACATGTAACAAACTACAGTACAGTGGAACGTATACAGTAGAACATCGCTGGCTGAGGTCACAGCTGGCAGATATGGAGCAAACTAGTTCATGCTCTGTTAGATTTAACATGCTCTCGTGTGGAATGAATACACTGCTTGCTAACACACTAAGACATGCATATATACAGACACATACAGTACATTACACTGCAGTTTTCAAGTGCTTCCATGGAAAAAAAGTGGCGTATTAAAAAAAAACTTGAGATATTAAAAATATTTCATTTTTATTAGACTGCAATGAGATTAAAATAAGCTCAAATGGAGATATTTGCCTAAAGCAACTACTTCTCAAAACTAAACATCCTTGTAATCTCACATGTCTCTTTTCTAGAGTTTCAGAAGATCTCAACAATGCCAGAAGAACTCTTGCTTGTACATGACATTACATGTACATTATTTAGTTCTTTAAATCTTTATAAACTGCTATCGTAGCCTTTGCTGCAAGGTCAGGTAATTATAGACAAACTTCATGTAATTTTCAGGAAAATGAAAACAATGACAGATATATACACTAATATTATTAGTTTTTTTTTAGGGCTGTCAAATCGATTAATTGTGATTGAGTTTGTTTTCATAATATATGTGTGTACTTGTACTATATATTAAACATATTTAAAAAGTTATTTTAAATTGCATTAACAATTAAAAATATTACTGATTTTACTGTACTTTTGATTAAAAAAAAATGCAGCCTTGGTGAGCAGAGGAGTCTTTCAAAAACATCAAAAAAATCTTCCAGACCCCCAACTTTTGAACAATATACATAGATATCTTAGGCGCACATATGCCTGTCTTTTTGTGGTCAGGATTGTGATCCAATCACCCAAAACCCAAGCTAATATGAGGTGTAA